>CANSGD010001498.1:0-600000 GCA_947645195.1 Patellifolia procumbens | reverse complement strand
TCGGAATTACGGAGGTGGGATTGGAAGGCATTCGGTGCCCGATTTTGGGGAATGTTAAGGTTTGAAAGTGCCTCATATGGCCCAAGGAGGCCCTAATAGAATTTTGGGCAAGATCCGACTCCGGGACCTGGGACGTGGCCGGGGCGTGAGTAAAATAGTCCACCAAAACGGGTAAATCGGAACATTTTCGGGCAGGGTGATTTTTTTTTGACAGGTGCCTTCCTGGGGGTCCGAATAGGGTCTCTGTAAATTTTGAGGGGCTTGTGGCCCCAAAAGGGCCTCTAAATGGCCTCCCGAGTCGGTTATCGGTATTGGTCGGAATTACGGAGGTGGGATTGGAAGGCATGTGGTGCCTGGTTTCTGGGCATGTTAAGGTTCCAAAGGGCCTCATATGGCCCAAGGAGGCCCTAAAATTTATTTGGACAAGATCCGACTCCGGGCCTCGAGACGTGGCCGGGGCGTGAGTAATAGTCCACGAAAACGGATAAATCAGAACATTTTTGGGCAGAGTGATTTTTTTTGAAGGGTGCCTTCCCTGGGATCCCAATAGGATCTCTGTAAATTTTGGGGGGCTTTAAGCCCAAAAAGGGCATCTAAATGGTCTCCCGAGTCGGTTATCGGTATTGGTCGGGATTACGGAGGTGGGATTGGAAGGCATCCGGTGCTCGATTTTGGGGCATGTTAGGTTCCAAAGTGCCTCATATGGACCAAGGAGCCCTAAGAAAATTTTGTGCATGATCCGACTCCGGGCCCTGGGACGTGGCCGGGGAGTGAGTAATAGTCCATGAAACCGGGTAAATCGGAACCTTTTCGGGCAGATGATTTTTTTTAACGGGTACCTTCCCGGGAGTGCCAATAGCGTCACTGTAAATTTTGGGGGGTTCAAGCCCAAAAAGGGCGTCTAAATGGCCTCCCGAGTCGGCTATCGATATAGGTCTGAATTACGGAGGTGGGATTGGAAGGAATCCAGTGCCTGGTTTTTGGTCACATAAAGGTTCCAAAGGCCTCATATGAGCCAAGGACGCTCTAAAATGTTTTTGGGCAAGATCCGACACCAGGCCACGGGACGTGTCCGGGGTGTTAGTAATAGTCCACGAAAACGGGTAAATCGGAACATTTTCGGGTAGGGTGATTATTTTTTACCGGTGCCTTCCCGGGGATCCGAATAGGGTCTCTGTAAATTTTGAGGGCCTTCTGGCCCCAAAAGGGCCTCTAAATGGCCTCCCGAGTCGGTTATCGGTATTGGTCGGAATTACGGAGGTGGGATTGGAAGGCATGTGGTGCCTGGTTTCTGGGCATGTTAAGGTTCCAAAGGGCCTCATATGGCCCAAGGAGGCCCTAAAATTTTTTTGGACAAGATCCCACTCCGGGCCTCGAGACGTGGCCGTGGCGTGAGTAATAGTCCACGAAAACGGGTAAATCAGAACATTTTTGGGCATGGTGATTTTTTTTAAGGGTGCCTTCCCTGGGATCCCAATAGGATCTCTGTAAAATTTGGGGGGCTTGAAGCCCAAAAAGGGCCTCTATATGGCCTCCTGAGTCGGTTATCGGTATTGGTCGGGATTACGGAGGAGGGATTGGAAGGCATCCGGTGCCCGATTTTGGGGCATGTTAAGGTTCCAAAGTGCCTCACATGGCCCAAGGAGCCCTAAATTTTTTTTGGGCATGATCCGACTCCGGGCCCTGGGACGTGGTCGGGGCGTGAGTAATAATCCACGAAAACAGGTAAATCGGAAAATTTTCGGGCAGGGTGATTTTTTTGACAGGTGCCTTCCCGGGGGTCCGATTAGGGTCTCTGTAATTTTGGGGGGCTTGAAGCCCCAAAAGGGCCTTTAAATGGCCTCCCGTGTCGGTTGTCGGTATTGGTCGGAATTACGGATGTGGGATTGGAAGGCATCCGGTGCCCGATTTTGGGGCATGTTAAGGTTCCAAAGGGCCTCATATGGCCCAAGGAGGCCCTAAAAAATTTCTGAGCATGATCCGACTCTGGGCCCCGGGACGTGGCCGGGGCGTGAGTAATAGTCCATGAAAACGGGGAAATTAGAACATTTTCGGGCATGGTAATTTTTTTTGACGGGTGCCTTCCCGGGGGTCCCAATAGGGTCACTGTAAATTTTGGGGGATTCAAGCCCGAAAAGGGCGTCTAAATGGCCTCCCGAGTCGGTTATCGGTTGATATAAATTTTTGATCCAAAGATTGTTACTTTAGAGTTCTTGAGGGTGGGTGAAAGTCTTAGGGCTCAAAGGAACGATTTTATGTGCTGTTTTAGTTAAATTGATGGATGGTTGTGTAGTTTAACAAGTCACTAATGGGGATAGTATCTTTGAATCTTGATTCAAAGGTTTTAAAGAATAGATCGTAGTCTTTCTTTAATGCTAACAAGCAAGGCACTCTACCTTAAATTCACAAGCATAAGCTTCATGAAAATAACAAACTTCTAAACTTATTTTATTAATGAGAAAAAGGCGCCTATATATACTAGGCTACTCCTAGTACAATAAGGTAACCAAAATTCTATCTAGAAAGCATTTAAAATTAATCCCTAGAATTTAGGAAAAGATAAAGAAAAGATAAGGAAGATAATCTAATAAGATAGGATAGAGATTTTCGGCTCTCCTATCTTATTTACATGCCTACTATCAACCTGATCCCTTAGCTAATCTTATCTTATCTTTAAGGGATTTCACCTCAACTAGGACTAAACATAACCGAAATTACATCACATATTTTCGGCCATCTAACAGAAAATAACATGCTGAATATAAGTCTAGAATAAATTAACTAAAGTCTAAAATAAATTAACTAAGACTCTATAGACTAAGCCAAAAATAGGAAAAACCCTTTCAAGTGAAAGGTGAAAACCTATAGGCAAAAACTATACTATGGAAGCACATCATTCTCCCCCTCTTGAAAGCTCACTTGTCCTCAAGTGTCTTCAAAACATGGAACCAAATCTGCTGAAGTTAAGGTAGCACACACACCATTTCCTAGAAGGACCTTGAATGTCTCATAGCCTACCTTGTCCACTACTTCAAAAGGGCCTTCATCTAAAGGTTCGTCATTCATGTGATTGACATGGAGTTTTTGAGCAGTAAGGGACAACCATACTCTATCTCCCACAACCAGATTAGATCCTTTTCGCATATGCACCACTTGATTCCTTCTTTCCTTCTTTGTAGATGTAGTGTCAAGCAATTCTTGATGACAAGAACTCAAACAAACATGAGCAGTCACTTGTGTGTTTTGAACTGTCGCCACTTTGGGTGGTAAGGATTGAAGAGCTAGCCATTTTGATCCCAATAGGACTGAATAGACATTGCTCTTACCATTGTGTATCACCTCTCTTCAAACTGCCACGGACGACCAAGTAAAAGAGAACAAGCAGTCATAGGAATAGCATCACACCACAATTGGTCCATGTATTCACCTACACGAAACCCTACTAGTGCTTGTTTCTTTACCCACACACCACCATCATCATTCAACCAACTCAATTTATAAGGGGAGGGGTGTTTTCTTGTAGGCAATTTTAAGTTATCAACTAATGTTAAAGCACAAGCATTTGTACAAGAACCACTATCAATAATAAAAGAACAAAGAGTACCACCAATTAAGCCCTTAGAATGAAAAAGATTAGACCTTTGCACATCCTCTTGCACTTCTTGAGTTGATGATAGTAAAGAACGTCGCAAGATCATGGTTCTTGGTGCTTGCTCTGGTCCACAAACTGTTTGAGAGTCCCAAAACGATGAATCAAACGCATCATTGGACGTTTCTTGAAGGTCTTTGGACCTTACTTCCTCCTCATGTTGCGACAAGAACAAGTAGTAGTCTTCCCTAGACACCAGAACTTTGTTAGGGCATTGTTTGGCGACATGTCCTAGGCCTTGGCACTTGAAACAAACCGTTTGCTTCATCTTCTGTTGTCCTAGATTCAAAGGGCCTTGTTTTCGTTGGAGATCAGCAACAATTTTGTCCTCCTTGTCTTTATCATTAGGCACATGATCCGTAGGGTGATGGGAAGAAGAGGGCTCGGTTTTGGGATAAAAAACACGAAGAGAACAAGATTTTTGTTCGTGTCTTTGCCGCTCTAATTTGCAAGTGAGGTTACAAACATCATCAAACGAAGTAAGGGGTTGTAATTCAACTTAGAATTTGATGGAAGGATGCAGCCCTAAAACAAATTTTGCTATTTTTTGTTCCTCTTCATCCTTACAATCACACGCTATGTACAATCTTTCGAATTCTTTAACGTAATTCTCAACAGTCATGTGTTCTTGTTTTAAAGAGTTCAACTTTAAAAATAAATCTTGCTTATAGGAGCGTGGCACAAACTTCTTTTTCATCTTATGTTTTAAATCAGTCCAAGTGGAGATCGTTGCTTTTAGGGGTGTGCAAAAAAATCCGATCCGAAATATCCGATATCCGAACAATAATTTCGGATATCCGATCCGATTTTTAAAATTCGGATAATTCGGATCGGATATCCGGTTTTAAAATCGGATATTCGGATCGGATAAGGATACGTGTTTTGGAAATCCGGATAATCCGAATATCCGGATTTTTTTTTTAAAAAACATTTTTAAAATTTTAGTTAACCTAACTCCTCATTTCCTCTCACTGTCACTCCAACTCTCCAAGTCTCCACTTCCGTTTTCAACTCCTCACTTCAGTTTTAAACTCTCCCCTCAAGACTCGCCGTCGGTTATCATCTCCCCCTCAAGGCTCAGGCGGCCGTCGCCGTCGGTCATCATCTCCCCTCAAGGCTCAGGCGGTCGTCGTCGGTCATCTCCCTTAGACGGTCAACCCTCAGCGAATCCTCGCCGTCTTCTCTCAGCTCTCCTCTAGTCCGTCGTCTTCTCAGGCTCAGGCGGTCGTCGTCGGTAAGAAATCTTTTTTTGTTTGATTTGTTTCGTTTTATTTGTAGAACTGTTGATTTTGTTTTGGATTTTTGCTTTGATTTGTTATGATTTAGCGTCATCTTTTTGTAATTTTAATTTGTGTTTTTAGTTTGGTGGTTGTTTCTGATGTGCATACAAAAGTGTTTGATGAATGTCGTTGCTGTCTTAATTTGATCAAACGTGTGAAACTAGATTCATCATTCAAACATTAATCATTCCGAAAGAAACGGCTTTAAGTTTCTGATGTACTACTACTATTATTGTTATGGCTTGTTCTTCATAGGTGATGACAGAACGTTAGTAGGAGAGTTAATTATGGTTAGAATTTCCTTATGCTATATTTGGCAACATGAATTTCATTTGAAATTTGGATTTGAGCAAAATCATGCGTTTCGCAAGCCCATAAGAATGCATTGTGATTTAATATTTATATACGCCTATTTCAGGTTCTAGTTCTCAAGTCTAGATGGAGAGTAAAAGACGTTCGAATCTAGAAGCTCCACCTGGTTTTTCAGTAAGTTATTTTTCAGTTTCATTAAAGTAATTTCATCATTGTATCATGGATAATGAAGGAGTTTATGTTGGTTTTCTTGCAGAAGGTCAGAACATCTTTTGATGATAATGAAGGAGTTAAATCTCAATTTGTTGATATTGATATGGAGATGATTGATGAGAGCGAGGATGAAGAGGATAATGCATGAACTTGTTTTTTTTTGTAAAAAACAATTGGGAGCATTGAGCTTTGGGATTATATTTTGGAGCATTGAGCATTGGAAGGTAAAAACAAGCTTTGGGAGCATTGAGCATTGGAATGTAATAACTTATATTTTGGAGCATTGAGCAGGAACTTATACTTTGACAGGTTTTTTTTTTTAAAAAATAGAAATTTTATAAATCCGGATTATCCGGTTATCCGATCCGAAAATGCGGATATCCGGAAATTCGGATATCCGGTTTATCCGGACCGGATCCGGATATCTTTTTTTCATTATCCGGAAATTCAGATATCCGGGTTTCCGGACCAGATCCGATCTGGTATCCGGTTTTGAACACCCCTAGTTGCTTTACCTTCTCGTTCACGTTGTGCTTGCATGGAATCGTACCAAAGGGATGCATGTCGTGTGAGTTTGAGGATGGCATAAGAAAACCTCCGCGCATCATCCAGATTTTTATGGTGGAATAGGCGAGTCATGCGCCTCTCCCAATCAATGTAGGCCTCGGGGTCAAGATCACCATCAAAGGAGGGTAGGTTAACAAGGCGAATGTCCTCCTCTTGCGGCTTCTTAGATGCCTTAATAGCACCAATTTCGTGATGTAATTGCACAAGATGTAAACCATATTGATTGTTCTTCTCTTCAGTGACGAGCAATCTAGCAAGTAAGTCCTCAATCTTCGTTGCTTCATCGTTGTTGGGCATTGTCGAAAATCAACAACAGCCACACCAATTGATAGGAATTTTTGATCCAAAGATTGCTACTTTAGAGTTCTTGAGGGTGGGTGAAAGTCTAAGGGCTCATAGGAACGATTTTATGTGCGGCTTTAGTTAAATTGATGGATGGTTGTGTAGTTTAACAAGTCACTAATGGGGATAGTATCTTTGAATCTCGATTCAAAGGTTTTAAAAAATAGATCGCAGTCTTTCTTTAATGCTAACAAGCAAGGCACCTATCAAAAAAAATCACCCTGTAGCTTTAAAACCTTTGAATCCCACCAAAATTTACAGAAACCCTATAGGGACCCCTGGGAAGGCACACATAAAAAAAAATCACCCTGCCCGAATATGTTCCGATTTACCCGTTTTCATGGACTATTACTCACGCCCCGACCACTCCTAGGGCACGGAGTCGCATCTTGCCCAAAAATTTTTTTAGGGCCTCCTTGGGCCATATGAGGCCCTTTGGAACCTTAACATGACCCAATCGGGCACCGGATGCCTTCCAATCCCACCTCCGAAATTCTGACCAATACCGATAACCGACACGAGAGGCCATTTAGAGGCCCTTTTGGGGCTTGAAGACCCCCAAAATTTAGACAGACCCTAGAGGGACCCCCGGGAAGGCACTCGTCAAAAAAATCACCTTGCCCGAAAATGTTCCGATTTACCCGTTTTCGTGGACTATTAGTCACGCCCCGGACACGTCACGGGGCCCAAAGTCGGATCTTGCCCAAAAAAATTTTAGGGCCTCCTTGGGCCATATGAGGCCCTCTGAAACCTGAACATCGCCCAAAACCGGGCACCGGATGTCTTCCAATCCCACTTCCTTAATTCCGACCAATACCGATAACCGACTCGGAAGGCCATTTAGAGGCCTTTTTGGGGCTTAAAGCCCCCCAAAATTAACAACGACCCTATTGGAACCCCCGGAAGGCACCCGTCAAAAAAAATCACCCTGCCCGAAAATGTTCCGATTTACCCGTTTTCGTGGACTATTACTCACGCCCCCGCCACGGGGCCCGGAGTCAGATCTTGCCAAAAATTGTTTTAGGCCCTCCTTGGGCCATATGAGGCCCTTTGGAACCTTCACATGCCCCAAAATCGGGCACCTGATGCCTTCCAATTCTACCTCCGTAATTCCGACCAATACCGATAACCGACTCGGGAGGCCATTTAGAGGCCCTTTGGGGCTTGAAGCCACCCAAAATTTACAGAGACCCTATTGGCATCCCAGGGAAGGCACCCGTCAAAAAAAATCACCCTGCCCGAAAATGTTACGATTTACCTGTTTTCGTGGACTATTACTCATGCCCCGGCCACGTCCCGGGGCCTGGAGTCGGATCTTGCCCAAAACTTTTTAAGGGCCTCGTTGGGCTATATGAGGCCCTTTGGAACGTTAACATGCCCATAAATCGGGCACCAAATGCCTTCCAATCCCACCTCCGTATCTCCGACCAATAGCGATAACCGACATGGGAGGCCATTAAGAAGCCCTTTTGGGTCTTAAAGCCCCCCAAAATTTACAGAGACCCTAAATGGACCCCCGGGAACGCACCCGTCAAAAAAATACACCCTGCCCGAAAATGTCCCGATTTACCCGTTTTCGTGGACTATTACTCACGCCCCTGCCACGTCCCGGGGCCCGGAGTCGGATCTTGCCCAAAATTTTTTAGGGTCTCCTTGGGCCATATTAGGCCCTTTGAAACCTTAACATGCCCAGAAACCAGGCACCAAATGCCTTCCAATCCCACCTCCGTAATTCCGACCAATACCGATAACCGACTCGGGAGGCCATTTAGAGGCCCTTTTGGGGCCAGAAGCCCCTCAAAATTTACAGAGACCCTAGAGGGACCCCCGGGAAGGCACCCGTAAAAAAATTTCACCTTTCCCGAAAATGTTCCCATTTACCCGTTTTCGTGAACTATTACTCACGCCCCGGCCACGTCACGGGGCCCGGAGTCGGATCTTGCCCAAAACTTTTTTAGGGCCTCGTTGGGCCATATGAGGCCCTTTGGAACCTTAACATGACCCAAAATCGGACACCGGATACCTTCCAATCCCACCTCCGAAATTCTGACCAATAACGATAACCGACACGAGAGGCCATTTAGAGGCCCTTTTGGGGCTTGAATACCCCCAAAATGTAGAGAGACCCTATTCAGACCCCGGGAAGGCACTCGTCAAAAAAATCACCCAGCCCGAAAATGTTCTGATTTACCCGTTTTCGTGGACTATTAGTCACGCCCCGGACAGGTCCTGGAGCCCAGAGTCGGATCTTTGCCAAAATATTTTTAGGGCCTCCTTGGGCCATATGAGGCCCTCTGAAACCTTGACATCACCCAAAATCGGGCACCGGATGTCTTCCAATCCCACCTCCGTAATTCCTACCAATACCGATAACCGATTCGGAAGGCGATTTAGAGGCCCTTATGGGGCTTGAAGCCCCCCAAAAATTACAACGACCCTATTGGGACCCTTGGAAGGCACCTGTCAAAAAAAATCACCCTGCCCAAAAATGTTCCAATTTACCCGTTTTCGTGGACTATTACTCACGCCCCAGCCACGTCCCGGGGCCTGGAGTCGTTTCTTGCCAAAAACTTTTTTAGGGCCTCGTTGGGCCATATGAGGCCCTTTGGAACCTTAACATGACCCAAAATCGGGCACCGAATGCCTTCCAATCCCACCTCCGAAATTCTGACCAATACCGATAACCGACACGAGAGGCCATTTAGAGGCCCTTTTGGGGCTTTAAGACCCACAAAATTTAGAGAGACCCTAGAGGGACCCCCGGGAAGGCACTCGTCAAAAAAATCACCCTGCCCGAAAATGTTCCGATTTACCCATTTTCGTGGACTATTAGTCACGCCCCAGACACGTCCCGGGGCCCAAAGTAGGATCTTGCCCAAAAAAATTTTAGGGCCTCCTTGGGCCATATGAGGCCCTCTGAAACCTTATCATCACCCAAAATCGAGCACCGGATGTCTTCCAATCCCACCTCCGTAATTTCGACCAATACCGATAACCGACTCGGAAGGCCATTTAGAGGCCTTTTTGGGGCTTGAAGCCCCCCAAAATTTACAACGACCCTATTGGGACCCCCGGAAGGCACCCGTCAATAAAAATCACCCTGTCCGAAAATGTTCCGATTTACCCTATTTCGTGGACTATTACTCACGCCCCCGCCACGTCTCGGGCCCGGAGTCAGATCTTGCCAAAAATTGTTTTAGGCCCTCCTTGGGCCATATGAGGCCCTTTAGAACCTTCATATGCCCGAAAACCGGGCACCGGATGCCTTCCAATCCCACCTCCGTAATTTCGACCAATACCGATAACCGACTCGGGAGGCCATTTAGAGGCCCTTTTGGGGCTTGAAGCCACCCAAAATTTACAGAGACCCTATTGGGATCCCAGGGAAGGCACCCGTCAAAAAAAATCACCCTGCCCGAAAATGTTACGATTTACCTGTTTTCGTGGACTATTACTCACGCCCCGGCCTCGTCCCGGGGCCTGGAGTCGGATCTTGCCCAAAACTTTTTAGGGCCTCGTTGGGCCATATGTGATGCAGGAGCGAAGAGGCTTATCCAAGTTATCACTATCTATGATCTTCGCAATTTTTGGATATGGTTAATTCTTCAAAGCAAGGTCATGGGAGCTACGAGTTTAACCTCAACACAACCTTTCCGTCTAGATTGAAGATGATCAAGTCCATGAAGCGTATGAGGGCGTCCTTAGCCCATGTTATGAAGTCCATATTAAGTCAATTGAGTCCTTTAAGAGTCTTATGTCAAGTTAGTTTAGACTTTTAATTAATGTTAATAAAACTATGGCCGAAATTATGACTTGTATAATTCGGTTATAGGAGTTGATTTAGAGTCCTAGTTGGATTTGTAATCCCTTAAAGATAAGAATTGATCTTTTAGCTTAAGATAAGGGAAGATAGGCGTGTGAAATAAGATAGAGATGGCCGAAAAATCCATGCTCATCTTATTAGGATTCTTCCTTAAATTTTAGCAATATTTATCTTTTCCTAGATTTTAGGGATTAAGATTTATCTTACTTTTTAGATAGAGTTTAGGGATCCTTATCATACTAGAGATGTACTAGTATAAATAAGGCCTCTTGTAGTCGATTTTATGAGTGAAATATTGAGAGTTTAAGTCATATATTTCGAGCTTAATTGTTTGTCAATTAAATTCGTGCCATTTAATAATTTTCAGGAGTGATAATTATTGAGTGATTAATCTACTTAATTCCAGGAGTGGCTTAAGTGAGATTGAAAGTTAATTAAATCTTTCAGGAATGATTGATTTAATTTCCATATCCCATAAACACATAAAAATACAAACTTTAGCTACAAAACACATAAAAATTCGGACTTTAAAATATCTAGATTCCTTTGCATTGGAGTACACTTGAATGTTTCTTTCATAGAGTCACATTCATATCAATATGAGGCCCTTTGGAACCTTAACATGCCCCAAAATCGGGCACCAAATGCCTTCCAATCCCACCTCCGTAACTCCGACCAATAGCGATAACCGACATGGGAGGCCATTTAGAGGCCCTTTCGTGTCTTGAAGCCCCCCAAAATTTACAGAGACCCTAGAGGGACCCTCGGGAAGGCACCCGTCAAAAAAATACACCCTCCCGAAAATGTCCCGATTTACCCGTTTTCGTGGACTATTACTCACGCCCCTGCCACGTCCCGGGGCCCGGAGTCGGATCTTGCCCAAAATTTTTTAGGGCCTCCTTGGCCCATATGAGGTTCTTCGGAACCTTAACATGCCCAGAAACCAGGCACCAGATGCCTTCCAATCCCACCTCCGTAATTCCGACCAATACCGATAACCTACTCGGGAGGCCATCTAGAGGCCCTTTTGGGGCCAGAAACCCCTTAAAATTTAAAGAGACCTATTCGGACCCCCGGGAAGGCACCAGTCAAAAAACATCGCCCTGCCAGAAAATGTTCCAATTTACCCGTTTTCGTGGACTATTACTCATGCCCCGGCCACGTCCTAGGGCCCGGAGTGGCATCTTGCCCAAAAATTTTTTAGGGCCTCCTTGGGCCATATGAGGCCCTTTGGAACCTTTACATGCCCCAAAATCGGGCACCAGATGCCTTCCAAACCCACCTCCGTAATTCCAACCAATACAGATAACCGACACGAGAGGCCATTTAGAGGCCCTTTTAGGGCTTGAAGACCCCCAAAATTTAGAGAGACCCTAGATGGACCCCCGGGAAGGCACCCGTCAAAAAAATCACCCTGCCCGAAAATGTCCCGATTTACCCGTTTTCGTGCACTATTACTCACGCCCCTGCCACGTCCCGAGGCCCCGAGTCAGATCTTGCCCAAAATTTTTTAGGGCCTCCTTCGCCCATATGAAGTTCTTTAGAACCTTAACATGCCCAGAAACCAGGCACTAGATGCCTTCCAATCCCACCTCCGTAATTCCGACAAATAGCGATAACCAACTCAGGAGGCCATTTAGAGGCCCTTTTGGGGCTTGAAGCCCCCCAAAATTTACAGAAACTCTATAGGGACCCCCGAGAAGGCACACGTCAAAAAAAATAACCCTGCCCGAATATGTTCCGATTTACACGTTTTTATGTACTATTACTCACGCCCCGGCCACGTCATAGGGCACGGAGTCGCATCTTGCCCAAAACTTTTTTAGGGCCTCCTTGGGCCATTTGAGGCCCTTTGGAACCTTAACATGACCCAAAATCGGGCACCGGATGCCTTCCAATCCCACCTCCGAAATTCTTACCAATACCGATAACCGACACGAGAGGCCATTTAGAGGCCCTTTTGGGGCTTGAAGACCACCTAAATTTAGAGAGACCCTAGAGGGACTCACGGGAAGGCACTCGTCAAAAAAATCACCCTACCTGACAATTTTCCGATTTACCCGTTTTCGTGCACTATTGGTCACGCCCCAGACACGTCCCGGGGCCTCGAGTCGGATCTTGCCCAAAAAATTTTTAGGGCCTCCTTGGGCCATATGAGGCCCTTTAAAACCTTAACATAACCAAAAACTGGGCACCAGATGTCTTCCAATCCCACCTCCGTAATTCCGACCAATACCGATAACCGACTCGAAAGGCCATTTAGAGGCCCTTTTGGGGCTTGAAGCCCCCCAAAATTTACAACGACCCTATTGGGAACCCCGGAAGGCACCCGTCAAAAAAAATCATCCTGCCCGAAAATGTTCCGATTTACCTGTGTTCGTGGACTATTACTCACGCCCCCGCCACGTCCCGGGCCCGGAGTCAGATCTTGCCAAAAATTGTTTAAGGCCCTCCTTGGGCCATATGAGGCCCTTTGGAACCTTCACATGCCCAAAAACCGGGCACCGGTTGCCTTCCAATCCCACCTCCGTAATTCCGACCAATACCGATAACCGACTCGGGAGGCCATTTAGAGGCCCTTTTGGGGCTTGAAGCCACCCAAAATTTACAGAGACCCTATTGGGATCCCAGGGAAGGCACCCGTCAAAAAAAATCACCCTGCCCGAAAATGTTTCGATTTACCTGTTTTCGTGGACTATTACTCACGCCCCGGCCCAGTCCCGGGGCTTGGAGTCGGATCTTGCCCAAAACTTTTTTAGGGCCTCGTTGGGCCATATGAGCCCCTTTGGAACCTTAACATGTCCCAAAATCGGGCACCAAATGCCTTCCAATCCCACCTCCGTAACTCCGACCAATAGCGATAACCGACATGGGAGGCCATTTAGATGCCCTTTTGGGTCTTGAAGCCCCCAAAAATTTACAGAGACCCTAGAGGGACCCCCGGGAAGGCACCCGTCAAAAAAATACACCCTGTCCGAAAATGTCCCGATTTACCCCTTTTCGTGGTCTATTACTCACGTCCCGGGTCCCGGAGTCGGATCTTGCCCAAATCTTTTAGGGCCTCCTTGGCCCATATGAGGTTCTTTGGAACCTTAACATGCCCAGAAACCAGGCACCGGATGCCTTCCAATCCCACCTCCGAAATTCTGACCAATAATGATAACCGACAGGAGAGCCCATTTAGAGGCCCTTTTGGGGCTTGAAGACCCCCTTAATTTAGAGAGACCCTAGAGGGACTCTCGGGAAGGCACTCGTCAAAAAAATCACCCTTCCCGAAAGTGTTCCGATTTACCCGTTTTCGTTGACTATTAGTCATTGCCCAAAAAATATGTAGGACCTCCTTGGGCCATATGAGGCCCTTTGAAACCTCAACATGACCAAAAACCGGGTACCGGATGTTTTCCAATCCCACCTCAGTAATTCCGACAAATACCGATAACCGACTCGGGAGGCCATTTAGAGGCCCTTTTCGGGCTGGAAGCCCCCAAAAATTTACAGAGACCCTATTGGGACCCCCGGGAAGGCACCCGTAAAAAAAATCACTCTGCCCGAAAATATTCTGATTTACCAGTTTTCGTGGACTATTACTCACGCCCCCGCCACGTCCCAGGGCCCGGAGTTAGATCTTGCCAAAAATTGCTTTAGGCCCTTCTTGGGCCATATGAGGCCCTTTGGAATCTTCACATGCCCAAAACCGGGCACCGGATGCCTTCCAATCCCACCTCCGTAATTCCGACCAATACCGATAACCGACTCGGGAGGCCATTTAGAGGCCCTTTTGGGGCTTGAAGCCACCAAAAATTTACAGTGACCCTAATGGGATCCCAGGGAAGGCACCCGTCAAAAATAATCATCCTGCCCGGAAATGTTCCGATTTACCCGTTTTCGTGGACTATTACTCACGCCCCGGCCACATCCCAGGGCCCGGAGATGTATCTTGCACAAAACTTTTTTAGGGCCTCTTTGGGCCATATGAGGCCCTTTGGAACCTTAACATGCCCCAAAATCGGGCACTAAATGCCTTCCAATCCCACCTTCGTAACTCCGACCAATAGCGATAACCGACATGGGAGGCCATTTAGAGGCCCTTTTGGGTCTTGAAGCCCCCAAAATTTACAGACCCTAGAGGGACCACCGGGAAGGCACCCGTTAAAAAAATACACCCTACCTGAAAATGTCTCGATTTACCCGTTTTCGTGGACTATTACTCACGCCCTTGCCACGTCCCGGGGCCCGGAGTCGGATCTTGCCCAAAATTTTTTAGGGCCTCCTTGGCCCATATGAGGTTCTTTGGAACCTTAACATGCCCAGAAACCAGGCACCAGATACCTTCCAATCCCACCTCCATAATTCCGACCAATACCGATAACCTACTCGGGAAGCCAATTTAGAGGCCCTTTTGGGGCCAGAAACCCCCAAAATTTACAGAGACCCTATTCAGACCCCCGGGAAGGCACCCGTCAAAAAAAATCACCCTGCCCGAAAATGTTTCAATTTACCCGTTTTCGTGGACTATTACTCATGCTCGGGCCACGTCCTAGGCCTGGAGTGGTATCTTGCCCAAAAAATTTTTAGGGCCTCCTTGGGCCATATGAGGCCCTTTGGAACCTTATCATGCCCCAAAATCGGGCACCGGACTCCTTCCAATCCCACCTCCGTAATTCCGACCAATACCGATAACCGACACGAGAAGCCATTTAGAGGCCCTTTTGGGGCTTGAAGACCCCCAAGTTTTAGAAATACCCTAGAGGGACCCTCGGGAAGGCACCCGTCAAAAAAATTACCCTGCCCGAAAATGTCCTGATTTACCCGTTTTCGTTGACTATTACTCACGCCCCTGCCACGTCACGATGCCCGGAGTCGGATCTTGCCCAAAAATTTTTAGGGCCTCCTTGGCCCATATGAGGTTCTTTAGAACCTTAATATGCCCAGAAACCAGGCACCAGATGCCTTCCAATCCCACCTCCGTAATTCCGACCAATAGCGATAACCGACTCGGGAGGCCATTTAGAGGCCCTTTTAGGGCTTGAAGCCCCCAGAAATTTACAGAAACCCTATAGGGACCCCCGGGAAGGCACACGTCAAAAAAATCACCCTGCCCGAATATGTTCCGATTTACCTGTTTTCATGGACTATTACTCACGCCCCGGACACGTCCCGGGGCCCAGAATCGGATCTTGCCCAAAAAAATTTTAGGGCCTCCTTGGGCCATATGAGGCCCTTTGAAACCTTAACATGACCCAAAATCGGGCACCGGATGTCTTCCAATCCCACCTCCGTAGTAACATCCCGTCCGATACAAAAAACAAAAGAGACAGTATTAAATAAAATAAAGCAACTAGTGGTAGCGGAAATACCACTAAGACGGAGATGCTACTCAAAGGAGTAGAATTAAACAATAAATAAACATAAATCCTCCAAATAAGATAATCAACTTCCGATAATCATATATAAAGGGAAATGAGGTCCCATACCCTCATTCCAACCAAAGTTCCAAAATATCCAAGAAAACTCCAAAAGAAACCTCAAGGTAACGTGATCCAAAATCCAAAGAAACAAACCAAATCCGTAGTTGAAAACGTAAGACAAAACATAAAGGAAAACTACTTAAGACCCTCTAAGTAGTAAGTCCTAATCCCTGACTCAAAATGCTCATCCACTATGACAAGCACCACCTTCTTGCTCACAAGGCCAAAACGCACATTCCCGGTCCAAACCATAACAATCCTAAACAGTATCGTCATCTGCATAATAAATCCACAACTTCCACAATCAGTGGGGAGTAACTAGCAGTTCTCCAGCACAAATAGGAACAAATAATAAACTTAAAGAAATTAGAAGCACGCCAAAGACATACATCACAAAGAAACATAATCACAACATGAAATACATGTAACTACGAGTCACAATCATCAAACACACATAGAGAGAAAACTAAATACCAATGATCGAATAACACACACAACCAAGCACATATAAATTCAAAGACAACAGACCATACCGCCTGTGAGTAGGCTCATTGGACCATACCGCCCGAGGCCTACTATGCATATTCGAGGACCATACCGCCCTGCCGAATAGCAATGCACATTCGAGGACCATACCGCCCTGCCGAATGGCATACTCAACGAACCATACCGCTCGTGAGTGAACCAATGAACCATACCGCCCATGGTTAAGTAACCAAATCCTAGGACCATACCGCCCTCAGGATACAAACAAATTCCCAGGACCATACCGCCCTCAGGAAACAAACAAATTCCTAGGACCATGCCGCCCATAGGATCAATCAAACACAAATTCCTAGGACCATACCGTCCATAGGATCAATCAAACACAAAGAGCAATGTATACACGACAAGGCATACAAAGGAATCCAATCAACATCCATACATGAGTATACACGACAAGGTATACAAAGCAACGCAAACATTCAACATACGTATACACGCCAAGGTATACATAGGAATCCAAACAACAACAAACATGGGTATACACTACAAGGTATACCAAGCAACTCAAATAACCAACCTACGTATACACGCCAAGGTATACACCAAATCCATTCCATAAGACATCAAAACATACATGTTGAGGCATATAACACAAAAACGTTATTAGAGTTTGGGTACGAAGTCAATTATGACTAAGTCACAATATTCCCCGTACATAACTCTTGGCGAAGAGATGCTAAGGGCAGTGTTATCCTCCCCTAAGCATTTCAACGTCGACAACTCAAAGTATAGGCCCACAACACTCGACAAACCGAGCAACAACCAAAACTACCCAACCAACTAGGGTACATTCCCTTAATGAAACAACTCAAACCAACTCAAAAGTACACTAACATGCTTAACATACATGCATAAACCCAACACCCAACATATAAGCATGTTGTAAGCTCAAAGGAAAATTAATCAACAAAACGCAACCAAGGAGGGCAGACCCTCGTCGCGAGGTGCGACAGAGGTCGCGAGGTGCGACTATGGCATCGCGGGTCGCGAGCCTGTTCGCGAGTCGCGAGCTTCCACTGCTCGTGGCTTGCGGGCTGTGCTCGTATGCACTCGCCTCGTCCAACCGGCGTATGTCAAGTCTCAAGCAACAATTGCATCACCAATGCACATCCAACTCAACTAAAAACAAACACCCTAGCATGATACTAAGCATCACATCCAACAATTCCTCAATTCCTTACAAATCACAAAATCATACTATAACAAAACCAACATCAAACTTAACAAACCGACTAACAAGAACTAACAACATGAACATAACAACTCGTTCACACATGAAAATACCACCACACAACCTTCCTAATCATGATACTAAACTAAACCATAATCATACAATCATCCAAGTTCCACCTAACATGAATCTAGGTTCTCTAACGCGATTCTAACAACCTAAGTTCAAAATCTATTCCCTATCGAACTAGAAAAACGCTAGTTACCTCGATCTTCGAAAGGAGTGTCGCAAAACATAATACCATAGCCTAGAAAACGTGCGGATCATCAAAACCTTCTTCTCCCTTGAAGACTTCTCCTCCATTGAACAAAGCATATCCATCTTAAACAACTTTAGGATACTGTAAAACAGTCAGTGGCGTTCCGACCCTGATTTCCGGTGCTCTAAAGCTCGGATTAAAAATTCCTCCGGTCAAAGTGAAGGAATGGATGTTAAGAACATGCTGTCCAAATTTGAAGACGATCCAACGGTTAGATCTCCGTAAATGGCCATTTTCGTGAGGGTGTGCAGGGGAAAAACGGGAAGACTTTCTCTCTTCCTTTCTTTCTTGAGGTGATGCGTGTGGGAAGGCAAAAAGGGAAGAGAATGGCTCTCTTAATCTGATTATATGGACA
Source organism: Patellifolia procumbens (assembly GCA_947645195.1). Classification (NCBI taxonomy): domain Eukaryota; kingdom Viridiplantae; phylum Streptophyta; class Magnoliopsida; order Caryophyllales; family Amaranthaceae; genus Patellifolia; species Patellifolia procumbens. The sequence continues at coordinate 581,955 of CANSGD010001498.1, read as the reverse complement.
ACAAAAGGGAGGGGTTTAATAGGTGTTAATGAGGGTACATTATGGCCATGATTATGGTAGTTTATGAGGGTAAATAAGGGGTGTAACCCTTGGATTGCATTAGTGTTACAAAGCAAAGGATGGACAGCTTTATTGGAGTCTTCTAGGAGCCTCTAGATGGCCAAGCTTTTCGGCCCTAATGGAATAAAGTGGTGTAATAAAGTTCGTTACATGGTTGGTCGGCAAAAAGGATGATTAAGCTAAATCAACACATTAGCCTAGCTAAGACTAACTCAAATATTACACTCAATAATAATAATAAAAATAATAAAATGTATGATCACATTTTCATATATCCAAAATAAGCTCAACTTAAAATAAATAACATTAAGATATAGCTTAATTTACAGATCAACTCGTCGGAGCAATTTTATAGATAGTTACTCGGTATAAAATATAAGTTTAAAGCAATATGATATAACTAAATAAATTAATAAAAACATAAAATGAAATCAAAGAACACAAGTTAAATTAAGAAGCAAGGGTCTAAATCAAAATTAGTAGTCTTAAAGATAATTTAGCTTAATAGGTAAAACCTATGCAAATTTATAAAATAAAAATACTATGAGCATCGTAAAATAATTAGGCTTCCACCGACTATACACATTTTGAAATTAAGGTACGTATGCACAATACATTGTCCACCGAAATATTTTCCGGTTTCAAATACGACCATTTATTTAATAGAATATAATTTTATAAATGAAATTGTATTTAGATTTATAAATAACAATGTAAACCATATAAATTAACACGCGAAATTTCTAGTGAAATTACGGGGTGTTACATCCGTAATTCCGACCAATACCGATAACCGACTCGGAAGGCCATTTAGAGGCCTTTTTGGGGCTTGAAGCCCCCCGAAATTTACAGAGACCCTATTGGAACCCCCGGAAGGCACCCGTCAAATAAAATCACCCTGCCCGAAAATGTTTCGATTTACCTGTTTTCGTGGACTATTACTCACGCCCCCGCCACGTCCTGGGGCCCGGAATCAGATCTTGCCAAAACTTGTTTTAGGCCCTCCTTGGGCCATATGAGGCCCTTTGGAACCTTCACATGCCGCAAAACCGGGCACCGGATGCGTTCCAATCCCACCTCCGTAATTCCGACCAATACCGATAACCGACTCGGGAGGCCATGTAGAGGCCCTTTTGGGGCTTGAAGCCACCCAAAATTTACAGAGACTCTATTGGGGTCCCAAGGAAGGCACCCGTCAAAAAAAATCACCCTGCCCGAAAATCTTCTGATTTACCAGTTTTCGTGGACTATTACTCACGCCCCGGCCACGTCCTGAGGCCTGGAGTCGGATCTTACCCAAAACGTTTTTAGGGCATCGTTGGGCCATATTAGGCCCTTTGGAACCCTAACATGCCCCAAAATCGGGCACCAAATGCCTTCGAATCCCACCTACGTAACTCCGACCAATATCGATAACCGACATGGGAGGCCGTTTAGAGGCCTTTGTGGGGCTTGAAGCCCACCAAAATTTATAGAGACCCTAGAGGGACCCCCGTGAAGGCACCTGTCAAAAAAATTCCGCCTGCCCGAAAATGTCCCGATTTACCCGTTTTCGTGGACTATTATTCACGCCTCGGACACGTCCCGGGGCCTGGGTCGGGTCTTGCCCAAAATTTTTGTAGGGCCTCCTTAGGCCATATGAGGCCCTTTGAAACCTCAACATGACCCAAAACCGGGCATCGGATGTCTTCCAATCCCACCTCCGTAATTCCGACCAATATCGATAACCGACTCGGGAGGCCATTTAGAGGCCCTTTTGGGGCTTGAAGCCACCCAAAATTTACAGAGACCCTAATGGGATCCCAGGGAAGGAACCCGTCAAAAAGAATCACCCTGCCCGAAAATGTTCCGATTTACCCGTTTTCGTGGACTATTACTCACGCCCCGGCCACGTCCCGGGGCCCGGAGACGTATCTTGCCCAAAACTTTTTTAGGGTCTCGTTGGGCCATATGAGGCCCTTTGGAACCTTAACATGCCCAAAAATCGGGCACCAAATGCCATCCAATCCCACCTCCGTAACTCCGACCAATAGCGATAACCGACATGGGAGGCCATTTAGAGGACCTTTTGGGTCTTGAAGCCCCCCAAAATTTACAGAGACCCTAGAGGGACCCCCGGGAAGGCACCCGTCAAAAAAATACACCCTGCCCGAAAATGTCTCGATTTACCCGTTTTCGTGGACTCCTTGGCCCATATGAGGTTCTTTGGAACCTTAACATACCTAGAAACCAGGCACCAGATGCCTTCAAATCCCACCTCCGTAATTCCGACCAATACCGATAACCTACTCGGGAGGCCAATTTAGAGGCCCTTTTGGGGCTAGAAACCCCCAAAAATTACAGAGACCCTATTCAGACCCCCGGGAAGGCACCCGTCAATAAAAATCACCCTGCCCGAAAATGTTCAAATTTACCGGTTTTCGTGGAGTATTACTCATGCCCGGGCCACATCCTAGGGCCCGGAGTCAGATCTTGCCCAACTTTTTTAGGGCGACCTTGGGCCATATGAGGGCCTTTGGAACCTTAACATAACCAAAAATCGGGCACCGGATGCCTTCCAATCCCACCTCCGTAATTCCGACCTATACCGATAACCGACTCAGGAGGCTATTTAGGGGTCATTTTGGGCTTGAAGCCCCCCAAAATTTACAGAGACCCTATTGGGACCCCCGGGAAGTTACCGGTCAAAAACAATCACCGTGCCCGAAAATGTTCCGATTTACCCGTTTTCGTGGACTATTACTCACGCCCCCACCACGTCTCAGGGCCCGGAGTTAGATCTTGCCAAAAATTGTTTTAGGCCCTCCTTGGCCATAAGAGGCTCTTTGAAACCTTCACATTCCCCAAAACCGAGCACCGGATGCCTTCCAATCCCACCTCTGTAATTCTGACCAATACCGACAACAAGGGCTCAGTTCAACGTTCTGATCTAGCAAATCTACTTTTCAGATGAGTTCCATAGTTTTGGACAGGACAGGTGGGAACCAGGAGGTAAAGCGTCTGTTAAAGCAATATCGTCTGAACGGGTCGATCCTCTCCTCCCGTTTGTTTTAGCAACTTATCCTAAGGTCTCCTCGCCAAGAGCTCCCCGGTGACGACAGAGGAACCAACCCCGTTTGAAGTCGTTGCGAGCCGGAAAGCGTACCGGCAAGTCGGCTGACAAAGAAAAAGGGGTTTCGTCGTCTTTTTCGTAACTTATTTAAAAATGTTATACCCGGTGAGATTCTATCTTTCCAAGAGTACTACCCTGTACGTAGTCTATGTCTGGAAAGCATACTTGACAGGAGATAAACACAGGCGGTAGAGAGGTCCCCCACTTCGATTCCCGCCCCTAAGTTTGAAAAGTCCAAAGAGCGCAGACTAGCCACGGAGCTTGGATACGGTTTCCCGATCGGAGATCCATGGATCACAGACGGTAGGGCCGGGAAAAGAGTCGAGTCGATCAGGCCCTTTAAAAAGGCGAGGCCCTGTTTCAGCAATGGAGCAGGGGGGGAAGAAAGTGGGTGGTGGGCTCTTCCCCGGGAACGAAGAATTCTCAACGAAAAAGGTGCTCTCTGAACCGAACGTTGGAACCATTCTCAAAGCTTCCTTCTGAAAATAAAAGTCCATTTCCCATGGTTTTACAATCACAGGTTTGTTGGCTATGGTATAAGGGCTTTCAAATATGACTACCAACGGCCATCGATCGGTAGCAGATGATAAGTCATATGAGAAAGACTGTTTAGACCCTCTTAGAGAATTTAGGGGTTTTGTCTGGTTTTACGTCCCATCACTAGGAATGGAACGTAAAACAGACCCAATCATGAATAGGTTTAAGCAGTCTCTGATTGATATAGTTGCCTACAACTTTTTTGAAAAGTTCTGTCAAAAGCCACGCGAATCAACACTTTTCTTCGCCTCGGGAGGCCATTTAGAGGCCCTTTTGGGGCTTGAAGCCCCAAAAAATTTACAGAGACCCTAGAGGGACCCCCGGAAAGGCACCCGTCAAAATAAATCACCCTGAACGAAAATGTTCTGATTTACCCGTTTTCGTGGACTATTACACACGCCGCGGACACGTCCCGGGGCCCGGAGTCGGAGCACAGAGGCCAAAAAATTTTCATGGCCTCCTTGGGCCATATGAGGCCCATAGGAACCTTAACATGCCCCAAAATCGGGCACCGAATGCCTTCCCACCTCCGTAATTCCGACCAATACCGATAACCGACTCGGAAGGCCATTTAGAGGCCTTTTTGGGGCTTGAAGCCCCCGAAATTTACAGAGACCCTATTGGAACCCCCGGAAGGCACCCGTCAAATAAAATCACCCTGCCCGAAAATGTTTCGATTTACCTGTTTTCGTGGACTATTACTCACGCCCCCGCCACGTCCTGGGGCCCGGAATCAGATCTTGCCAAAACTTGTTTTAGGCCCTCCTTGGGCCATATGAGGCCCTTTGGAACCTTCACATGCCGCAAAACCGGGCACCGGATGCGTTCCAATCCCACCTCCGTAATTCCGACCATTACCGATAACCGACTCGGGAGGCCATGTAGAGGCCCTTTTGGGGCTTGAAGCCACCCAAAATTTACAGAGACTCTATTGGGGTCCCAGGGAAGGCACCCGTCAAAAAAAATCACCCTGCCCGAAAATGTTCCGATTTACCAGTTTTCGTGGACTATTACTCACGCCCCGGCCACGTCCTGAGGCCTGGAGTCGGATCTTGCCCAAAACGTTTTTAGGGCATCGTTGGGCCATATTAGGCCCTTTGGAACCCTAACATGCCCCAAAATCGGGCACCAAATGCCTTCGAATCCCACCTACGTAACTCCGACCAATATCGATAACCGACATGGGAGGCCGTTTAGAGGCCTTTGTGGGGCTTGAAGCCCACCAAAATTTATAGAGACCCTAGAGGGACCCCCGTGAAGGAACCTGTCAAAAAAAATCCGCCTTCCCGAAAATGTCCCGATTTACCCGTTTTCGTGGACTATTATTTACGCCCCGGACACGTCCCGGGGCCTGGGTCGGGTCTTGCCCAAAATTTTTGTAGGGCCTCCTTAGGCCATATGAGGCCCTTTGAAACCTCAACATGACCCAAAACCGGGCATCAGATGTCTTCCAATCCCACCTCCGTAATTCCGACCAATATCGATAACCGACTCGGGAGGCCATTTAGAGGCCCTTTTGGGGCTTGAAGCCACCCAAAATTTACAGAGACCCTAATGGGATCCCAGGGAAGGCACCCGTCAAAAAGAATCACCCTGCCCGAAAATGTTCCGATTTACCCGTTTTCGTGGACTATTACTCACGCCCCGGCCACGTCCCGGGGCCCGGAGACGTATCTTGCCCAAAACTTTTTTATGGTCTCGTTGGGCCATATGAGGCCCTTTGGAACCTTAACATGCCCAAAAATCGGGCACCAAATGCCTTCCAATCCCACCTCCGTAACTCCGACCAATAGCGATAACCGACATGGGAGGCCATTTAGAGGACCTTTTGGGTCTTGAAGCCCCCCAAAATTTACAGAGACCCTAGAGGGACCCACGGGAAGGCACCCGTCAAAAAAATACACCCTGCCCGAAAATGTCTCGATTTACCCGTTTTCGTGGACTCCTTGGCCCATATGAGGTTCTTTGGAACCTTAACATACCTAGAAACCAGGCACCAGATGCCTTCAAATCCCACCTCCGTAATTCCGACCAATAACGATAACCTACTCGGGAGGCCAATTTAGAGGCCCTTTTGGGGCAAGAAACCCCCAAAAATTACAGAGACCCTATTCAGACCCCCGGAAGGCACCCGTCAATAAAAATCACCCTGCCCGAAAATGTTCAAATTTACCGGTTTTCGTGGAGTATTACTCATGCCCGGGCCACATCCTATGGCCCGGAGTCAGATCTTGCCCAACTTTTTTAGGGCGACCTTGGGCCATATGAGGGCCTTTGGAACCTTAACATAACCAAAAATCGGGCACCGGATGCCTTCCAATCCCACCTCCGTAATTCCGACCTATACCGATAACCGACTCAGGAGGCTATTTAGGGGTCATTTTGGGCTTGAAGCCCCCAAAATTTACAGAGACCCTATTGGGACCCCCGGGAAGTTACCGGTCAAAAACAATCACTGTGCCCGAAAATGTTCCGATTTACCCGTTTTCGTGGACTATTACTCACGCCCCCACCAGGTCCCAGGGCCCGGAGTTAGATCTTGCCAAAAATTGTTTTAGGCCCTCCTTGGCCATAAGAGGCTCTTTGAAACCTTCACTTTCCCCAAAATCGAGCACCGGATGCCTTCCAATCCCACCTCTGTAATTCTGACCAATACCGACAACCGACTCGGGAGGCCATTTAGAGGCCCTTTAGGGGCTTGAAGCCCCAAAAAATTTACAGAGACCCTAGAGGGACCCCCGGAAAGGCACCCGTCAAAATAAATCACCCTGAACGAAAATGTTCTGATTTACCCGTTTTCGTGGACTATTACACACGCCGCGGACACGTCCCGGGGCCCGGAGTCGGAGCACAGAGGCCAAAAAATTTTCATGGCCTCCTTGGGCCATATGAGGCCCATAGGAACCTTCACATGCCCCAAAATCGGGCACCGAATGCCTTCCCACCTCCGTAATTCCGACCAATACCGATAACCGACTTGGGAGGCCATTTAGAGGCCCCTTTGGGGCTTGAAGCCACCTAAAAATAACAGAGACCTTATTGGAATCCCAGGGAAGGCACGCGTCAAAAAAAAATCACCCTGCCCGAAAATGTTCCGATTTACCCGTTTTCGTGCATTATTACTCACGCCCCTGACACGTCCTGGGGCCCAGAATCGGATCTTGCCCAAAAAAAAATTAGGGCCTCCTTGGGCCATATGAGGCCCTTTGAAACCTTAACATGACCCAAATCCGGGCACCGGATGTTTTCCAATCCCACCTCCGTAATTCCGACCAATACCGATAACCGACTCGGAAGGCCATTTAGAGGCCCTTTTGGGGCTTGAAGCCCCCGAAATTTACAGAGACCCTATTGGGACCGCCGGAAGGCACCTGTCAAAAAAATCACCCTGCCCGAAAATGTTCCTATTTACCTGTTTTCGTGGACTATTACTCACGCCCCCGCCACGTCCTGGGGCCCGGAGTCAGATCTTGCCAAAACTTGTTTTAGGCCCTCCTTGGGCCATATGAGGCCCTTTGGAACATTCACATGCCCCAAAACCGGGCACCGGATGCCTTCCAATCCCACCTCCGTAATTCCGACCAATACCGATAACTGACTCGGGAGGCCATGTAGAGGCCCTTTTGGGGCTTGAAGCCACCCAAAATTTACAGAGACCCTATAGGGATCCCAGGGAAGGCACCAGTCAAAAAGAATCATCCTGCCCGAAAATGATCCGATTTACCCGTTTTCGGGGACAATTACTCACGCCCCGGCCACGTCCCGGGGCCCGGAGACGTATCTTACCTAAAAAAATTTTAGGGCCTCGTTGGGCCATATGAGGCCCTTTGGAACCTTAACATGCCCCAAAATCGGGCACCAAATCCCTTCCAATCCCACCTCCGTAACTCCGAACAATACCGATAACCGACATGGGAGGCCATTTAGAGGCCCTTTTGGGGCTTGAAGCCCCCCAAAATTTACAGAGACCCTAGAGGGACCCCCGAGAAGGCACCTGTCAAAAAAATTCACCCTGCCCGAAAATGTCCCGATTTACTTGTTTTTGTGGGCTATTACTCACGCCCCTGCCACGTCCCAGGACCCGGAGTCGGATCTTACCCAAAAAATTTTAGGGCCTCCTTGGCCCATACGAGGTTCTTTGGAACCTTAATATGCCCAGAAACCAGGCACCTGATGCCTTCCAATCCCACCTCCGTAATTCCGACCAATAGCGATAACGGACTCGAGACGCCATTTAGAGGCCCTTTAGGGGCTTGAAGCCCCCTAAAATTTACAGAGACCCAATAGGGACCCCCGGGAAGGCACATGTCCAAAAAAATCACCCTGCCCGAAAATGTTCTGATTTACCTGTTTTCATGGACTATTACTTGCGCCCCGGACACCTCCTTGGGCCCGGAGTCAGATCTTGCCCAATTTTTTTAGGGCGACCTTTGGCCATATTAGGCCCTTTGGAACCTTAACATGACCAAAAACCGGGCACCGGATGCCTTCCAATCCCACCTCCGTAATTCCGACCTATACCGATAACCGACTCGGGAGGCCATTCATTTTGAGCTTGAAATCCCCCAAAATTTACAGAGACCCTATTGGGACCCCCGAGAAGTTACTCGTAAATAAAAATCACCCTGCCCGAAAATGTTCTGATTTTCCTGTTTTCGTGGACAATTACTCACGCCTAAGCCATGTCCCGGGGCCCGGAATCGGATCTTGCCAAAAATTATTGTAGGCCGTCCTTGGGCATATGAGGCCCTTTGAAACCTTCACATGCCCCAAAACCGGGCACCGGATGCCTTCCAATGCCACCTCCGTAATTCTGACCAATACCGACAACCGACTCTGGAGGCCATTTAGAGGCCCTTTTGGGGCATGAAGCCCCCCAAAATTTACAGAGACCCTAGAGGGACCCCGGGGAAGAAACCCGTCAAAAAAAAACACCCTGTCCGAAAATGTTCTGATTTACCCGTTTTCGTGGACTATTACTCAGGCCGCGGACACGTCCCGGGGCCCGGAGTCGGAGCGAGGAGGCAAAAATTTTTTCATGGCCTCCTTGGGCCATATGAGGCCCTTAGGAACCTTAACATGCCCCAAAATGTCCCGATTTACCCGTTTTCGTGGACTATTATTCACGCCCCGGACACGTCCCGGGGCCTGGGTCGGGTCTTGCCCAAAATTTTTGTAGGGCCTCCTTAGGCCATATGAGGCCCTTTGAAACCTCAACATGACCCAAAACCGGGCATCGGATGTCTTCCAATCCAACCTCCGTAATTCCGACCAATACCGATAACCGACTTGGGAGGCCATTTAGAGGCCCTTTTGGGGCTTGAAGCCACTCAAAAATTACAGAGACCCTATTGGGATCCCAGGGAAGGCACCCGTCAAAATAAAATCACCCTGCCCGAATTTGTTCTGATTTACTCGTTTTCGTGGATTATTACTCACGCCCCGGCCACGTCCCGGGGCCCGGAGACGTATCTTACCCAAATCTTTTTTAGGGCCTCGTTGGGCCATATGAGGCCCTTTGGAACCTTAACATGCCCCAAAATCGGGTACCAAATCCCTTCCAATCCCACCTCCGTAACTCCGAACAATACCGATAACCGACATGGGAGGCCATTTAGAGGCCCTTTTGGGGCTTGAAGCCCCCCAAAATTTACAGAGACCCTAAAGGGACCCGTTTTCGTGGACTATTACTCACGAACCGGACACGTCCCGCGGCCTCGAGTCGGATCTTGAAAAAAATTGTTTTACGCCCTCCTTGGGCTATATGAGGCCCTTTGGAACCTTAACATAACCAAAAATCGGGCACCGAATGCCTTCCAATCCCACCTCCGTAATTCCGACCAATACCGATAACCGACTCGGGAGGCCATTTAGACGCCCTTTTTGGGCTTGAAGCCCCCCAAAATTTTAGTGACCCTATTGGGACACTTGGGAAGGCACCCGTTAAAAAAAATTACCCTGCCCAAATATGTTCCGATTTACCGGTTTTCGTAGACTATTACTCACGCCCCGGCAACGTCTAGGGGCTCGAAGTCGGATCTTGCTCAAAAAAATTTTTGGCTCTCCTTGGGCCATATGAGGCCCTTTGGAACCTTAACATGCCCCAAAACCGGGCACTGGATGCCTTCCAATCCCACTTCCATAATTCCGACCAATACCGATAACCGACTCGGGAGGCCACTTCGAGACCCTTTTGGGGCTTGAAGCCCCCCAAAATTTACAGAGACCCTATTGGGACCCCCGAGAAGGCACCCGTCAATAAAAATCACCATGCCCGAAAATGTTCTGATTTACCCTTTTTTTGTGGACTATTACTTACGCCTAGGCCACGTCCCTAGGCCCAGAGTCAGATCAAGCCCAAATACTTATTAGGTCCTCCTTGGCCATATGAGGCCCTTTGGAACCTTAACATGCGCCAAAATCGGGCACCGGATGCCTTCGAATTCCACCTCCGTAATTCCGAACAATATTGATAACTGACTCGGGAGGCCATTTAGAAGCCCATTTGGGGCTTGAAGCCCCCAAAAATTTACAGAGACCCTATTGGGATCTTAGGGAAGGCACCCGCCAAAAAAATCACCCTACCCGAAAATGTTCCGATTTACCCGTTTTCTTGGACTATTACTCACGCCCCGGCAACGTCCGAGGGCCCGGAGTCGGATCTTGACCAAAAAAATTTTAGGGCCTCCTTCGGCCATATGAGGCCGTTTGGAACCTTAACATGCCCTCAAATCGGGCACCGGTTGCCTTCCAATACCACCTCCATATTTCCGACCAATACCGATAACCGACTCGGGAGGCGATATAGAGGCCCTTTTGGGGCTTGAAGCCCCCCAATTTTTACAGAGACCCTATTGGGACCGCCGGGAAGGACCCCGTCAATAAAAATCACCTTGCCCGATAATGTTCTTATTTACCCATTTTCGTGGACTATTACTCACGCCCCGGAGACGTCCCGGGGCCCGGAGTCGGATCTTGCCCAAAATTTTATTCGGCCCTCCTTGGGCCATATGAGGCCCTTTCGAACCTAAACATGCCCCAAAATCGGGCACCGGATGCCTTCCAATCCCACCTCCGTAATTCCGACCAATACCGATAACCGTCTCGGGAGCCATTTAGAGGCCTTTTTGGGGCTTGAAGCCCCCTAAAATATACAGAGACCCTATTGGGACCCCCCGGGAAGGCACAGGTCAATAAAAATCATCCTGCCCGAAAATATTCCGATTTACCCATTTTCGTGGACTATTACTCACGCCCCGGCGACGTCCCGGGGCCCGAAGTCGGATCTTGGCCAAAAAAATTTTAGGGCCTCCTTGGGCCATATGAGGCCCTTTGGAACCTTAACATGCCCCAAAATCAAGCACCAGATGCTTCCAATTCCACCTCTATAATTCCGACCAATACCGATAACCGACTCGCGAGGCCATTTAGAGGCCCTTTTGGGGCTTGAGGCCCCCCAAAATTTTCAGAGACCCTATTGGGATCCAAGGGAAGGCACCCGCCAAAAAATCACCCTGCCCGAAAATGTTCCGATTTACCCGTTTTCGTGGACTATTACTCATGCCCCGCCGCCCCGACCACGTCCCAGGGCCCGGAGTCGGATTTTGCCCAAAAAAATTTCAGGGCCACCTTGGGCCATATTAGGCCCTTTGGAACCATAACATGCCCCAATACCGGGCACCTTATGCCTTCCAATCCCACCTCCTTAATTTCGATCATTACCGATAACCGACTCGGGAGGCCATTTAGAAGCCCTTTTGGGGCTTGAAGCCCCCCAAAATTTACGGAGACCTTATTAGGACCCTCGAGAAAGCACCTGTCAAAGAAAATAACCCTGCCCGAAAATGTTCTGATTTACCCGTTTTCGTGGACCATTACTAACGCCCCAGCCACGTCCCGGGGCATGGAGTTGGATCATGCCCAAAAAAATTTCAGGGCCTCCTTGGGCCATACGAGGCGCTGTGGAACCTTAACAAGCCCCAAAATCGGGCACCGAACGCCTTCCAATCCCACCTCCGTAATTTCGACCAATACCCATAACCGACTCGGGGGGCCATTTAGAGGCCCTTTTGGGGCTTGAAGCCCCCCAAAATTTACAGATTCCCTAATGGGATCCCAGGGACGGCACCCGTCAAATTAAATCACCCTGCCCGAAAATGTTCCGATTTACCCGTTTTCGTGGACTATTCCTCAATCCACGACTACGTCAAATTAAAAATTTTTTAGGGCCTCCTTGGGCCATATGAGGCCCTATGGAACCTTAACATGCCCCAAAACCGGGAAACGGATGCCTTCCAATCCCACCTCCGTAATTCTGACAAATACCAATTACCGACTCGGGAGGCCATTTAGAGGCCCATTGGGGCATGAAGCCCCCCAAAATTTACAGAGACCCTATTGGGATCCCCGGGAAGGCACCCGTCAAAAAACATCACCCTGCTCGAAAATGTTCTGATTTACCCATTTTCGTGGGCTATTACTCACGCCCGGGCCACGTCCCGGGGCCCGAAGTCTGATCTTAGGGCCTCCTTGGGCCATATGAGGCCCTTTGGAACCTTAACATGCCCCAAAACCGAGGAACGGATGATTTTCAATCCCACCTCCGTAATTCTGACCATTACGGATAACCGACTCGGGAGGCCATTTAGAGGCCCTTTTGGGGCTTAAAGCCCCCCAAAATTTACAGAGACCCTATTGGGACCCCCGAGAAGGCACTCGTCAAAAAATATCTCCCTGTCCGAAAATGTTCCTATTTAACCGTTTTCGTATTACTCACGCCCCGGACACGTTCCGGGGCCCGTTGTCAGATCTTGCCCAAAACTTTTTTAGGGCCTCCTTGGGCCATATGAAGCCATTTGGAACCTTAACATGCCCCAAAACCTAGCACCGGATGCCTTCCAATCCCACCTCCGTAATTCCAACCAATATCGATAACCGACTCGGGAGGCCATTTAGAGGCCCTTTTGGGGCTTGAAGCCCCAAAAATTTAAAGAGACCCTAATGGGACCCCCGGAAAGGCACCCGTCAAAAAATATCACCCTGTCCGAAAATGTTCCGATTTACCCGTTTTCGTGGACTATTACTGATGCATCTGGCTACTCTAACCTAATCAATCTAAGGTTCTTAATCAAGTGGTCCTTAACTATCCGTTCTTTAAATCATAATCAAACCTATTCTGCCTAGGGCATAGCCAGAATATAACATCTTGTTATGAAATATGAATGATAGTTTGAGCTTTACTTAAGTTAACTTAGATACAGATTCACCACTAAGTCAAAATAAGGTTCCTAAGAGCACCACTTGATTCAAGCTCAAAATCAAGCTAGCATAGGCGCATAGATTAATGAAAAATTATTCAAAGCAAAATAAAACTCAAAGGTTTTAGACTATAAACGTTCAATTATGATGCATCTGGCAACTCTAACCTAATCAATCTAAGGTTCTTAATAAGTCTATTTAATTATTGGTTATGGTTAGTTTTGAGATTTAAAAAAGATGATGATGGAGGTCCATCTAGTTCCATTGATCCTAAGACCAAGAACATGGTTGCTTGTGTTTTAAGGGATGAACTGAATTCCCTTAAGTCCATTGAGTCCTTTAAAAGTGTCCTTAGCTTAGTTAATTGATTATTGACTAAGTTACTATCTTTATTGCTTTATTAGGAGTCTATTTAATAAAATGTACTCTTAGTAAATTTAATGTCATATTACATTAACTAGGAAATTTTTAGTTGAGTTGTAATTTCATTTTTAGAAAGTAGAAAGTCAACTAGGGTTGCAAATGGAAGCATGGACGAGCATGAAGCAAGAAAATGGCGCCTAGGGTTTACTAGAGATAAGGATAGGAGGGAACTTCTATCTTTACATAAAATGGGCGTCCAGCTCCTATATTATGCACAAAATGGGCGGCCAAGCTACAAGGATCAAGCAAAAGGAATCATTTTCCCTCCAAAGCTCATCTTAGGCGCCTAACCTAATCAGATTAGGGTTTGATTTCCTACTTTGAAGGGATAAGTGAGAATATCAAGGAAAATGGTCAAGATGGAGTCAAAAATGATAGAATATGAAGGGAGATCGACTTCAACCCTAATTCGATAGATTTTATATTCTTAATTAGTTTAATTATTATTTTTATTTTCAGCAATTATCTTTTAGAGAGTAAAGGACATGTATTTGAAGGGCATAATTCATTAATAAAAGACATTGAACGTTTATAGTCTAAAACCTATGAGTTTTATTTTGCTTTGATTAATTCTTCATTAATCTATGCGCCTATGCTAGCTTGATTTTGAGCTTGAATCAAGTGGTGTTCTTAGGAACCTTATTTTGACTTAGTGGTGAATCTGTATCTAAGTTAACTTAAGTAAAGCTCAAACTATAATTCATTTTCATAATCAAACCTATTATGCCTAGGGCATAGCCAGAATATAACAATTACTCACGCCCCGGCGACGTCCCGGGGCCCGGAGTCGGATCATGATCAAAAATGTTTTAGGGCTTCCTTGGGCCATATGAGGTCCTTTGGAACCTTAACATGCCCCAAAACCGGGCACCGGATGCCTTCCAATCCCACCTCCGTAATTCCGACCAATACCGATAACTGACTCGAGAGTCCATTAAGAAGCCCTTTTGGGCTTGAAGCCCCCCAAAATTTACATAGACCCTATTAGGACCCCTGGGAAGGCACCCGTCAAAAAAATCACCCTGCCCGAAAATGTTCTGATTTAACCGTTTTCGTGGACTATTACTCACGCCCGGCCACGTCCCAGGGCCCGTAGTCGGATCATGCCCAAAAAATTTTAGGGCCTCCTTGGGCCATATAAGGCCCTTTGAAACCTTAACATGCCCCAAAGTCGGGCACCGGACGCCTTCCAATCCCACCTCCGTAATTCCGACCAATATCGATAACCGACTCGGGAGGCCATTTAGAGGCCCTTTTGGGGCTTGAAGCCCCCCAAAATTTACAGAGACCCTATTGGAACCCCCGGGAAGGAACTTGTCAAAAAATATCACCCTGTCCGAAAATGTTCCGATTTACCCGTATTCGTGGACTATTACTCACGCCCCAGCCACGTCCCGGGGCCCGGAGTCGGATCATGCCGAAAAATTTTTTAGGGCCTCCTTGGGCCATATGAGGCCCTTTGGAACCTTAACATGCCCTAAAATCGGGCACCGGATGCCTTCCAATCCCATCTCCGTAATTCCGACCAATACCGAGAACCAACTCGGGAGACTATTTAGAGGCCCTTCTGGGGCTTTAAGCCCCCCAAAATTTACAGAGACCCTATTTGGACCCCCGGGAAGGCACCCGTCAAAAAATATCACTGTAATAGTCATGTTTTAAGAGCACCTTTATTAATTATTAATTATAATATTAGCTTAATTAATTATTGAAACCCTTGTGTTTTAAATGAAAACTTAGATTTGTTTTTATTATTATTATTAAGAAGTCGTATTATAATTATTGACGTAATTATATTAAATTATTTTAATGGGATTACTTTTAATAATTTAGAGCTTTATATTAATATAAGAAATGGGTTTGAGTTATTAGTTTTAATGTGATTTATATTTCAAATAGACAAATTAATTATATTTATATATGTGTAAAAATAAACATATTAGAGGAGGGTGTTTTATTGGATAAGGTTAAAAAAAATAGAGATGGAGGGAAAGTGGCGTGGCTTTGAATAGGAGGCAAAGGGGGTATGTGTGATCAGGGAAATGAGAGTTGAGTGACTCATCACTTAAATAAGACCAAAAAAAAAGAAATCAAAAGGGGAAGGAAACCTGTTCTTCACGAACAGGAAAAGAAACAGAAAGAGAGCGGGGGGTTGGGGAAGAAGGCGAGAAATAGAGGAAGAGGGAGAGAGAGAGAGCTTGACAGAGGAAGAAGAAGGCGGACGGTGAAACGGCGCAGCAAGGCCGATTAGAGGTGAAGGAGGAAAGAAAGGGGGAGAATCGTGTGAGCAACGGCCACGGTGGCGAAACCCAAGCGATTTCCGGCCAAATTCCGGCCAATAGAGAGGGAGATAGATAAAGTAAGTTCCAAAATACCAAAACCCTCATCTATTTTAGAGATTTTGATTAAAATTGGGGATTTATTGAGAGGAATGAAGGAGTGTGCGTGAGGAGGGCCACGCGAACAACTGGCGACCACCACCACTGTCCAACCACCACACAACCGCCACCTACGCTCACTTTGAAACCCTAACTGAGGTACTAAACACTTTCAAATAAAATTACTAATTCCTGATTTACTCAATTTATATAATTTCTCTTGCTAGATTTCTCAAATTGTTCAATGGATTATATGAAACCTGTTTGTGATGTTGTCAATGATAGTATTATTAAATTAAAATGGACATGAGGTATTGGTTCTATGCTTATGGAATTAGTGTGGTTTGAATATGATATTGTTTGATATTAGTTCTGAAATCTGGGTTCAATTAGAGTATGTAGTTGTTGATGTTGGTAAAGTTGCTTGTAGAATCTAAATTATGAAGAGGATTGATTTTAGGTCAGAGTCCTTGTTATGGGTAGAATAGGTTCATGAAATTAGGACAGGTTGAAAGCTTATGGGATGATGCGGTTCTTGGAATTGGAAGAAGAGTGGCAGATTCAAACTGTTGTCTAGTGAGAATTAGAAGTTAGAGCAGGGAAGAATAGGTTGTTAGGTTACTCTACATCATATGATTACTCTTGCGTAACTATGGTTTCAAGGATTTTTCTTCACTCTTATAAATAAATTGGAGATTCAAGTTCAAAGAGTTCCACAAATGTTACCTAAATATACTCAAACATGTTTAGTTTTAGTAAATAAACTAAGGAATCGGGTCAATAGTCAAATTTAATGATCAATAGGTTGTTGGAATAAGATAGATTGAAACTGAAGAACTGAATAAGATATTGGACCAACCAGATAGCAAACGACCTAACTTGGTTTATCAAGTTAGTTAACTGGGTCAAGTATAAAGGAGTTGAGTGAGTTAATTTTAAACTAATAGAAAAAGAAGTTGGTTTAACGATTTCAATTAGCTAACAAGAGAACTTAAGATAGGAACCATATGTCATTTGTAAGAGATTTCCACGTAGATGTATGTATAAATGTTATAACATTGAAACTCTATGGCCACTACTGTGTGATTTGACTTAAGAATTAAGATAACTAAAGTTATTAATTTAACCAGGAAAAGGATGAATTGCTCTCTTTAGAATCTGCTAGGAAACTTTTAAATAACATTAATGATCTTGAGATTAGTTCTAAATGGTTAAAAAGATAATGTAGCCAAAGTCATCCAGATAGTGAACGAGTTAAAAGTCTATGATGATAGTGATTCAATAAGTTCATTAATTGTGATAGGATTCTAATTATTAATTAAAATATGAAAGAATAAGAATAGTTGTTGTCTAGAATAACTTGATATTGGTCTTAATTACTACCACTAGTAATAATAGTTGATGAACTCGGAAACAAAATACTGAACTAGTTCACACTGATTTGGTAAGGAATGGTAGTTATATATATATATATAGATTTTTGAGAGATAAATCGAGACATGGGAACATCCTATTGGTATTTAGAATCCAGTAATTGAGGATTAGTTATCAAAGGATATGGGAAAGATTTGACATAGGAGTCTAGTTAGAAGAGGGTAAGTAAGATAGTTGTTCTAGGTTATATTGAGATTGCTCGTTTATCGTTGAAGTCTAAGGTAGATGGAAATAACTATGTGTGTGAGTGATTGTTGAACAGTTATGTTGAGGTTATTAAGATTAAGGTAACTATCTCGATCAATTTGGGAAAGACATTTGTTATGAAGGTCTTTGAGGCTACGGATCAAGTTGAAGATATTAGTATTGAAGTATCATGTATGCTAAGAATATATTATGAGATTGTGTGAAATGATTTCCAAATTGATTATTTTTATATGAAACATGATTTACGAATATTAAAGTGTGATATTTATGAGAATGTGTTACAAGGTGAAATGTGAAATGTGATATGTGATATGTGAAATAAGGTGAATGAGTCGCCACATACAACATTGAATATATATAATATAAATAAGAATGGTGAAATGAGGTTGTGAACATGCACCCGGGTTAGGGCGGGTAGTCCCTAGCTGTTACCCAATCAGGAGGGGCTAAATCCTGACGTTGAAGGACATGTCCAGTTAAGTCTTGCAAGCAGAACATAAAAGGTGGGGTGACGACCCTCAACAGTTTGGAGACAGCCGGTACGTAGTACCCCTCTCCACTCGCGTTCACAACGAGATAAGAAATGAAAATGAATGTTTCTTGTAAGAAACTTAAATGTTTTGGAAATAAACCGAGTTTTCAAATAAATATTATATCGCTATTACCTTTCCTTATGAACTACGGTTTCAATAAGAGTTGTATATTGTTGTAAGGATTGTTGAGTAAGTTATTTAAAGTATATATAGAGTTTATGTGAATTGTTGTGAATATATGTGACGAGTGTTTTAAACAAAAACCACCAAGCATGTTTTACTTGTTTTACGGGTTTAGTACTCAGCGCGTTGCTGATGTGAGTCAAATGTTTGTTTTGTCATTTCTGTGGCCTGTCACTTGGGTGGGTGGCAGTGCCGTATTAGTTTCAGGTGGATGCAATGAAGTTGTGGAAGCTTGAAGCAGGAACTCTTATCACAACTATCCTTATGTGTATTGAGGCGAGGACGATCAGTTTTGTAAATAGTTTTAAAATAGGAATTTGTAAAGTAGAAGCTGGAAATATATTAAAATGATATGCAGGTTTTTTATTTTGGACGCGATACCTAAGTTAAATTTTAGGCGGTCCGTATTTCAAACGGAGCTCTGCCGAAATTTCTGTAGACTTCTATTATTTAATTAATACCATTCAGATCATCTAGTGTTAATGGTTTAAAGTTAAAAGTTTTCTAAAGTTCAGGTTTTCAGGATTCCATACTCTTCGTTTTAGGACGAGGAGTGTGTTGGTAATAGTCCGGATTAAGGTTTCCGCTGTGTTAAGCTTTAATTTAGTTGGTCGGTAAATCTGGGCTGTTACAATCACCCCGCCCGAAAATGTTCCGATTTACCCGTTTTCGTGGACTATTACTCACGCCCCGACCACGTCCCGGGGCCCGGAGTCGGAACTTGCCCAAAAAAATTTTTGGGACTCCTTGGGCCATATGAGGCCCTTTGGAACCTTAAAATGCCCCAAAACCGTGCACCAGATGCCTTCCGATCCCACCTCCGTAATTCCGGCCAATACCGATGACCGACTCGGGAGGCCATTTAGAGGCCCTTTTGGAGCTTGAAGCCCCCCTAAATTTACAGAGACCCTATTGGGACCCCCGGAAGGCACCCGTAAAAAAAAACCACCCTGCCCGAAAATGTACCGATTTACCTGTTTTCGTGGACTCGCGCCCCGGCCACGTCCCGGGGCCCGGAGTCAGATCATGCCCAAAGTTTTTTTAGGGCCTCCTTGGGCCATATGAGGCATTTTGGAACCTTAACATGCCCCAAAATCCGGCATCGGTTGCCTTCCAATCCCACCTCCATAATTCCGACCAATACCGATAACCGACTCGGGAGGCCATTTGGAGGCCCTTTTGGGGCTTGAAGCCCCCCAAAATTTACAGAGACCTTATTGGGATCCCAGGGAAGGCACTTGTCAATAAAAATTACCCTGCCGAAAATTTTCCGATTTACTCGTTTTCGTAGCTGTTACTCACGCCCAAGCCACGTCCCGGGGCCTGGAGTCGGATCATGCCCAAAAATTTTTTAGGGCCTCCTTGGGCCATGTGAGGCCCTTTGGAACCTTAACATGCCCCAAAATCGGGCACCGAATGCCTTCCAATCCCACCTCCGTAATTCCGACCAATATCGATAACCGACTCGGGCGGCCATTAAGAGGCCCTTTTGGGGCTTGAAGCCCCCAAAAATTTATAGAGATCCTATTGGGATCCCTGGGAAGGCACCCGTCAAAAAAATCACCCTGCCCGAAAATGTTCCGATTTACTTATTTTCGTGGACTATTACTCATGCCCCGGCCACGTCCCAAGGCCCGGAGTTGGATCTTGCCCAAAAAATTTTTAGGGCCTTCTCTGGCCATATGTGGCCCTTTAGAACCTTAACATGACCCAAAACCAGGCACCGGATGACCTCCGTTATTCCGACCAATATTGATAACCGACACGGGAGGACATTTAGAGGCCCTTTTGGGGCTTGAAGCCCCCAAAATTTACAGATTCCCTATTGGGATCCCAATGAAGACACCCGCGAAAAGAACTCACCCTGCCCGAAAATGTTTCGATTTACCCGTTTTCGTGGACTATTACTCACGCCCTGGCCACGTCCCGGGGCCTGGAGTCGGATCTTGCCCAAAATTGTTTTAGGCCCTCCTTGGGCCATATGAGGCCTTTTGGAACCTTAACATGCCCTAAAATCGGGCACCGGATGCCTTCCAATCCCGCCTCCGTAATTCCGCCCAATACCGATAACCGACTCGGGAGGCCATTTAGAGGCCCTTTTGGGGCTTGAAGCCCCCAAAATTTACAGAGACCCTATTGGGATCCCAGGGAAGGAACCCGTCAAAAAAAATCACCCTGCCCAAAAATGTTCCGATTTACCCGTTTTCGTGGACTATTACTCTCGCCCCAGCCACGTCCCAAGGCCCGGAGTTGGATCTTCCCCAAAAATTGTTTAGGGCCTCCATGCGCCATATGAGGCTCTTTGGAAGCTTATCATGCTACAAAATCGGGCACCGGATGCCTTTCAATCCCACCTCCGTAATTCCGACCAATACTGATAACCGACACGGGAGGCCATTTAGAGGCCCTTTTGGGGCTTGAAGCCCCCCAAAATTTACAGAGTCCCTACTGGGATCCCAATGAAGGCACCCGTCAAAAAAATCATTCTGCCCGAATATGTTCCGATTTACCCGTTTTCGTGGGCTATTACTCACACCCTGGCCATTGCCCAGGGGCCGAAGTCGGATCATGCCCAGAAAATTTTTAGGGCCTCCTTGGGCCATATGAGGCGCTTTAGAACCTTAACATGCCCCAAAATCAGGCATCGGATGCCATCCAATCCAACCTCCGTAATTCTGACCAATACCGATAACCAACTCGGGAGGCCATTGAGAGGTCCTTTTGGGGCTTGAAGCACCCAAAATCTACAGAGACCCTATTGGGATCCCTGGGAAGGCACCCGTCAAAAAAAATCCTCCTGCCCGAAAAGGTTCCGGGGGTACGAATAGGATCACTGTAAATTTTGAGGCATGTTAAGGTTCCAAAATGCCTCATATGGGCCAAAGAGGCGCTAAAAAAACTTTGGCCATGATCTGACTCCGGGCCCCGGGACGTGGCCGGGGCGTGAGTCCACGAAAACAGGTAAATCTGTAAATTTTCGGGCAAGGTGATTTTTTTTACGGGTGCCTTCCCGAGGGTCCCAATAGGGTCTCTGTAAATTTAGGGGGGCTTAAAGCCCCAAAAGGGCCTCTAAATGGCCTCCCGAGTCGGTTATCGGTATTGGTCGGAATTACGGAGGTGGGATCGGAAGGCATCTGGTGCACGATTTTGGGGCATGTTAAGGTTCCAAAGTGCTTCATATGGCCCAAGGAGGCCCTAAAAATATTTTGGGCAAGATACGACTCCGGGCCCCCGGGACATGGTCAGGACGTGAGTTATAGTCCACTAAAACGGGTAAATCGGGACATTTTCGGGCAGGGTGATTTTTTTGAAGGGTACCTTCCGGGGGGTCCCTTTAGGGTCTCTGTAAATTTAGGGGGATTCAAGCCCCAAAAGGGCCTCTAAATGGCCTTCCGTGTCGGTTATCGATATTGGTCGGAATTACGGAGGTGGGATTGGAAGGCATCCAGTGCCCGATTTTGGGGCATGTTAAGGTTCCAAAGGGCCTCATATGGCCCAAGGAGGGCCTAAAAATTTTTTGGGCAAGATCTGACTCCGGGCCCTAGGACGTGGCCGGGGCGTGAGTAATAGTCCACAAAAACGGGTAACTCGAAACATTTTCGGGGAGGCGATGATTTTCACGGGTGCCTTCCCTGGGATCTAAATAGGGTCTCTGTAAATTTTGGGGGGGCTTCAAGCCCAAAAAGGGCCTCTAAATGGCCTCCCGAGTCGGTTATCGGTATTCGTCGGAATTACGGAGGTGGGATTGGAAGGCATTCGGTGCCCAATTTTTGGGCATGTTAAGTTTCCAAAGTACCTCATATGGCCTATGTAGGCCCTAAAATTTTTTTGGGCATGATCTGACTCCGGGCCCCGGGACGTGGACGGGGCGTAAGTAATAGTCCACGAAAACGGGTAAGTCGGAATATTTTCGGGGAGGGTGATTTTTTTTGACGGGTGCCTTCCCAGGGGTTCGAATAGGGTCGCTGTAAATTATGGGGGCCTTCTGGCCCCCAAGGGCCTCTAAATGGCCTCCCGAGTCGGTTATCGGTATTGGTCGGAATTACGGAGGTGGGTTTGGAATGCATGTGGTGCCTGGTTTCTGGGCATGTTAAGGTTTCAAAGGGCCTCATATGGCACAAGGAGGCCCTAATAAAGTTTTGTGCAAGATCCGACTCCGGGCCCTAGGACGTGGCCGGGGCGTGAGTAATAGTCCACTAAAACAGGTAAATTGGGACATTTTCGGGCACTGTGATTTCTTTTGACTGGTGCCTTCCCTGGGATCCCAATAGTATCTCTGTAAAAGTTAGGGGGTTTCAAGCCCAAAAAGGGCCTCTAAATGGCCTCCCGAGTCGGTTATCGGTATTGGTCGGAATTACAGAGGTGGGATTATAAGGCATCCAGAGCCCGATTTTTGGTTATGCTAAGGTTCCAAAGGGCCTCATATGGCCCAAGGATCCCCTAAAATAATTTTGGACAAGATCCGACACCGGGCCAAGGAAGTGTCTGGGGCGTGAGTAATAGTCCACGAAAACGGGTAAATTGGAATATTTTCGGGCAGGGTGATTTTATTTGACGGGTGCCCTCCCGGGGGTCCGAATAGGGTCTCTGTCAATTTTGGGGGCTTCTGGCCCCAAAAGGGCCTCTAAATGGCCTCCCGAGTCGGTTATCGGTATTGGTCGGAATTACGGAGGTGGAATTGGAAGGCATCCGGTGCCCGATTTTGGGGAATGTTAAGGTTTGAAAGTGCCTCATATGGCCCAAGGAGGCCCTAATAGAATTTTGGGTAAGATCCGACTCCGAGCCCTGGGACGTGGCCGGGGCGTGAGTAAAATAGTCCTCGAAAACGGGTATATAGGAACATTTTCGGGCAGGGTGATTTTTATTGACGGGTGCCTTCCCGGGGCTACGAATAGGGTCTCTATAAATTTTGAGGGGCTTCTGGCCCCAAAAGGGCCTCTAAATGGCCTCCCGAGTCGGTTATCGGTATTGGTCGGAATTACGGAGGTAGGATTGGAAGGCATGTTGTGCCTGGTTTCTGGGCATGTTAAGGTTCCAAAGGGCCTCATATAGCCCAAGGAGGCCCTAAAAAAATTTGGACAAGATCCGACTCCGGGCCTCGAGACGTGGCCGGGGAGTGAGTAATAGTCCACGAAAACGGGTAAATCGGAACATTTTTGGGCAGGGTGATTGTTTTGGAAGGGTGCATTCCCTGGGATCCCAATAGGATCTCTGTAAATTTTGGGGGGCTTCAAGCTCAAAAAGGGCCTCTAAATGGCCTCCCTAGTCGGTTATCGATATTGGTCGGGATTACGGAGGTGGGATCGGAAGGCATCTGGTGCACGGTTTTGGGGCATGTTAAGGTTCCAAAAGGCCTCATATGGCCCAAGGAGGCCTTACAAATATTTTGGGCAAGATACGACACCGGGCCCCGGGACATGGTCGGGATGTGAGTTATAGTCCACTAAAACGGGTAAATCGGGACATTTTCGGGCAGGGTGATTTTTTTTGACTGGTACCTTTCGGGGGGGTCCCTTTAGGGTCTCTGTAAATTTAGGGGGCTTCAAGCCCCAAAAGGGCCTCTAAATGGCCTCCCGTGTCGGTTATCGATATTGGTCGGAATTACGGAGGTGGGATTGGAAGGCATCCAGTGCCCGATTTTGGGGCATGTTTTGGTTCCAAAGTGCCTCATATGGACCAAGAAGCCCTAAAAATTTTTTGGGCATGTTCTGACTCCTGGCCCTGGGACTGGCCGGGGCGTGAGTAGTAGTCCACGAAAACGGGTAAACCGGAACATTTTCGGCAGGGTTATTTTTTTTGAAGGGTACTTTCCGGGGGGGTCCCTCTAGGGTCTCTGTAAATTTAGGGGGGCTTCAAGCCCCAAAAGGGCCTCTAAATGGCCAACCGTGTCGGTTATTGATATTGGTCGGAATTACGGAGGTGGGATTGGAAGGCATCCGGTGCCCGATTTTGAGCCATGTTAAGGTTCCAAAGTGCCTCATATGGCCCAAGGAGGACCGAAAAAATTTTTGGGCAAGATACGACTCCGGGCCCTAGGATGTGGCCTGGGCGTCCACGAAAACGGGTAAATCGGAACGTTTTTGGGCAGGGTGATTTTTTTGGACAGGTGCCTTCCCTGGGATCCCAATAGGATCTCTGTAAATTTTTGGGGGCTTCAAGCCCAAAAAGGGCCTCTAAATGGCCTCCCGAGTCGGTTATCGGTTTTGGTCGGAATTACGGAGGTGGGATTGGAAGGCATCCGGTGCCCGATTTTGGGGCATGTTAAGTTTTCAAAGTACCTCATATGGATCATGGAGGCCCTAAATTTTTTTTTGGGCATGATCCGACATCGGGCCCCGGGACGTGGCCGGGGTGTGAGTAATAGTCCACGAAAACAGGTAAATCGGAATATTTTCGGGCAGGGTGATTTTTTTTGACGGGTGCCTTCCCGGGGGTCCCAATACGGTCACTTTAAATTTTGGGGGGCTTCAAGGCCGAAAAGGACTTCTAAATGGCCTCCCGAGTCGGTTATCGGTATTGGTCGGAATTACGGAGGTGGGATTGGAAGGCATCTGGTACCCGGTTTTTGGTCATGTTAAGGCTCCAAAGGGCCTGATATGTCCCAAGGATGCCCTAAAAAACTTTTGGGCAAGATCCGACACCGGGCCCAGGGAAGTGTCTGGGGCGTGAGTAATAGGCACGAAAACAGGTAAATTGGAATATTTTCGGGCAGGGTGATTTTTTTTTACGGGAGCCTTCCTGGGGGTCCGAATAGGGTCGCTGTAAATTTTGGGGGGCTTCTGGCCCCAAAAGGGCCTCTAAATGGCCTCCCAAGTCGGTTATCGGTATTGGTCGGAATTACGGAGGTGGGATTGGAAGGCATGTGGTGTCTGGTTTTTGGGCATATTAAGGTTTCAAAGGGCCTCATATGGCACAAGGAGGCCCTAAAATTTTTTTGTGCAAGATCCGACTCCGGGCCCTGTTACGTGGCCGGGGCGTGAGTAATAGTCCACTAAAACAGGTAAATCGGTACATTTTCGGGCACTGTGATTTTTTTTAACGGGTGACTTCCTGGGATCCCAATAGGATCTCTGTAAATTTTGGGGGGCTTCAAGCCCAAAAAGGGCCTCTGAATGGCTTCTCGAGTCGGTTATCGGTATTGGTCGGAATTACGGAGGTGGGATTGGAAGGCATCCGGTGCCCGATTTTGGGGCATGTTAAGGTTCCAAAGTACCTCATATGGCCAAAGGAGGCCCTATAATTTTTTGGGCATGATCCGACTCCGTGCCCCGGGAGGTAGCCGGGGCGTGAGTAATAGTCCCTGAAAACGGGTAAATCGGAACATTTTCGAGCAGGGTGATTTTTATTGACGGGTGCTATCCCGGGGGTCCCAATAGGGTCACAATAAATTTTGGGGGCTTCAAGCCCGAAAGCGCGTCTAAATGGCCTCCCGAGTCGGTTATCGGTATTGGTCGGAATTACGGAGGTGGGATTGGAAGGCATCCGGAGCCCGGTTTTTGGTTATGTTAAGATTCCAAAGGGCCTCATATGGCCCAAGGATGCCCTAAAATAATTTTGGGCAAGATCCGACACCGGGCCCAGGGAAGTGTCTGGGGCGTGAGTAATAGTCCGCGAAAACGGGTAAATCGGAATATTTTCTGGCATGGTAATTTATTTTGATGGGTGCCCACCCGGGTGTCTGAATAGGGTCTCTGTAAATTTTGGGGGGCTTATGGCCCCAAAAGGGCCTCTAAATGGCCTCCCGAGTCGGTTATCGGTATTGGTCGGAATTACGGATGTGGGATTGGAAGGCATGTGGTGCCTGGTTTTTGGGCATGTTAAGGTTTGAAAGTCCCTCATATGGCCCGAGGAGGCCCTAAAAAATTTTTGTGCAAGATCCGACTCCGGGCCCTGGGACGCGGCCGGGGCGTGAGTAATTGTCCACTAAAACAGGTAAATCGGAACATTTTCGGGCACTGTTATTTTTTTGACAGGTGCCTTCCCTGGGATCCCAATAGAATCTCTGTAAATTATGGGGGGCTTCAAGCCCACAAAGGGCCTCTAAATGGATTCTCGAGTCAGTTATCGATATTGGTCCGAATTACTGAGGTGCGATTGGAAGGCATCCGGAGCCCGGTTTTTGGTTATGTTAAGGGTCCAAAAGGCCTCATATGGCCCAAGGATGCCCTAAAATAATTTTGGGCAAGATCCGACACCGGGCCCAGGGAAGTGTCTGGGGCGTGATTAATAGTCCACGAAAATGGGTAAATCGGAATATTTTCGGGCAGGGTGATTTTTTTTGGCGGATACCCTCCCTGGGGTCCGAACAGGGTCTCTGTAAATTTTGGGGGGCTTCTGGCCCCAAAAGGGCCTCTAAATGGCCTCCCGGATCGGTTATCGATATTGGTCTGAATTACGGAGGTGCTATTGGAAGGCTTCCGGTGCCCGATTTTGGGGCATGTTAAGGTTCTAAAGGGCCTCATATGGCCCAAGGAGGCCCTAAATTTTTTTTGGGCATGATCCAACTCTGGGCCCCGGGACGTGGCGTGGGCGTGAGTCATAGTCCACGAAAACTGGTAAATCGGAACATTTTCGGGCAAGGTGATTTATTTGACAGGTGCCTTCCCGGGGGTCCGAATAGGGTCTCTGTAAAGTTTGGGAGGCTTCTGGCCCCAAAAGGGCCTCTAAATGGCCTCCCGAGTCGGTTATCGGTATTGGTCGGAATTACGTAGGTGGGATTGGAAGGCATCCGGTGCCTGGTTTTTGGTCATGTTATGGTTCCAAAGGGCCTCATATGGCCAAAGGATGCCCTAAAATAATTTTGGGCAAGATCCGACACCGGGCCCTGTGAAGTGTCTGGGGCGTGAGTAATAGTCCACGAAAACAGGTAAATCGAAATATTCTCGGGCAGGGTGATTTTTTTGACGGGTGCCTTCCCGGGGGTCCGAATAGGGTCTCTGTAAATTTTGAGGGGCTTCTGGCCCCAAAAGCACCTCTAAATGGCCTCCTGAGTCGGTTATCGGTATTGGTCGGAATTACGGAGGTGTAATTGGATGGCATCCGGTGCCCGATTTTGGGGCATGTTAAGGTTCCAAAAGGCCTCATATGGCCCAAGGACCCTAAAAAGTTTTTGGGCATGATCCGACTCCAGGCCCTGGGACGTGGCCGGGGCGTGAGTAATAGTCCACGAAAACGGGTAAATCGGAACATTTTCGGAAGGGTGATTTTGTTTTGACGGGTGCCTTCCCGGGGGTCCCAATAGCGTCACTGTAAATTTTGGGGGCCTTCAAGCCCGAAAAGGGCGTCTAAATGGCCTCCCGAGTAGGTTCTCGGTATTGGTCTGAATTACGGAGGTGGGAATGGATGGAATCCAGTGCCTGGTTTTTGGTCATGTTAAGGTTCCAAAGGGCCTCATATGAGCCAGGGACACCCTAAAACAATTTTGGGCAAGATCCGACACCAGGCCACGGGAAGTGTGCCGGGCGTTAGTAGTAGTCCATGAAAACGGGTAAATCGGAACATTTTCTGGCAGGGTGATTATTTTTTTCGGGTGCCTTCCCGGGGGAACGAATAGGGTCTCTGTAAATTTTGGGGGGCTTCTGGCCCCAAAAGGGCCTCTAAATGGCCTCCCGAGTCGGTTATCGGTATTGGTCGGAATTACGGAGGTGGGATTGGAAGGCATCCGGTGCCCGATTTTGGGGCATGTTACGGTCCCAAAGGGCCTCATATGGCCCAAGGAGGCCGTAAAATTTTTTTGGGCATGATCCAATTCCGGGCCCCGGGACGTGGCTGGGGCGTGAGTAATAGTCCACGATAACTTGTAAATCGGAACATTTTCGGGCAAAGAGATTTTTTTGACAGGTTCCTTCCCTGGGGTCCGAATAGGGTCTCTGTAAATTTTGGGGGGCTTCTGGCCCCTAAAGGGCCTTCCGAGTCAGTTATCGGTATTGGTCGGAATTACGGAGGTGTGATTGGATGGCATCCGGTGCCCGATTTTGGGGCATGTTAAGGGTCCAAAGTCCCTCATATGGCCTAATGAGGTCCTAATAAAATTTTGGGCAAGATCCGACTCCGGGCCCCGGGACGTGAGTAAAATAATCCACGAACACGGGTAAATCGGAACATTTTCGGGTAGGGTGATTTTTTTTTACGGGTGCCTTCCCGAGGGTCCCAATAAGGTCACTGTAAATTTTGGGGCGCTTCAAGCCCGAAAAGGGCGTCTAAATGGCCTCCTGAGTCGTTTATCGGTATTGGTCGGGATTACGGAGGTGGGATTGGAAGGCATCCGGTGCCCGATTTTTGGTCATGTTATGGTTCCAAAGGGCCTCATATGGCCCAAGGATGCCCTAAAATAATTTTGGGCAAGATCCGACACCGGGCCCTGGGAAGTGTTTGGGGCGTGAGTAATAGTCCACGAAAACTGGTAAATCGGAATATTTTCGGGCAAGGTGATTTTTTTTGACGGGTGCCTTCCCGTGAGCCCGAATAGGGTCTCTGTAAATTTTGGTGGGCTTCTGGCCCCAAAAGGGCCTCTAAATGGCCTCCCGAGTCGGTTATCGGTATTGGTCGGAATTACAGAGGTGGAATTGGAAGGCATCCGGTGCCCGATTTTGGGGCATGTTAACGTTTCCAAGTTCCTCATATGGCCCAAGGAGGCCGTAAAATTTTTTTGGGCATGATCCAACTCCGGGCCCCGGGACGTGGCGTGGGCGTGAGTCCAAGTCCACGAAAACTGGTAAATCGGAACATTTTCGGACAAGGTGATTTTTTTGACAGGTGCCTTCCCGGGGGTCCGAATAGGGTCTCTGTAAAGTTTGGGAGGCTTTTGGCCCAAAAAGGGCCTCTAAATGGCCTCCCGAGTCGGTTATCGGTATTGGTCGGAATTACGTAGGTTGGATTGAAAGACATCCGGTGTCCGGTTTTTTGTCATGATATGGTTCCAAAGGGCCTCATATGGCCCAAGGATGCTCAAAATAATTTTGGGCAAGATCCGACACCGGGCCCTGTGAAGTGTCTGGGGCGTGAGTAATAGTCCACGAAAACAGGTAAATCGAAATATTTTCGGGCAGGGTGATTTTTTTGACGGGTGCCTTCCCGGGGGTCCGAATAGGGTCTCTGTAAATTTTGAGGGGCTTCTGGCCCCAAAAGCACCTCTAAATGGCCTCCTGAGTCGGTTATCGGTATTGGTCGGAATTACGGAGGTGTAATTGGATGGCATCCGGTGCCCGATTTTGGGGCATGTTAAGGTTCCAAAAGGCCTCATATGGCCCAAGGACCCTAAAAAGTTTTTGGGCATGATCCGACTCCAGGCCCTGGGACGTGGCCGGGGCGTGAGTAATAGTCCACGAAAACGGGTAAATCGGAACATTTTCGGAAGGGTGATTTTGTTTTGACGGGTGCCTTCCCGGGGGTCCCAATAGCGTCACTGTAAATTTTGGGGGCCTTCAAGCCCGAAAAGGGCGTCTAAATGGCCTCCCGAGTAGGTTCTCGGTATTGGTCTGAATTACGGAGGTGGGAATGGATGGAATCGAGTGCCTGGTTTTTGGTCATGTTAAGGTTCCAAAGGGCCTCATATGAGCCAAGGACACCCTAAAACAATTTTGGGCAAGATCCGACACCAGGCCACGGGAAGTGTGCCGGGCGTTAGTAGTAGTCCATGAAAACGGGTAAATCGGAACATTTTCTGGCAGGGTGATTATTTTTTTCGGGTGCCTTCCCGGGGGAACGAATAGGGTCTCTGTAAATTTTGGGGGGCTTCTGGCCCCAAAAGGGCCTCTAAATGGCCTCCCGAGTCGGTTATCGGTATTGGTCGGAATTACGGAGGTGGGATTGGAAGGCATCCGGTGCCCGATTTTGGGGCATGTTACGGTCCCAAAGGGCCTCATATGGCCCAAGGAGGCCGTAAAATTTTTTTGGGCATGATCCAATTCCGGGCCCCGGGACGTGGCTGGGGCGTGAGTAATAGTCCACGATAACTTGTAAATCGGAACATTTTCGGGCAAGGAGATTTTTTTGACAGGTTCCTTCCCTGGGGTCCGAATAGGGTCTCTGTAAATTTTGGGGGGCTTCTGGCCCCTAAAGGGCCTTCCGAGTCAGTTATCGGTATTGGTCGGAATTACGGAGGTGTGATTGGATGGCATCCGGTGCCCGATTTTGGGGCATGTTAAGGGTCCAAAGTCCCTCATATGGCCTAATGAGGTCCTAATAAAATTTTGGGCAAGATCCGACTCCGGGCCCCGGGACGTGAGTAAAATAATCCACGAACACGGGTAAATCGGAACATTTTCGGGTAGGGTGATTTTTTTTTACGGGTGCCTTCCCGAGGGTCCCAATAAGGTCACTGTAAATTTTGGGGCGCTTCAAGCCCGAAAAGGGCGTCTAAATGGCCTCCTGAGTCGTTTATCGGTATTGGTCGGGATTACGGAGGTGGGATTGGAAGGCATCCGGTGCCCGATTTTTGGTCATGTTATGGTTCCAAAGGGCCTCATATGGCCCAAGGATGCCCTAAAATAATTTTGGGCAAGATCCGACACCGGGCCCTGGGAAGTGTTTGGGGCGTGAGTAATAGTCCACGAAAACTGGTAAATCGGAATATTTTCGGGCAAGGTGATTTTTTTTGACGGGTGCCTTCCCGTGAGCCCGAATAGGGTCTCTGTAAATTTTGGTGGGCTTCTGGCCCCAAAAGGGCCTCTAAATGGCCTCCCGAGTCGGTTATCGGTATTGGTCGGAATTACAGAGGTGGAATTGGAAGGCATCCGGTGCCCGATTTTGGGGCATGTTAACGTTTCCAAGTTCCTCATAAGGCCCAAGGAGGCCGTAAAATTTTTTTGGGCATGATCCAACTCCGGGCCCCGGGACGTGGCGTGGGCGTGAGTCCAAGTCCACGAAAACTGGTAAATCGGAACATTTTCGGACAAGGTGATTTTTTTGACAGGTGCCTTCCCGGGGGTCCGAATAGGGTCTCTGTAAAGTTTGGGAGGCTTTTGGCCCAAAAAGGGCCTCTAAATGGCCTCCCGAGTCGGTTATCGGTATTGGTCGGAATTACGTAGGTTGGATTGAAAGACATCCGGTGTCCAGTTTTTTGTCATGATATGGTTCCAAAGGGCCTCATATGGCCCAAGGATGCCCTAAAATAATTTTGGGCAAGATTCGACACCGGGCCCTGTGAAGTGTCCGGGGCGTGAGTAATAGTCCACGAAAACGGGTAAATCGGAATATTTTTGGGCAGGGTGATTTTTTTGATGGGTGCCTTCCCGGGGGCCGAATAGGGTCTCTGTAAATTTTGGGGGCCTTCTGGTCCCAAAAGCACCTCTAAATGGCCTCCCGAGTCGGTCATCGGTATTGGTCGGAATTACGGAGGTGTAATTGGATGGCATCCGGTGCCCGATTTTGGGGCATGTTAAGGGTCCAAAGGGCCTCATATGGCCCAAGGAGGTCCTAATAAAATTTTGGGCAAGATCCGACTCCGGGCCCCGGGACGTGGCCGGGACGTGAGTAAAATAATCCACGAAAACGGGTAAATCGGAACATTTTCGGGCAGGGTGATTTTTTTTACGGGTGCCTTCCCGAGGGTCCCAATAGGGTGACTGTAAATTTTGGGGGCTTCAAGCCCGAAAAAAGCGTCTAAATGGCCTCCCGAGTCGGTTATCGGTATTGGTCGAATTACGGAGATGGGATTGGAAGACATCCGGTGCCCGGTTTTTGGTCATGTTATGGTTCCAAAGGGCATCATATGGCCCAAGGATGCCATAAAATAATTTTGGGCAAGATCCGACACCGGGCCCTGGGAAGTGTTTGGGGCGTGAGTAATAGTCCACGAAAACGGGTAAATCGTAATATTTTCGGGCAAGGTGATTTTTTTTGACGGGTGCCTTCCCGGGAGTCCGAATAGGGTGTCTGTAAATTTTGGGGGGCTTCTGGCCCCAAAAAGCGCCTCTAAATGGCCTCCCGAGTCGGTTATCGATATTGGTCGGAATTACGGAGGTGGGATTGAAAGGCATCCGGTGCACGATTTTGGGGAATGTTAACGTTTCAAAGTGCCTCATATGGCCCAAGGAGGCGCTAATAGAATTTTTGGCAAGATTTGACTCCGGGCCCCGGGACGTGGCCGGGGCGTGAGTTAAATAGTCCACGAAAACGGATAAATCGGAACATTTTCGGCCAGGGTGATTTTTTTTGACG
Organism: Patellifolia procumbens; assembly: GCA_947645195.1. Classification (NCBI taxonomy): domain Eukaryota; kingdom Viridiplantae; phylum Streptophyta; class Magnoliopsida; order Caryophyllales; family Amaranthaceae; genus Patellifolia; species Patellifolia procumbens. The sequence goes on along the minus strand of CANSGD010001498.1, from coordinate 549,670 downwards.
GGTGCCTTCCCTGGGATCCCAATAGGGTCTCTGTAAATTTTGGGGGGTTTGAAGCCTGAAAAGGGCGTCTAAATGGCCTCCCGAGTCGGTTATCGGTATTGGTCGGAATTACGGAGGTGGGATTGGAAGGAATCCAGTGCCTGGTTTTTGGTCATGTTAAGGTTCCAAAGGGCCTCATATGAGCCAAGGACGCCCTAAAAAATTTTTTGGCAAGATCCGACACCAAGCCACGGGACTTGTCCGGGGCGTTAGTAATAGTCCACGAAAACGTGTAAATCGGAACATTTTCGGGCAGGGTGATTATTTTTTTCGGGTGCCTTCCCGGGGTTCCGAATAGGGTCTCTGTAAATTTTGGTGGGCTTCTGGCCCCAAAAGGGCCTCTAATTGTCTCCCGGGTCGGTTATCGGTATTGGTCGGAATTACGGAGGTGGGATAGGAAGGCATCCGGTGCCCGATTTTGGGGCAAGTTAAGGTTCCAAAGGGCCTCATATGGCCCAAGGAGGCCCAAAATTTTTTTTGGGCATGATCCAACTCCGGGCCCCGGGACGTGGCCTGGGCGTGAGTCATAGTCCACGAAAACTGGTAAATCGGAACATTTTCGGGCAAGGTAATTTTTTTGACAGGTGCCTTCCCGGGGGTCCGAATAGGGTCTCTGTAAAGTTTGGGAGGCTTCTGGCCACAAAAAGGCCTCTAAATGGCCTCCCGAGTCGGTTATCGGTATTGGTCGGAATTACGTAGGTGGGATTGGAAGGCATCCGGTGCCCGGTTTTTGGTCATGTTATGGTTCCAAAGGGCCTCATATGGCCCAAGGATGCCCTAAAATAATTTTGGGCAAGATCCGGTACCGGGCCCTGTGAAGTGTCCGGGGCGTGAGTAATAGTCCACGAAAACGGGTAAATCGGAATATTTTCGGGCAGGGTGATTTTTTTGACGGGTGCCTTCCCGGGGGTCTGAATAGGGTCTCTGTAAATTTTGGGGGGCTTCTGGCCCCAAAAGCACCTCTAAATGGCCTCCCGAGTCGGTTATCGATATTGGTCGGAATTACGGAGGTGGGATTGGAAGGCATCCGGTGCACGATTTTGGGGAATGTTAAGGTTTCAAAGTGCCTTATATGGCCCAAGATCCGACTCCGGGCCCCGGGACGTGGCTGGGGCGTGAGTAATAGTCCAGTAAAACAGGTAAATTGGGACATTTTCGGGTATTGTGATTTTTTTTGACGGGTGCCTTCCCTGGGATCCCAATAGGATCTCTTTAAATTTTGGGGGGCTTCAAGCCCAAAAAGGGCCTCTAAATGGCTTCTCGAGTCGGTTATCGGTATTGGTCGGAATTACGGAGGTGGGATTGGAAGGCATCCGGTGCCCGATTTTGGGGCATGTTAAGTGATGCATATAGCATTTCATAATCAAGAGCATTCGTTGGTTAAGAACCGAAGAAACAGTTTTGCATCAAGCCTTGTTGGAACCGTGCCAACAACCACCACTTTCACTAGCCTTAGAACCACCAAACTAGGCCACCAATGGCAAAGAAGAGCTCTTGGTGCAACCTTGCTTTGTTAAATTAGTAACTAATCTACGTTAGTTAGCTAATTAACTCAAAGACTTGAATTAGGACAAACTGTCCAGTTTTTACTCTAAGCGCACAGCTCAAAGAAAGGAGTATAACTCTTAATTCATTCAACAAAGTCTAATGAAACTTCTTGCAATACAATCCTAACATATAAAGCAGCAACATACCAAAAATTCACGTCATTTGGTGATGTTTTGCTTAGGTAACAAAGCTATCTTAAAATATTACAAAATCTGGGCTAGTTTTCATACCTAGGTGCAATGATTAGGATATTCTGAGAAACGAAAATGTCCTACTGCAAAAAGGAAACTAAGGTAATAAAATAGACATTCTAAGGAAAATATCCTCAAAAATTCAGCCCCAAAAGCTTAAAAAAAGTTGCTGCCCATAACTGAGGAAGTGGTCCCCAGAAAGACGCCAGCCAGCAGCGTTTTTGGATACCTCTTGGTGAAGCTTTCAATTTCTATTGATTTTTGCCTTCAATCTTCACATGCTTGTTGGTGATGTAAGTAAGCACACAGGTGAATCATGTATGGTTGCCTTAGCCAAGAATAAAGCTCAAAAACATGCTCAAAACACTCCTTAAACCAACCGTACAAAATCTGTTCTTCCAAAACAGTTTCACTAAGCTTACTTTAATGACTTAGAACTAATTAATTAAGCTATTTAATCATAATTCAAGATTGATTACTAATACTTTATGATGTTAAGATGATCATAAGCATTAATCAACAAGGCTTAAAATAGATTAAGAAGGTGTTAAGCTTAATTAACAATTCGAAGTACTTGCTTGTTCGAAATTGGATTAAGTAAGCTAATGAATTGTATCTCCTTCACCTTGATCTCTTCTTGATGACTCTTTGCTAGGAGACTTGGACTGATCATGGATGCTCCTGCATCATTCTCCCCTGGTTTGGAGAAGTCTTCTTGCAACTCGAAATCTTCTTCCAAATATGGAGCTAAGTCACCCACATTGAAGGTGGCCGAAATGTTGCCCATCTCACTTGGTAGTTCTATCTTGTATGCATTGTTATTGATCTTCTCAAGCACCCTAAATGGACCATCACTCCTTGGCATCAGCTTGTTCTTCCTTCTTGATGGAAATCGTTCCTTCCTTAGGTGCAACCATACCAAGTCCCCCGGGCTTGTAAATGACCTCCTTTCGATGCTTGTTTGCTCGGACCTTGTAAGCTTCATTAACCTTCTCAATGCGTGCTCTAATCTGTTGGTGAAGCTTCTTCATCTCTTTTGCCTTCTCCTCTGCATCTTTGCTTTGCCTTACTTCAACTGGAATAGGTAGTAAATCAATGGGGCTTAAAAGATTAACCCCATAGTTCACTTCGGATGGAGAGCACTTCGTGGCATATGTAGGTGATCTGTTATAAGAAAATTCTGCATGTGCTAGCTTTAGATCCCAATCTTTCTGTGACTTGTTGACTAGAATCCTGAGGAGAGTAGTAAGTGTCCTGTTTGTCACCTCCGTTTGACCATCAGTTTGTGGATGCGCCGTGGTACTAAAGAGGAGCTTAGTACCTAGGAGCTTCCATAAAGTCTTCCAAAAGAAACTGAGGAACTTAACATCCTTATCAGAAACAATAGTTCTCGGTACACCATGTAATCTAATGATCTCCTTGAAGTACAAATCAGCTACATGAATTGCATCATCCGTCTTGTTGCAAGCAATGAAATGAGCCATCTTTGAGAATCGATCCACCACCACCATAATAGCATCTCTTTGCCTTTGAGTCCTAGGCAAAGCTACAATGAAATCCATACTAACATCTTCCCATGCTTGATTAGGAACTGGAAGTGGAGTATAGAGCCCTTGATGAAAAGAACTCTTGGCCTTTTGACATGTAGAACATCGAGCTAGAACTGAGTGAACATCACCTGCAAGTTTTGGCCAATAAAAGTGTTCCTGCAAAACATCCACAGTTTTGTTAATACCAAAATGTCCTGCTAGGCCTCCTCCATGAACCTCCTTGATGAGCAAATCCCTTAGTGAGCACTTAGGGATATAAAGCTTATTGTTTCGGAAGAGAAAACCATCTAGAACCGAAAAAGCTCCATGAGAACCATCCTTGCATGCTTCTATTAATGGTGAAAAATCTGGATCATCATAATAAAGCTCCTTAATATGAGTGAAGCCAAGAACTCGAGCCTCCATTAGAGAAAGCATAGAATGCCTCCTAGATAATGCATCTGCAACCACATTAGAAACTCCAGTTTTATACTTTAAAACAAAATCAAAGGATTGAAGGAACTCCACCCATTTAGCATGCCGTGAACTGAGCTTATGTTGTCCATTAATGTACTTCAAAGCTTGATGATCTGAATGCAACACAAACTGAGCTGGCCTAAGATAATGAGTCCAATAAGTCAAAGCACGAACAATAGCATAGAACTCTTTATCATAGGTGCTGTAGTTGAGCTTAGCATGATTGAGCTTCTCACTGAAATAGGCTATGGGACGCCCTCCTTGTTGTAAAACAGCTCCAATCCCCACGCCACTTGCATCACATTCAACTTCAAACACTTTCTTGAAATCTGGTAAGGCTAGAACAGGCGCCTCACAAAGCTTGTTATTCAACTGATCAAATGCTTCCTGAGCTGCTGGAGTCCAAGTGAAAGAACCCCCTTTGATACATTTGGTCAGTGGAGCCAAAATAGTACTAAAACCTCTGATGAATCTCCTGTAAAAAGATGCCAATCCATGAAAACTTCGAACTTCTGTGATGGACTTTGGAATCGGCCATGATTTGATTGCCTCCACCTTGGATTCATCCATAGAAATGCCCTGAGATGAAATAATGAAGCCAAGAAAAGACACACTAGAAGTGAAGAATTCACACTTCTCCATCTTTGCATATAGCTTAAGGAAAACCTTCTTCAGATGAATAAGATGATCCTGTTCATTGTTGCTATACACAAGAATATCATCAAAATAAACCACAACAAATGAACCAATGAAGGGATGATGTATCTCATGCATGAGCCTCATGAAAGTACTAGGAGCATTAGTTAAACCAAATGGCATAACACGCCACTCATATAACCCACTCTTAGTCTTAAAGGCTGTTTTCCATTCATCCCCTTCCTTGATTCGAATCTGATGATAACCACTACGCAAATCTATCTTGGAGAATATAGTAGCACCATGTAATTCATCGAGCAAATCATCAAGCCTAGGAATAGGATACCTATACTTGATGGTGATGTTGTTTATAGCCCTGCAATCTACACACATACGCATAGTCCCATCCTTCTTTGGAACCAAACTAACAGGAACAGCACATGGACTAAGACTTTCTTGCACAAACCCCTTAGCTAACAATTCAGTAATCTGTTTTTGCAACTCTTTAGCTTCTTCAGGATTACATCTATAAGCTGCCTTGTTATGTAATGGTGCTCCAGGAACTAAGTCAATTTGATGCTCAATACCCCTACTAGGTGGTAAACCACATGGAAGATCCTCGGGAAAAATATCACTAAAATCGTTCACTAATGGTTTAACCAAATCATGTAATTCACGAGTATTTTCATCATTTGCAGCAAATAACAACAACAAGTACATTTCCTTCCCCTTTTCAATGGCCTTATCAACTTGATGTTTTTGGAGAATTAAGGATTTCTGATTTTTAGCCTTCGAAATTCGGACCCTTTTTGCTAGGACTAAGTATAATTTTCTTGTTTTCATGCATGAAAGTGTATGTATTAGTCCTACCATTATGTAAGGTTTCCTTATCAGATTGCCACGGCCTCCCTAAGAGAATATGACATGCATTCATAGGCACCACATCACATAAAACCTTGTCATTATACGAATCACCAAAAGAGAAGCTAATTAAAGCTTGTTTTGTTACCTCCACACAGTTACCATCATTAAGCCAATGAAGCTTATATGGTTTAGGATGATTGAAGGTAGGATGATTGAGCTTCTCCACCATAGAACTCGAAGCTACATTAGTGCAACTCCCACCATCAATAATCATGGAACAAATCTTGCCCTTGATTAAGCATTTCGTCTGAAAAATCTGGTCTCGTTGAGATGGTATAGCTTCGGTTTCTTTGGAGTGAAGGACCCTCCTTAGAACCAAGCTAAGATGATCATCTCCTTCCATTTCATCGACAAGAACATTTTCATTGCACTCGACCTCCTTTTCAGATTCTTTTTCGTGCTCCTCTTGATCTTTAAGGGAATCTTCTATGTTTTTAATGTCTAGTAAGGTCATCACCCTTTTGTTTGGGCATTGTGCTTGATAATGACCATAACCATGACACTTAAAACATTTGACATCATCCTTCTTGGAAGAACTTTCAGCAACCTTCTTCCCTTTTGATGTAGGAGCGAAGAGGCTGATTCAAGATATTACTATCTATGACCTTCGCAATTTTTGGGTATGGTTAATTCTTCAAAGCAAGGCCATGGGAGCTACGAGCTTAAGCACAACACAACCTTTTCGTCCATGTTTAAGGTGGGTTGAAGATGGAGTACAAGAATGATGAAGCAAACGTCCATATTTGAGTCATTAGGAGTCTTAGTTAATTTTATTTAGTGTTTATTTCAGCATTTTAATTAATGTTTTATTCTAGATTCATATGGCCAAAAATATGGTTGGAAATTCGGTTATATAAAGAGTCCTAGTTGAGTTGTAATTCCTTTTGTGATTAGGATTGATCTTGGAGAGAAAATGATAAGCTTAGGCGTGTGGAATGGAGATGATAAGGCCGAAACCTATCATTTTCCTTAGATAGTTATCTTTGCTTATCTCTATCTCTATTTTTCCCTTCATTTTAGGGATTAAGTTTTATCTTGCTTTTTAGATAGAGTTTAGGGTTCCTTATCATACTAGAGATGTACTAGTACAAATAGGACCTCTTGTAGTCGATTTTAATCAATAATGAAATTTTGAGAGTTTAAGTCATATATTTCGAGCTTAATTGTTTGTCAATTAAATTCGTGCCATTTAATAATTTTCAGGAGTGATAATTATTGAGTGATTAATCTACTTAATTCCAGGAGTGGTTTAAGTGAGATTAAAAGTTAATTAAATCTTTCAGGAGTGATTGATTTAATTTCCATATCCCTAAAACACATAAAAACACAAACTTTAGACACAAAACACATAAAAATTCGGACTTTAAAATATCTAGGTTCCTTTGCATTGGAGTACACTTGAATGTTGCTTTCATAGAGCCATATTCATATCACCTTTATCAAGAACTCTCGAACCAGCTTCATTTTTAGGTGTAAATGGAGATGTAGAAGTAGGCTTCACATACGAACTAGAACCTCCTTTAGCATAAGAAGTTCCTTTGCTAAATACCTTCTTCTTCTTGTCTTTTTGATGCTTTTCCACCTTAAGAGCCAACCTGAAAAGTTCATCTAAAGTAGAATAAGATTGAAGTTCAAGCTTCTTTTGAATGTCACGATCTAGGCCCTTCACAAAACGAGCCATGGTATGCTCTTCCCTTTCTTGAACATCCAATTTCATCATCAACTTCTCATATTCATGGATTTAGGTCTCGACATTCTTGGTACCTTGAGACAAATCAGAAAGTTGGTTATATAAATCAAGAGTGTAAGTGGAGGGGGAGAAACTTAGCTTCCATCTTCTTTTTCAGTTTCTTCCAACTCTTGATTTTCGGCTTATGCTTCCTTTCTCTAGCAAGAGCAACGTTTTCCCACCAAAGGGATGCATACCCCTTTAGTTTAGTGATACCCACCTTGAAAGATTTCGAATCATCATACTCCTTTAGCTCGAAAATCCTATTGCATCTCGAAACCCATTCCAAGTAAGCATCAGGATTAAGGTTTCCATCAAACTCTGTAACATCTAACTTGATGTCTCGAAATTCATCTTGTTATCGTGGCCTCCTTCTTTGATTAGAAGCTTGTGATTGCACTTCTTCATTAGAGTCATAAACAACCTCATTCTCATCTTCAAAGTTCCTTCTTTCACAAACTTCTCTTCGAACTCCAACACTAGAACTTCGAAAGGCTTCCATGAGATTTGCCATTTGCTCACTAATTGTTGCCATTTGATTCTCAAGGCCAACTAGCCTTGCTTCATTCAATGTCATGCCCCTTCTAAACTGATTTGGCTCTTCATTACCACTCATTTTAACAACCACGAGATTGTATCAAGGATTAGAGGTGAAAAGAGAAGAAAAGAGATGTGTTTGGCTTAGAAATGGTTTCGGTTTTGGGGGGATAAGTGTATGAGTTTAGGAACAGATTAAAGGATGATTAGAGGGTTAAAAGAATGCTCTTAAACTAACCAAAGCTCTGATACCAAATGATGCATATAGCATTTCATAATCAAGAGCATTCGTTGGTTAAGAACCGAAGAAACAGTTTTGTATCAAGCCTTGTTGGAACCGTGCCAACAACCACCACTTTCACTAGCCTTAGAACCACCAAACTAGGCCACCAATGTCAAAGAAGAGCTCTTGGTGCAACCTTGCTTTGTTAAATTAGTAACTAATCTACGTTAGTTAGCAATTAACTCAAAGACTTGAATTAGGACAAACTGTCCAGTTTTTACTCTAAGCGCACAGCTCAAAGAAAGGAGTATAACTCTTAATTCATTCAACAAAGTCTAATGAAACTTCTTGCAATACAATCCTAACATATAAAGCAGCAACATACCAAAAATTCACGTCATTTGGTGATGTTTTGCTTAGGTAACAAAGCTATCTTAATTATTACAAAATCTGGGCCAGTTTTCACTACCTAGGTGCAATGATTAGGATATTCTGAGAAACGAAAATGTCCTAATGCAAAAAGGAAACTAAGGTAATAAAATAGACATTCTAAGGAAAATATCCTCAAAAATTCAGCCCCAAAATCTTAAAAAAAGTTGCTGCTCAGAACTGAGGAAGTGGTCCCCAGAAAGACTCCAGCCAGCAGCGTTTTTGGATACCTCTTGGTGAAGCTTTTAATTTCTATTGATTTTTGCCTTCAATCTTCACATTCTTGTTGGTGATGTAAGTAAGCACACAGGTGAATCATGTATGGTTGCCTTAGCCAAGAATAAAGCTCAAAAACATGCTCAAAACACTCCTTAAACCAACCGTACAAAATCTGTTCTTCCAAAACAGTTTCACTAAGCTTACTTTAATGACTTAGAACTAATCAATTAATCTATTTAATCATAATTCAAGCTTGATTACTAATACTTTATGATGTTAAGATGATCATAAGCATTAATCAACAAGGCTTAAAATAGATTAAGAAGGTGTTAAGCTTAATTAACAATTCGAAGTACTTGCTTGTTCGAAATTGGATTAAGTAAGCTAATGAATTGTATCTTCTTCACCTTGATCTCTTCTTGATGACTCTTTGCTAGGAGACTTGGACTGATCATGGATGCTCCTGCATCATTCTCCCCTGGTTTGGAGAAGTCTTCTTGCAACTCGAAATCTTCTTCCAAATATGGAGCTAAGTCACCCACATTGAAGGTGGCCGAAATGTTGCCCATCTCACTTGGTAGTTCTATCTTGTATGCATTGTTATTGATCTTCTCAAGCACCCTAAATGGACCATCACTCCTTGGCATCAGCTTGTTCTTCCTTCTTGATGGAAATCGTTCCTTCCTTAGGTGCAACCATACCAAGTCCCCGGGCTTGTAAATGACCTCCCTTTCGATGCTTGTTTGCTCGGACCTTGTAAGCTTCATTAACCTTCTCAATGCGTGCTCTAATCTGTTGGTGAAGCTTCTTCATCTCTTTTGCCTTCTCCTCTGCATCTTTTCTTTGCCTTACTTCAACTGGAATAGGTAGTAAATCAATAGGGCTTAAAGGATTAACCCCATAGTTCACTTCGAATGGAGAGCACTTCGTGGCATATGTAGGTGATCTGTTATAAGCAAATTCTGCATGTGCTAGCTTTAGATCCCAATCTTTCTGTGACTTGTTGACTAGAGTCCTGAGGAGAGTAGTAAGTGTCCTGTTTGTCACCTCCGTTTGAGTAATAGTCCACGAAAACGGGTAAATCGGAACATTTTCGAGCAGGGTGATTTTTTTTGGCGGGTGCCATCCCGGGGGTCCCAATAGGGTCACTATAAATTTTGGGGGGCTTCAAGCCCGAAAGGGCGTCTAAATGGCCTCCCGAGTCGGTTATCGGTATTGGCCGGAATTACGGAGGTGGGATTGGAAGGCATCCGGTGCCCGGTTTTTGGTCATGTTAAGGTTCCAAAGGACCTCATATGGCCCAAGGATGCCCTAAAAATTTTTTGGGCAAGATCTGACACCGGGCCCCAGGAAGTGTCTAGGACGTGATTAATAGTCCACGAAATCGGGTAAATCGGAACATTTTCGGGCAAGGTGATTTTAATACGGGTGCCTTCCCGGGGGTCTGAATAGAGTCTCTGTAAATTTGAGGGGCTTCTGGCCCCAAAAGGGCCTCTAAATGGCCTCCCGAGTCGTTTATCGGTTTTGGTCGGAATTACGGAGGTGGGATTGGAAGGCATGTGGTGCCTGGTTTCTGGGCATGTTAAGGTTCCAAAGGGCCTCATATGGCCCAAGGAGGCCCTAAATTTTTTTTGGACAAGATCAGACTCCGGGCCTCGAGACGTGGCCGGGGCGTGAGTTGTCCACGAAAACGGGTAAATCGGAACATTTTTGGGCAGGATGATTTTTTTGAAGGGTGCCTTCCCTGGGATCCCAATAAGATCTCTGTGAATTTTGGGGGGCTTCAAGCCCGAAAAGGGCCTCTAAATGGCCTCTCGAGTCGGTTATTGATATTGGTCGGGATTACGGAGGTGGGATTGGAAGGCATCCGGTGCCCGATTTTGGGGCATGTTAAGGTTCCAAAGGGCCTCATATGACCCAAGGAGGTCCTAAAAAATTTCTGGGCATGATCCGACTCTGGGCCCCGGGACGTGGCCGGGGCGTGAGTAATAGTCCACGAAAACGGGTAAATTGGAACATTTTCGGGCAGGGTGATTTTTTTTGGCGGGTGCCTTCCCGGGGGTCCCAATAGGGTCACTGTAAATTTTGGGGGGGCTTCAAGCCCGAAAAGGGCGTTTAAATGGCCTCCCGAGTCGGTTATGGGTTGATATAAATTTTTGATCCGAAGATTGTTACTTTAGAGTTCTTGAGGGTGGGTGAAAGTCTTAGGGCTCAAAGGAACGATTTTATGTGTTGTTTTAGTTAAATTGATGGATGGTTGTGTAGTTTAACAAGTCACTAATGGGGATAGTGATATGATTTTGGGCTCAAAGATTGTTACTTTAGAGGGTTTTAGAGTGAGTGAGAGTTATAGGACTTAAAGGAACGATTTTTATGTGATATTTAGCTAAAGAGAGTGATGGTTATGTAGTTTAGAGAGTAACAAATAGGGATAGTAACCTTTGAATCTCGGTTCAAAGGGGTAGAAGATCGATCTCAGTCTTTCTTCAATGCTAAACAAGCAAGGTACTCAACCTTAAATCATAAGTACAAACTCATGAAATTTTAATACTTCAAAATCTGATTTTATTAATGCTACTCGGTCCTATATATATACTAGGCTAATCCTAGCACAATTAGGAATCCAAAAACCTATCTAGAAAGCATTTAAAACTAATCCCTAGAATTTAGGAAAAGATATCCTAAAGATAAGGAAGATAATCTAATAAGATAGGATAGAGATTTTCGGCTCTCCTATCTTATTTCACACGCCTAGATCAACCTTATCCCTTAGCTAATCTAATCTTGTCTTTAAGGGATTACAACTCAACTAGACTTAAACATAACCGAAATTACATCACATATTTTCGGCCATATAACAGAAAATAATATGCTGAATAAAAGTCTAAATTAAATTAACTAAAGTCTAAAATAATTTAATCTAAGACTCTATAGACTAAGCCAAAAATAGGAAAAACCCTTTCAAGTGAAAGGTAAAAACCTATAGGCAAAACTATACTATGGAAATACATCAAATAGTATCTTTGAATCTCGATTCAAAGGTCTTAAAGAATAGATCGCAGTCTTTCTTTAATGCTAACAAGCAAGGCACTTAACCTTAAATTCACAAGCATAAGCTTCATGAAAATAACAAACTTCTAAACTTATTTTATTAATGAGAAACAGGCGCCTATATATACTAGGCTACTCCTAGTACAATAAGGAAACTAAAATTCTATCTAGAAAGCATTTAAAACTATCTTTAAGGGATTTCAACTCAACTAGGACTAAACATAACCGAAATTACATCACATATTTTCGGCCATCTAACAGAAAATAACATGCTGAATATAAGTCTAGAATAAATTAACTAAAGTCTAGAATAAATTAAATAAGACTTTATAGACTAAGCCAAAAATAGGAAAAACCCTTTCAAATGAAAGGTAAAAACCTATAGGCAAAAGCTATACTATGGAAGCACATCATTCTCCCCCTGTTGAAAGCTCACTTGTCCTCAAGTGTCTTCAAAACATGGAACCAAATTTGCTGAAGTTAAGGTAGCACACACACCATTTCCTAGAAGGAACTTGAATGTCTCATAGCCTACCTTGTCCACTACTTCAAAAGGGCCTTCATCTAAAGGTTCGTCATTCTTGTGATTGACATGGAGTTTTTGAGCAGTAAGGGACAACCATACTCTATCTCCCACAACCAGATTAGATCCTTTTCGCATATGCACCACTTGATTCCTTCTTTCCTTCTTTGTAGATGTAGTGTCAAGCAATTCTTGATGACAAGAACTCAAACAAACATGAGCAGTCACTTGTGTGTCTTGAACCGTCGCCACTTTGGGTGGTAAGGATTGAAGAGCTAGCCGTTTTGATCCCATTAGGACTGAATAGACATTGCTCTTACCATTGTGTATCACCTCTCTGTCAAACTGCCACGGACGACCAAGTAAAAGAGAACAAGCAGTCGTAGGAATAGCATCACACCACAATTGGTCCATGTATTCACCTACACGAAACCCTACTAGTGCTTGTTTCTTTACCCACACACCACCATCATCATTCAACCAACTCAATTTATAAGGGGAGGGGTGTTTTCTTGTAGGCAATTTTAAGTTATCAACTAATGTTAAAGCACAAGCATTTGTACAAGAACCACTATCAATAATAAAAGAACAAAGAGTACCACCAATTAAGCACTTAGAATGAAAAAGATTAGACCTTTGCACATCCTCTTGCACTTCTTGAGTTGATGATAGTAAAGAACGTCGCAAGATCATGGTTCTTGGTGCTTGCTCTGGTCCACAAACTGTTTGAGAGTCCCAAAACGATGAATCAAACGCATCATTGGATGTTTCTTGAAGGTCTTTGGACCTTACTTCCTCCTCATGTTGCGACAAGAACAAGTAGTAGTCTTCCCTAGACACCAGAACTTTGTTAGGGCATTGTTTGGCGACATGACCTAGGCCTTGGCACTTGAAACAAACGGTTTGCTTCATCTTCTGTTGTCCTAGATTTAAAGGGCCTTGTTTTCGTTGGAGATCAGCAATAATTTTGTCCTCCTTGTCTTTATCATTAGGCACATGATCCGTCGGGTGATGGGAAGAAGAGGGCTCGGTTTTGGGATAAAAAACACAAAGAGAACCAGATTTTTGTTCGTGTCTTTGCCGCTCTAATTTGCAAGCGAGGTTACAAACATCATCAAATGAAGTAAGGGGTTGTAATTCAACTTGGAATTTGATGGAAGGATGCAGCCCTAAAACGAATTTTGCTATTTTTTGTTCCTCTTCATCCTTACAATCACACGCTATGTACAATCTTTCGAATTCTTTAACGTAATTCTCAACAGTCATGTGTTCTTGTTTTAAAGAGTTCAACTTTAAAAATAAATCTTGCTTATAGGAGCGTGGAACAAACTTCTTTTTCATCTTATGTTTTAAATCAGTCCAAGTGGAGATCGTTGCTTTACCTTCTCGTTCACGTTGTGCTTGCATGGAATCGTACCAAAGGGATGCATGTCGTGTGAGTTTGAGGATGGCATAAGAAAACCTCCGCGCATCATCCAGATTTTTATGGTGGAATAGGCGAGTCATGCGCCTCTCCCAATCAATGTAGGCCTCGGGGTCAAGATCACCATCAAAGGAGGGTAGGTCAACAAGGCGAATGTCCTCCTCTTGCGGCTTCTTAGATGCCTTAATAGCACCAATTTCGTGATGTAATTGCACAAGATGTAAACCATATTGATTTTTCTTCTCTTCAGTGACGAGCAATCTAGCAAGTAAGTCCTTAATCTTCGTTGCTTCGTGGTTGTTGGGCATTGTCGAAAATCAGCAGCAGCCACACCAATTGATATGAATTTTTGATCCAAAGATTGTTACTTTAGAGTTCTTGAGGGTGGGTGAAAGTCTTAGGGCTCATAGGAACGATTTTATGTGCTGCTTTAGTTAAATTGATGGATGGTTGTGTAGTTTAACAAGTCACAAATGGGGATAGCATCTTTGAATCTCGATTCAAAGGTTTTAAAGAATAGATCACAGTCTTTCTTTAATGCTAACAAGCAAGGCACTCAACCTTAAATTCACAAGCATAAGCTTCATGAAAATAACAAACTTCTAAACTTATTTTATTAATGAGAAACAGACGCCTATATATACTAGGCTACTCCTAGTACAATAAGGAAACCAAAATTCTATCTAGAAAGCATTTAAAACTAATCCCTAGAATTTAGGAAAAGATAAAGAAAAGATAAGGAAGATAATCTAATAAGATAAGGATAGAGATTTTCGGCTCTCCTATCTTATTTAAATGCCTACCATCAACCTTATCCCTTAGCTAATCTTATCTTATCTTTAAGGGATTTCAACTCAACTAGGACTAAACATAACCGAAATTACATCAAATATTTTCGGCCATCTAACAGAAAATAACATGCTGAATATAAGTCTAGAATAAAGTAACTAAAGTCTAAAATAAATTAACTAAGACTCTATAGACTAAGCCAAAAATAGGAAAAACCCTTTCAAGTGAAAGGTAAAAACCTATAGGCAAAAACTATACTATGGAAGCACATCATCGATATTGGTCGGAATTTCGGAGGTGGGATTGGAAGGCATCCTGTGCCCGGTTTTTGGTCATGTTAAGTTCCCAAAGGGCCTCATATGGCCCAAGGATGCCCTAAAATAATTTTGGGCAAGATCCGACAACGGGCCTTGGGAAGTGTCCGGGGCGTGAGTAATAGTCCACGAAAACGGGTAAATCGAAATATTTTCGGGACGGGTGATTTTTTTTTACGGGTTCCTTCCCGGGGTTCCGAATAGGGTCTCTGTAAATTTTGGGGGGCTTCTGGCCCCAAAAGGGCCTATAAATGGCCTCCCGAGTCGGTTATTGGTATTGGTCGGAATTACGGAGGTGGGATTGGAAGGCATCCGGTGCCCAATTTTGTGGAATGTTAAGGTTTCAATGTGCCTCATATGGCCCAAGGAGGACCTAATAGAATTTTGGGCAAGATCCGACTGCGGGCCCAGGGACGTGGCCGGGGCGTGAGTAAAATAGTCCACGAAAGCAGGTAAATCGGAACATTTTTGGGCAGGGCGATTTTTTTTGACGGGTGCCTTCCCTGGGATCCCAATAGGGTCTCTGTAAATTTTGGGGGGCTTCAAGCCCAAAAAGGGCCTCTAAATGGCCTCCCGAGTCGGTTATCGATATGGTTCGGAATTACGAAGTTGGGATTGGAAGGCATGTGGTGCCTGGTTTCTGGGCATGTTAAGGTTTCAAAGGGCCTCATATGGCACAAGGAGGCCCTAAAACTTTTTTGGGCAAAAGCCGACGCCGGGCCCCGGAACGTGGCTGGGGCCTTAATAGTCCACTAAAACGGGTATATCGGGAAATTTTCGGGGAGGGTGATTTTTTTTGACGGGTGCCTTCCCTGGGATACCTATAGGATCTCTGTAAATTTTGGCGGGCTTCAAGCCCAAAAACGGCCTCTAAATGGCCTCCCGTGTCGGTTATCGGTATTGGTCGGAATCACGGAGGTGGGATTGGAAGGCATCCGGTGCCCGATTTTGGGGCATGTTAAGGTTCCAAAGTGCCTCATATGGCCCAAGGAGGCCCTAAAATTTTTTTGGGCATGATCCGAGTGGGGGCCCCGGGACGTGGCCGGGGCGTGAGTAATAGTCCACGAAAACAGGTAAATCGGAACATTTTCGAGCAGGGTGATTTTTTTTGACGGGTGCCGTCCCGAGGGTCCCAATAGAGTGACTATAAATTTTGGGGGGCTTCAAGACCGAAAGGGCGTTTAAATGGCCTCCCGAGTCGGTTATCGATATTGGTCGGAATTACAGAGGTGGGATTGGAAGGCATCCGGTGCCCAGTTTTTGGTCATGCTAAGGTTCCAAAGGGACTCATATGGCCCAAGGATGCCCTAAAAAATTTTTGGGCAAGATCCGACACCAGGCCCCGGGAAGTGTCCGGGACGTGAGTAATAGTCCAAGAAAACGGGTAAATCGGAACATTTTCGGGCAGGGTTATTTTTTTTGACAGGTGCCTTCCCGGGGGTCTGAATAGGGTCTCTGTAAATTTGATGGGCTTCTGGCCCCAAAACGGCCTCTAAATGGCCTCCCGAGTCGGTTATCGATATTAATTGGAATTACGGAGGTGGGATTGGAAGGCATGTGGTGCCTGGTTTCTGGGCATGTTAAGGTTCCAAAGGGCCTCATATGGCCCAAGGAGGCCCAAAAAAATTATGGGCAAGATCTGACTCCGGGCCTCGTGACTTGGTCGGGGCGTGAGTAATAGTCCACGAAAACGGGTAAATCGGAACATTTTTGGGCAGGGTGATTTTTTTGACGGGTGCCTTCCCTGGGATCCCAATAGGATCTCTGTAAATTTTGGGGGGCTTCAAGCCCAAAAAGGGCCTCTAAATGGCCTCCCAAGTCGGTTATCGGTATTGGTCGGGATTACGGAGGTGGGATTGGAAGGTATCCGGTGCCCGATTTTGGGGCATGTTAAGATTCCAAAGTGCCTCATATGGCCCAAGGAGCCCTAAAAACTTTTTGGGCATGATTCGACTCCGGGCCCTTGGACGTGGTCGGGGCGTGAGTAATTATCCACGAAAACAGGTAAATCGGGCAAGGTGATTTTTTTTGACGGGTGCCTTCCCGGAGGTCTCAATAGGGTGACCATAAATTTTGGTGGGCTTCAAGCCCGAAAAGGGAGTCTAAATGGCCTCCTAAGTCAGTTATCGGTATTGGTCGGAATTACGGAGGTGGGATTGGAAGGCATCCGGTGCCCGGTTTTTGGTCATGTAAAGGTTCCAAAGGGCCTCATATGGCCGAAGGACGCCCTAAAAATTTTTGGGCAAGATCCAACACCAGGCCCCAGGACGTGGACGGGGCGTGAGTAATAGTCAACGAAAACAGGTAAATCAGAACATTTTCGGGCAGGGTGATTTTTTTTGACGGGTGCGTTCCCTGGGATCCCAATAGGGTCTTTATATATTTTGGGGGGCTTCAAGCCCGAAAAAGGCGTCTAAATGGCCTCCCGAGTCGGTTATCGGTATTGGTCGGAATTACGAAGGTGGGATTGGAAAGCATCTGGTGCCCGGTTTTTGGTCATGTTAAGGTTCCAAAGGGCCTCATACGGCCCAAGGACGCCCTAAAAAAATTTTGGGCAAGATCCGACCCCAGGCCTCTAGACGTGGCCGGGGCGTGAGCAATAGTCCAGGAAAACGAGTAAATCGGAACATTTTCAGGCAGGGTTATTTTTTTGACGGGTGCCTTCCCGGGGGTCCCAATAGGGTCACTGTAAATTTTGGGGGGCTTCAAGCCCGAAAAGTGATCTAAATGGCCTCCCGAGTCGGTTATCGGTATTGGTCGGAATTACGGAGGTGCGATTGGAAGGCATGTGGTGCCTGGTTTCTGGTCATGTTAAGATTCCAAAGGGCCTCATATGGCCCAAGGATGCCCTAAAAAAATTTTGGGCAAGATCCGACACCGGGCCTCGGGGTGTGTCCGGGGCGTGAGTAATAGTCCACGAAAACTAGTAAATCGGAACATTTTCGGGCAGGGTGATTTTATTTGACGGGTGCCTTCCCAAGTGTCCGAATAGGGTCTCTATAAATTTTGGGGGGCTTCTGGCCCCAAAAGGGCCTCTAAATGGCCTCCTGAGTCGGTTATCAATATTGGTCGGAATTACGGAGGTGGGATTGGAAGGAATGTGGTGCCTGGTTTCTGGCATGTTAAGGTTCCAAAGGGCCTCGTATGGCCCTAGGAGGCTAAAAATTTTTTGGGTAAGATCTGACTCTGGGCCCCGGGACGTGGCCAGGGCGTGAGTAATAGTGCACGAAAACGGGTAAATCGGAACATTTTTGGGCAGGGTGATCTTTTTGACGGGTGCCTTTCCTGGGATCCCAATAGGATCTCTGTAAATTATGGGGTGCTTCAAGCCCAAAAAGGGCCTCTAAATGGCCTCCCGAGTCGGTTATCGGTATTGGTCGGAATTACGGAGGTGGAATTGGAAGGCATCCAGTGCCCGATTTTGGGGCATGTTAAGGTTCCAAAGTGCCTCATATGGCCCAAGGAGGCCCTGGGACGTGGCCGAGGCGTGAGTAATAGTCAACGAAAACGGGTAAATAGGGACATTTTCGGGCTGGTGATATTTTTTGACGGGTGCCTTCCCAGTGTCCAATTGGGTCACCATAAATTTTGGGGGGCTTCAAGCCCGGAAAGGGCGTCTAAATGGCCGAGTCGGTTATCAGTATCGGCCGGAATTACGGAGGTGGTATTCGAATGCCTCCGGTGCCCGGTTTTTGGTCATGTAAAGGTACCAAAGGGCCTCATATTTCCCAAGGATGCCCTAAAAACATTTTGGGCAAGATTCGACACCGGGCCCCAGGACTTGTCCGGGGCGGGTGTAATAGTCCACGAAAACGGGTAAATCGGAACATTTTTGGGCAGGGTAATTTTTTTTGACGGGTGCCTTCCTTGGGATCCCAATAGGGTCTCTGTAAGGGGGCTTCAAGCCCGAAAAGGGCGTCTAAATAGCCTCCCGAGTCGGTTATCGGTATTGGTCAGAATTACGAAGGTGGGATTGGAAAGCATCTGGTTCCCGTTTTTTGGTCATCTTAAGGTTCCAAAGGGCCTCATATGGCCCAACGACACCCTAAAAAAGTTTTGGGCAAGATCCGACACCAGGCCCCGCGACGTGTCCGGGGCGGGTGTAATAGTCCACGAAAACAGGTAAATCGGAACATTTTCGGGCAAAGTTATTTTTTTTGACGGGTGCCTTCCCAGGGGTCCCAATAGGGTCACTAAAATTTTTGGGGGTCTTCAAGCCCGAAAAGGGATCTAAATGGTCTCCCGAGTCGGTTATCGGTATTGGTCGGAATTACGGAGGTGGGATTGGAAGGCATTTGGTGCCTGGTTTCTGGGCATGTTAAGGTTCCAAAGGGCCTCATATGGCCCAAGGATGCCCTAAAAAAATTTTGGGCAAGATCCGACACCGGGCCTCGGGAAGTGTCCGGGGCGTGAGTAATAGTCCACGAAAACTAGTAAATCGGAACATTTTCGGGCAGGGTGATTTTATTTGACGGGTGCCTTCCCAGGTGTCCGAATAGGGTCTCTATAAATTTTGGGGGGCTTCTGGCCCCAAAAGGGCCTCTAAATGGCCTCCTGAGTCGGTTATCAATATTGGTCGGAATTACGAAGGTGGGATTGGAAGGAATGTGGTGCCTGGTTTCTGGCATGTTAAGGTTCCAAAGGGCCTCGTATGGCCTTAGGAGGCCCTAAAATTTTTTTGGGCAAGATCCGACTCATGGCCCCGGGACGTGGCCGGGGAGTGAGTAATAGTGCACGAAAACGGGTAAATCGGAACATTTTTGGGCAGGGTGATCTTTTTGACGGGTGCCTTTCCTGGGATCCCAATAGGATCTCTGTAAATTTTGGGGTGCTTCAAGCCCAAAAAGGGCCTCTAAATGGCCTCCCGAGTCGGTTATCGGTATTGGTCGGAATTACGGAGGTGGAATTGGAAGGCATCCAGTGCCCGATTTTGGGACATGTTAAGGTTCCAAAGTGCCTCATATGGCCCAAGGAGGCCCTGGGACGTGGCCGAGGCGTGAGTAATAGTCAACGAAAACGGGTAAATCAGGACATTTTCGGGCTGGGTGATTTTTTTTGACGGGTGCCTTCCCAGTGTCCAATTGGGTCACCATAAATTTGGGGGGCTTCAAGCCCGAAAAGGGCGTCTAAATGGCCGAGTCGGTTATCAGTATCGGTCGGAATTACGGAGGTGGTATTCGAATGCCTCCGGTGCCCGGTTTTTGGTCATGTAAAGGTACCAAAGGGCCTCATATTTCCCAAGGACGCCCTAAAAAAATTTTGGGCAAGATTCGACACCGGGCCCCAGGACTTGTCTGGGGCGGGTGTAATAGTCCACGAAAACAGGTAAATCGGAACATTTTCGGGCAAAGTGATTTTTTTTGACGGGTGCCTTCTCAGGGGTCCCAATAGGGTCACTAAAATTTTTGGGGGTCTTCAAGCCCGAAAAGGGATCTAAATGGTCTCCCGAGTCGGTTATCGGTATTGGTCGGAATTACGGAGGTGGGATTGGAAGGCATTTGGTGCCTGGTTTCTGGGCATGTTAAGGTTCCAAAGGGCCTCATATGGCCCAAGGATGCCCTAAACAATTTTTGGGCAAGATCCGACACCGGGCCCCGGGAAGTGTCAGGGGCGTGAGTAATAGTCCACGAAAACGGGTAAATCGGAACATTTTCTGGCAGGATGATTTTTTTTTACGGGTGCCTTCCCGGGTGTCCGAATAGGGTCTCTATAAATTTTGGGGGGCTTCTGGCCCCAAAAGGGCCTCTAAATGGCCTCCTGTGTCGTTTATCGGTATTGGTCGGAATTACGGTGGTGGGATTGGAAGGAATGTCGTGCCTGGTTTCTGGGCATGTTAAGGTTCCAAAGGGCCTCGTATGGCCCAAGGAGGCCCTAAATTTTTTTTGGGCAAGATCCGACTAAGGGCCCCGGGATGTGTCTTGGGCGTGAGTAATAGTCCACTAAAACAGGAAAATCGGAATATTTTCGGGCAGGGTGATTTTTTTTCACGGGTACCTTCCCGGGGGTCCCAATAGGGTCTCTGTAAATTTTGGGGGGCTTCAAGCCCCAAAAGGGCTTCTAAATGGCCTTCCGAGTCGATTAACGGTATTGGTCTTAATTACGGAGGTGGGATTGGAAGGCATCCGGTGCCCGGTTTCTGGGCATGTTAAGGTTCCAAAGGGCCTCATATGGCCCAAGGAGGGCCTCAATTTTTTTTGGCAAGTTCCGACTCCGGGCCCCGGGACGTAGGTGGGGCATGAGTAATAGTCCACGAAAACCAGTAAATCGGAACATTTCGGGCAGGGTAATTTGTTTTGACGGGCGCCTT
The DNA here is from genome assembly GCA_947645195.1 of Patellifolia procumbens. Classification (NCBI taxonomy): domain Eukaryota; kingdom Viridiplantae; phylum Streptophyta; class Magnoliopsida; order Caryophyllales; family Amaranthaceae; genus Patellifolia; species Patellifolia procumbens. The sequence continues at coordinate 528,782 of CANSGD010001498.1, read as the reverse complement.
CCCGGGGCTCCCAATAGGGTCACTGTAAAATTTGGGGGCCTTCAAGCCCGAAAAGGGCGTCTAAATAGCCTCCCGAGTCGGTTATCGGTATTGGTCGGAATTACGGAGGTGGGATTGGAAGGCATCCGGTGAGTGGTTTTTGGTCATGTTAAGTTCCAAAGGGGCTCATATGGACCAAGGACGCCCTACAAAATTTTTGGGCAATATCCGACACCGGGCCACGGGGCGTGTCTGGGGCGTGAGTAATAGTCCACGAAAACGCGAAAATCGGAACATATTCGGGCAGGGTGATTTTTTTTGACGGGTGCCTTCCCGGGGGTCCCAATAGTGTCTCTGCAGATTTTGGGGGGCTTCAAGCCCCAAAAGGGCCTCTAAATGGCCTCCTGAGTCGGTTATCGATATTGGTCTGAATTACGGAGGTGGGATTTGAAGGCATCCGGTGCCCGATTTTGGGGCATGTTAAGGTTCCAAAGGGCCTCATATGGCCCAAGGAGGGCCTAAAAGTTTTTTGGGCATGATCAGACTCTGGGCCCCCGGACGTGGCCGGGCGTGAGTAATAGTTCACGAAAACAGGTTAATCGGAACATTTTCGGGCAGGGTGATTTTTTTTTACGGGTGCCTTCTTGGGGGTCCCAATAGGGTCTCTGTAAATTTTGGGGGGCTTCAAGCCCCAAAAGGGCCTCTAAATGGCCTCCCGAGTCGGTTATCGGTATCAGTCGGAATTACAGAGGTGGGATTGGAAGGCATCCGGTGCCCGATTTTGGGCATGTTAAGGTTCCAAAGGGCCTCATATGGCCCAAGGAGGGCCTAAAACAATTTTGGGCAAGATCCGACTCCGGTCCCCGGGACGTGGCCGGCGCGTGAGTAATAGTTCACGAAAACGGGTAAATCAGAACATTTTCGGGCATGGTGATTTTATTTGATGGGTGCCTTCCCGGGGGTCCCAATAGGGTCACTGTAAATTTTGGGGGGCTTCAAGCCCGAAATGGGATCTAGATGGCCTCCCGTGTCGGTTATCGGTATTGGTCGGAATTACGGAGGTGGGATCTAAATTTTGGGCAAGATCCGACACCGGGCTTCGGGAAGAGTCCGGGTCGTGAGTAATAGTCCACGAAAACGGGTAAATCGGAACATTTTCGGGTAGGGTGATTTTTTTTGACGGGTGCCTTCCCGGGGGTCCGATTAGGGTCTATATAAATTTTGGGGGGCTTATGGCCCCAAAAGGGCCTCTAAATGGCCTCCTGAGTCGGTTATCGGTATTGGTCGGAATTACGGAGGTGGGATCGGAAGGAATGTGGTGCCTGGTTTCTGGGCATGTTAAGGTTCCAAAGGGCCTCGTATGGCCCAAGGAGGCCCTAAATAAAGTTTCTAGATTTCTATGCACGCGATGCGTTCGACAATAATTTTGTTATGAAATTTCATAATTTGCAGTAGATAATTTTATGGATAGTCGCATCTTACTACCTAATTTTCATGTTTTTAGAAACTCCCATCTTAATGAATTTTTAAAAAAAAATTCCACTTACCATTTACAATTGGAAAAATTGATATGAATAATCCCACCTTTGGCCGGTCTTCCATCAGTGGTACCACCTTCAATTAATTCAGGTATAATCCGACCTTTGACACCCATATTCTCTCATTGGTCCCTAACCTGTTGGTGACCTACAATCATGGGTAAACTTCCTAATTACGTGATTAATGGCTAATTAAGTATGTTTTAACTTAAAATTTTAATTAAAGTTTTGAATCAAATAAATTAAGAAAAAAATAAAACCCAGCCAACCCCTCCCCTTCCCCCACAACGGTGCTTCCATCGCCTCCCCCACCGTTCATCACGCCGGCGTTACACAACAACAATGAACAACAACATCTCGTCGTCTACTCTAACTCTACTGTAGTTCTTGGCGACTGCTTTGCTCAAACAGGGGGATTTTTCGACGAAGGTGACTGCTAAGGGGAAGAGAATAAGAGGAAGGCGAGAGAAGGGTGGTGATTTCGAGGGTGGTGGAAAGGAGGGGGTTGTAGTTTTCGAGGTGTGGGGTGGCAGTTTTAGGGGGAGGGGAGGGTTTTTGGGGGTGGGGGAGCTGGTGACGGGGAAGGGGGAGGTGGGCAGGAGAAACGGATGTTGTTGGGAAAGGTGACAGGGGTGGGGAAGATGGTGACAGGGGAAGGGGGAAGGTGGCAGGGGAAGGAACATGACTGAGGAGGTTTTTGAGGGTGGGGCAGGTTTGTTACCGGGGAGGGGGAGGGTAGCAGACTGGCAGGGGAAGGGGAGGGGAGGGGGTGGGGTGTCAACAATGGAGGAAGGGGGGAAGGGAGGGGGGTGGGTTGATTTTTCTTTTTTTTTAAGTTTTTTTAAAAAAGTCAACGGTAATTTGGTTAGTCAAACAGGTTGCCATCATCCTGTACCAATAGGAGAATATGGGTGTCAAAGGTCGGATTATACCTGGATTAATTGAAGGTGGTACCACTGATGGAAGACCGGCCAAAGGTCGGATTATTCTTATCAATTTTTCCTTTACAATTTTATTAAAAACTTCCACCACTTAACGGTTTTTGTTAAATTTCATTAACAAAACCGTTAAGTGGGTCCCACATATACATTTTGTTAACAAAATGGAACTTGAAATAGTTGCAATTCTTTCCAAATAGTTGTAATTCGTTCCAAATTTGCTCTAAATTTGTTGAGGATTTGCCCTTAAATTGATGAAATTGACTTCAATTTCAGCGTAAACTGATAATAAAATGCATACATGGGGCCCACTTAACGGTTTTGTTAACGAAATTTAACAAAAATCATTAAGTGATCGGAGTTTCTAATAAAATTGGGAAATATGATAGGTGGAAATTTAAAATAAAAGTTCATGAAGGTGGGAGTTAATGAAAACGTGAAAAGTTTAGGTAGTTTTGAACAAAAAATCCTAAATTTATTTGCATACGATGTGTGTTTTGGCTATTCTAGCATGATAAAATATGAAGGTACACAACATATTTTGTTTTCAAGCTAAATTCATTTTGGCTCATATTTCTTTGAAAACATCCGTACTCTCAACCATCAACTACAATTTTTGTTATATAGTACCCGACAAGGAATTTTTACTCATTGTCAAAATGAGAAAAAATTCAAAAGTACTTGAAAATACTTTATCATGTTTCTCACTCATGCTAAAATACTTTATCATGAACAATCAATTACTCATGTATTTGATCAAATGTGCCTTCACTCGTGAACAATCAGTTACTCATGTATTTCAAAATAAAAAAAATTCAAAAGTATATAAAAATATAGCAAAGTGGGTGTCTATATATAGATATCAAGAAAATATAATCGTTGATAATTTTTTTAATTGTTTTTATTTTGTAGATTTTTAGATATTTTATTTAGAAGTTTTGAACATCTTTTATTAAAAATCTGATGGCTAAATTTGGAAATAAAACTTAATTACTTAATTAGCTCATTGATTTATTTTATTTATTTTTTCTTTTTTTCTTTTTGGTGTCCACCCCCACCTCGTCACTTAAATGGCCATCCTATTGGGACACCCGGGAAGGCAGCCGTCAAAAAAAATTACCCTGCCCGAAAATGTTCCGATTTACCGGTTTTCGTGGACTAATCTCGCCCCCGAGTCAGATCTTGCCCAAAAAATTTTTAGGGCCTCCTTGGGCCATATGACGCCCTTTGGAAACTTAACATGCCCAAAAACCGGGCACCGCATGCCTTCTAATCACACCTCCGTAATTCCGACCAATACCGATAACCGACTCGAGAGGCCATTTAGAGTCCCTTTTGGTGCTTGAAGCCCCCCAAAATTTACAGGGACCTTGTTGGGACCCCCGGTAAGGCACCTGTCAAAAAAATCACCCAGCCCGATAATGTTTCGATTTACCCGTTTTCGTGGACTATTACTCACGCCCCAGCCACGTACCAGATGCCTTCCAATCATACCTCCGTAATTCCAACCAATACGATTACCGACTCGAGATGCCATTTAGAGGCCCTTTTGGGTCTTGAAGCCTCCCAAAATTTACATAGACCCTATTGGGACCCCCGGTAAGGCACCCGTCAAATAAAATCACCCTGCCCGAAAATATTCCGATTTAACCTTTTCGTGGACTATTACTCACGCCCCGGCCACGTCCTGGGGCCCGTTGTCGGATCTTGCCCAAACCTTTTTAGGGCCTCCTTGGGCCATATCAGGCCCTTGGGAACCTTAACATGACCCAAAACCGGGCACCAGATACCTTCCAATTCCACCTCCGTAATTCCGACCAATACTGAAAACCGACTCGGGAGACCATTTTGAGGGCCTTTTGGGGCCAGAAGCCCCCCAAAATTTATAGAGACCCTATTGGGACCCTCGGGAAGGCACCCGTCAAAACAAATCACCCTACCCGAAAATGTTCCGATTTACCCGTTTTCATGGACTATTACTCACGCCCCGGACAGGTCCTCGGGCCCGGAGTCGGATCTTGCTCCAAATTTTTTTAGGGTGTCCTTGGGCAATATGAGGCCCTTTGGAACCTTAACATGCCCCGAAATCGGGCACCGGATGCCTTCCAATCCCACCTCCGTAATTCCGACAATTACCGATAACCGACTCGGAAGGCCATTTAGAGGCCCTTTTGGGGCTTGAAGCCCCCCAAAATTTAAAGTAAGCCGATTGGGACCCCAGGGAAGGCAACCGTCAAAAAAATTACCCTGCACGAAAATGTTCCGATTTACCGGTGTTCGTGGACTATTATTCACCCCCCGGCCATGTCCCTGGGCCCGGAGTCGGATCTTGTCCAAAACTGTTTTAGGCCCTCTTTGGGCCATATGAGGCCCTTTGGAACCTTAACATGCCCCAAAAACGGGCACCGGATTCCTTCCAATCCCACCTACGTAATTCCGACCAATATCGATAACCGACTCGGGAGGCCATTTAGAGGCCCTTTTGGGGCTTGAAGCCCCTTAAAATTTACAGAGACCCTATTGGGACCCCCGAGAAGGCACCCGTCAAAAAAATAACCGTGCCCGAAAATATTCCGATTTATCGGTTTTCGTGGACTATTACTCAAGCTCCGGCCACGACCCAGGGTCCGGAGTTGGATCATGCCCAAAAAAATTTTAGGGCCTCCTGGGGCCATACGAGGGCCTTCGGAACCTTAACATGCCCCAAAACCGGGCACCGGATGCCTTGTAATCCCACCTCTGTAATTCCGGCCAATACCGATAACCGACTCGGAAGGCCATTTAGAGGCCCTTTTGGGGCTTGAATCCCCCAAAATTTATTGAGTCCCTATTGGGATCCCAGGGAAGGCATCCGTCAAAATAAATCACCCTACCCGAAAATGTTCCGATTTACCCGTTTTTGTGGACTATTCCTCAATCCACGACTACGTCACGAGGACCGTTGTGGGATATTGCCCAAAAAATTTTAGGGCCTCCTTGGGCCATATGAAGCCCTTTGGAACCTTAACATGCCCCAAAACCGAGCACCAGATGCCTTCCACTCCCACTTCCGTAATTCCGATCAGTATAGATAACCGACTCGGAAGGCCATTTAGAGGCCCTTTTGGGGCCAGAAGCGCCCCAAAATTTACAGAGACCCTATAGGGACCCCCGGGAAGGCACCCGTCAAAAAAAATCTGCCTGCCCGAAAATGTTCTAATTTATCCGTTTTCGTGGACTATTACTCACGCCTCGGCCTCGGATCTTGCCCAAAATTTTTTAGGGCCTCCTTGGGCCATATGAGGCCCTTTAGAACCTTAAAATGACCCATAACCGGGCACCGGATGCCTTCCAATCCCACTTCCGTAATTCCGACCAATATCGATAACTGACTCGGGAGGCAATTTAGAGGCCCTTTTGGGGCCAGAAGCGCCCCAAAATTTACAGAGACCCTATTGGGACCATCGGGAAGGCACTGGTCAAAAAAATTTACCATGCCCGAAAATGTTCCGATTAAGCGGTTTTTGGGGTCTATTATTCACGCCCCGGCCACGTCCCGGGGCCTGGAGTCCGATCTTGCCCAAAAAAAATTTAGGTCCTCCTTGGGCCATATGAGGCCCTTTCGAACCATAACATACCCCAAAACCGGGCACCAGAAGCCTTCCAATCCCACCTCCGTAATTCCGACCAAAATCGATAACCGACTCGGGAGGCCATTTAGAGGCCCTTTTGGGGCTTGAAGCCCCCCAAAATTTACAGTGACCCTACTGAAATCCCTGCGAAGGTACCTGTCAAAAAAAATTACCCTGCTCGAAAATGTTCTGATTTACCGATTTTCGTGGTCTATTAATCACGCCCCGACCACGACCCGAGGCTTGGAGTCGAATCTTGCCCAAAATTGTTTTAGGCCCTCCTTGGGCCATATGAGGCCCTTTGGAACCTTAACATGCCCCAAAACCGGGCACCGGATGCCTTCCAATCCCACCTCCGTAATTCCGACCAATACCGATAACCGATTCGGGAGGCCATTTTGAGGCCCTTTTTGGGCTTGAAGCCCCCCAAAATTTATAGAGACCCGATTGGGACCCCCGGGAAGGCACTCGTCAAAAAAAATCACCCTGCTCGAAAATATTCAGATTTACCCGTTTTCGTGGACTATTACTCACGCCCCAGCCACGTCCGGGGGCCCGAGTCGGATCATGCCCAAAAAATTTTAGCGCCTCCTTGGGCCATATGAGTTGGAAGCCCCCCAAAAATTACAGTGACCCTATTGGGACCCCCGGGAAGGCACCCGTCAAAAAAATCCCCCTGCCCGAAAAAGTTCCGATTTACCCGTTTTGGTGGACTATTAGTCACGCCCCGGCCACGTCCCGGTGCCCGCGTTGTTAACTAATGCCCAAAAAGTTTTTAGGGCGTCCTTGGGCTATATGAGGCCCTTTAGAACCTCAACATGCCCCAAAATCGAGCACCGGAAGCCTTCCAATCCCACCTCCGTAATTCCGACCAATACCAATAACAGACTTGGGAGGCATTTAGAGGCCCTTTTGGGGCCAGAAGCCCCCAAAATGTTACAGAGACCCTATTGGGACCCGGGGAAGGCACCCGTCAAAGAACTATCACCCTACCCGAAAATGTTCCGATTTACCCGTTTTCGTGGACTATTACTCACGCCCTGCCACGTCCCTGGGCCCGGAGTCGGATCTTGCCCAAAAAAATATAAGGCCCTCCTTGGGCCATATGAGGCCCTTTGGAACCTTAACATGCCCCAAAAACGGGCACCGGATGCCTTCCAATCAAACCTCCGTAATTCTGACCAATACCTATAACCGACTCGCGAGACCATTTAGAGGCCCTTTTGGGGCTTGAAGCCCCTCAAAATTTACAGAGACCCTATTGGAACCCCCGAAAGGCACCAGTCAAAAAAAATTACCCAGCTCGAAAATGTTCCGATTTACCGGTTTTCGTGGATTACTCACGCCCCGCCCACGTCCCGGGACCCAGAGTCGGATCTTGCCCAAAAATTTTTTAGGGCCTCCTTGGGCCAAATGACGCCCTTTGGAAACTTAACATGCCCCAAAACCGGGCATCGGATGCCTTCCAATTACACCTCCGTAATTTCGACCAATACCGATAACCGACTCGAGAGGCCATTTAGAGGCCCTTCTGGGTCTTGAAGCCCCCCAAAATTTACAGGGACCCTATTGGGACCCTCGAGAAGGCACCTGTCAAAAATATCACCCAGCCAAAAAATGTTTCAATTTACCCGTTTTCGTGGACTATTACTCACGCCCCAGCCACGTCCCAGGGCCGGAGTCGGGTCTTGCCCAAAATTTTATTAGGGCCTCCTTGGGTCATATGAGGCCCATTAGAACCTTAACATGCCCAAAAAACTGGCACCGGATGCCTTCCAATCCCACCACCGTAATTCCCACCAATACCGATAACCGACTCGGGAGGCCATTTAGAGGCCCTTATGGGGCTTGAAGCCCCCGAATATTTACAGAGACCCTATTAGGATCCCAGGAAGGCACCTGTAAAAAAATCACCCTGCCAGAAAATGTTCCGATTTACCCGTTTTCGAGGACTATTATTCACGCCCGGCCACGTCCCAGGGCGCAAAGTCAGATCTTGCCCAAAAACTTTTTAGGGCCTCGTTGTGCCATATGAGGCCCTTTTGAACCTTTGCATGACCCAAAAACGGGCACCAGATGCTTTCCAATCCCACCTCCGTAATTCCGATCAATACCGATAACCGACTCGAGAGGCCATTTAGAGGCCCTTTTGGGGCTTAAAGCCGCACTAAATTTACAGAGACCCTATAGGGACCCCCGGGAAGGCACCTGTCAAAAAAAATCACCCTGCCCGAAAATGTTTCGATTAAAATGTTTTCGTTGACTATTACTCACGCCCCGGCCACGTCCCGGGCCCGGAGTCGGATCTTGCCTAATAAAATTTTAGGGTCTCCTTGGCCCATATGAGGCCCTTTGGAACCTTAATATGCACCAAAACCGGGCCCCGGATGCTTTCCAATCCCACCTCCGTAATTCCGACCAATACCGATAACCGACTCGGGAGGCCATCTAGAGGTCCTTTTAGGGCCAGAAGCCCCCCAAAATTTACAGAGACCCTATTGAGACCCCTGGGAAGGCACTCGTTAAAAAAAATCAGCCTGCCCGAAAATATTCAGATTTACCCGTTTTCGTGGACTATTACTTACTCCCCGGCCACGTCGCGGGAACCAGAGTCGGACCTTGCCCAAAATTTTTTTAGAGCCTCCTTGGGCCATATGAAACCGTTTGGAACCTTAACATGCCTCAAAACCCAGACCTGGATGCCTTCCAATCCCACCTCCGTAATACCAATCAATACCGATAACCGACTCGGGAGGCCATTTAGAGACCCTTTTGGGGCCAGAAGCGCCCCAAAATTTACAGAGACCCTACAGGGACCCCAGGGAAGGCACCGTCAAAAAAATCACCCTGCCCGAAAATGTTTCGATTTACCCGTTTTCGTGGAATATTACTCACGCCCCGGCCACGTCGCGGGAAACGGAGTCGGACCTAGCCCAAATTTTTTTTGAACCTCCTTGGGCTATATGAAACCCTTTGGAACGTTAACATGCACCAAAACCGAGACCCAGATGCCTTCCAATCCCACCTCCGTAATTCCAATCAATACCGAAAACCGACTCGTGAGGCCATTTAGAGAAATTTTTGGGGCCAGAAGCGCCCAAAAATTTTCAGAGACCCTACAGGGACCCCCGGGAAGGCACCCGTCAAATAAATCACCCTGCCCGAAAATGTTTCGATTTACCCGTTTTCGTGGAATATTACTCACGCCGCGGCCACGTCCCTGGGCCCGTTGTTGGATCTTGCCCAAAAATTTTTTAGGGCCTCCTTGGGACCTATGAGGCCCTTTGGAACCTTAACATGCACCAAAATCGGGCACCGGATGCCTTCCAATCCCACCTCCGTAATTCCGACCAATAACGATAACCCACTCAGGAGGCCATTAGAGGCCCTTTTGGGGCCAGAAGCCCCTCAAAATTTACAGAGACCCTATTGCGAATCCGGAGAAGGCACCTGTCAAAAAAAATTACCCTCCCATAAAATGTTCCGATTTACCGGTTTTCGTGGACTATTACTCACGCCGCGGCCACGTCCCGGGGCCCGGAGTCGGATCTTGCCCAAAAACTTTTTAGGGCCTCTTTGTGCCATATGAGGCCCTTTGGAACCTTAACATGACCCAAAATCGGGCACCGGATGCCTTCCAATCCCACCTCCGTAATTCCGACCAATACCGATTACCGACTCGGGAGGCGATTTAGAGGCCCTTTTGGGGCTTGAAGCACCCCAAAATTTACAGTGACCCTATTGGGACCCCCGGGAAGGCACCTGTCAAAAAAAATTACCCTGCCCGAAAATGTTCTTATTTACCGGTTTTCGTGGATTGTTACTCGAGTCCGGATCATCTATCCCACATAGTGTCCCATTTGGTGTCCCATTTTCTATTATTTTGTCCCATAACTTAGATAAAATATATTTTTTTCTTATTTTGTACATTCTCTCTACTAGTAAAGCCTCCTCAAAAACAAAAATATAGAAAATAAACTTCACTAATTAAAATAAAGAGCGAAAAGGAAATAAATCGTTTTCGACCTTTATTTTACTAAGTGAAGTTAGTTTTTTTATTTTTTATATTTGGGAACGCTTTACTAATAGGGAGAATGTATAAAATAAAATAAAATTATTTTATCTAAGTTATGGGACAAAATAATTGAAAATGTGACACCAAATGGGACATTATGTGGGATTGATGATCTGGACTCCTATTACTCACGCCGCGGCCACGTCCCGGGGCCCGGAGTCGGATCTTCCCCAAAAAAATTTTATTCCCTCCTTGGGCCATATGAGGCCCTTTGGAACGTATACATGCCCCAAAATCGGGCACCAGATGCTTTCCAATCCCACCTCCGTTATTCCGACCTATACCGATAACCGACTCGGGAGGCCATTTAGAGGCCCTTTTTGGGCTTGGAGCCCCCCAAAATTTACAGAGACCCTATTGGGACCCTCGGGAAGGCACCTGTGCCCGAAAAGGTTCTGATTTACCCGTTTTCGTGGACTACTAACACCTCGGCCACGTCCGGGGGCCTGGAATCGGATCTTGCGCAAAAAAATTTTGGGACCTCCTTGGCCCATATGAGGCCCTTTGGAACCTTAACATGCACCAAAACCGGGCCTCGGATGCTTTCCAATCCCACCTTCGTAATTCCGACCAATACCGATAACCGGCTCGGGAGGCCATTTAGAGGCCCCCAAATATTTACAGAGACCCTACAGGGACCCCCGGGAAGGCACCCGTCAAAAAAATCACCCTGCCCGAATATGTTTCGATTTACCCGTTTTCGTGAAATATTACTCACGCCCCGGCCACGTCCCGGGGCTCAATGTCGGATCTGGCCCACAATTTTCAGGGCCTTCTTGGGACCTATGAGGTCCTTTGGAATCTTAACATGACCGAAATCGGGCACCAGATGCCTTCCAATCCCACCACCGTAATTCCGACCAATACCGATAACCGACTCGGGAGGCCTTTTCGAGGCCCTTTTGGGGCCAGAAGCCCCCAAAATTTACAGAGACCCTTTTAGGACCCCGGGAAGGCACCTGTAAAAAAATCACACTGCCCGAAAATATTCCGATTTACCTGTTTTCGTGGACTATTACTCACGCCCCGGGGCCCCGAGTCGGATCTTGCCCAAAATTTTTTAGGGAGTCATTGGGCCATATGAGGCCCTTTATAACCTTAACATGACCAAATACCGGGCACCGGATGCCTTCCAATCCCACCTCCGTAATTCCGATCGATATCGATAACCGACTCGGGAGGCCGTTTAGAGGCCCTTTTGGGGCTTGAAGCCCCCCAATATTTACAGAGACCCTATTGGGACCCCTTGGAAGGCACCCGTCAAAAAAAATCACCCTGCCAGAAAATATTCTTATTTACCCGTTTTCGTGGACAATTACTCACGCCCCGGCCATGTCCCGGGGCCCGAGTCGAATCATGCCCAAAATTTTATTAGGGCCTCCTTGGGCCATATGAGGACCTTTGGAACCTTAACATGCCCCAAAAAGGGCACCGGATGCCTTCCAATCCCACGTCCGTAATTCCGACCAATACCGATAATTGACTCGGGAAGCCATTTAGAGGCCCTTCTGGGGCCATAAGCCCCCCAAAAACTACAGAGACCCTATTAAGACCCCCGGGAAGGCACTCGTTAAAAAAATCACACTTCTCGAAAACGTTCCAATTTACCCGTTTTCGTGGACTATTACTCACGCCCCGCCCACGTCCTGGGAACCGGTGTCGGATCTTGCCCAAAATTTTTTTAGAGCCTCCTTGGGCCATATGAAACCCTTTGGAACCTTAACATTCCCCAAAACCGAGACTTGGATGCCTTCCAATCCCACCTCCGTAATTTCGATCAATACCGATAACCCACTCGGGAGGCCATTAGAGGCCTTTTTGGGGCCAGAAGCCCCTCAAAATTTACAGAGACCCTATTGCGACACCCGGGAAGGCACCCGTCAAAAAAAATTACCCTCCCATAAAATATTCCAATTTACCGGCTTTCGTGGACTATTACTCTCGCCGCGGCCATGTCCCGGGGCCCGGAGTCGGATCTTGCCCGAAAATTTTTTAGGGCCTCTTTGTGCCATATGAGGCCCTTTTGAACCTTAACATGACCCAAAACCGGGCACCGGATGCCTTCCAATTCCACCTCCGTAATTCCGACCAATACCGATTACCGACTCGGGAGGCGATTTAGAGGCCCTTTTGGGGCTTGAAGCCCCCCCAAAATTTACAGTGACCCTATTGGGACCCCCGAGATGTCACCCGTCAAAAAAAATTACCCTGCCCGAAAAGGTTCCGATTTACCGGTTTTCGTGGACTATTCTCGAGTCCGGATTATCTATCCCACATAGTGTCCCATTTGGTGTCCCATTTTCTATTAATTTGTCCCATAACTTACATAAAATATTTTTTTCTTATTTTGTACATTCTCTCTTCTAGTAAAGCCCCTCAAAAACAAAAATATAGAAAATAAACTTCACAAATTAAAATAAAGAGCGAAAAGGAAATAAATCGTTTTCGCCCTTTATTTTACTAAGTGAAGTTAGTTTTTTTATTTTTTATGTTTGGGGACGCTTTACTAATAGGGAGAATGTATAAAATAAAATAAAATTATTTTATCTAAGTTATGGGACAAAATAATAGAAAATGTGACACCAAATGGGACACCGTGTGGGATAGATGATCTGGACTCCTATTACTCACGCCGCGGCCACGTCCCGGGGCCCGGATTCGGATCTTGCCCAAAAAATTTTTAGGCCCTCCTTAGGCCATATGAGGCCCTTTGGAACTTATACATGCACCAAAATCGGGCACCGGATGCTTTCCAATCCCACCTCCGTTATTCCGACCAATACCGATAACCGACTCGGGAGGCCATTTAGAGGCCCTTTTGGGGCTTGAAGCCCCCCGAAATTTACAGAGGCCCTATTGGGACCCTCTGGAAGGCACCTGTGCCCGAAAAGGTTCTGATTTACCCGTTTTCGTGGACTACTCACACCTCGGCCAAGTCCGGGGGCCTGGAGTCGGATCTTGCCCAAAAAAATTTTGGGGCCTCCTTGGCCCATATGAGGCCCTTTGGAACCTTAACATGCACCAAAACCGGGCCCCGGATGCTTTCCAATACCACCTTCGTAATTCCGACTAATACCAATAACTGACTCGGGAAGCCATTTAGAGGCCCTTTTGGGGCCAGAAGCCCCCCAAAATCTACACAGACCCTATTCAGGCTCCCAGGAAGGCACTCGTTAAAAAAAATCACCCTGCCCGAAAATGTTCCGATTTACCCGTTTTCGTGGACTATTACTCACGCCCCGGCCACGTCCCGGGAACCGGAGTTTGATCTTGCCCAAAATTTATATAGAGCCTCCTTGGGCCATATGAAACCCTTTGGAACCTTGACATGCCCCAAAACCGAGACCCTTTTGGGCCAGAAGCGCCCCATCATTTACAGAGACCCTACAGGGACCCCCCGGGAAGGCACCCGTCAAAAAAATCACCCTGCCGATAATGTTTCGATTTACCCGTTTTCGTGGAATATAACTCAAGCCCTTCCCCGTCCCGGGGCCCGTTGTCGGATCTTGCCCAAAATTTTTTCGGGCCTCCTTGGGCGATATGAGGACCTTTACAACCTTAACATGACCAAAAATCGGGCACCGTATGCCTTCCAATCCCACCTCCGTAATTCCGACCAATACCAAGAACCGACACAGGAGGCCATTTAGAGGCCCTTTTGGGGCTTGAAGCCCCCAAATTTTACAGAGACCCTATTGGGACCCCCGGGAATACACCTGTCAAAAAAATTCACCATGCCCGAAAATGTTCTGATTTACCCGTTTTCGTGAACTATTACTCACGCCCTGGCCACGTCCCGGGGCCCGTGACGGATCTTGCCCAGGAATTTTTAGGGCCTCCTTGGCCCATATGAGGCCCTTTCGAACCTTAACATGACCCAAAACCGGGCACCGGATGCCTTCCAAACCCACCTCCGTAATTCCGACCAATACCGATAACCGACTCGGGAAGCCACTTAGAGGCCCTTTTGGGGCTTGAAGCCCCCCCTAAATTTACAGAGACCCTAAAGAGACCCCCGGGAAGGCACCTGTCAAAAAAAAATCACCCTGACCGAAAATTTATCAATTAACCCGTGTTCGTGGACTATTTCTCACGCCCAGGCCACGTCCCGGGACCGGAGTCGGATCTTGCCCAAAACAATTTTAGGGCCTCTTTGGCCCATATGAGGCAATTTGGAACCTTAACATGCACCAAAATCGGGCCCCGGATACTTTCCAATCCCACCTCAGTAATTCCGACCAATACCGATAACCGACTCGGGAGGCCATTTAGAGGCCCTTTTGGGGCCAGAAGCCCTCCAAAATTTACAGAGACCCTATTGGCACCCCTGGGAAGGCACCCGTAACAAAAAATCACCCTGCCAAAAAATGTTCCATTTTACCCGTTTTCGTGGACTGTTACTCACGCCCCGGCCACGTCTCGGGAACCGGAGTCGGATCTTGCCCAAAATTTTTTTAGGGCCTCGTTGGGACATATGAAACCCTTTGGAACCTTAACATGCCCCGAAACCGAGACCCGGATGCCTTCCAATCCCACCTCCATAATTCCGATCAATACGGATAACCGACTCGGGAGGCCATTTAGAGACCCTTTTGGGGACAGAAGCGCCCAAAAATTTACAGAGATCCTACAGGGACCCCCGGGAAGGCACCCGTCAAAAAAAATCACGCTGCCCTAAAATGTTTCGATTTATCAGTTTTCGTGGAATATTACTCACGCCCCGGCTACGTTTCGGGGCCCGTTGTCGGATGTTGCCCAAAATTTTTTTAGGGCCTCCTTAGGACCTACGAGGCCCTTTGGATCCTTAACATCACCAAAAACCGGGTACCAGATGCCTTCCAATCCCACCTCCGTAATTCCGACCAATACCGACTCGATAGGCCATTTAGAGGGCTTTTTGGGGCCAGAAGCCCCCCAAAAACTACAGAGACCCTATAAAGACCCCCGGGAAGGCACTCGTAAAAAAAATCACCCTGCCCGAAAATGTTCCAATTTACCCGTTTTCGTGGACTATTACTCACGCCCCGCCCACGTCCTGCGAACCGGTGTCGGATCTTGCCCAAAAAATTTTTAGAGCCTCCTTGGGCCATATGAAACCCTTTGGAACCTTAACATTCCCCAAAACCAAGACCCGGATGCCTTCCAATCCCACCTCCGTAATTCCGGTCAATACCGATAACCGACTCGGGAGGCCATTTAGAGACCCTTTTGAGGCCAGAAGCGCCCCAAAATTTACAGAGACCCTACAGGGACCCATGGGAAGGCACCCGTCAAAACAAATCACCCTGCCGAAAATGTTTCGATTTACCCTTTTACGTGGAATATTACTCACGCCCCGACCACTTCGCGGGGCTCGTTGTCGGATCTCGCCCATAAAATTTATAGGGCGTCCTTGGGCCAAAAACCGGGCACCGGATGCCTTCCAATCCCACCTCCGTAATTCCGACCAATACCGATAACCGACTCGGGAGGCCATTTTGAGGCCCTTTTGGGTCTTGAAGCCCCCCTAAATTTACAAAGACCCTATAGGGACGCCAGGAAAGGCACCTGTCAAAAAAAATCACCCTGCCCGAAAATGTTTCGATTAACCTGTTTTCGTAGACTATTACTCACGCCCTGGCCCGGAATCGGATCTTGCCCAAAAAAATTTTAAGGCCTCCTTGGCCCATATGAGGCCCTTTGGAACCTTAACATGCACCAAAACCGGGCCCCGGATGCTTTCCAATCCCACCTCCGTAATTCCGACCAATGCCGATAACCGACTCAGGAGTCCATTTAGAGGCCCTTTTGGGGATAGAAGCCCCCCAAAATTTACAGAGACCCTATTGGGACCCCTGCGAAAGCACCCGTCAAAAAAAAAATACTCTGCCCGAAAATGTTCTGATTTACCCGTTTTCGTGGACTATTACTCACGCCCCGGCCATGTCCCGGGGCCCGGAGTCGGATAATGCCCAAAAAATATCTAGGGCCTCCTTGGGCCATATGAGGCCCTTTGGAACCTTAACATGCCCCAAAAAAGGGCACCGGATGCCTTCCAATCCCACCTCCTTAATTCCGACCAAAACCGATAACCGACTAGGGAGGCCATTTAGAGGCCCTTTTGGGGCTTGAACCCCCCAAAATTTACAAAGACCATATTGGGATCCCAGGGAAGGGACCCGTAAAAAAAATCACCCTTCCCGAAAATATTCTGATTTACCAGTTTTCGTGGACTATTACTCACGCCCCGGCCACGTCCATGGGCCCGGAGTCGGATCTTGCCCAAAAATTTATTAGGCCCTCCTTGGGCCATATGAGGCCCTTTGGAACCTTAACATGCCCCAATACGGGGCACCGGATGCTTTCCAATCCCACCTTTGTAATTCCGACCAATACCGATAACCGACTCGGGAGGCCATTTAGAGGCCCTTTAGGGATTGAAGCCCCCCAAAATTTACAGAGTCCCTATTAGGACCCCCGGGAAGGCACCTGTGCCTAAAAATGTTTTGATTTATCCGTTTTCATGGACTACTCACACCCCGGCTACGTCCCAGGGCCCGGAGTCGGATCTTGGCCAAAAAAATTTTAGGGCCTCCTTGGGCCATATGAGGCCCTATGGAACCTTAACATGCCCCAAAACCGGGCTCCGGATGCCTTCCAATCCCACCTCCGTAATTCCGACCAATACTGATAACCGACTCGGTAGGCTATTTAGATGCCCTTTTGATGCCAGAAGCCCCCCAAAATTTACAGAGATCCTATTGAGACCCCGGGGAAGGCACTCATGAATAAAAATTACCCTGCCCCAAAATGTTCCGATTTACCCGTTTTCGTGGACTATAACTCACGCCGCGGCCACGTCATGGGAACCGGAGTCGGATCTTGCCCAAAAAAATTTTAGAGCGTCCTTGGGCCATATGAAACCCTTTGGAACCTTAACATGCCCCAAAACCGAGACCCGGATGCCTATCAATCCCACCTCCGTTATTCCGATCAATACCGATAACCGATTCGGGAAGCCATTTAGAGGCCCTTTAGGGCTTGAAGCCCCCCAAAATTTAAAGAGACCCTATTGGGACCCCCGGGAAGGCACCTGTGCCCGGATATGTTCTGATTTACCCGTTTCCGTGGACTACTCACACCACGGCCACATCCCTAGGCCTGGAGTCGGATTGCCCAAAAATTTTTTAAGGCCTCCTTGGGCGATATGAGTCCCTTTGGAACCTTAACATGCCCCAAAAAAGGGGACCGGATGCCTTCGAATCCCACCTCCGTAATTCCGACCACTACCGATTACCGACTCGGGAGGCCATTTTGAGGCCCTTTTGGGGCTTGAAGCCCCCCAAAATTTACAGAAACCCTATTGGGATCCCAGGGAAGGCACCTGTCAAAAAAAATCACCCTGCCCAAAAATGTTCCTATTTACCCATTTTCGTGGACTATTACTCACGCCCCGGCCACTTCCCGTAGCCTGGAGTCGGATCTTGCCCAGAATTTCTTTAGGCCCTCTTTTGGCCTTATGAGGCCCTTTGGAACCTTAACATGACCCAAAATCGGGAACCTTAACATGCCTTCCAATCCCACCTCCGTAATTCCGACCAATACCGATAACCGACTCGTGAGGCCATTTAGAGGCCCTTTTAAGGCTTGAAGCCCCCCAAAATTTACAGTGACCCTATAGGGACCCCCGGGAAGGCACTTGTGAATAAAAATTACCCTTTCGAAAAATGTTTTGATTTACCGGTTTTCGTGGACTATTACTCACACCCCGGCCACGTCCCGGGCCCGAAGTCGGATCTTGCCCAATATTTTTTTTGGCCCTCCATGGGCCATATGAGGCCTTTTGGATCCTTAACATGCCCCGAACCTGGCACCGGATGCTTTCCAATCCCACCTCCGTAATTTCGACCAATACCGATAACTGACTCGGGAGGCCATTTAGAGGCCCTTTTGGGGCTTGAAGCCCCCCAAAATTTACACAGACCCTTTTGGGATCCCAGGGAAGGCACCCGTCAAAAAAAATCACCCTGTCCGAAAATGTTCTGATTTACCGGTTTTCGTGGACTATTACTCACGCCCCGACCACGTCCCGTGGCCCGGAGTCGGATCTTGCCGAAATTTTAGGGCCACCTTGGGCCATATGAAGCCCTTTGAAACCTTAACATGACCCAAAACTGGGCACCGGATTAATCCCACCCCCGTAATTCCGACCAATACCAATAACCGACTCGTGAGGCCATTTAGAGGTGCTTTTGGGGCTTAAAGCCCCCCAAAATTTACAGTGACCCTATTGGGACCCCCGGGAAGGCACCCGTCAAAAAAAATTACCCTTCCCAAAAATGTTCTAATTTACCATTTTTCGTGGACTATTTATTACTCACACCCCGGAGTCGGATCTTGCCCAAAAAATTTTAGACCCTCCTTGGGCCATATGAGGCCCTTTGGAACCTTAACATGACCCAAAACCGGGCACCGGATGCCTTGTAATCGAACCTCCGTAATTCCGACCAATACCGATAACCGACTCGGGAGGCCATTTAGAGGCCCTTTTGGGGCTTGAAGACTCCCAAAATTTACAGAGACTCTATTGGGACCCCGGGGAAGGCACCCGTAAAAAAATCACCCTGCTCGAAAATGTTCTGATTTACCCGTTTTAGTGGACTATTACTCACGCCCCGGCCACGTCCTGGGGCCCGGAGTTGGATCTTGCCCAAAAAATTTTAAGGGCCTCCTTGGGCAATATCAGGCCCTTTGAAACCTAAACATACCCCAAAACCGGGCCCCGGATGCCTTCCAATCCCGCCTCCGTAATTCCGACTAATACCGATAACCGACACGGGAGGCCATTTAGAGGCCCTTTTGGGCTAGAAGCCCCCCAAAAATTACAGAGACCCTAAAGGGACCCCCGGGAAGGCACCCTTCAAAAAAAATTCACCCTGCCCGAAAATGTCCTGATTTACCCGTTTTCGTGGACTATTACTCACGCCCCGACCACGTCCCGGGGGCCGCAATCGGATCTTGCAAAAAATGTTTTTAGAGCCTCCTTGGGACCAATGAGGCTCTTTGCAACCTTAAAATGACCCAAAAACAAGACCCCGATGGATTCTAATCCCACCTCCGTAATTCCGATCAATATCGATAACCGACTCGGGAGGCCATTTAGAGACCCTTTTTGGAACAGAAGCGCTCCAAAATTTATAGAGACCCTACAGGGACCCCCGGGAAGGCACCCGTAAAAAAAAATCACCGTGCCCGAAAATTTTTCGATCTACCAGTTTTCGTGGAATATTACTCACGCCCCGGCCACATCCTATGGCCCGTCGTCGGATCTTGCCCAAAATTTTTAGGGCCTCCTTGGGACCTATGAGGCCCTTTGGAACCTTAACAGGATCCAAAACCGATGACCGGATGCCTTCCGATACCACCTCCGTAATTCCGACCAATATCGATAACGGACTCGGGAGGCCATTTAGAGGCTCTTTTGGGGCCAGAAGCCCCCCAAAATTTAGAGAGACCCTATTGGGACCCCCGGGAAGGCACCCGTAAAAAAATTGCCCTGCCAGAAAATGTTCCGATTTACCCGTTTTCGTGGACTATTACTCACGCCCCGGCCACGTCCCAGGATCCGGAGTCGGATCTTGCCCAGAAAATTCTTAGGGCGTCCTTAGGCCATATGACGACCTTTATAACCTTAACATGACAAAAAATCGGGCACCGGATGCCTTCCCATCCCACCTCCGTAATTTCGACCAATACTGATAACTGACTCGGGAGGCCATTTACAGGCCCTTTTGGGGCTTGAAGTCCCCCAAAATTCACAGAGACCCTATTGGGACCCCCGGGAAGGCACCGTCAAAAAACATTACCCTGTCCGAAAATGTTTCGATTAACCCGTTTTCGTTGACTATTACTCACGCGCCGGCCACGTCCCGGGGCCCTGAGTCGGATCTTGCCCAAAATATTGTTAGGGCCTCCTTGGCCCATATGAGGCCCTTTGGAACCATAACATGCACCAAAACCGGGCTCGGATGCTTTCCAATCCCACCTCCGTAATCCGACCAATACCGATAACCGACTCGGGAGGCCATTTAGAGGCCCTTTTGGGGCCAGAAGCCCCCCAAAATTTACAGAGAACCTATTGGGACCCGCGGGAAGGCACGCGTAAAAAAAATCAACTACCTGAAAATGTTCCGATTTACCGTTTTCGTGGACTTACTCACGCCCTGGACACGTCCCGGGGCCCGGAGTCGTATCGTGCCCAAAATATTTTTAGTGCGTCCTTGGGCCATATGAGGCCCTTTATAACCTTAACATGACCAAAAATAAGGCACCGGATGCCTTCCAATCCCACCTCCGTAATTCCGACCAAAACCGATAACCGACTCGGGAGGCCATTTAGAGGCCCTTTTGGGGCTTGAAGCCCCAAAAAATTTATAGAGACCCTAGAGGGACCCCCGGGTAGGCACCCTTTAAAAAAAATCACCCTGCCCGAAAATGTTCTGATTTACCCGTTTTCGTGGACTATTACTCACGCCCCGGCCACGTCCCGGGGGCCGGGGTCGGATCTTGCCCAAGAATTTTTTAGGGCCTCCTTGTCCCGTATGAGGCCCATTTGAACCTTAACATGCCCAGAAACCAGGCATCGGATGCCTTCCAATCCCACCTTTGTAATTCCGACTAATACCGATAACCGACTCGGGAGGCCATTTGGAAGTTGTTTTGAGGAATGAAGCCACCCTAAATTTACATAGATCCTATAGGGACCCCCGGGAAGGCACACATCAAAAAAAATCACCTTGCCCGAAAACGTTTCGATTAACCCGTTTTCGTTGACTATTACTCATGCCCCGGCCACGTCCCGGGGCTCGGAGTCGGATCATGCCCAAAATATTTTTTTAGGGCGTCCTTGGGCCATATGAGGCCCTTTATAACCTTAATATGACCTAAAACAGAGCACCGGATGCCTTCCAATCCCACCTCCGTAATTCCGACCTATACCGATAACCGACTCGGGAAGAGGCCCTTTTGGGGAATGAAGCCCTCCTAAATTTACAGAGACCCTGTAGGGACCCCCGGGAAGGCACCCGTCAAAAAAAATATCACATTATCCGAAAATGTTTCGATTAACTCGTTTTCGTGGACTATTACTCACGCCCCGGCCACGTCCCGGGGCCCAGAGTCGGATCTTGCCCTAAACTTTTTTAGGCCTCCTTAGGCCATATGAGCCCCTTTGGAACCTTAACATAACGTAAAATCGGGCACCGGATGCTTTCCAATCCTACCTCCGTAATTTTTACCAATACCGATAACCGACTCGGGAGGCGATTTAGATGCCCTTTTGGGGCCAGAAGCCCCCAAATATTTACAAAGACCCTATTGAGACCCCCGGGAAGGCACTCGTTAAAAAAAATCACCCTGCCCGAAAATGTTCCGATTTACCCGTTTTCGTGGACTATTACTCACGCCCCAACCACATCCCAGGAACCGGAGTCGGATTTGGGTTAAAATGTTTTTAAAGCCTCCTTGGGCCATATGAAACTCTTTGGAACCATAAAATGCCCCAAAACCGAGATCCGGATGCCTTCCAATCCCACCTCCGTAATTCCGACATATACCGTTAACCGACTCGGGAGGCCATTTAGAGGCCCTTTTGGGTTTGAAGCCCCCCAAAATTAACAGAGACCCTATTGGGACACCCAGAAAGGCACCCGTCAAAAAAAATCTCCCTGCCCGAAAATGTTTCGATTTACCCGTTTTCGTGGACTATTACTCATTCCCAAAATATTGTTAGGGCCTCCTTGGGCCATATGAGGCCCTTTGGAACCTTAACATGCCCCAAAATCGGGCACTAGATGCCTTCCAATCCCACCTCCGTAATTCCGACCAATACCGATAACCGACTCGGGAAGCCATTTAGAGGCCCTTTTGGGGCTTGAAGCCCCCCAAAATTTACAGAGACCCTATTGGGAACCTAGGGAAGGCACCTGTCAAAAAAATCACCCTGCCCGAAAAATGTTCCGATTTACCCGTTTTCGTGGATACTCACGCCCCAGCCACGTCCTGAGGGCCAGAGTCGGATCTTTCCCAAAAAAATTTTAGGGCCTCCTTTGCCCATATGAGGGCCATTGGAACCTTAACATTCCCAGAAACCAGGCACCGGATGCCTTCCAATCCGACCTCCGTAATTCCGACCAATACCGATAACCGACTCGGAAGGCCATTTAGAGGCCCTTTTGGGGCTTGAAGACCCCTAAAATTTATAGAGACTCTATTGGGACCCAGGGGAAGGCACCTGTAAAAAAATCACCCTGCCCGAAAATGTTCTGATTTACCCGTTTTCGTGGATCATTACTCACGCCCCGGCCACGTACTGGGGCCCGGAGTCGGATCTTGCCCAAAAATTTTTAAGGGCCTCCTTGGGCAATATGAGGCCCTTTGAAACCTTAACATACCCCAAAATCGGGCCCCGGATGCCTTCCAATCCCACCTCCGTAATTCCGACCAATACCGATAACCGACACGCGAGGCAATTTAGAGGCCCTTTTGGGCTAGAAGCCCCCCAAAATTTACAGAGACCCTAAAGGGACCCCCTGGAAGGCACCCTTCAAAAAAAATTCACCCTGCCCGAAAATGTCCTGATTTACCCGTTTTCGTGGACTATTACTCACGCCCCGGCCACGTCCCGGGGGCGGGAGTCGAATCTTGCCCAAAATGTTTTTAGAGCCTCCTTGGGACCTATGAGGCCCTTTGCAACCTTAAAATGACCCAAAACCAAGACCCGGATGCCTTCCAATCCCACCTCCGTAATTCCGATCAATATCGATAACCGACTCGGGAGGCCATTTAGAGACCCTTTTTGGGACAAAAGCGCCCCAAAATTTATAGAGATCCTACAGGGACCCCCGGGAAGGCACACGTAAAAAAAAATCACCCTGCCCGAAAATGTTTCGATTTACCAGTTTTCGTGGAATATTACTCACGCCCCGGCCACGTCCTGTGGCCCGTCGTCGGATCTTGCCCAAAATTCTTAGGGCCTCCTTGGGACCTATGAGGCCCTTTGGAACCTTAACATGATCCAAAACCGATGACCGGATGCCTTCCGATACCACCTCCGTAATTCCGACCAATATCGATAACCGACTCTGGAGGCCATTTAGAGGCTCTTTTGGGGCCAGAAGCCCCCCAAAATTTACAGAGACCCTATTAGGACCCCCGGGAAGGCACTCGTAAAAAAATTAATCCTGCCCAAAAATGTTCCGATTGACCCGTTTTCGTGGACTGTTACTCACGCCCCGGCCACGTCCCAGGACCCGGAGTCGGATCTTGCCCAGAAAATTCTTAGGGCGTCCATAGGCCGTATGAGGACCTTTATAACCTTAACATGACAAAAAATGGGCACCGGATGCCTTCCAATCCCACCTCCGTAATTTCGACCAATACTGATAACTGACTCGGGAGGCCATTTAGAGGCCCTTTTGGGGCTTGAAGCCCCCCAAAATTCACAGAGACCCTATTGGGACCCCCGGGAAGGCACCGTCAAAAAACATTACCCTGCCCGAAAATGTATCGATTAACCCGTTTTCGTTGACTATTACTCACGCCCCGGCCACGTCCCAGGGCCCTGAGTCGGATCTTGCCCAAAAAAATTTTAGGACCTCCTTGGCCCATATGAAGCCCTTTGGTACCTTAACATGCACCAAAACCGGGCTCGGATGCTTTCCAATCCAACCTCCATAATCCGACCAATACCGATAACCGACTCGGGAGGCCATTTAGAGGCCCTTTCGGGGCCAAAAGCCCCCCAAAATTTACGGAGAACCTATTGGGACCCCCGGGAAGGCACGCGTAAAAAAAACAAACTGCCCGAAAATTTTCCGGTTTACTCGTTTTCGTGGACTTACTCACGCCCCGAACACGTCCCGGGGCCCATTGGAACCTTAACATGCCTTCCAATCCCATATGAGGCCCATTGGAACCTTAACATGCCCAGAAACCAGGCACCGGATGCCTTCCAATCCCACCTCTGTAATTCCGACCAATACCGATAACCACTCGGAAGGCCATTTGGAGGCCGTTTTGAGGAATGAAGCCCCCCTAAATTTACAGAGATCCTATAGGGACCCCCGGGAAGGCACACATAAAAAAAAATCACCTTGCCCGAAAACGTTTCGATTAACCCGTTTTCGTTGACTATTACTCATGCCCCGGCCACGTCCCGGGGCTCGGAGTCGGATCTTGCCCAAAATATTTTTTTAGTCGTCCTTGGGCCATATGAGGCCCTTTATAACCTTAATATGACCTAAAACAGGGCACCGGTTGCCTTCCAATTCCATCTCCGTAATTCCGACCAATACCGATAACCGAATCGGGAAGAGGCCCTTTTGGGGAATGAAACCCCCCTAAATTTACAGAGATCCTATAGGGACCCACGGGAAGGCACCCGTCAAAAAAAAATCACCTTATCCGAAAATGTTTCGATTAACTAGTTTTCGTGGACTATTACTCACGCCCCGGCCACGTCCCGGGGCCCGGAGTCGGATCTTGCCTTCAAATTTTTCAGGCCTCCTTAGGCCATATGAGCCCCTTTGGAACCTTAACATGCCCTAAAATTGGGCACCGGATGCTTTCCAATCCTACCTCCGTAATTTTGACCAATACCGATAACCGACTCGGGAGGCGATTTAGAGGCCTTTTTGGGGCCAGAAGCCCCCAAATATTTACAAAGACCCTATTGAGACCCCCGGGAAGGCACTCGTTAAAAAAAATCACCCTGCCCGAAAATGTTCCGATTTACCTGTTTTCGTGGACTATTACTCACGCCCCAGCCACATCCCAGGAACCGGAGTCGGATTTGGCCCAAAATGTTTTTAAAGCCTCCTTGGGCCATATGAAACCCTTTGAACCTTAGCATGCCCCAAAACAAAGACCCGGAACCTTCCAATCCCACCTCCGTAATTCCGACATATACCGATAACCGACTCGGGAGGCCATTTAGAGGCCTTTTTGGGTTTGAAGCCCCCCAAAATTAACAGAGACCCTATTGGGACACCCGGAAAGGCACCCGTCAAAAAAAATCTCCCTGCCCGAAAATGTTTCGATTTAACCGTTATCGTGTACTATTACTCACGCCCCGGCCATGTCCCGAGGCCAGGAGTCGGATCATTCCCAAAATATTGTTAGGGCCTCCTTGGGCCATATGAGGCCCTTTGGAACCTTAACATGCCACAAAATCGGGCACCAGATGCCTTCAAATCCCACCTCCGTAATTCCGACCAATACCGATAACCGACTCGTGAAGCTATTTAGAGGCCCTTTTGGGGCTTGAAGCCCCCCAAAATTTACAGAGACCCTATTGGGAACCTAGGGAAGGCACCTGTCAAAAAAAACACCCTGCCCGAAAATGTTCCGATTTACCCGTTTTCGTGGATACTTACGCCCCAGCCACGTCCCGAGGGCCAGAGTCGGATCTTGCCCAAAAAATTTTTAAGGCCTCCTTTGCCCATATGAGGCCCATTGGAACCTTAACATTCCCAGAAACCAGGCACCGGATGCCTTCCAATCCGACCTCCGTAATTCCGACCAATACCGATAACCGACTCGGGAGGCCATTAAGAGGCCTTTTTGGGGCTTGAAGGCCCCCAAAATTTACAATGACCCTATTTTAGCTCCCGGGAAGGCACCCGTAAAAAAAAATACCCTGCCCAAAATTGTTCCGATTTACCCGTTTTCGTGGACTATTACTCACCCCCCAGACACGTGCCGGGGCCCGTAGTCGGATCTTGCCCAAAATTCTTTTAGGGCGTCCTTGGGCCATATGAGGCCCTTGAGAACCTTAACATGACCAAAAACCGGGCACCGGATGCCTTCCGATCCCACATCTGAAATTCCGACAAATACCGATAACCGACTTGGGAGGCCATTTATAGGCTCTTTTGGTGCTTGAAGGCCCCCAAAATTTACAATGACGCTATTTGGACCCCCGGGAAGGCACCCGTCAAATAAAATCACCCTGCCCGAAAATGTCCTGATTTACCCTTTTTCGTGGACTATTACTCACGCCCCGGCCACATCCCGGGGGCCGGGGTCGGATCTTGCCCAAGAATTTTGTAGGGCCTCCTTGGACCATATGAGGCCCATTGGAACCTTAACATGCCCAGAAACCAGGCACCCTAATTTTACAGAGATCCTATAGGGACCCCCGGGAAGGCACCTGTAAAAAAAAATCACCCTGCCCGAAAATGTTCCGATTTACCCGTTTTCATGTACTATTACTCACGCCCCGGCCACATCCCAGGAACCGGAGTCGGATTTTGCCCAAAATGGTTTTAGAGCCTCCTTGGGCCATATGAAACCCTTTGGAACCTTAGCATGCCCCAAAACCGAGACCCGGATTCCTTCCAATCCCACCTCCGTAATTCCGACCAATACCGATAACTGACTCGGGAGGGCATTTAGAGGCCCTTTTTGGGCTTCAAGCCCCCCAAAATTTACAGAGACCCTATTGGGAACCTAGGGAAGGCACCCGTCAAAAAAATTACCCTGCCCGTAAATGTTCTGATTTACCCTTTTTTCGTGGATACTCACGCCCAACCACATCCTGGGGGCCGGAGTCGGATCTTGCCCAAAAGTTTTTAGGGCCTCCTTGGCCCATATGAGGCCCATTGGAACCTCAACATGCCTAGAAACCAGGCACCGGATGTCTTCCAATCCCACCTCCGTAATTCCGACCAATACCGATAACCGACTCGAGAGGCTATTTAGAGGCCCTTTTGGGTCTTGAAGCCCCCCAAAATTTACAGAGAACCTATTGGAACCCCGGGAAGGCACCCGTAAAAAAAAATCACCCTGCCCAAAATGTTCCGATTTAGAAACGTCCTGGGGCCCATGGTCGGATCTTGCAAACAAAAATTTTAGGGCGTCCTTTGGCCATATGAGGCCCTTTAGAACCTTAACATGACCAAATACCGAGCACCGGATGCCTTCCATTCCCACCTCCGTAATTCCGAGCAATGCCGATATCCGAATCGGGAGGCCATTTAGAGGCCCTTTTAGGGCTTGAAGCCCCCAAAATTTACAGTGACCCTATTTGGTCCCCCGGGAAGGCACCCGTCAATAAAAATTACCCTGCCCGAAAATGTTCCAATTTAACGGTTTTTGTGGACTATTACTCACGCCCCGGCCATGTTTCGGGGCCCGGAGTCCGATCTTGCCCAAAATTTTTTTAGGGCTTCCTTGGGCCATATGAGGCCATTTGGAAACTTAATATGCCCAGAAATCGGGCACCAGATGCCTTCCAATCCGATCTCCGTAATTCCGACCAATACCGATAACCGACTCGGGAGGCCATTTAGAGGCCCTTTTGGGGCTTGAAGCCCCCAAAATTTACAGAGACCCTATTTGGAACCCAGCGAAGGTACCCGTCGAAAAAAATGACCCTGCTTGAAAATAGAGAGGGTTTGTTGTGAGTTTTCATTGATTTATGAGAGTTGGGTTATTTTTCATGGTTATGTGGTGTTATTGGGAGTTGTTTAGGCCATCTTAGGCCTTGTTTGAGTGATTCATGCTCCCCCTTTCTCGGTTTTTCCACCACATCTCCTAAAAATATCCCTACCCCTTACCTAAGCCCCATTAGAACCCTATAAATTCCTCTTGAGCTCGTGTCTGCATTGTTTATTGGATTGATTTTGAGTCAGTTTGTCAAAGTTAAAGAGTATGTCTGCTAATTGAGTCGACTTGACTAAGATGAGCGTCATTTAACCTTCTTAAACACATGAGAGTGTGAGTGGGAAGGGCAATATTGGTCGGGTTGGTGAGAGTTCGGGCATATCCTTTGCCTGCCACAAAATAGAGAGGAGTGACACCTTTGTGAGAGCCTTTCAGGATTTATATGCCTTGTGGATGCTAAAATTTGATGAATTGCTTGGATGATTGGTGGTTGGATGGATTT
Source organism: Patellifolia procumbens (assembly GCA_947645195.1). Classification (NCBI taxonomy): domain Eukaryota; kingdom Viridiplantae; phylum Streptophyta; class Magnoliopsida; order Caryophyllales; family Amaranthaceae; genus Patellifolia; species Patellifolia procumbens. The sequence goes on along the minus strand of CANSGD010001498.1, from coordinate 500,715 downwards.
CATTAGCCGAACTTGAATTTTGCCTCTTGAACGATTCTTAGTCTTGAAAACGTTTTGAGCTTTGATTGTTTTATCTATGGGGTGAGGCTATTTATTCCATGTTCATGTTTTATTTGCTTGAGGACAAGCAAAGGTTTAGCTTGGGGGAGTTTGATGTATCACATTTATATATAGTTTCTAGATGCATTTAGATTGCATTTAGAACTCCTTTTGAGCATTTAGGTGCATAATGACATGAATTACACAAGTTGTGCTCTATTACTCCCCGTTTGTGTGTTTCGATGATTTTCAGGTTATTTTGATAAAAAGTGATCATGAGTACCAAGGATGTAGCCTATTAATCATTGAAGATGAAGGTAGCTTGCACAAGGATCACAATGCATCCGTTTGGGACAATTTTGAGTTGGAATGAAGCAAAGTGTTAGTGAAAGAAGTGCTAAAACTGATACACCTTCACTATTTTCATTATAACTTTTGATATAAAATTGATAATCAAGAAATTCCAATTGGGTTGGATTCTAGACTTCAGGAGCTTTCCAATGATAGGTCACACGCCCCAATCGGACTTCTGGTTTGAGAGATACGGCCTTCGCAAGTTGATACAGAATTGCAGTTTAGCCACCCGATCGGGCGGTAATTGACCCGATCGGGCCTGGAGCACGGACAGCTGTTTTTCCCGAAATTCTATCTTTTTCTATTCATTTTTAATTAGATATTGGGGCTATTATAAATAGCTATTCCTCATATTTTTAGAGACATCTTTTTCTCTAGTTTTATTTTCCGTAGTTCTTAGCTTAGCTTTATTTTAGATTAATGATCCAAAGTCAAGCCCACTTAAAGGCTCTTTGGTTCATGAACCAGTTGCACTTGTTTTAGAAGCTCTTGGCTTTTCTCCATTTGTTCTTAAGCCCGAGTTTGTTACTTGTTTAACTTGGATGTTGGATTGAGGCGTGCATCACATTTTGAAGAGCCCAAGTTCTGTTTGGGTTTCAAGCATGATTGTAAAGGAAGCCCAAGTTCTGTTTGGATTCCTATTTAATCTATTTCTTTTTTTTGTTTTATTTCAAGCTTAAAATAAAGCCTAGTGATTACTTAAGACACTAAGGCAAGTAGGCGTGTGTTTTGTGGCTGATTAGGCATGTAATTAGGGGTTATTTACAGCTCATAATTGCTGATTGCCTTCTTTGTAGCAGCCCCTTAAATGAGGCTTAATTAGGGCATGAATCAAGGAGTTTTGTAACTCCTCAAAGCCATTCCTCTTAGGACGTTTTTAGGGTGTTTCAGCTCCTCCTTTGCTGCTCCTTATCTCTATATAAGGAGAGAAAATGATAATAGAAAGGGGATTTGAGTTTTGATAAAAAAACCTTTGTGTTATAGTTTTTACTTTGAGTTTGTCTCAAGTATTGCTAACCCTTATTACTTTGAGTGAGTCTTGAGTGATAAGCCTAGGAGAGATTGAGTGAGTCTTATCTCTGACCTAGAACCCCAAAATATTGAGTGTGTTCTTGTGTTTTGGTACTATATCTTGTTTCGAGTGATTTCTTGTTAAAGTGAGTGTTCTATTGTTCGTAAGTTTAGAATCATCATCCAATACTTTGGAGGGTGATTTTAGATTCACATCATCTGGTATCAGAGCTTTGGTGAAGAAATTCGTCGGAAAAATCGAGTTTTGGAGTAGAAATGAAACTGCCAGAATTCAACCCGTTTTTCATCCGACTTTGAAGGACGATTTCTCAACCTTCAGGAGTCCAAATTGGTTGATTCTTTTTTTCATTTTGCATAACTTTTTGTCTAGAATACTCACAGAATTTTTCATATTTTTTTGAATTTTTTTGATATTAAACTGGGCACGTTTCTCGCAACTGCGCCAAAAACGGAGCAAATCTGGCGCACAGAACTTCAAACGACAATTCCTCCTTCATACGGAAAGCTTTTCAAGAGTTTATTTTTTTGATTCCGCTTAAAATTTCCTGAGTGTTATTAATCTGTAAGCCTTTGAGAGTCTCAAGGCCATTTACAGTTTCGTTTTGTTGTTCAAGTTTACGGCAGTTTGCATCTTGTATTTGTAATAGTCTAGCAAAAATAGTGAAGTCATGGTTGAAGGTGACCTTGCTAGGATGTTACAAGTAATTACTGAGAAGTTGGAAAACTTAGAGAGAAAATCAGAAGCAAATGATGAAGATAAGGCTCAACAAAAGACTAGGTTAGATGCCATGTCCGAAATGTTGATGCAAGCAAGTAGAAAACTGAATTTTCTTGAAAATGAGGATGGTGAGGTTAATACACCTAGAAACTTTGATGATGATAGGGGTTTGAAAATTGAGATGCCTGAATTTGATGGGGGACATGATAGTGAGGCTTTTCTTGATTGGATGAGGCAAATTGAGACCGTTTTTGATTATAAGGGGTATAATGATGGGAAAAGGTTTAAACTTGCTGTCTTAAAACTCACTAAACTTGCTGCCTTGTGGTATGAAAACCTCAAGTCGAATAGAAGGAGAGAAGGAAAAGAGAAGATAGACTCATGGGTTAAGTTGAAAAAAAAGATGAGGGATAAATGGGTTAGTAAGGAGTATGAGCAAGAGCAGTACCTAAAACTTACCCACCTTTCTCAAGAAAATAACATGAGTGTGGAAGAGTACATGAAAGAGTTTGAAAAATTGTGCTTGATTTGTGATTTGCAAGAAAAGGAAACCTTTAAAATTGCTCGATTTGTTAAAGGTTTGTCCAAAGAGATAAGTAAGAAAGTAGAAGTGACTCACTATGCCACTTTTAGTGATGTTTGTAAACTTGCTTTGAAATATGAGGCACAAGCTAAGGAGGAAAAGGAGAAAGAGAAGCCCAAAACTTCTTCTTTCAAGGGTACTTCAAAATTTACTCCTTTCAACTCTAGAGGGAGTACTTTTCAAAGTAGAGCCTTTTCATCTAGTTCATCCGGTTCTAAATTTGATAAGGGGAAAGAAAAACAAGTGATTTCACCTAGTGAGCTTGCAACTAGGAGAAAATGTTTTAAATGCCATGGGAGGGGTCATATTGCTAGTGAATGTCCTAGTAAAACTGTTTTGACCGCCACTCAATGTGCCATAATGGATGAAGAAGAACAAATGTATAATTTTGTAGTACAAGAAGAAAATGGCTATGTAGAAGATGACTTTGAAGAAGAGATAGAACCCGAGGGTGAGTACAATATGATGGTTGTGCGGAAAGTATTGTTTAGTGAACCTCAAGTTGATGAGAGGCAAAGAAACAACTTGTTTCATACTAGATGCAAGATTGGAGAGAAGACTTGCAATGTGATAGTCGATGGTGGAGCTCAAACGGATGTTGTTTCATCCGAAGCTGTGAGTAAGTTGAAACTTACCACTAGAGATCATGATGAGCCTTATAAGCTCAATTGGTTGAATGATGGCAATGGTATTAGGGTGAAGAAGCAAGCTTTGGTTTCTTACTCTATTGGCAAGTTTGAAGATGAGAGATGGTGCGACATTCTTCCTATGGATGCTTGTCACTTGTTACTTGGAAGGCCATGGCAATTTGACCATGATTCGGAGCATAAAGGAAAATCTAATGTATATCTTGTAACTACCAAAGATGGTAGAAAAGTTAAATTGCTTCCCCTACCCCCTAAAGTTGCTAAGAAAGACAAAGAAAAGAGCAACTATCTTGTATCTTGTAATGAGTTCGAGAAAATAGTGGAAGAAAATGGTGGGGGGTATGCTTTGGTTGTAAGGACCAAAGACGAGAATGAGACTACTTGCAATAACTCACCACTTTTGGATGAGTTGTTGGAAGAGTTCAAAGATGTGTTCCCCAATGACTTGCCCAAGGGCCTCCCTCCAATAAGGGGCATTGAGCATGCCATTGACTTGATTCCAGGATCACCTTTGCCCAACAAGGCTGCCTATAGGTGTAATCCGGAAGAGAGTAAGGAACTTGAAAGGCAAGTGAATGAATTGATTGAAAGAGGCTATGTGAGAGAGAGCCTTAGTCCTTGCGCGGTTCCTGCCCTCTTAGTACCAAAGAAAGATGGTACTTGGAGAATGTGTGTTGATAGTCGCTCCATTAACAACATAACCATCAAATATCGTTTTCCTATGCCTCGTTTGCAAGATATGCTAGATGAATTGAGTGGTTCCTTAGTCTTTTCCAAAATAGACTTAAGGAGTGGATACCATCAAATGAGAGTAAGGGAGGGAGATGAGTGGAAAACGGCTTTCAAAACAAAGCAAGGGTTATATGAGTGGTTAGTTATGCCATTTGGGCTTTGCAATGCCCCAAGCTCCTTCATGCGGTTGATGAATGAAGTCCTCCGTCCTTTCCTTAATGATTTTATTGTTGTTTACTTAGATGACATACTTGTGTATAGTAAAAACAATGAAGATCATGTAATTCATTTGAGGAGGTTGTTTGAAAAATTGAGGGAGATGAAGTTGTATGGCAAGCTTGAGAAATGTGTATTCATGACTCCTAGTGTTGTATTCTTAGGATACATTGTAACAGGAGAGGGGGTGCATGTAGACCCGGAAAAAGTAAAAGCCGTGCAATCATGGTTGGCTCCAACCAATGTGCATGAAGTAAGAAGCTTCCATGGACTAGCCTCCTTCTATAGGCGGTTCATCAAGAACTTCTCTACTATCATGGCTCCTATCACCGAGTTAACAAAGAAAGGTGAGTTTAAGTGGGGTGAGAGTGCGCAAAAGGCCTTTGAGAAGGTCAAGCATATGCTTTGTAATGCTCCCATACTTGTACTTCCCGACTTTAACAAAGTGTTTGAGGTGGAGTGTGATGCGAGTGGGATTGGGATTGGTGCGGTTTTGATACAAGAGCGAAAGCCCGTGTGCTACTTTAGTGAAAAGTTAAATGGGGCTAAGCTTAACTATTCCACTTATGATCGTGAGTTCTATGCCATTGTGAGGGCTCTTGATCATTGGTCTCATTACTTAAGACCTAAGCCATTTGTCCTTCATTCGGACCATGAGGCGCTTAAGTTCATCCATGGGCAACAAAAGTTGAACCAAAGGCATGCTAAATGGGTGGAGTTTCTCCAAACATTTACCTTTAGTTCAAAATATAAAGATGGAAAGAGTAATGTAGTGGCTGACGCTTTGTCTCGTCGAAACTACTTGCTTTCTATGGTGGATGCTAAGATTTTGGGTTTTGAGCAACTCAAAGAGGGCTATCAACATGATCCTGATTTTGAAAGTGAGTTCGAGAGTCCATCAAAAGAGTTTGTGCAGCAAGATGGTTACCTCTTCAAGGGTAACAAGTTGTGTGTCCCAAAGAGTGGCGTGAGGGAGTTGTTGGTGAGGGAAGTGCATAGTGGTGGTTTGGCGGGTCACTTTGGCATCCAAAAGACTCTTGATATTCTTGGTGAGCATTTCTATTGGCCAAGAATGATCAAAGATGTGACTTTGGTTGTGGAGAGATGTGCTACTTGTCAAAAAGCAAAGGGTCACTTCACCAAAGGTCTCTACACTCCTCTTCCAGTTCCAGATGCCCCATGGGAGAGTGTTAGCATGGACTTCATTGTAGGATTACCAAGAACTCAAAGGGGAAGGGATAGCATCATGGTTGTTGTAGATAGATTCTCTAAAATGGCTCACTTCATAGCTTGTAATAAAACTGATGATGCTGTAAAAGTGGCGGAAATGTACTTTAAGGAAGTTGTCAAACTTCATGGCATTCCTCGAAGTATAGTTTCGGATAGGGACTCCAAGTTTCTTAGTCACTTTTGGAGGACCCTATGGAAGCTTGTTGGTACCAAGTTGCTATTTAGCACCTCTCATCATCCCCAAACTGATGGGCAAACGGAGGTGACAAATAGAACTTTGGGTACGTTGTTGAGAGGACTTGTAAGCAAAACGCAAAAAGATTGGGACATGAAACTAGCCCATGCGGAGTTTGCTTACAATCGAGCTCATTCCTTAACTACTTCTCGCTCCCCATTTGAAGTAGTTTATGGAGTGAATCCCTTTGTGCCTATTGATCTTATTCCTATGGTTAAAGGAAATATTGTGGAGAAAGATGCTAAAAAGAGGGTGGAAGCCTTTCAAAAAACCTGTGAGCAAGTGAAGAAAAGAATTGAGGAGATAAATAAGAAATACCAAGAGAGAGCAAACAAACGACGAAAGCAACCCATCTTTCAACCCGGGGATTTGGTTTGGCTTCATTTGAGGAAAGAGAGATTTCCCAAACTTCGCAAAAACAAACTCATGCCTCGTTCTGATGGTCCATTTAGAGTGACTGAAAGGGTGAATGATAGTGCTTACAAAATTGAGCTTCCTGATGAGTTGATGGGTGTTAGTGCTACGTTCAATGTGGGGGATTTGTCACCATACTTAGATGATTCAAGTTTGAGGGCAAACTCTTCAAAAGAAGGGGAGAATGATCCAAAGTCAAGCCCACTTAAAGGCTCTTTGGTTCATGAACCAGTTGCACTTGTTTTAGAAGCTCTTGGCTTTTCTCCATTTGTTCTTAAGCCCGAGTTTGTTACTTGTTTAACTTGGATGGTGGATTGAGGCGTGCATCACATTTTGAAGAGCCCAAGTTCTGTTTGGGTTTCAAGCATGATTGTAAAGGAAGCCCAAGTTCTGTTTGGATTCCTATTTAATCTATTTCTTTTTTTTGTTTTATTTCAAGCTTAAAATAAATCCTAGTGATTACTTAAGACACTAAGGCAAGTAGGCGTGTGTTTTGTGGCTGATTAGGCATGTAATTAGGGGTTATTTACAGCTCATAATTGCTGATTGCCTTCTTTGTAGCAGCCCCTTAAATGAGGCTTAATTAGGGCATGAATCAAGGAGTTTTGTAACTCCTCAAAGCCATTCCTCTTAGGACGTTTTTAGGGTGTTTCAGCTCCTCCTTTGCTGCTCCTTATCTCTATATAAGGAGAGAAAATGATAATAGAAAGGGGATTTGAGTTTTGATAAAAAAAACCTTTGTGTTATAGTTTTTACTTTGAGTTTGTCTCAAGTATTGCTAACCCTTATTACTTTGAGTGAGTCTTGAGTGATAAGCCTAGGAGAGATTGAGTGAGTCTTATCTCTGACCTAGAACCCCAAAATATTGAGTGTGTTCTTGTGTTTTGGTACTATATCTTGTTTCGAGTGATTTCTTGTTAAAGTGAGTGTTCTATTGTTCGTAAGTTTAGAATCATCATCCAATACTTTGGAGGGTGATTTTAGATTCACATCAATTAAACACTTTACATTAGATTAAAGGTGATTGAACCTCGGATTCGATTTCAATAAAAGTTCTTGCTTTCTGTTAATTGGTATTTAACTCTACTCTAATCTCTTTTATTATTCTTAATTGCTTAGCTTAATTATTTATTCATTCATGATGCAATTATTAGGGTTTCATATTAGATTGTTTATTGTTGATTCAATTATGAGTGAGTAGTTTAATTTCTAGGGATTTAGAAAGGGAAGCCATGTTTATACCATGATTATTTGAATTGCTATTAGTTTCTAGGGTTTGATGAGATAGGTTATGGTGTGATTTGTTCTTATTGAGTAATTAACGTTATTATTGTGCAATTTCTTTGATTACTTGAGGTTAATAATTATTTGCACAGATTCGTCTTACTTTTAGAGGCCTAGTACACACCAGTAATTTTGATTATGTTTGTGAACATGCTGCATATGTTGAATTATGGACGTTGAGACTTAACCATAGCTTGACATTGTTCTAATCTATCGATTCTCGACCTAGGTTTTGATAGTTGTTTGATCCTTTGATTGGTATAAGCATGGTGGACCGAACTAATTCCCTAGACCTTTAATTCATAGTTAATTTCCGATCTTTATATTGCTTTCTAGTAGTTAATTATTAGTTCAGCTGAATTCTATCTGATTTTTGTCTGAATTAACTGTTTGGGTAAATATTAACTTAAAACTCCGTTTCTCTGTGGATTCGACCCTACTTCCCTTGACTACCATTGTTAGAGGACTTAAGTTTATCTTTGATTAGGTGATACGACTTTAGCCTGTCAGGGCCTCCTTGGGCTATATGAGGCCCTTTGGAACCTTAACAAGCCCCAAAATCGGGCATCGGATGCCTTCCAATCCTACCTCCGTAATTCCGACCAATACCGATAACCGACTCGGGGGGCCATTTAGAGGCCCTTTTGGGGCATGAAGCCCCCCAAAATTTACAGAGACCCTATTGGGATCCCAGGGAAGGCACCCGTCAAAAAACATCACCCTGCCCGAAAATGTTATGATTTACCCATTTTCGTGGACAATTACTCACTCCCCCGGCCACGTCCCGGGGCCCGGAGTCGAATCTTGCCCAAAATTTTTTAAGGGCCTACTTGGGCCAAATGAGGCCCTTTGGAACCTTAACATATCCCAAAATCGGGCACCGGATGCCTTCAATCCCACCTCTGTAATTCCGACCAATACCGATAACCGACACGGGAGGCCGTTTAGAGGCCCTTTTGGGGCTTGAAGCCCCCCAAAATTTACAGAGACCCTAAAGGGACCCCTGGGAAGGCACCCGTCAAAAAAATCACTCTGCCCCTAAATGTCCTGATTTACCCGTTTTCGTAGACTATTACTCACGCCCCGGCCAAGTCCCGGGGCTGGATTCGGATCTTGCCCAAAAAAATTTTAGGGCCTCCTTGGGCCATATGAGGCCCTTTGGAAACTTAACATGCCCCAAAATCAGGCACCGGATGCCTTCCAATCCGACCTCCGTAATTCTGACCAATACCGATAACCGACTCGGGAGCCCATTTAGAGGCCCTTTTGGGGCTTGAAGACCCCAAAAATTTACAGAGATCTATTGGGAACCCAGCGAAGGCACCCGTCAAAACAAATCACCCTGCCCGAAAATGTTCCGATGTACCCGTTATCGTGGACTATTACTCACGCCCCGGACACGTCCCGGGGCCAGGAGTCGGATCTTGCACAAAAAATTTTAGGGAGTCCTTGGGCCTTATGAGGCCCTTTAGAACCTTAACATGACCAAAAAATCGGGCACCAGATGCCTTACAATCCCACCTCCGTAATTCCGTCCAATACCGATAACTAACTCGGGAGGCCATTTAGAGGCCCTTTTGGGGCTGCAAGCCCCCCAAAATTTACAGTGACCCTATTGAGACCCCCAGAAAGGCACCCGTCAAAAAAATTTACCCTGCCCGAAAATGTTCTGATTTACTGGTTTTCGTGGACGTCCCGGCCACGTCGCAAGGCCCGGAGTCGGATCTTGCCCAAAATTTTTTTAGGCCCTCCTTTGGCCATATGAGGCCCTGTGGAACCTTAACATGCCCCAAAACCGGGCACCAGATGCCTTCCAATCCCACCTCCGTAATTCCGACAAATACCGATAACCGACTCGGGAGACCATTTGGAGGCCCTTTTGGGTTTGAAGCCCCCCAAAATTTACAGAGACTCTATTGGGATCCCCGGGAAGGCACCCGTAAAAAAAAATCACCCTGCCCGAAAATGTTTCGATTTACCCGTTTTCGTGTCCGTCCATGTCCCGAGGCCCGGAGTCAGATCATGCCCAAAATATTTTTAGGGCCTCCTTGGGCCATATGAGGCCCTTTGGAACCTTACCATGCCCCAAAATAGGGCACCGGATGCCTTCCAATCCCACCTCCGTAATTCCGACCAATATAGATAACCGACTCGGGAGGCCATTTAGAGGCCCTTTTGGAGCTTGAAACCCCCCAAAATTTACATAGACCCTATTGGGCACCTAGGGAAGGCACCCGTCAAAAAAAATCACCCTGCCCAAAAATGTTCAAATTTACCCTTTTTCGTGGATACTCACGCCTCAGCCACGTCCCGGTGGCCGGAGTTTGATCTTGCCCAAAAAAATTTTAGGTCCTCCTTGGCCCATATGAGGCCCATTGGAACCTTCACATGCCCAGAAACCAGGCACCGGATGCCTTCCAATCCCACCTCGATAATTCCGACCAATACCGATAACCGACTTGGGAGGCCATTTAGAGGCCCTTTTAGGGCTTGAAGCACCCCCAATATTTACAATGACCCTATTTGGACCCCCGGAAAGGCACCCGTAAAAAAAATTACCCTGCCCGAAAATGTCCGATTCAAAGGTTTTCGTGGACTATTACTCACGCCCCGGCCACGTCTTGGGGCCCGGAGTCGGATATTGCCCAAAATTTTTTTAGGCCCTCCTTGGGCCATATGAGGCCCTTTGGAACCTTAACAAGCCCCAAAACCGGGCACCGGATCCCTTCTAATCCCACCTCCGCAATTCCGACCAATACCAATAACCGACTCTGGAGGCTATTTAGAGGCCCTTTTGGGGCTTGAAGACACCCAAAATTTACGGAGACTTTATTAGGACCCCAGGGATGGCACCCGTCAAAAAAATCAACCTGCCCGAAAATTTTCTAGTTTACCCGTTTTCGTGGACCATTACTCACGCCCTTTTCATGTCCCGGGGCCCGGACTCGGATCATGCCCAAAATGTTATTAGGGCCTCCTTGGGCTATATGAGGCCCTTTGTCAGATACCTTCCAATCCCACCTCCGTAATGCCGACCAATACCGATAACCGACACGGAAGGCCATTCACAGGCCCCCCAAAATTTACAGAGACCCTAAAGGGACCCCCGGGAAGGCACCCGTCATATAAAAATCACCCTGCCCAAAAACGTCCGGATTTACCCGTTTTCGTGGACTATTACTCACGCCCCGGCCACGTCCCGGAGGCCGGAGTCCAGAGTCGGATCTTGCCCAAAATATTTTTAGGGCCTCCTTAGCCCATATGAGGCCCATTGAAACTTTAACATGCCAGAAACCAGGCACCGGATGTCTTCCAATCCCACCTCCGTACTTCCGACCAATACCGATAACCGATTAGGGAGGCCATTAAGCCCCCCCAAAATTTACAGAGACCCTATAGGGACCCCCGGGAAGGTTCCTGTACAAAAAAATCACCTTGTCCGAAAATGTTCAGATTTACCCGTTTTCGTGGACTATCAATCACGCCCCAGCTACGTCCCGGAGCCCGGAGTTGGATCTTGCACAAAATATTTTTAGGGCCTCCTTGGGCCATATGAGTCCCTTTGGAACCTTAACATGCCCCAAAATCGGGCACCGGATGCCTTCCAATCCCAACTCCGTAATTCCGACCAATAACGATAACCGACTCGGGAGGCCATTTAGAGGCCCTTTTGGGGCTGCAAGCCCCCCAAAATTTACAATGACCCTATTGGGACTCCCGGAAAGGCACCCGTCAAAAAAAATTACCCTGCCCAAAAATGTTCTGATTTACTGGTTTTCGTGGACTATTACTCACGCCCTGGCCACGTCCCAAGGCCCGGAGTCGGATCTTGCCCAATATTTTTTTAGGCCCTCCTTTGGCCATATGAGGCCCTTTGGAACCTTAACATGCCCCAAAACCGGGCACCAGATGCCTTCCAATCCCACCTCCGTAATTCCGACCAATACCGATAACCGACTCAGGAGACCATTTGGAGGCCCTTTTGGGTTTGAAGCCCCCCAAAATTTACAGAGACTCTATTGGGACCCCCGGGAAGGCACCCGTCAAAAAAATCACCCTGCCCGAAAATGTTTCGATTTACCCGTTTTCGTGTACTATTACTCACTCCCCGTCCATGTCCCGAGGCCCAGAGTCAGATCATGCCCAAAATATTTTTAGGGCCTCCTTGGGCCATATGAGGCCCTTTGGAACCTTACCATGCCCCAAAATAGGGCACCGGATGCCTTCCAATCCCACCTCCGTAATTCCGACCAATACAGATAACCGACTCGGGAGGCCATTTGGAGGCCCTTTTGGGGCTTGAAGCCCCCAAAATTTACAGAGACCCTATTGGGAACCTAGGGAAGGCACCCGTCAAAAAAAATCACCCTGCCCAAAAATGTTCAAATTTACCCTTTTTCGTGGATACTCACGCCTCAGCCACGTCCCGGTGGCCGGAGTTTGATCTTGCCCAAATAATTTTTAGGTCCTCCTTGGCCCATATGAGGCCCATTGGAACCTTCACATGCCCAGAAACCAGGCACCGGATGCCTTCCAATCCCACCTCCGTAATTCCGACCAATACCGATAATCGACTTGGGAGGCCATTTAGAGGCCCTTTTGGGGCTTGAAGCCCCCGAAAATTTACAGATAACCAATTGGGACCTCGGGAAGGCACCCGTAAAAAAAATCACCCTGCCCAAAAATGTTCCGGTTTACCCGTTTTCGTGGACTATTACTCACGCCCCAGACACGTCCCGGGGCCCGGAGTTGGATCTTGCCCATATGAGGCCCCTTCGAACCTTAACATGACCAAAAAACGGGCACCAGATGCCTTCCAATCCCACATCCGTGATTCCGACCAATATCAATAACCGACTTGGGAGGCCATTTAGAGGCCCTTTTAGGGCTTGAAGCCCCCCCAATATTTACAATGACCCTATTTGGACCCCCGGAAAGGCACCCGTAAAAAAAAATTACCCTGCCCGAAAATGTCCGATTTAAAGGTTTTCGTGGACTATTACTCACTGATAGGTTTTAGTCGTATCACCTAATCAAAAATAAACCTACGGTCCTCTAACTAAGGTAGTCAGTGGTAGCAGGGTCGAATCCACAGGGAGACAGAGTTTCTATATTAATATCCAATTAACCAACTACTTCAGATGAAAATATGGAGAATTAACTGAGCTAATGAGTAAGCTAAATAATACGAATTAAGTCGAGGATTTAACTATGGAATAAAAGCCTAGGGTATTAGGTCGGTCCACCATGCTTATACCAATCAAGTAGGGTCAACTACTATTAAAACCTAAGTCAAGAGTCGGGGGATTAGAGCCTATGTTGAGGTATGGTTAAGACTCAGCGCTCATAGTTCAACATACGCCGCATGTTCACTAACGTAATCAGAACTACTGATGTGTCCTAGGCCTCTAGTCGTAAGACGGATCTGTGCAAACAACTATTAACCACAAGCAATCAATGAAATTGGCCACTAACATTAATCACTAATTAAGAACAAACCACACCACAATCACTCTAATCAAGCCCTAGAAATCAATAGGAGTCTAAATAGCAATCATGGTATAAACATGGCTTCCCTATCTAACACCCTAGAAAGAGAACTACTCAGACATGATCGAATTGACAACAACAAAATTAATTGAAAACCCTAAGAATTGCATCATGAATTAATTGAGAAATAAGCAATTGAACTAAAGTAATTGAGATAAAGGAATAAAGCAATAAGCAAGACGATTACCAAATTGACGGAAAGCGGAAACTTTAATTGAATTGAAATTGTACTTGAATCTCTTCTATAATCCAAAGCAATGATAAACTAGGCTAAGAGCTCTCTAAGTGTTTAAGAATATGAAAGATACAAAATAAAAATAACCTAAAAGTATTTATAAGTCTTAAGAAAACAATAAGATAGAGTGGGGAAAATAACGAAAATCGCATCCCCGTGTCATCCACCCGATCGGGCAAAAGGCCGCCCGATCGGGCCTGGGAACAAGTCTTCAGCAGCGACAAAATAGGCTTCACCCGACTGGATCAGGCAGATTCCACCCGATCGGAGCCGCAACCCCATCACCCGTTCGGGCAAGTCCACCCGATGCCATCGGGTGGATGTCATCTTCAGCTCTCAGAAAAACAGTAAAAATGGCTAAGTATTGCTCCGCCCGATCACATCGGGCAAGTCCGCCCGATCGGGCGGGAAACCTTAACTCCAAATACTGCACTCGTACCCGATTGGGCAGTTGTTGCCCGACCCGATCGGGCGAGTCTTCTTCTTGCCTTGCTTTGCTTGGCTTCTGACGCCAAGTCTTTGCACACTTACTTCTTCATAATGGGGTCCAAATACCATCTTGAGACCTCAAAGATGCCTCATAACTTCCCGCTATAGCGTGGTTCTCCAAACATCAAGTAAATAGGGAGTTTTTCCCTAAAACCTGCAAAATGATATAGAACACACAAACCACAACTATATCGAAATAGTTAGCATAAATAGCTCCTAAGAGCATCGATATATCAAATTCCCCCAAGCTAAACCTTTGCTTGTCCTCAAGAAAATAGAGCATGATCGTGGAATAGATTGACTCACCCCATAAATACAACAATTCAAGCTCAAAAAGCATTTTCAAAACTAAGAATCGTTCAAGCAGGCATAATTCAAGTTCGGCAAATCAAATCCTTCCAACCACCAATCATCCAAGCAATTCATCAAGTTCAAGTGACTACTAGGCATACAAATCCTGAAAAGGTGCTCACAAAGGGTGTCACTCCTCTCAATTTTGTGGCAGGCAAAGAATGTGCCCGAACACTCACCGACCCGACCATAAATGTCCCTTCCCACTCACACTCTCATGTGTTTAAGAAGGTAAAAATGTCGCTCATCCTAATCAAGTCGACTCAACTAGCAGACGTACTCTTTAACTTTGACAAACTGACCAAAATCAATCTAGTAGACATTGTAGGCACAAGCTCAAGAGGACTTTTCCGGGTTGTAATGGGGCTTAGGTAAGAGGTAGGGGATATTTTTGGGTAATGTGGTGGAAAAAACCAAGAAAGGGGGAGCATGAATACTCAAACAAGGCCTTAGATGGCCTAAGCAACTCCCAATCAACACCATAAAACCATGAAAAATAAACCAATCCTCCAAATTCAATGAATACGCACAACAAACCCAAGTTTTAGGCAATGACATGAAGCTTTATTTGTGAACGTGCGTGAATGAAAGAACTTTGAATTCTTTTGAACTTTTATTTCATTTTTAATTTTTTTGAACTTCATTCACGCAACTCTAATTTTGCCTTTTCTTTTCTTTTTCTAATAATCAAGCCACAACAAATACACTTTTGATTCCTCAACAATCAAACCAAACCATGAAACCAACTTCACTCTCAACCCATACACAAAGCTCCCCCAAGCTAGGCTTGGGAATAAAATCGAAACAAAGGCCATGGGCTTATAATAAGGGTTTAAGTAACATGAAACAAGGTCATTAGGCTCAGCGGGGCTAAGGAGGATAAAAATGTATCAAAAACTAACTCTGGGGCTCAAGAATAAGTCAAAAGAATGCCTTTATCATAGCAAGTGTAACAAGTCACCAAACATCAATTGAGTACGAAGTCAAAGTCAAGATCGATCCACTAGAGAGGAACTAACACACCAAAAATATAGACTGGATAAAAGTATGAATCCAATAGGCTAGAAAAAGGCCTCACAGTCTAAACCAAATCAGGTATGCAGCACAAAGTAGTAAATCATAGTCAGAAATTGCTCGAAATCAAAGTAGTCGAATATCAAATCAAAGCCTCATAATCACAAATGCCCAGCTATCCAGAAAACAAAGTCAAATCATTCTCAATAAAGCACAACAAGGGGCACAGGGAAGCAATCAAACCACTCATGATCAAACATATTTTTTTCAAATTTTTTAATTTTTCTTAAAGCTGTAAACTAAACTATCAAAGCTTTAAACTACTCTAAAAAGCAGTAAACTATACTAGAAAGCAATAAACTATACTCACAGTGAGAGATTCTCCCCCAAGCTGAACGAGGCAATGTCCTCATTGCAACGAGGGAGAGGAGAGAACAAGGGCATCAGCCGCCCATATCATCATTAGTGGGGTCACTGAAGAAACCACCACTAGAAGTACCACCACCATCGGTAAAACAACCACCGGAGGGACCACTCATCCCACCACCAAAGCCACTAGGACCTGCATCAAAATCACCTCCAAAACCACTAGGACCTAGGCCAAAGTCTCCTAAAGAGACTGACTGACGAGCCGGCTCATCCTCCTCATCCTCTGCCATGTCATCGCTCTGGCCGGTAGGCGGGCCATAACTCGGGTTCCAATGGTACCACGAGGGGTGCTGGGCAGTCTGCTCAATAATGCCACGCCTACAATAGTCGTCATAGAGAGGATAAAGGGCGTAGTTCTGGTCGTTAGCCAAGGTGTCCATCCTCCCCCCATCTGGTCTATACGGGTATAGAGCTGATCGATGCGAGTGCCATAGCCCGCGAGGGTGGCGGTGTTCGCGTTGATCAGCCCTTCCATTCTACCCATCCCCGTCTCCATGCGACCTAGGGTCGACATCATAGAGGTAAAGTCAAATGAGTCCGTGTGAGGGGGAGGGGGAGCAGAAGTGGAGGCGCCCTCGTCTAAAATCGGCGTATGCCGCCTATGGTAAGAACGGCGAGGGGGCTCTGGCTCAGGGACAACTAGGTCGACTCCCTCTATAGGGAGTAGGTAGTTTGCCTGACGAGGCCGTAGTCGGGCCCTAGAGTCGGGCAGAATGAGGGTTTTCTTGGACTTAATCACCCACTGAAATCTATGGTCAGGCAGGCGGTACAGGACTTTGAGGGTGTTGAGATAGGTGAGGTCAATGAGGGTAGGGCCTAGGACAGGGGTACGCTGAGTCTCGTCAAAGCCGGCAATTTGCCGGGCAAACAATGTGATCAACCCCCCGTTAACTAACCTCCTAGAGGTCCAACTACCGTCTTCCCTTGGCTTAGGGAGCGAGTTCGAGATACGCTCGAACTGAATAGCGATATGGTGAGCCAAGTTGTACTGAAATGGCTCCCTAGAGCCTTTAGCAATATAGCTAGCTATAGCAACTAGCTCGGCCCCCGGACCAAGTGACCCTCAAACCGTCCCAACAGAGTCTGGGCCATGAACCGTATCCAAATGCTAAAAATAGGGTGATGGAAGTTCGCCCAATGACAGTGCTGGATGTCAAAGGGCGTAGGGTCCCCTGTCAGCATAACATAAGTATCGGCCATCCTAAAGTGGTCGGGTGGGTAGTAGTCACCCCGTACTTGTAACCTAAGAACCCCGTAAATTCCCTAAGGCTAAGGGAGTGATCTTGGTTTAGAAGTCTAAAGTGGACATGGGTGACCGGACCGGCCCGGGGCTTTGTCAAACTGAAACTACTAAAAAATTCATAGACTAGAGGAGAATAAGTGATAACATGTACATTATAAAGCGCCTCCATGCCTAGAACTTTCATGAAGTCCTTAAAATCATCAGTTAAACCAAGTTTAGACAAAAGCTCAACATCTAGAAATCGGGTAGGAAGTACCTCACGCTTTTTAAATCGCAAGAATTTCTCGCGATGTTCATCATCCCGGAAAATGATTTCCGGGTATTGAGGATCCCGTGGAACTTGTGGTGGTGGTGGTGGTTGTGGTGTTGCCTCTCGCCTAGATCGCGAGCTTTCCCCTCGAATAAGCCTTCGGAATTTGCTTGCCATGGTAGAAAATGAGCCTTGTAGCCTCTTGTAACACAAAGATGGGGTTTTAAGGTGAATGTGGGAAGAGATGGGAGAGGGAAGATGATTTTGGTGAATGAGATTTTGTGAGATGGAGGGTGAAAGGAGGAAAGGAGGGGGTTTTATGAAGTTTGGTTGAGAAAGGATGGAGATTTGAGGTAGAAGAGTTTGGTTTTAATGGAGGTTAGGGGTTTGGGGGTTGAAGATGAGTGAAGAGAGAGAGAATTGATTGGAAGGATGATGAGTGAATGGTGAGAAAAGTGGGGAAATCCGTGTAAAAGGAGGTTTGATGGTCGCAGGTCCGATATCGGGCGGAAAGCAAAAATTTTTTTTCTCAGAATTTTCACTTCGCCCGATCGACCACCCGATCGGGTGCCTATTTTCTCATCGGGTGCTAAAGTCTCGCGCCCGATCGGGCGAATGGTGCCCGATGGAGTCGGGCGGAATACCTTTTCCCCAGATTTTTTCTTTGAACTTTGTGTATCCACCCGACCTTCCACCCGATCGGGCGAGGTATTTTTGATCGGGTGCTAGGGTTGCGCACCCGATCGGGCACATGTTGCCCGATGACATCGGGCGTACTTTCTTTTCTTCCTCTATGTTAATTTCCGCTCACCCGATCGGGCATCTTCCACCCGATCTGATCGGGCGAGCTACTGTTCAGTAAGTAGCTCGCCTTTTTGCAAATTTAAGGCAAGTATGGCTCAAGTTTCTCTTCAATTAGCATATCTGCACATCAAAGCACACAAGATCTAGGAACACATTAGTACCCTCACGCTCTCTCACATGCTACAAACTACGAAACAAGAGAAAAGAAGATCTAACTAAGAGATACGGGTTGCCTCCCGCAAAGCGCTGGTTTATGAAGGTCCCGCACGACCACATTACCTCTCTAGGTAGATGAATCAAGTGGGGAGGAATCAAAGCGGATTTCCTCCACACAACCAACAAAGGCACCTTCATGGTATAGCTTCAGACGCTGTCCATTTGCCTTAAACTTCTCTCCTTTGTGGTTGGCAACCTCGATGGCACCATGTGCCTTCACTTCTGTCACCTCGAATGGTCCAGACCATCGAGATTTGAGCTTTCCAGGAAACAGTCTCAACCTGGAATTGAACAATAGGACCTTGTCGCCAACCTTGAATTCTCTCTTTCCTATCATCTTATCATGCAACTTCTTCGTTTGCTCTTTATAGAGCCTGTGATTTTCATAAGCATCCAAACGGAGCTCATCCAACTCATTGAGTTGAAGAAGTCGTGCTTCACCTGCAGCTGTCAAATCAAGGTTAATCTCTTTGACCGCCCACGCAGAAAGATACTCCATCTCAACTGGTAAGTGACAAGCCTTGCCATAAACCAGTCGATAGGGTGTGGTACCCAAAGGAGTCTTAAAAGCAGTGCGGAGCGCCCAAAGAGTATCATCAAGTTTCAATGACCAATCCTTTCTAGCTTTAGTGACCACTTTTTCAAGGATTCTCTTAATTTGCCTATTAGATACTTCTACTTGGCCACTGGTTTGAGGGTGATAGGCAAGTCCGACTTTGTGGGTGACTCCATGTTTTGTCAATAGGGTCTTGAAGGTGCTCTTATTAAAGTGAGAGCCACCATCACTAATTACAACACGGGGGACACCAAAACGGGGAAAGATTATCTTTTTAAACATCTTCATCACAACCTTAGAATCATTGGTTGGTGATGCTATAGCTTCTACCCATTTAGTCACATAGTCGACGGCCACTAGAATATACCTATTCCCACAAGAGGTAGGAAAGGGTCCCATAAAATCAATCCCCCAAACATCAAAAGGTTCGACCTCTAAAATCCCACTCTGTGGCATCTCTTGCCTTTTTGAAATATTACCCGTCCTTTGACAAGCATCACAAGACAAACAAAAGGCACGGGCATCTTTGAAAATCGAAGGCCAATAGAAACCACTATGTAAGACTCTAAAACCAGTAGCTTGGGAACCGAGATGACCACTAGAAGGCATACTATGACAATGTAGCAAAACCCCCTCTATTTCCCAATCAGGAATGCAACGACGAAACATCCCGTCGGAGCACTTCTTATATAGGAAGGGATCCTCCCAAAAATACATTCTAGCATCATGATAAAACTTTTTGCGCTGCTGATATGTAAGATTGGGAGGATGAGAACCACTAACACAGAAGTTAGCAAAATCAGCATACCAAGGAGTTTTAGAGGACACAGAAAACAAATGATCATCAGGAAAAGAGTCATCTATAGGAGGGTCAGAAGGGGATCCAAACCTCAACCTAGAAAGGTGGTCGGCGACCACATTCTCAGCGCCCTTCTTATCTTTGATTTCCAAGTCGAATTCTCGCAGCAAAAGAATCCACCTGATGAGCCTAGGTTTGGCCTCCTTCTTAGCCATTAAGTACTTCAAAGCAGCATGATCAGTGTGTACTATAACCTTCGAACCTATAAGATAGGTTCGAAACTTATCCAATGCATAGACTATGGCTAGCAACTCCTTCTCTGTCGTAGCATAATTAACCTGGGCTGGATCCAAGGTTTTGCTAGCATAGTGAATCACATGGAGTAGCTTATCCTTCCGCTGACCAAGTACTGCCCCTATCGCATAATCACTAGCATCACACATGATCTCGAAAGGGAGATCCCAATCTGGAGGTTGTATAATAGGGGCAGTGATCAAAGCTGTCTTTATCCTGTCAAAAGACTCCAAACACTCATCAGTAAAATCGAATGTGGCACCCTTTAGCAACAATTGAGTGAGGGGTTTTGCAATTTTTGAAAAGTCTTTGATAAATCTGCGATAAAACCCCGCATGACCAAGAAAACTCCTCACTCCTTTGACATTCATTGGAGGGGGAAGTTTCTCAATCACCTCAATCTTTGCTCTATCCACTTGGATGCCACGCTCAGAAATCAAGTGACCTAAAACGACACCTTCATTCACCATGAAGTGACATTTTTCCCAATTAAGCACGAGGTTTGCCTCAACACATCTTTTAAGCACTTTGGACAAATTATGCAGGCAAACATCAAAGTCAGAACCATAAACACTGAAATCATCCATAAACACTTCCATGATATTTTCAAAAAAATCAGAGAATATGGCCATCATGCAGCGTTGGAAAGTAGCGGGAGAGTTACACAATCCAAATGGCATCCTACGATATGCGAAGGTGCCATAAGGACATGTAAACGTAGTCTTTTCCTGATCATCTGGATGGATGGGAATTTGGAAAAAACCAGAATATCCATCTAGATAACAGAAATAGCTATGTTTGGCTAGCCTTTCCAACATCTGATCAATAAAAGGGAGGGGGAAATGGTCCTTCAGGGTGGCATTATTAAGTCTACGATAATCAATGCACATACGCCACCCTGTCACAGTCCTAGTGGGAATTAAATCACCTTTCTCATTTTCAACAACAGTAGTCCCCCCCTTCTTGGGAACCACTTGCACAGGACTGACCCATTTCGAATCAGCAATGGGATAAATGATCCCTGCATCTAACAGTTTCATGATCTCTTTCTTCACCACCTCTTGCATGTTAGGATTCAAACGTCTCTGAGGTTGAATGCAAGGGCGGTGATCCTCTTCAAGATTAATACGATGCATACAAAAATCAGGACTAATGCCCTTTAGATCATCAATACTATACCCAATAGCCTTCTTATGGATACGAAGCACAGCAAGCAAGCTTTGCAATTGGCTATCTGTGAGTTTAGTACTGACAATCACAGGACATTCTTCCTTATCATCTAAAAACGCATACTTCAAATGAGAGGGAAGTGGTTTGAGTTCTACCTTAGTTACCTGAGGAGTAGAACTGGAGCATACACTTTCAAGTATCACAGTTGGCTGTTTCTGTTCAGCTCCATGACCCTCTAAATCAGCAAGACAGGCATCAACATCAGTATCAATGCCTAAGGAGTCACTCTCAGTCAATACTACCTCCAATGGGTCAGCATCACGTATCTGCTGAAATGCAGACATCACAGCTTTGTCTACCACATCTATCCTGCAACACGATTCTTCAAGCATAGGAGACTTTATAGCATTGGTTAGTTTAAAAGTGACAGTATCATCGCCAACACTTAAAGTCAAAGATCCTGACTTGACATCAATAACAGCACCTACAGTGCACAAAAATGGTCTGCCCAAAATAATAGGAATTTGGGCATCCTCCTCCATATCCAGTACAACAAAATCCACAGGAATGTAAAACTTTCCCACCCTTACAGGGACGTCTTCTAAAACACCTAGAGGGTATTTAATAGAACGGTCAGCCATCTGCAAAGTAATTTGAGTGCACTTAAGTGCCCCCATATTCAGTTTATTACAGACAGACAAAGGCATGACAGACACAGATGCACCTAAATCACATAAAGCTTTATCAATAAAAAGTGCACCTACATGACAAGGGATGGAAAAGCTACCCGGATCTTTCAATTTAGGTGGAGATTTATTTTGCAAAATGGCACTACACTCTTCAGTGAGTGCGACTCTATCTACCCCACCAAAATCTCTCTTTTTTGTGATCATCTCCTTCAAAAACTTAGCATAGACAGGCACTTGAGAAATAAGTTCAGTGAAAGGAACTGTTACCTCAAGGTTCTTGACCATAGCCAAGAACTTACCAAGTTGTTGATCCACCTTGGACTTTTGCATTCGATGAGGAAAAGGCAACCTTGGTGTAAAAGGTGTATCAGCAACCTTCTCCTTCTCCTTCTTCTTTTCTGCCTGTTCAGCTGTTTCAGACACTTTGACATCAGACGTCGAATTCTTCTCCAATTCCTTCTCTACTACCTCCTTCTCCTTGCTAGGGGCAATATCATCATCGACGGGCATAGGAGGAGCAGCATAAGCAGTGCCACTACGAAGAGTAACGGCATTTGCTTGCTCCCTATGTGTAGGTTGCCCCGGCAACTGTCCCTGCTGCCTCTGAGCATTAGTTTCTGCCAACTGAGCAATCTGAGTCTCGAGAAGTTTGATGTGCTTCTCCTGCGCCTTTTGTGTTTCCTCATGGGCCCTTTTTGCTTCCTCATTTGTCTTTTGCATAGACAATATGAGTTTCATCAGTTCAGAATTGCTAGGCTCTTGTGAGGGCGCATTTTGTGGTGCTGGCTGATAGTTCTGATGAGTAGGTCTTTGGAAACCAGGGGGATTATGAGAATTTCCTTGATTTTGGTAGTAGTTGGGTTTTGGGTTGTGATGTGGAGGTTGATAGGAATTTTGTGGGGGGTGATAGGAATTTTGTGGCTGTGGGTTTTGAACATTGTTGCTTCTGTAGGAAAGAAGTGGGTTGTCTTTCCAACCAGGATTATATGTGTTGGAGTAGGGGTTATTGGGTTGTCTTTGCTGAAAAGCATTAGCCTGCTCCATGTGATTCTGACTGAACTGACAATCATGGCCGAAGTGGCCCTGAATACCACACACCTCGCAGTAAGATGAGGTGATGGGTGCAACTGCTGACATAGCGTTGATGCTCATAGGCGGAGGTGTTGAACTAGAGGACCTCATTAGCTGCTGAGTGAGTTGCGCCATCTGAGATGTAAGCATTGAAATAGCATCAACTTCAAGTACCTTCTTAGTCACACTCCTAGATGATGAATGGTCATTGGCTGCAAGATTTGCTAGGAAGTCATAACCCTCATCAACTGCCTTGTCTAAAAAGACTCCTCCTGCAGACGAATCAACAGTACTCTTCGTCTGAGGCTGCAGACCATTATAAAAAGTCTGCGTCAGAAACCACTTGTCCATATTATGATATGGACATTCCCTCTGTAGGTCTCTGAATCTAGTCCACGCTTCCCTTAATGTCTCATCTGGCTCTTGGGAAAACGTAGCCAACTTGTTCCTGATTTCTGCTGTTTTTGTGGGAGGGTAATACTCATGTAGAAATGCAGCAGAAATCGCCGACCATTCTGTCTCAGTGATATCGCTGAACCACCTCTGAGCCTTGTCTCTGAGTGAGAACTCAAATAACATAACCTTCAGCTGCTCAGGTGTGACTCCTTGATGTTTAACAGTCCTGCAGAGTTGTTGGATTCTCTGCAGATGGTTGGCCGGATCTTCAGAAGGATGCCCACTAAACTGATTCTGCTGCACCATATTAATTAGTGCAGGTTTGATTTCAAAATTGTTTGCAGCAATAGTGGGCATCGGTGGACCTGTGGGTATGCCTTCAGGATTAGGCACCCCATAAGATTTCAGTGACTTCGCCATTGGTAATGTAGAAATCTCTGAAACTGGCTTCTCTTGGTCAAATTCTGCTCTAAGATCCCGAAGTATTGCTTCTGTGTCAGGATCTCCAGTAATAATGTGAGTTTTCTTTCGATACCTGGACATATAAGAGAAAACGACAAGATAACCGTAAGAACGGCCTCGATTGGAACGGGAGGTTCCAATGAGGCAAAGAGAAGTACGCTAATTAATCGAATAAAAACTAGAAGACTAGCCGTCTCCCCGGCAACGGCGCCAAATTTTGATAGGTTTTAGTCGTATCACCTAATCAAAAATAAACCTACAGTCCTCTAACTAAGGTAGTTAGTGGTAGCAGGGTCGAATCCGCAGGGAGACAGAGTTTCTATATTAATATCCAATTAACCAACTACTTCAGATGAAAATATGGAGAATTAACTGAGCTAATGAGTAAGCTAAATAATACGAATTAAGTCGAGGATTTAACTATGGAATAAAAGCCTAGGGTATTAGGTCGGTCCACCATGCTTATACCAATCAAGTAGGGTCAACTACTATTAAAACCTAAGTCAAGAGTCGGGGGATTAGAGCCTATGTTGAGCTATGGTTAAGACTCAACGCTCATAGTTCAACATACGCCGCATGTTCACTAACGTAATCAGAACTACTGATGTGTCCTAGGCCTCTAGTCGTAAGACGGATCTGTGCAAACAACTATTAACCACAAGCAATCAATGAAATTGGCCACTAACATTAATCACTAATTAAGAACAAACCACACCACAATCACTCTAATCAAGCCCTAGAAATCAATAGGAGTCTAAATAGCAATCATGGTATAAACATGGCTTCCCTATCTAACACCCTAGAAAGAGAACTACTCAGACATGATCGAATTGACAACAACAAAATTAATTGAAAACCCTAAGAATTGCATCATGAACTAATTGAGAAATAAGCAATTGAACTAAAGTAATTGAGATAAAGGAATAAAGCAATAAGCAAGACGATTACCAAATTGACGGAAAGCGGAAACTTTAATTGAATTGAAATTGTACTTGAATCTCTTCTATAATCCAAAGCAATGATAAACTAGGCTAAGAGCTCTCTAAGTGTTTAAGAATATGAAAGATACAAAATAAAAATAACCTAAAAGTATTTATAAGTCTTAAGAAAACAATAAGATAGAGTGGGGAAAATAACGAAAATCGCATCCCCGTGTCATCCACCCGATCGGGCAAAAGGCCGCCCGATCGGGCCTGGGAACAAGTCTTCAGCAGCGACAAAATAGGCTTCACCCGACTGGATCAGGCAGATTCCACCCGATCGGAGCCGCAACCCCATCACCCGTTCGGGCAAGTCCACCCGATGCCATCGGGTGGATGTCATCTTCAGCTCTCAGAAAAACAGTAAAAATGGCTAAGTATTGCTCCGCCCGATCACATCGGGCAAGTCCGCCCGATCACATCGGGCAAGTCCGCCCGATCACATCGGGCAAGTCCGCCCGATCGGGCGGGAAACCTTAACTCCAAATACTGCACTCGTACCCGATTGGGCAGTTGTTGCCCGACCCGATCGGGCGAGTCTTCTTCTTGCCTTGCTTTGCTTGGCTTCTGACGCCAAGTCTTTGCACACTTACTTCTTCATAATGGGGTCCAAATACCATCTTGAGACCTCAAAGATGCCTCATAACTTCCCGCTATAGCGTGGTTCTCCAAACATCAAGTAAATAGGGAGTTTTTCCCTAAAACCTGCAAAATGATATAGAACACACAAACCACAACTATATCGAAATAGTTAGCATAAATAGCTCTTAAGAGCATCGATATATCAAATTCCCCCAAGCTAAACCTTTGCTTGTCCTCAAGAAAATAGAGCATGATCGTGGAATAGATTGACTCACCCCATAAATACAACAATTCAAGCTCAAAAAGCATTTTCAAAACTAAGAATCGTTCAAGCAGGCATAATTCAAGTTCGGCAAATCAAATCCTTCCAACCACCAATCATCCAAGCAATTCATCAAGTTCAAGTGACTACTAGGCATACAAATCCTGAAAAGGTGCTCACAAAGGGTGTCACTCCTCTCAATTTTGTGGCAGGCAAAGAATGTGCCCGAACACTCACCGACCCGACCATAAATGTCCCTTCCCACTCACACTCTCATGTGTTTAAGAAGGTAAAAATGTCGCTCATCCTAATCAAGTCGACTCAACTAGCAGACGTACTCTTTAACTTTGACAAACTGACCAAAATCAATCTAGTAGACATTGTAGGCACAAGCTCAAGAGGACTTTTCCGGGTTGTAATGGGGCTTAGGTAAGAGGTAGGGGATATTTTTGGGTAATGTGGTGGAAAAAACCAAGAAAGGGGGAGCATGAATACTCAAACAAGGCCTTAGATGGCCTAAGCAACTCCCAATCAACACCATAAAACCATGAAAAATAAACCAATCCTCCAAATTCAATGAATACGCACAACAAACCCAAGTTTTAGGCAATGACATGAAGCTTTATTTGTGAACGTGCGTGAATGAAAGAACTTTGAATTCTTTTGAACTTTTATTTCATTTTTATTTTTTTTGAACTTCATTCACGCAACTCTAATTTTGCCTTTTCTTTTCTTTTTCTAATAATCAAGCCACAACAAATACACTTTTGATTCCTCAACAATCAAACCAAACCATGAAACCAACTTCACTCTCAACCCATACACAAAGCTCCCCCAAGCTAGGCTTGGGAATAAAATCGAAACAAAGGCCATGGGCTTATAATAAGGGTTTAAGTAACATGAAACAAGGTCATTAGGCTCAGCGGGGCTAAGGAGGATAAAAATGTATCAAAAACTAACTCTGGGGCTCAAGAATAAGTCAAAAGAACGCCTTTATCATAGCAAGTGTAACAAGTCACCAAACATCAATTGAGTACGAAGTCAAAGTCAAGATCGATCCGCTAGAGAGGAACTAACACACCAAAAATATAGACTGGATAAAAGTATGAATCCAATAGGCTAGAAAAAGGCCTCACAGTCTAAACCAAATCAGGTATGCAGCACAAAGTAGTAAATCATAGTCAGAAATTGCTCGAAATCAAAGTAGTCGAATATCAAATCAAAGCCTCATAATCACAAAATGCCCAGCTATCCAGAAAACAAAGTCAAATCATTCTCAATAAAGCACAACAAGGGGCACAGGGAAGCAATCAAACCACTCATGATCAAACATATTTTTTTCAAATTTTATAATTTTTCTTAAAGCTGTAAACTAAACTATCAAAGCTTTAAACTACTCTAAAAAGCAGTAAACTATACTAGAAAGCAATAAACTATACTCACAGTGAGAGATTCTCCCCCAAGCTGAACGAGGCAATGTCCTCATTGCAACGAGGGAGAGGAGAGAACAAGGGCATCAGCCGCCCATATCATCATTAGTGGGGTCACTGAAGAAACCACCACTAAAAGTACCACCACCATCGGCAAAAAAACCACCGGAGGGACCACTCATCCCACCACCAAAGCCACTAGGACCTGCATCAAAATCACCTCCAAAACCACTAGGACCTAGGCCAAAGTCTCCAAAAGAGACTGACTGACGAGCCGGCTCATCCTCCTCATCCTCTGCCATGTCATCGCTCTGGCCGGTAGGCGGGCCATAACTCGGGTTCCAATGGTACCACGAGGGGTGCTGGGCAGTCTGCTCAATAATGCCACGCCTACAATAGTCGTCATAGAGAGGATAAAGGGCGTAGTTCTGGTCGTTAGCCAAGGTGTCCATCCTCCCCCCATCTGGTCTATACGGGTATAGAGCTGATCGATGCGAGTGCCATAGCCCGCGAGGGTGGCGGTGTTCGCGTTGATCAGCCCTTCCATTCTACCCATCCCCGTCTCCATGCGACCTAGGGTCGACATCATAGAGGTAAAGTCAAATGAGTCCGTGTGAGGGGGAGGGGAGCAGAAGTGGAGGCGCCCTCGTCTAAAATCGGCGTATGCCGCCTATGGTAAGAACGGCGAGGGGGCTCTGGCTCAGGGACAACTAGGTCGACTCCCTCTATAGGGAGTAGGTAGTTTGCCTGACGAGGCCGTAGTCGAGCCCTAGAGTCGGGCAGAATGAGGGATTTTTTGGACTTAATCACCCACTGAAATCTATGGTCAGGCAGGCGGTACAGGACTTTCAGGGTGTTGAGATAGGTGAGGTCAATGAGGGTAGGGCCTAGGACGGGGGTACGCTAAGTCTCGTCAAAGTCGGCAATTTGCCGGGCAAACAATGTGATCAACCCCCCGTTAACTAACCTCCTAGAGGTCCAACTACCGTCTTCCCTTGGCTTAGGGAGCGAGTTCGAGATACGCTCGAACTGAATAGCGATATGGTGAGCCAAGTTGTACTGAAATGGCTCCCTAGAGCCTTTAGCAATATAGCTAGCTATAGCAACTAGCTCGGCCCCCCGGACCAAGTGACCCTCAAACCGTCCCAACAGAGTCTGGGCCATGAACAGTATCCAAATGCTAAAAATAGGGTGATGGAAGTTCGCCCAATGACAGTGCTTGATGTCAAAGGGCGTAGGGTCCCCTGTCAGCATAACATAAGTATCGGCCATCCTAAAGTGGTCGGGTGGGTAGTAGTCACCCCGTACTTGTAACCTAAGAACCCCCGTAAATTCCCTAAGGCTAAGGGAGTGATCTTGGTTTAGAAGTCTAAAGTGGACATGGGTGACCGGACCGGCCCGGGGCTTTGTCAAACTGAAACTACTAAAAAATTCATAGACTAGAGGAGAATAAGTGTTAACATGTACATTATAAAGCGCCTCCATGCCTAGAACTTTCATGAAGTCCTTAAAATCATCAGTTAAACCAAGTTTAGACAAAAGCTCAACATCTAGAAATCGGGTAGGAAGTACCTCACGCTTTTTAAATCGCAAGAATTTCTCGCGATGTTCATAATCGCAAAAGGCCGCCCGATCGGGCCTGGGAACAAGTCTTCAGCAGCGACAAAATAGGCTTCACCCGACTGGATCGGGCAGATTCCACCCGATCCGGGCCGCAACCCCAGCACCCGTTCGGGCAAGTCCACCCGATGCCATCGGGTGGATGTCATCTTCAGCTCTCAGAAAAACAGTAAAAATGGCTAAGTATTGCTCCGCCCGATCACATCGGGCAAGTCCGCCCGATCGGGCGGGAAACCTTAACTCCATTTAGAGGCCCTTTTGGGGCTGCAAGCCCCCCAAAATTTACAGTGACCCTATTGGGACCCCCGGAAAGTCACCCGTCAAAAAAAATTACCCTACCCGAAAATGTTCTGATTTACTGGTTTTCGTGGACTATTACTCACGCCCCGGCCACGTCCCAACGCCCGGAGTCGGATCTTGCCCAAAATTTTTTTAGGCCCTCCTTTGGCCATATGAGGCCCTTTGGAACCTTAACATGCCCCAAAACCGGGCACCAGATACCTTCCAATCCCACCTCCGTAATTCCGACCAATACCGATAACCGACTCGGGAGACCATTTGGAGGCCCTTTTGGGTTTGAAGCCCCCCAAAATTTACAGAGACTCTATTGAGACCCCCGTGAAGGCACCCATAAAAAAAATCACCCTGCCCAGAAATGTTCCAGTTTACCCGTTTTCTTGGACTATTACTCACGCCCCAGACACGTCCCGGGGCCTGGAGTTGGATCTTGCCCATATGTGGCGCCTTCAAACCTTAACATGACCAAAAACCGGGCACGGATGCCTTCCAATCCCACCTCCGTAATTCCGACCAATACCGATAACCGACTCAGGAGGCCATTTAGAGGCCCTTTTAGGGCTTGAAGCCCCCCCAATATTTACAATGACCCTATTTGGACCCCCGGAAAGGCACCCTTAAAAAAAATTTACCCTGCCCGAAAATGTCTGATTTAAAGCTTTTCGTGGACTATTACTCACGCCCTGGCCACCTTTTGGGGACGGGAGTCGGATATTGCCCAAAATTTTTTAGGCCCTCCTTGGGCCATATGAGGCCCTTTGGAACCTTAACATGCCCCAAAACCGGGCACCGGATGCCTTCTAATCCCACCTCCGTAATTCCGACAAATACCAATAACCGACTCTGGAGGCTATTTAGAGGCCCTTTTGGGGCTTGAAGACACCCAAAATTTACAGAGACTTTATTAGGACCCCTGGGAAGGCACCCGTCAAAAAAATCAACCTGCCCGAAAATTTTCTTATTTACCCGTTTTCGTGGACTATTACTCACGGCCTTGTCATGTCCCGGGGCCCGGAGTCGGATCATGCCCAAAATGTTATTAGGGCCTCCTTGGGCTATATGAGGCCCTTTGTCAGATACCTTCCAATCCCACCTCCGTAATGCGGACCAATACCGATAAACGACACGGGAGGCCATTCAGAGGCCCTTTTGGGGCTTGAAGCCCCGCAAAATTTACAGAGACCCTAAAGGGGCCCCCGGGAAGGCACCCATCAAAAAAAATCACCCTGCCCCAAAACGTCCTGATTTACCCGTTTTCGTGGACAATTACTCACGCCCCGGCCACTTCCCGGGGGCCGGAGTCGGATCTTGCCCAAAATATTATTAGGGCCTCCTTAGCCCATATGAGGCCCATTGAAACTTTAACATGCCAGAAACCAGGCACCAGATGCCTTCCAATCCCACCTCCGTAATTCCGACCAATACCGATAACCGATTCGGGAGGCCATTTAGAAGCACTTTTGGGGCTTGAAGCCCCCAAAAATTTACAGAGACCCTATAGGGACCCCAGGGAAGGCACCTGTACAAAAAAATCACCATGTCCGATAATGTTCAGATTTACCCGTTTTCGTGGACTATCTATCACGCCCCAGCCACGTCCCGGAGCCCGGAGTCGGATCTTGCACAAAATATTTTTAGGGCCTCCTTGGGCGATATGAGTCCCTTTGGAACTTTAACATGCCCCAAAATCGGGCACCGGATGCCTTCCAATCCCAACTCCGTAATTCCGACCAATAACGATAACCGACTCAGAAGGCCATTTAGAGGCCCTTTTGGGGCTTGAAGCCCCCCTAAATTTACAGAGACCCTATTGGGAACCTAGGGAAGGCACCCGTCAAAAAGAATCACCCTGCCCGAAAATGGTCCGATTTACCCGTTTTCGTGGACTATTACTCACGCCCCAGACACGTCCTGGGGCCCGTAGTCGGATCTTGACCAAAAAAATTTTAGGGCATCCTTGGGGCATATGAGGCCCTTTGGAAACTTAACATGCCCCAAAATCAGGCACCGGATGCCTTCCAATCCGAACTCTGTAATTCCGACCAATACCGATCACCGAATCGGGAGGCCATTTAGAGGCCCTTTAGGGGCTTGAAGCCCCCCAAAATTTACAGAGACGCTATTGGGAACCCAGCGAAGGCAGCAGTAAAAAAAATCACCCTGCCCGAAAATAATCCGATGAAACCGTTTTCGTGGACTATTACTCACGCTCGGGACACGTCCCGGGGCCCAGAGTCGGATCTTGCCCAAAAAATTTTAGGGCGTCCTTGGGCCATATGAGGCCCTTTAGATCCTTAACACGACCAAAAACCTGGCACCGGATGCGTTCCAATCCCACTTCCGTAATTCCGTCCAATACCGATAACCGACTCGAGAGGCCATTTATAGGCCCTTTTGGGGCTTGAAGACTCCCAAAATTTACAGAGACTCTATTAGGACCCCAGGGAAGGCACCCGTCAAAAAAAATAACTCTGCCCGAAAATGTTCTGATTTACCCGTTTTCGTGGACTATTACTCACGCACTGGCCATGTCCCGGGGCACGGAGTCGGATCATTCCCAAAATTTTTTAAGGCCTCCTTGGGCTATATGAGGCCCTTTGAAACCTTAAAATTCCCCAAAATCTGGCATCGGATGCCTTCTAATCCCACCTCCGTAATTCCGACCAATATCAATAACCGACTTGGGAGCCCATTTAGAGGCCCTTTTAGGGTTTGAAGCCCCCCAATATTTACAATGACCCTATTTGGACCCCCGGGAAGGCACCCGTAAAAAAAATTACCCTGCCCGAAAATGACCGATTTAAAGGTTTTTTGTGCACTATTACTCACGCCCCGGCCACGTCTTGGGGCCCGGAGTCGGATATTGCCCAAAAAAATTTTAGGCCCTCCTTGGGCCATATGAGGCCCTTTGGAACCGTAACATGCCCCAAAACCGGGCACCGGATGCCTTCTAATCCCACCTCCGTAATTCCTACCAATACCGATAACCGACTCTTGAAGCCATTTAGAGGCCCTTTTGGGGCTTGAAGACACCCAAAATTAACAGAGACTCTATTGGGACCCCAAGGAAGGCACCCGTCAAAAAAATCAACCTGCCCGAAAATTTTCTAATTTACCTGTTTTCGTGGACTATTACTCACGCTCTTGTCATGTCCCGGGGCCCGGAGTCAGATCATGCCCAAAATGTTTTTAGGGCCTCCTTGGGCTATATGAGGCCCTTTGTCAGATGCCTTCCAATCCCACCTCCGTAATGCCGACCAATACCGATAACCGACACATGAGGCTATTCAGAGGCCCTTTTTGGGCTTGAAGCCCCGCAAAATTTACAAAGACCCTAAAGGGACCTTCGGGAAGGCACCCGTCAAAAAAAATCACCCTGCCCCAAAATGTCCTGATTTACCCGTTTTTGTGGACTATTACTCACGCCCCAGCCACGTCCCGGGGGCCGGAGTCGGATCTTGCCCAAAATATTATTAGGGCCTCCTTAGCCCATATGAGGCCCATTGAAACTTTAACATGCCAGAAACCAGGCACCGGATGACTTCCAATCCCACCTCTGTAATTCCGACCAATACCGATAACCGATTCGGGAGGCCATTTAAACGCACTTTTGGGGCTTGAAGCCCTCCAAAATTTACAGAGACCCTATAGTGACCCCCGGGAGGCACATGTAAAAAAAATCACCCTGTCCGAAAATGTTCAGATTTACTCGTTTTCGTGGACTATCAATCACGCCCCAGCCACGTCCCGGACCCGGAGTCGGATCTTGCACAAAATATTTTTAAGGCGTCCCTGGGGCATATGAGGCCCTTTGGAAACTTAACATGCCCCAAAATCAGGCACCGGATGCCTTCCAATCCAACCTCCGTAATTCCGACCAATACCGATAACCGACTCAGGAGGCCCTTTAGAGGCTTGAAGCCCCCCAAAATTTACAGAGACCCTATTGGGAACCCAGCGAAGGCACCCGTCAAAAAAAATCACCCTGCCCGAAAATGTTCTGATTTACTGGTTTTCGTGGACTATTACTCACCCCCCGGCCACGTCCCGGGGCCCGGACTCGGATCTTGCCCAAAAAAATTTAGGGCGTCCTTGGGCCATATGAGGCCCTTTAGAATCTTAACATGACCAAAAACCGGGCACCGGATGCCTTCCAATCCCACCTTTGTAATTCCGTCCAATACCGATAAACCGACTCGGGAGGCCATTTAGAGGCCCTTTTGGGGCTTGAAACCCCCCAAAATTTACAGTGACCCTATAAGGACCCCCGGGAAGGCACCCGTCAAAAAAATTACCCTGCCCGAAAATATTCTGATTTACTGATTGTCATGGACTATTACTCACGCCCCGGCCACGTCCCAGGGCCCGGAGTCGGATCTTGCCCAACAATTTTTTAGGCCTTCCTTGGGCCATATGAGGCCCTTTGGAACCTTAACATGCCCCAAAACCGGGCACCGGATGCCTTCCAATCCCACCTCCGTAATTCCGACCAATACCGATAACCGATTCGGGAGGCCATTTAGAGGCACTTTTGGGGCTTGAAGCCCCCCAAAATTTACAGAGACCCTATAGGGACCCCGGGGAAGGCACCTGTCCAAAAAATCACCCTGTCCGAAAATGTTCAGATTTACCCGTTTTCGTGGACTATCAATCACGCCTCGGACACGTCCCGGTGGCCAGAGTCGGATCTTGCCCAAAAAAATTTTAGGTCGTCCTTGGCCCATATGAGGCCCATTTGAACCTTAACATGCCCAGAAACCAGGCATCGGATGCCTTCCAATCCCACCTTTGTAATTCCGACCCATACCGATAACCGACTCGGGAGGCCATTTAGAGGCCCTTTTGGGGCTTGAAGCCCCCCAAAATTTACAGAGACCCTTTTAGGATCCTAGGGAAGGTACCCGTAAAAAAAAATCACCCTGCCAAAAAATGTTCAAATTTACCCGTTTTCGTAGATACTCACGTCCCAAACACGTCCCGGTGGCCGGAGTCGGATCTTGCCCAAAATTTTTTTAGGTCAACCTTCGCCCATATGAGGCCCATTGGAAACTTAACATGCCCGGAACCCAGGCATCGGATGGCTTCCAATCCCACCTCCGTAATTCCGACCAATATCGATAACCGACTCGGGAGGCCATTTAGAGGCCCTTTTGGGGCTTGAAGCCCCCCAAAATTTAAAGATAACCGATTGGGACCCCGGGAAGGCACCAGTAAAAAAAATCACCCTGCCCAAAAATGTTCCGATTTACCCGTTTTCGTGGACTATTACTCACGCCTGGGACATGTACCGGGGCCCGGATTAGCATCTTGCCCAAAAAATTTTAGGGCGTCCTTGGGCCATATGAGGCCCTTTAGAACCTTAACATGACCAAAAATCCGGGCACCGGATGCCTTTAAATCCCACCTCCGTAATTTCGTCCAATACCGATAACCGACTCAAGAGGCCATTTAGAGGCTCTTTTGGGGCTTGAAAACACCCAAAATTTATAGAGACCCCAAAGGGACCCCCGGGAAGGCACCCATCAAAAAAAATCACCCTGCCCCAAAATGTCCTGATTTACCCGTTTTCGTGGACTATTACTCACGCCCCGGCCACGTCCCAAAATGTCCTGATTTACCCGTTTTCGTGGACTATTACTCACGCCCCGGCCACGTCCCAGGGGCCGGAGTCGGATCTTGCCCAAAATATTTTAAGGGCCTCCTTAGCCCATATGAGGCCCTTTGAAACTTTAACATGCCAGAAACAGGCACCGGATTCCTTCCAATCCCACCTCCGTAATTCCGACCAATACCGATAACCGATTCGGGAGGCCATTTAGAGGCACTTTTGGGGCTTGAAGCCCCCCAAAATTTACAAAGACCCTATAGGGACCCCCGGGAAGGCACCTGTCAAAAAAATCACCCTGTCCGAAAATGTTCAGATTTACCCGTTTTCGAGGACTATCAATCACGCCCCAGCCACGTCCCGGAGCCGGGAGTCGCATCTTGCACAAAATATTTTTAGGGCCTCCTTGGGCCATATGAGGCCCTTTGGAACCTTAACATGCCCCAAAATCGGGCACCGGATGCCTTCCAATCCCACCTTTGTAATTCCGACCAATACCGATAACCGACTCGGGAGGCCATTTAGAGGCCCTTTTGGGGCTTGAAGCCCCCCAAAATTTACAGAGACCCTATTGGGAACCTAGGGAAGGTACCCGTCAAAAAAAATCACCCTGCCCAAAAATGTTCAAATTTACCCGTTTTCGTAGATACTCACGGTCCAAACACGTCCCAGTGTCCGGAGTCGGATCTTGCCAAAAAAAATTTAAGGTCGTCCTTGGCCCATATGAGGCCCATTGGAACCTTTACATGCCCAGAAACCAGGCATCGGATGCCTTCAAATCCCACCTCTGTAATTCCGACCAATAATGATAACTGACTCGGGAGGCCATTTAGAGGCCCTTTTGGGGCTTGAAGCCCCCCAAAATTTAAAAATAACCTATTGGGACCCCAGGAAGGCACCAGTAAAAAAAAATCACCCTGCCAAAAAATGTTCCGATTTACCCGTTTTCGTGGACTATTACTCACGCCTCGGACACATACCGGGGCCCGGAGTCGGATCTTGCCCAAAAAATTTTAGGGCGACCTCGGGCCATATGAGGCCCTTTAGAACCTTAACACGACCAAAAACCGGGCACCGGATGCATTCCAATCCCACCTCCGTAATTCCGTCCAATACCGATAACCGACCCAGGAGGCCATTTAGAGGCCCTTTTGGGGCTTGAAAACACCCAAAATTTACAGAGAGTCCAAAGGGACCCCCGGGAAGGCACCCGTCAAAAAAAATCACCCTGCCCCAAAATGTCCTGATTTACCCGTTTTCGTGGACTATTACTCACGCCCCGGCCACGTCCCAGGGGCCGGAGTCGGATCTTGCCCAAAATATATTTAGGGCCTCCTTAGCCCGTATGAGGCCCTTTGAAACCTTAACATGCCAGAAACCAGGCACCGGATGCCTTCCAATCCCACCTCCGTAATTCCGACCAATACCGATCACCGATTCGGGAGGCCATTTAGAAGCACTTTTGGGGCTTGAAGCCCCCCAAAATTTACAGAGACCCTATAGGGACCCCCGGGAAGGCACCTGTCAAAAAAATCACCTTCTCCGAAAATGTTCAGATTTACCCGTTTTCGTGGACTATCAATCACACCCCAGCCACGTCCTGGAGCCGGGAGTCGGATCTTGCACAAAATATTTTTAGGGCCTCCTTGGGCCATATGAGGCCCTTTGGAACCTTAACATGCCCCAAAATCGGGCACCGGATGCCTTCCAATCCCACCTCTGTAATTTAGACCAATACGGATAACCGACTCGGGAGGCCATTTAGAGGCCCTTTTGGGGCTTGAAGCCCCCCAAAATTTACAGAGACCCTATTGGGAACCTAGGGAAGGTACCCGTCAAAAAAAATTACCCTGCCCAAAAATGTTCAAATTTACCCGTTTTCGTAGATACTCACGCCCCAGACACGTCCCGGTGGCCGGAGTCGGATATTGCCCAAAAAAATTTTAGGTCTTTCTTGGCCCATATGAGGCCCATTGGAACCTTAACATGCCCAGAAACCAGGCATCGGATGCCTTCCAATCCCACCTCCGTAATTCCGACCAATACCGATAACCTACTCGGGAGGCCATTTAGAGGCCCTTTTAGGGCTTCAAGCCTCCCCAAATTTAAAGATAACCTATTGGGACCCCGGGAAGGCACCAGTAAAAAAATCACCCTACCCAAAAATGTTCCGATTTACCCGTTTTCGTGGACTATTACTCACGCCTCTGACACGTCCCAGGGCCCGGAGTCGGATCTTGCCCAAAAAATTTTAGGGCTTCCTTGGGCCATATGAGGCCCTTTAGAACCTTAACATGACCAAAAACTGGGCACCGGATGCCTTCCAATCCTACCTCTGTAATTTCGTCCAATACCGATAACCGACTCATGAGGCCATTTAGAGGCCCTTTCGGGGCTTGAAAACACCCAAAATTTACAGAAACCCCAAAGGGACCCCCGGGAAGATACCCGTCAAAAAAAATCACCCTGCCCAAAATGTCCTGATTTACTCGTTTTCGTGGACTATTACTCACGCCCCGGCCACGTCCAATGGGCTGGAGTCGGATCTTGCCCAAAATATTTTTAGGGCCTCCTTAGCCCATATGAGGCCCTTTGAAACTTTAACATGCCAGAAACCATGCACCGGATGCCTTCCAATCCCACCTCCGTAATTCCGACGAATACCGATAACCGATTCGGGAGGCCATTTAGAGGCACTTTTGGGGCTAGAAGCCCCCTAAAATTTACAGAGACCCTATAGGGACCCTCGGGAAGGCACCTGTCAAAAAAATCACCCTGTCCGAAAATGTTCAGATTTACTCGTTTTCGTGGACTATCAATCACGCCCCAGTTACGTCCCGGAGCCCGGAGTCGGATCTTGCACAAAATACTTTTAGGGCCTCCTTGGGCCATATGAGGCCCTTTGGAACCTCAACATGCCCCAAAATCGGGCACCGGATGCCTTCCAATTCCAAATCCGTTATTCTGACCAATACCGATAACCGACTCGGGAGGCCATTTAGATGCCCTTTTGGGGCTTGCAGCCAACCTAAATTTACATTGACCCTATTGGGAACCTAGGGAAAGCACTCGTCAAAAAGAATCACCCTGCCCGAAAATGTTCCGATTTACCCGTTTTTGTGGATTATTACTCACGCCACAGACACGTCCTGAGGCCCGGAGTCGGATCTTGACCAAAAAATTTTTAGGGTGTCCTTGGGGCATATGAGGCCCTTTCGAAACTTAACATGCCCCAAAATCAGGCACCGGATGCCTTCCAATCCGACCTCCGTAATTCCGACCAATACCGATAATCGACTCGGGAGGCCATTTAGAGGCCCTTTAGGGGCTTGAAACCCCCCAAAATTTATAGAGACCCTATTGGGAACCCAGCGAAGGCACCCGTCAAAAAAAATCACCCTGCCCGAAAATATACAGATGTAATCGTTTTCGTGGACTATTACTCACGCCTCGGACACGTCCTGGGGCCCGGAGTCGGATCTTGCCCAAAAAATTTTAGGGCGTCCTTAGGCCATATGAGGCCCTTTAGAACCTTAAGACGACCAAAAACCGGGCACCGGATGCCTTCCAATCCCACCTCCGTAATTCCGTCCAATACCGATAACCGACTCGGGAGGCCATTTAGAGGCCCTTTTGGGGCTTGAAGACTCCCTAAATTTACAGAGACTCTATTGGGACCCCCGGAAGGCACCCGTAAAAAAAATCACCCTGCCGGTAAATGTTCTTATTTACCCGTTTTCGTGGACTATTACTCACACCCTGGCCAAGTCCCGGGGCACGGAGTCGGATCATGCCCAAAAATTTTTAAGGCCTCCTTGGGCTATATGAGGCCCTTTGGAACCATAAAATGCCCCAAATTCGGGCATTAGACTAATCCCACCTCCGTAATTCCGACCAATACCGATAACCGACTCGGTAGGCCATTTAGAGGCCCTTTTAGGGCTTGAAGCCCCCAAAATTTACAGAGACCTTAATGGGATCCCAGGGAAGGCACCCTTCATAAAAAAAAACCCTGCCTTAAAATGTACAGATTTACCCGTTTTCGTGGACTATTACTCACGCCCTGGCCATGTCCCGGGGCCCGGAGTCGGATCTTGCCCAAAAAAAATTTAGGGCCTCCTTGGGCCATTTGAGGCCCTTTGGAAACTTAGCATGCCCCAAAATTAGGCACCAGATGCCTTCCAATCCGACCTCCGTAATTCCGACCAATACCGATAACCGACTCGGGAGGCCATTTAGAGGCCCTTTTGGGACTTGAAGCCCCAAAAATTTACAGAGACCCTATTGGGAACACAGCGAAGGCACCTGTCAAAAAAAATCACCCTGCCCAAAAATGTTCAAATTTACCCGTTTTCGTGGATACTCACGCCTCGGACACGTCCAGGTGGCCAGAGTCAGATCTTGCCCAAAAAATTTTTAGGTCGTCCTTGGCCCATATGAGGCCCATTTGAACCTTAACATGCCCAGAAACCAGGCATCGGATGCCTTCCAATCCCACCCGTGTAATTCCGACCAATACCGATAACCGACTCGGAAGGCCATTTAAACGCCCTTTTGGGGCTTGAAGCCCCCAAAATTTACAAATAACTTATTGGGACCTCGGGAAGGCACCAGTAAAAAAAAATCACCCTGCCCAAAAATGTTCCGATTTACCCGTTTTCGTGGACTATTACTCACGCCTCGGACACGTCCCGGGGGCCGGAGTCAGATCTTGTCCAAAATATTTTTAGGGCCTCCTTAGCCCATATGAGGCCCTTTGGAACCTTAACATGCCAGAAACCAGGCATCGGATGCCTTCCAATCCCACCTCCGTAATTCAGACCAATACCGATAACCGATTTGGGAGGTCATTTAGAGGCACTTTTGGGGCTTGAAGCCCCCCAAAATTTACAGAGACCCTATAGGGACCCCCGAGAAGGCACCTGTCAAAAAAAATCACCCTGCCCGAAAATGTTCCGATTTACCCGTTTTCGGGGATACTCACGCCCCAGCCACGTCCCGGGGGACGGAGTCGGATCTTGACCAAAAAAATATTAGGGCCTCTTTGGCCCATATGAGGCCCATTGGAAACTTAACATGCCCAGGAACCAGGCACCTGATGCCTTCCAATCCCACCTCCGTAATTTCGATCAATACCGATAACCGACTCGGGAGGCCATTTATAGGCCCTTTTGGGGCTTGAAGCCCCCCAAAATTTACCGAGAACCTATTGGGACCGCCGGAAGGCACCCGTAAAAAAAATCACCATGCCCAAAATATTCTGATTTACCCGTTTTCGTGGACTATTACTCACGCCCCAGACACGTCCTGGGGCCTAGAGTCGGATCTTGCCCAAAAATTTTTAGGGCGTCCTTGGGGCATATGAGGCCCTTTGGAAACTTAACAAGCCCCAAAATCAGGCACCAGATAACCGACTCGGGAGGCCATTTAGAGGCCCTTTAGGGGCTTGAAGCCCACCAAAATTTACAGAGACCCTATTGGGAACCCAACGAAGGCACCCGTCAAAAAAAATCACTCTTCCCGAAAATATTCCGATGTAACCGTTATCGTGGACTATTACTCACGCCCTGGACACAACCCGGGGCGCGGAGTCGGATCTTGCCCAAAAAATTTTAGGGCGTCCTTGGGCCATATGAGGCCCTTTAGAACCTTAACATGACCAAAAACCGGGCACCGGATGCCTTCCAATCCCACCTCCGTAATTCCGTTCAATACCGATAACCGACTCGGGAGGCCATTTTGAGGCCCTTTTGGGAGATGAAGACCACCAATATTTACATAGACGCTAGTGGGTCCCCCGGGAAGACACCCCTCAAAAAAATCACCCTGCCGAAAATGTTCCGCTTTACCCGTTTTCATGGACTATTACTCACGCCCCGGGGCCCGAAGTCGGATCTTGCCCAAAAAAAATTCAGGGCCTCCTTGGGCCATAGGAGGCCCTTTGAAACCTTAAGATGACCCAAAACCGGGCACCAGATACCTTCCTATACCACCTCTGTAATTCCGACCAATACCTATTGCCGACTCGGGAGGCCATTTAGAGGCCCTATTGGGGCTTGAAGCCCCCCAAATTTACAGAGACCCTATAAGGACCCCCGGGAAGGCACCTGAAATCAGAACATTTTCATGCACAGGTGCCTTCCCGGGTCCCAATAGGGTCTCTGTAAATTTTGGGGGGCATCCCGAGTCGGTTATTCGTATTGGTCGGAATTACGGAGGTGGGATTGGAAAGCATCTGGTGCTCGGTTTTGGGGCATGTTAAGGTTCCAAAGGGTTTCATATGGGCCAAGGAGGCCCTTAAAAATTTTTGGGCAAGATCCGACTCCGGGCCCTGGGACGTGGCCGAGGTGAGTAATAGTCCACTAAAATGGGTGCATTGAAAAATTTTCGGGCAGCGTGATTTTTTTGTACGAGTGCCTTCCCGGGGGTCACAATAGGGTCTCTGTAAATTTTGGGGGCTTCAAGCCCCAAAAGGGCGTCTAAATAGCCTCCCGAGTCGGTTATTGGTATTGGTCGGAATTACGGAGGTGGGATTGGAAAGCATTCGGTGCCCGATTTTGGGGCATGTTAAGGTTCCAAAGGGCCTCATATGGGTCAAGGAGGCCCTAAAAATTTTTTGGGCATGATCCGACTCCTGGCCCGGGACGTGGTTGGGGCGTGAGTAATAGTCCACGAAAACAGGTAAATTAGAACATTTTCGGACATGGTGATTTTTTTGACGGGTGCGTTCGGGGGTCCCAATAGGGTCTCTGTTCATTTTGGGGGGCTTCAAGCCCCAAAAGGGCCTCTAAATAGCCTCCCGAGTCGGTTATCGGTATTTGTCAGAATTACGGAGGTGGGATTGGAAGGCATCCGGTGCCCGGTTTTGGGACATGTTA
Organism: Patellifolia procumbens; assembly: GCA_947645195.1. Taxonomy (NCBI): domain Eukaryota; kingdom Viridiplantae; phylum Streptophyta; class Magnoliopsida; order Caryophyllales; family Amaranthaceae; genus Patellifolia; species Patellifolia procumbens. Next base: position 459,559 of record CANSGD010001498.1, on the reverse strand, counting down.
AGGTTCCAAAGGGCCTCATATGGCCCAAGGAGGGCCTCACACAATTTTGGGCAAAATCCGACTCCGGGCTCCAGGACGTGGCCAGGGCGTGAGTAATAGTCCACGAAAACCGGTAAATCAGAACATTTTGGGCAGGGTAATTTTTTTTTACAGGTGCCTTCCCGGGGGTCCCAACAGGGTCACTGTAAATTTTGGGGGTCTTCAAGCCCCAAAACGTCCTCTAAATGGCCTCCCGAGTCGGTTATCGGTACTGTTCGAAATTACAGAGGTGGGATTGGAAGGCATCCGGTGCCCGGTTTTTGGTCATGTTAAGGTTCCATGGGGCCTCATTTGGTCAAAGGACGCCTGATAGGTTTTAGTCGTGTCACCTAATCAAAAATAAACCTACAGTCCTCTAACTAAGGTAGTCAATGGAAGCAGGGTCGAATCCACAGGGAGACAGAGTTTCTAAATTAATATTCAATCAAATAACTACTTTAGATGAAATTAGAGAAGAATCAACTGAATTAATGATTAAACTAAAGAAGACGGATTAAATCGAGGAATTAACTATGGACTAAAAACCTAGGGTATTAGGTCGGTCCACCATGCTTATACCGATCAAATAGGGTCAACTACTATCAAAACCTAAGTCAAGAGTCGGGGGATTAGAGCACGTGTTGAGCTATGGTTAAGACTCAACGCTCATAGTTCAACATACGCCGCATGTTCACTAACGTAATCAGAACTACTGACGTGTCCTAGGCCTCTAGTCGTAGGACGGATCTGTGCAAACAACTATTAACCACAAGCAATCAATGAAATTGTACACTGACATTAATTACTCAATAAGAACAAACCACATCACAATCACCCTAATCAAGCCCTAGAAATTGATAGACATGGCTTTCCTATCTAACACCCTAGAAAGAGACTACTCACTCATAATCGAATTAACAACGACAAAACTAAAATGAAACCCTAACAATTGCATCATGAACGATTAAATAAATAAATTAAGCAATCAAGAATAACAAAAGAGATTAGGGCAGGAAAGAGTACCAATTGACGGAAAGCAGGAACTTTTATTGAAATCGAAATAGGTTTGATCACCTCTAAATTAATCTAAAGTGCTTGAATTAAACTAAGAACAATGGGGAATAAAACTAGTCTAAAGCTAGTGAAAAGATAATAAAAGATGTCCTCTAAATAATGAGGGAATAAGTATTTATAATACCCCTCAAGTCTAATTAAAATTAGGAAACGAAAGTCGAAAATCGCGAGTAAAGGTGCCAGACCCGATCGGGCCCGAGCACAGTACCTGATCGGGTCCACATACAAATTAGCCCAATCTCGTTTCTCTTGATCCAGCATAGCAACGCAGCATAAGCCATGAATTTTACGGCCCACCCGATCGGGCCGTGGGCATCCCCCCGATCGGGCCAGGCGACAAAATGGGCCAGCAAGCTCGCCTCCTCAGCAGCTCCAAGATGAGATGTAGCAGCCATTGACCCGATTGGGTCGGATGGAGACAGCCTGATCGGGTCCGGGCACATACGTGCTCGCCCGATCTGATCGGGCATATCTTGCCCGATCGGGTCCGCAACTTTCATACCCGATCATAAATACTTCGCCCGAACGGGCCATTTCTGCCCGATCAGTGCACGGAAACCTCCTTTTTGACTCCTTGGCTCTCTAATCTTCACGTTTAGGGGTCTTGGGACCTCCTAAACCATAAAGCTCGTGAGCCATCCTACGTGCCCCGTAACGTCTCGTAAAGCCGTGGTTGCTTCCAAATGGCACGGGAATAAGGAGAAAACTCCCTAAAACCTGCAATTCAATACTAAAACACGAAACCACAAGTATATACGATAGTTAGCACAAAATAGCTCCCAAGAGCTTCAATGACGCACAAATTAGCTTGTAAATAAGGGAGAAAACTCTATATAAATACGTGATATCCCGCCAAAAGCCCCCCAAAATTTATAGAGACCCTATAGGGACCCCCGGGAAGGCACCCGTCAAAAAAAAATTAACCTGCCCAAAAATTTTACGATTTACCGGCTTTCGTGGACAATTACTCACGCCCAGGCCAAGTCCCGGGGCCCGGAGTCGAATCTTGCCCAAAAAATTTTTAGGCCGTCCTTGGGCCATATGAGGCCCTTTGGAACCTTTACATGCTCCAAGACCGGGCACCGGATTCTTTCCAATCCTACCTCCGTAATTCCAACCAATACCGATAACCGACTCGGGAGGCCATTTAGAGGCTCTTTTGGGGCGTGAAGCCCCCCAAAATTTACAGAGACGTTATTGGGACCCCCGGGAAGGCACTCGTCAAAAAAAATCACCCTGGCCGAAAATTTTTCGATTTACCCGTTGTCGTGGACTATTACTTACGCCGTGGCCAAGTCCCGGGGCCCGGAGTCGGATCATGCCCAAATAATTTTTAGGGCCTCCTTGGGCCATATGAGGCCCTTTGGGACTTTAACATGCCCCAAAATCGGGCACCTGATGCCTTCCAATCCCACCTCCGTAATTTCGACCAATACCGATAACCGACTCGAGAGGCCATTTAAAGGCCCTTTTTGGGCTTGAAGCCCCCCAAAATTTACAGAGACCCTATTGGAATCCCAGGGAAGGCACCCGTCAAAAAAATCACCCTGCCCGAAAATGTTTCAATTTACCCGTTTTCGTGGACAATTACTTACGCCCCGGCCAAATGTCGGGGCCCAGAGTCGGATCTTGCCCAACAATTTTTTAGGGCGAATATGGCCATATGAGGCCGTTTGGAACCTTAACATGCCCCAAAACCGGGCACCGGATTCCTTCCAATCCCACCTCAGTAATTCCGAACAATACCGATAACCGACTCGGGAGGCCATTTAGAGGCCCTTTTGGGGCTTGAAGCTCCCTAAAATTTACAGACACCCTATTGGGTCCCCTGGAAAGGCACCCGTCAAAAAAAATAACCCTGCCCGAAAATGTTTGATTTACCCGTTATCGTGGACTATTACTCACGCCCCCGCCACGTCCCGGGGCCCGGAGTCGGATCATGCCCAAATATTTTTTAGGGCCTCCTTGGGGCATATGAGGCCCTTTGGAACCTTAACATGCCCCCAAAATCGGGCACCAGATACCTTCCATTCCCACCTCCGTAATTTCGACCAATATCGATAACCGACACGGGAGGCCATTTAGAGGCCCTTTTGGGGTTTGAAGCGCCCCAAAATTTACAGAGACCCTAGAGGGACCCCCGGCAAAGCACCCGTAAAAAAAACAACCCTGCGCGAAAATGTCCCGATTTACCAGTTTTCGTGGACTATTAGTCACGCCTCGGCCACGTCCCGGGGCCCGTTATCGGATCTTGCCCAAAAAATATTTAGGGCCTCCTTGGAACCTTAACATGACCCAAAACCAGGCACCTTCCTATCCAACTCCGTAGTTTCGACCAATACCGATAACCGACTCGGGAGGCTATTTAGAGGCCCTTTTGGGGCCTGAAGCCCCCCAAAATTTACAGAGACCATATATGAACCCCTGGGAAGGCACCTGTCAAAAAATATCACCCTGCCCGAAAATGTTCCGAGTTACCCGTTTTCGTGGACTATTACTCACGCCCCGGCCATGTCCTGGGGCCCGGAGTCGGATCATGCCCAAATATTTATAAGGGCCTCCTTGGGCCATATAAGGCCCTTTGGAACCTTAACATGCCCCAAATCCGGGCACCGGATGCCTTCCAATCCTACCTCCGTAATTCCGACGAATACCGATAACCGACTCGAGAGGTCATTTAGAGGACCTTTTGGGGCTTGAAGCCCCCCCAAAATTTACAGAGACCCTATTAGGACCCCCGAGAAGGGACTGGTCAAAAAATATTACCCTGCCTGAAAATGTTCTGATTTACCGGTTTTCGTGGACTTACTCACGCCCCGGCCACGTCTCAGGGCCCGGAGTCGGATCTTGCCCAAAAATTTTTTAGGGCCTCCTTGGGCCATATGAGGCCCTTTGGAACCTTAACATGCCCCAAAATCGGGTCCCGGATGCCTTCGAATCCCACCTCCGTAATTCCGACCAATACCGATAACCGACACGGGAGGCCATTTAGAGGCCCTTTTGGGGATTGAAGCCCCCCAAAATTTACAAAGACCCTAAAGGGACCCCCGGGAAGGCACCCGTAAAAAAAATCACCATGCCCGAAAATGTCCAGATTTTCCAGTTTTCGTGGACTATCACTCACGCCTCGGCCTCGTCCCGGGGCCCGTTGTCGGATCTTGTCCAAAAAATTTTTAAGGCCTCCTTGGAACCTTTGCATGACCCAAAACCAGGCACCGAATGCCTTCCAATCCCACCTCCGTAATTCCGACCAATACCGATAACCGACACGGGAGGCTATTTAGAGGCCCTTTTGGGGCTTGAAGCCCCCCAAAATTTACAGAGACCCTATTGGGATCCGTAGGGAGGCACCCGTCAAAACAATAACCCTGCCCGAAAATGTTCTGATTTACCCGTTTTCGTGGACAATTACTCACGCCCCGGCCACGTCCCAGGGCCCGGAGTCGGATCTTGCCCAAAAAAATTTTAGGGCCACTATGGCCATATGAGGCCGTTTGGAACCTTAACATGCCCCAAAATCGGGCCCCGGATGCCTTCCAATCCCACCTCCGTTATTCCGAACAATACCGATAACCGACTCGGGAGGCCATTTAGAGGCCCTTTTGGGGCTTGAAGCCCCCAAAATTTACAGAGACCCTATTGGGATCCGTAGGGAGGCACCCGTCAAAACAATCACCCTGCCCGAAAATGTTCAGATTTACCCGTTTTCGTGGACTATTACTCACGCCTCAGCCACGTCCCGGGGCCACGGAGTCGGAACTTGCCGAAAAATTTTTAAGGCCTCCTTCGGCCATATGAGGCCCTTTGGAACCTTAACATGCCCCAAAATCGGGCACCGGATGCTTTCCAATCCCACCTTCGTATTTCTTAGCAATACCGATAACCGACTCGGGAGGCCATTTAGACTCCCTTTTCGGGATTGAAGCCCCCCTAAAATTTACAGTGACCCTATTGGGACCCCCGAGAAGGGACTCGTCAAAAAATATTATCCTGCCTGAAAATGTTCTGATTTACCCGTTTTCGTGGACTATTACTCACGCCCCGGCCACGTCCCAGGGCCCGGAGTCGGATCTTGCCCAAAATTTTTTTAGGGCCTCCTTTGGCAATATGAGGCCCTTTGGAACCTTAACATGCCCCAAAATCGGGCCCCGGATGCCTTCGAATCCCACCTCCGTAATTCTGACCAATACCGATAAGCTACACGGGAGGCCATTTAGAGGCCCTTTTGGGGATTGAAGCCCCCCAAAATTTGCAAAGACCCTAAAGAGACCCCCGGGAAGGCACCCGTAAAAAAAAATCACCCTGCCCGAAAATGTCCCAATTTTCCCGTTTTCGTGGACTATTACTCACGCCTCAGCCACGTCCCGGGGCCCGGAGTCGTATCATGCCCAAATATTTTTTAGGGCCTCCTTGGGCCATATGAGGCCCTTTGGAACCTTAACATCCCCAAAATCGGGCACCGGATGCCTTCCAATCCCACCTCCGTAATTTCGACCAATATCGATAACCGACACGAGAGGCCATTTAGAGGCCCTTTTGGTGCTTGAAGCGCCCCAAAATTTACAGAGACCCTAGAGGGACCCCCGGCAAGGCACCCGTAAAAAAACAACCCTTCTAGAAAATGTCCCGATTTTCCCGTTTTCGTGGACTATTAGTACGACTCGGCCACGTCCCGGGGCCCGTTATCGGATCTTGCACAAAATTTATTTAAGGCCTCCTTGGAACCTTAACATGACCCAAAACCAGGCACCTTCCTATCCACCTCCGTAATTTCGACCAATACCGATAACCGACTCGGGAGCCTATTTAGAGGCCCTTTTGGAGCCGGAAGCCCCCCAAAATTTACAGAGACACTATAGGGACCCCCCAGGAAGGCACCTGTCAAAAAAAATCACCCTGCCCGAAAATGTTCCGATTTACCCGTTTTCGTGGACTATTACTCACGCCCTGGCCACGTCCCGGCGCCCAGAGTCGTATCTTGCCCAAAAAATTTGTAGGGCGACATTGGCCATATGAGGCTGGTTGGAACCTTAACAAGCCCCAAAACTGGGCACCGGATTCCTTCTAATTCCACTTCCGTCATTCCGAACAATACCGATAACTGACTCGGGAGGCCATTTAAAGGCCCTTTTGGGGCTTGAAGCCCCTTAAAATTAATAGAGACCATATTGGGACCCCCGGGAAGGCACCCGTAAAATGTTCCGATTTACCTGTTTTCGTGGACTATTACTCACGCCCCGGCCATGTCCCGGGGCCCGGAGTCGGATCATGCCAAAATATTTTTAAGGGCCTCCTTGGGCCATATGAGGCCCTTTGGAACCTTAACATGCCCCAAATCCGGGCACCGGATGCATTCCAATCCCACCTCCGTAATTCCGACGAATACCGATAACCGACTCGTGAGGTCATTTAAAGGACCTTTTGGGGCTTGAAGTCCCCCCAAAATTTACAGAGATCCTAGAGGGACCCCCGGGAAGGCACCCATCAAAAAAATCACCCTGCCCGAAAATGTTCCGATTTACCCGTTTTCGTGGACTTACTTACGCCCCGGCCACGGAGTCGGAACTTGACGAAAAATTTTTAGGGCCTCCTTCGGCCATATGAGGCCCTTTGGAACCTTAACATGCCCCAAAACCGGGCACCGGATGCTTTCCAATCCCACCTTCGTATTTCTTAGCAATACCGTTAACCGACTCGGGAGGCCATTTAGACTCCCTTTTCGGGATTGAAGCCCCCCTAAAATTTACAGTGACCCTATTGGGACCCCCGAGAAGGGACTCGTCAAAAAATATTATCCTGCCTGAAAATGTTCTGATTTACCGGTTTTCGTGGACTATTACTCACGCCCCGGCCACGTCCCAGGGCCCGGAGTCGGATCTTGCCCAAAATTTTTTTAGGGCCTCCTTTGGCCATATGAGGCCCTTTGGAACCTTAACATGCCCCAAAATCGGGCTCCGGATGCCTTCGAATCCCACCTCCGTAATTCTGACCAATACCGATAACCTACACGGGAGGCCATTTAGAGGCCCTTTTGGGGATTGAAGCCCCCCAAAATTTGCAAAGACCCTAAAGAGACCCCCGGGAAGGCACCCGTAAAAAAAAAATGACCCTGCCCGAAAATGTCCCGATTTTCCCGTTTTCGTGGACTATTACTCACGCCTCGGCCACGTCCCGGGGCCCGTTTTCGGATCTTGCCCAAAAATTTTTTAAGGCCTCCATAGAACCTTAACATGACCCAAAACCAGGCACCGAATGCCTTCCAATCCCACCTCCGTAATTCCGACCAATACCGATAACCGACTCGGGAGGCTATTTGGAGGCCCTTTTGGGGGCCTGAAGCCCCCCAAAATTTACAGAGACCCTATAGGGACCCCCGGGAAGGCACCCGTCAAAAAATATCAACCTGCCCGTAAATGTTCCGATTTACCCATTTTCGTGGACAATTACTAACGACTGGCCACGTCCCGGGGCCCAGAGTCGGATCTTGCCCAAAAAATTTTTAGGGCGACTATGGCCATATGAGGCCGTTTGGAACCTTAACATGCCCCAAAACCAGGCAACGGATTCCTTCCAATCCCACCTCCGTAATTCCGAACAATACCGATGACCGACTCGGGAGACCATTTAGAGGCCCTTTTGGGGCTTGAAGCCCCACAAAATTTACAGAGACCCTATTTTCACCCCGAGGAAGGCACCCGTCAAAACAATAACCCTGTCCGAAAATGTTCTGATTTACCCGTTATCGTGGACTATTACTCACGCCCCCTGCCACGTCCCGGGGCCCGGAGTCGTATCATGCCCAAAATATTTTTTTGGGCCTCCTTGGGCCATATGAGGCCCTTTGGAACCTTAACATCCCCAAAATCGGGCACCGGATGCCTTCCAATCCCACCTCCGTAATTTCGACTAATATCGCTAACCGACACGGGAGGCCATTTAGATGCCCTTTTATGGCTTGAAGCCCCCCAAAATATAAAGAGACCCTAGAGGGATACCAGGCAAGGCACCCGTAAAAAAAATCACCCTGCCCGAAAATGTCCCGATTTACCCATTTTCGTGGACTATTACTCACGCCTCGGCCACGTCCCGGGGCCCGTTATCGGATCTTGCCCAAAATTTATTTAGGGCCTCCTTGGAACCTTAACATGACCCAAAACCAGGCACCTTCCTATCCACCTCCGTAATTCCGACCAATACCGATAACCGACTCGGGAGGCTATTTAGAGGCCCTTTTGGGGCCTGAAGCCCCCCAAAATTTACAGAGACCCTATAGGGACCCCCGGGAAGGCACCTGTCAAAAAAATTCACCCTGCCCGAAAATCTTCCGATTTACTCGTTTTCGTGGACTATTACTCACGCCCCGGCCACGTCCCGGGACCCATAGTCGGATCTTGCCCAAATTTTTTTTAGGGCGACTATGGCCATATGAGGGTACCGGATTCCTTCCAATCCCACCTCTGTAATTCCAATCAATACCGATAACCGACTCGGAGGCCATTTAGAGTTCTTTTGGGGCTTGAAGCCCCTTAAAATTAACAGAGACCCTATTGGGACCCCTGGGAAGGCACCTGTAAAAATAAATCTCCCTGCCCAAAAATGTTCCTTTTTACCCGTTTTCTTGGACTATTACTCACGCCCCGGCCACGTCCTGGGAACCGGTGTCGGATCTTGCCCAAAAATTTTTTAAGGCCTCGTTGGGACCTATGAGGCCCTTTGGAACCTTAACATCACCCAAAACCGGGCACCAGATGCCTTCCAATCCCACCTCTGTAATTCCGACCAATACCAATAACCGACTCGGGAGGCCATTTAGAGGCCCTTTTGGGGCCAGAAGCCCCCAAAAATCTACATAGACCCTATTAAGACCCCCGGGAAAGCACACGTTAAATAAAATCACCTTGCCCTAAAATGTTCCGATTTACCCGTTTTCGTGGACTATTACTCACGCCCCGTCCCCGTCCCGGGGCCTTGAGTCGGATCTTGCCCAAAAATTTTTTAGGGCCTCTTTGGGCCATATGAGGCCCTTTGGAACCTTAACATTCCCCAAAACCGGGCACCGGATGCCTTCCAATCCTACCTCCGTAATTCCCACCAATACCGATAACCGACTCGGGAGGCCATTTAGAGGCCCTTTTGGGCTTGAAGCCCTCCTAAATTTACAGAGACCCTAAAGGGACCCCCGGGAAGTCACCCGTCAAAAAAAAATCACCCTGCCAGAAAATGTTTCGATTAACCCGTTTTCGTTGACAATTACTCACGCCCCGGCCATGTCCTGGGAACCGGTGTCGGATCTTGCCTAAAATTTTTTTAGGGCCTCCTTGGGACCTATGAGGCTCTTTGGAACCTTAACATCACCCAAAATCTGGCATCAGATGCTTTCCAATCCCACCTCCGTAATTCCGACCAATACTGATAACCGACTCGGGAGGCCATTTAGAGGCACTTTACGGGCCAGAAGCCCCCCAAAATCTACAGAGACCCTATTAAGACCCCCGGGAAAGCACTCGTTAAATAATATCACCCTGCCTGAAAATGTTCCGATTTACCTGTTCTCGTGGACTATTACTCACGCCTCGGCCACATCCCAGGGCCCGGAGTCGGATGTTGCCAAAAAAAAATTTAGGGCCTCCTTGGGCTATATGAGGCCCATTGGAACCTTAACATGACCCAAAATCGGGCACCGGATGCCTTCCAATCCCACCTCCGTAATTCTAACTAATACCGATAACCGGCTCGGGAGGCCATTTAGAGGCCCTTTTGGGGCTTGAAGCCCTTCTAAGTTTATCGAGACCCCCGGGAAGGCACCCGTCAAAAAAAAATCACCCTGCCCGAAAATGTTTCGATTAACCCGTTTTCGTGGACTATTACTCACGCCGCGGCCACGTCCAAGGCCCGGAGTCGGATCTTGCCAAAAAAATTTGTAGGGGCTCCTTGGCCCAAATGAGGCCCTTTGGAACCTTAACATGCACCAAAACCGGGCCCCGGATGCTTTCCAATCCCACCTCCGTAATTCCGACCAATACAAATAACTGAATCGGGAGGCCATTTAGAGGCCCTTTTGGGGCCAGAAGCCCCCCAGAATTTACAGAGACCCTATTGGGACCCCTGGGAAGGCACCCGTCAAAAAAAATCACCCTGCCCGAAAATATTCCTATTTACCTGTTTTCATGGACTACTACTCACGACTCGGCAATGTCCCAGGGGCCGGAGTCGGAACTTGCCCAAAAAAATTTTAGGGCCTCCTTGGGCCATATGAGTCCCTTTGGAACCTTAACGTGACCCAAAACCGGGCACCGGTGCCCTTTAATCCCACCTCTGTAATTCCGACCAATACCGATAACCGACTCGGGAGGCCATTTAGAGGCCCTTTTGGCGCTTGAAGCCCCCCAAAATTTACAGTGACCGTATAAGGACCCCTGGGAAGGCACCCGTCAAAAAAAATTACCCTTCCCGAAAATATTATGACTTAACGGTTTTCGTGGACTATTACTCACGCCCCGGCCACGTCTTGGGCCCGGAGTCGGATCTTGCCCAAAAAAATTTTAGGCCCTCCTTGGGCCATATGAGGCCCTTTGGAACCTTAACATGCCCTAAAACCGGGCACCGGATGCTTTCCAATCCCACCACCGTAATTTCGACCAATACCGATAACCGACTCGGGAGGCCATTTAGAGGCCCTTTTGGGGCTTGAAGCCCCTCAAAATTTGCAGAGACCCTATTGGGACCCCCGGGAAGGCACCTGTGCCCGAAAATGTTTTGATTTACCCGTTTTTGTGGTCTACTCACTCCCTGCCACGTCCCGGGGCCCGCAGTCGGATCTTGCCAAAAAAAATTTTACGGCCTCCTTAGGCCATATGAGGCCCTTTGGAACCTTAACATGCCCCAAAACCGGGCACCGAATTCCTTCCAATCCCACCTCCCTAATTCCGACCAATACTGATAACCGACTAGGGAGGCCATTCAGAGGCCCCTTTGGGACTTGAAGCCCTCCTAAATTTACAGAGACCCTAAAAGGACCCCCGGGAAGTCACCTGTCAAAAAAAATCACCCTGCCAGTAAATGTTTCTATTAACCCGTTTTCGTGGACTATTACTCACGCCCCGGCCATGTCCTGGGAACCGGTGTTGGATCATGCCTAAAAAATTTTTAGGGCCTCCTTGGGACCTATGAGGCCCTTTGGAACCTTAACATCACCCAAAATCGGGCACCAGATGCCTTCCAATCACACCTCCGTAATTCTGACCAATACCGATCACCGACTCGGGAGGCCATTGAGAGGCTCTTTTGGGGCCAGAAGCCCCCCAAAATCTATAGAGACCCTATTAAGACCTCCGGGATGGGACTTGTTAAATAAAATCACCTTGCCCGAACATGTTCTGATTTACCCGTTTTCGTGGACTATTACTCACGCCCCCGCCACGTACTAGGAACCGGTGTCGGATCTTGCCCAAAATTTTTTTAGAGCCTCCTTGGGCCATATGAAACCCTTTGGAACCTTAACATGCCCCAAAACCGAGACCCGGATGCCTTCCAATCCCACCTCCGTAATTCCGATCAATACAGATAATCGACTCGGGAGGCCATTTAGAGGCCCTTTTGGGGCCAGAAGCCCCCCAAAATCTACAGAGACCCTATTAAGACCCCCGGGAAGGCAGTCGTTAAAAAAAAACACCCTGTTCGAAAATGTTCTGATTTACCCGTTTTCGTGGACAATTACTCACGCCGCGGCCACGTCCCGGGCCCGGAGTCGGATCTTGCCAAAAAAATTTGTAGGGCCTCCTTGGCCCATATGAGGCCCTTTGGAACCTTAACATGCACCAAAACCGGGCCCCGGATGCTTTCCAATCCCACCTCCGTAATTCCGACCAATACAAATAACCGAATCGGGAGGCCATTTAGAGGCCCTTTTGGGGCCAGAATCCCCCCAGAATTTACAGAGACCCTATTGGGACCCCTGGGAAGGCACCCGTCTAAAAAAAATCACCCTGCCCGAAAATATTCCTATTTATTCGTTTTCGTGGACTACTACTCACGACCCGGCAATGTGCCGGGGGCCGGAGTCGGAACTTGCCCAAAAATTTTTTAGGGCCTCCTTGGGCCATATGAGTCCCTTTGAACCTTAACATGACCCAAAACCGGGCACCGGTGCCCTTTAATCCCACCTCCGTAATTCCGACCAATACCGATAACCGACTCGGGAGGCCATTTAGAGGCCCTTTTGGCGCTTGAAGCCCCCGAAAATTTACAGTGACCGTATAAGGACCCCTGGGAAGGCACCCGTCAAAAAAAATTACCCTTCCCGAAAATATTATGACTTAACGGTTTTCGTGGACTATTACTCACGCCCCGGCCACGTCTTGGGCCCGGAGTCGGATCTTGCCCAAAAAAATTTTAGGCCCTCCTTGGGCCATATGAGGCCCTTTGGAACCTTAACATGCCCTAAAACCGGGCACCGGATGCTTTCCAATCCCACCACCGTAATTTCGACCAATACCGATAACCGACTCGGGAGGCCATTTAGAGGCCCTTTTGGGGCTTGAAGCCCCCCAAAATTTGCAGAGACCCTATTGGGACCCCCGGGAAGGCACCTGTGCCCGAAAATGTTTTGATTTACCCGTTTTTGTGGTCTACTCACTCCCCGGCCACGTCCCGGGGCCCGCAGTCGGATCTTGCCAAAAAAAATTTTACGGCCTCCTTAGGCCATATGAGGCCCTTTGGAACCTTAACATGCCCCAAAACCGGACACCGAATTCCTTCCAATCCCACCTCCCTAATTCCGACCAATACTGATAACCGACTCGGGAGGCCATTTAGAGGCCCCTTTGGGAATTGAAGCCCTCCTAAATTTACAGAGACCCTAAAAGGACCCCCGGGAAGTTACCTGTCAAAAAAAATCACCCTGCCAGAAAATGTTTCTATTAACACGTTTTCGTGGACTATTACTCACGCCCCGACCATGTCCTGGGAACCGGTGTCGGATCATGCCTAAAAATTTTTTAGGGCCTCCTTGGGACCTATGAGGCCCTTTGGAACCTTAACATCACCCATAATCGGGCACCAAATGCATTCCAATCACACCTCCGTAATTCCGACCAATACCGATCACCGACTCGGGAGGCCATTGAGAGGCCCTTTTGGGGCCAGAAGCCCTCCAAAATCTATAGAGACCCTATTAAGACCCCCGAGATGGGACTTGTTAAATAAAATCACCCTGTCCGATCATGTTCTGATTTACCCGTTTTCGTGGACTATTACTCACGCCCCCGCCACGTACTAGGAACCGGTGTCGGATCTTGCCAAACAAATTTTTAGAGCCTCCTTGGGCCATATGAAACCCTTTGGAACCTTAACATGCCCCAAAACCGAGACCCGAATGCCTTCCAATCCCACCTCCGTAATTCCGATCAATACTGATAATCGACTCGGGAGGCCATTTAGAGGCCCTTTTGGGGCCAGAAGCCCCCCAAAATCTACAGAGACCCTATTAAGACCCCCGGGAAGGCACTCGTTAAAAAAAAACACCCTGCTCGAAAATGTTCTGATTTACCGGTTTTCGTGGACAATTACTCACGCAGCGGCCACGTCCTGGGAACCGGTGTCGAATCTTGCCCAAAATTTTCTTAGACCCTCCTTGGGCCATATGAAGCTATTTGGAACCTTAACATTCCCAAAAACTGGGCACCGGATGCTTTCTAATCCCACCACCGTAATTTCGACCAATACCGATAATCGACTCGGGAGGCCATTTAGAGACCCTTTTGGGGCTTGAAGCCCCCCAAAATTTACAGTAACCCTATAAGGACCCCCGAGAAGGCACCTTTCAAAAAAAATTACCCTTCCCGAAAATATTCTGATTTAACGGTTTTCGTGGACTATTACTCACGCCCCGGCCACGTCCTGGGCCCGGAGTCGGATCTTGCCCAAAAAAATTTTAGGCCCTCCTTGGGCCATATGAGGCCCTTTTTGAACCTTAACATGCCCCAAAAACGGGCACCGGATGTTTTCCAATCCCACCACCTTAATTTCGACCAATACCGATAACTCACTCGGGACGCCATTTAGAGGCCCTTTTGGGGCTTGAAGCTCCCCAAAATTTGCAGAGACCCTATTGGGACCCCCGGGAAGGCACCTGTGCCCGAAAATGTTCTGATTTACCCGTTTTTGTGGTCTACTCACGCCTCGGCCACGTCCCGGGGCCCGGAGTCGGATCTTGCCCAAAAAATTTTTACGACCTCCGTAATTCCGACCAATACCGATAATCGACTCGGGAGGCCATTTAGAGGCCCTTTTGGGGCCAGAAGCCCCCCAAAATCTACTGAGACCCTATTAAGACCCCCGGGAAGGCACTTGTTAAATAAAATCACCCTGCCCGAAAATGTTCCGATTTACCCGTTTTCGTGGACTATTACTCACGCCCCGGCCACGTACTGGGAACCGGTGTCGGATCTTGCCCAAAATTTATTTGGAGCCTCCTTGGGCCATATGAAACCCTTTGGAACCTTAAGATGCCCCAAAACCGAGACCCGGATGCCTTCCAATCCCACCTCCGTAATTCCGATCAATACAGATAATCGACTCGGGAGGCCATTTAGAGGCCCTTTTGGGGCCAGAAGCCCCCCAAAATCTACAGAGACCCTATTAAGACCCCCGCGAAGGCACTCGTTAAAAAAAATCACCCTGCCCGAAAATGTTTCTATTAACCCGTTTTCGTGGACTATTACTCACGCCCCGGCCACGTCCCAAGCCCGGAGTCGGATCTTGCCAAAAAATTTTATAGGGCCTCCTTGGCCCATATGAGGCACTTTGGAACCTTAACATGCATCAAAACCGGGCCCGGATGCTTTCCAATCCCACCTCCGTAATTCCGACCAATACAGGCCATTTAGAGGCCCTTTTGGGGCTAGAAGCCCCCCAAAATTTACAGAGGCCCTATTGAGATCCTTGGGAAGGCACTCGTCAAAAAAAATCTCCTAGCCCGAAACTGTTCTGATTTACCCGTTTTCTTGGACTATTACTCACGCCCCGCCCATCCCGGGGCCCGGAGTCGGATCTTGCCCAAAATTTTTCTAGGTTCTCCTTGGGCCATATGAGGCCCTTTGGAACCTTAACATGCCCCAAAAAAGGGCACCGGATTCCTTCTAATCCCACCTCCGTAATTCCGACCAAAACCAATAACCGACTCGGGAGGTCATTTAGAGGCCCTTTTGGGGCTTGAAGCCCTCCCAGAATTTACAGAGACCCTATTGGGATCCCAGGGAAGGCACCTGTCATAAAAAGTCGCCCTGCCCGAAAATGTTTTGATTTACCCGTTTTCGTGGACTATTACTCACGCCCCGGCCACGTCCTAGGGCCCGGAGTCGGAACTTGCCCAAATTTTTTTTAGGGCCTCCTTGGGCCATATAAGTCCCTTTGGAACCTTAAAATGACCCAAAACCGGGCACCGGATGCCATTTAATCCCACCTCCGTATTTCCGACCAATACCGATAACCGACTCGGGAGGCCATTTAGAGGCCCTTTTGGCGCTTGAAGCCCCCCAAATTTACAGTGACCCTATACGGACCCCGGGAAGGCAACCGTCAAAAAAAATTACCCTTCCCGAAATGTTCCGATTGACCCGTTCTCGTGGACTATTACTCACGCCCCGTCCACGTCCCGGGGCCTGGAGTCGGATCTTGCCCTAAATTTTTTACGGGCCTCCTTGTGCCATATGAGGCCCTTTGGAACCTTAACATACCCCAAAATCGGGCACCGGATGCCTTCCAATCCCACCTCCGTGATTCCGACCAATACCGACAACCGACACGAGAGGCCATTTAGAGGCCCTCTTGGGGCTTGAAGCCCCCCAAAATTTACAAAGACCCTAAAGGGACCCCCCGGAAGGCACCTGTCAAAAAAATCACCCTGCCCCAAAATTTCCTGATTTACCCGTTTTCGTGGACTATTACTCATGCCCGGGCCACGTCTCGGGGGCCGGAGTCGGATCTTGCCCTAAATGTTTTTAGGGCCTCCTTGGCCCATATGAGGCCCATTGAAACTTTAAAATGCCAGAAACCAGGCACCGGATGCCTTCCAATCCCACCTTCGTAATTCCGACCAATACCGATTACCGACTCGGGAGGCCATTTAGAGGCTCTTTTGGGGCTTGATGCCCCCCAAAATTTAAAGAGACCCTATTGGGACCCCCGGGAAGGAACCTGTCAAAAAAATCACTCTTCCTGAAAATGTTCTGATTTACCCGTTGTCGTGGACAACATTCCCCATCACGTCCCCGGGCCCGGAGTTGGATCATGCCCAAAATTTTTATAGGGCCTCCTTGGGCCATATGAGGCCCTTTGGAACCTTAACATGCCCAAAATCGGGCAACGGATGCCTTCCAATCCCACCCCCGTAATTCCGACCAATACCGATAACCGACTCGGAAGACCATCTATAGGCCCTTTTGGGCTTGAAACACCCAAAATTTACAGAGACCCTATTGGGACCCTCAGGAAGGTAATTGTGCCCAAAAATGTTCTGATTTACCCGTTTTTGGGATCCCTATAGGGTCTCTATAAATTTTTGGGCGCTTCTGGCCCCAAAAGGGTCTCTAAATGGACTCCCGAGTCGGTATCGGTATTGATCGGAATTACGGAGGTGGTTTTGGAAGGCATCCGGTGCCCGGTTTCGGGGCATGTTATGGTTCCAAAGGGTCCCATATGGCCCACGGAGGCCCTAAAAAAGTTTTGGGCAAGATTCGACTCCGGGCACCGGGACGCGGTCGGGTTAAAACGGGTAAATAAGAACATTTTTTGCAAAGGTGCCTTCCCGGGGGTCCCAGAGGGTCTCTGTAAATTTTGGGGGACTTCAAGCCCCAAAAGGGCCTCCCGAGTCGGTTATCGGTATTGGTCGGAATTACGGAGGTGGGATTGGAAGGCATCAGGTGCTCGGTTTTGGGGCATGTTAAGGTTCCAAAGGGTTTCATATGGCCCAAGGAGGCCCTAAAAAAATGTTGGGCAAGATCCGACTCTGGGCCCCGGTACGTGGCCGGGGCGTGAGTAATAGTCCACGAAAAATGTGTAAATCGAAAAATTTTTGGGCAGCGTGATTTTTTTTGACGAGTGCCTTCCCGGGGGTCCCTATAGGGTCTCTATAAATTTTGGGGGGGCTTGTAGCCCTAAAAGAGCCTCTAAATGGCCTCCCGAGTCGGTTATCGGTATTGGTCGGAATTACGGAGGTGGGATTGGGGTGCATCCGGTGCCCGATTTTGGGACATGTTAAGGTTCCAAAGGGCCTCATATTGCCCAAGGACGCCCTAAAATTTTTTTGGGCAAGATCCGACTCTGGGCCCCGGGACGTGGCTGGGGTGTGAGTAGTCCACGAAAACGGGTAAATCAGAACATTTTCGGGCACAGGTGTCTTATCGAGGGTCCTAGTAGGGTCTCCGTAAATTTTGGGGAGCTTCAAGCCCCAAAAGAGCCTCTAAATTAAGGAGTTGGTTGATGTATTGGTTGAAATTAAGGAGGTGGGATTGGAAGGCATCTAGTGCCCGGTTTTGGGGCATGTTAAGGTTCCAAAGGGCCTCATATGTCCCAAGGAGGCCCTAAAATTTTTTTGGGCAAGATCCGACTCCGGGCCTCGGGACGTGGCCATGGCGTGAGTAATAGTCCACGAAAACGGGTAAATCAAAACATTTTCGGGCAGGGTGATTTTTTTTGACAGGTGCCTTCCAGGGGGTCCCAATAGGGTCTCTGTAAATTTTTGGGGGCTTCAAGCCCCAAAAGGGCCTGTAAATGGCCTCCCGAGTCGGTTATCGGTATTGGTCAGAATTACGGAGGTGAGATAAGAAGGCATCCGGTGCCCGGTTTCGGGACATGTTAAGGTTCCAAAGGGCCTCATATGGCCCAAGGAGGGCCTAAAACAATTTTGGGCAAGATCCGACTCCGTGTTGGGACATGGCAGGGCGTGAGTAATAATACACGAAAACCGGTAAATCGGAACATTTTCGGGCAGGGTAATTTTTTTTGACAGGTGCCTTCCTGGGGGTCCCAACAGGGTCACTGTAAATTTTGGGGGGCTTCAAGCCCCAAAAGGTCCTCTACATGGCCTCCCGAGTCGGTTATCGGTATTGGTCGGAATTACAGAGGTGGCATTGGAAGGCATCCGGTGCCCGGTTTTTGGTCATGTTAAGGTTCCATGGGGCCTTATTTGGCCCAAGGACGCCTTAAAATAATTTTGGGCAAGATGCGACTCAGGGCCCCAGGACGTGTCCGGGGCTTGAGCAATAGTCCACGAAAACGGGTAAATCAGAATATTTTCGGGTAGGGTGATTTTTTTTCATGGGTGCCTTCCCGGGGGTCCCAATAGGGTCTCTGTAAATTTTGGGGGGCTTCTGTCCCCAAAAGGGCCTCTAACGGCCTCCCGAGTCGGTTAACGGTATTGGTCGGAATTACGGAGGTGGGATTGGAAGACCTCCAATGCCCAGTTTTAGGTCATGTTAAGGTTGCAAAGGTCCTCATATGGCCCTAAAAAAATTGGGCAAGATCCGACAACAGGCCCGGGACGTGGCCGGGCGAGAGTAATAGTCCACGAAAACGGGTAAATGGGAACATTTTCAGGCAGGGTGAATTTTTTTACGGGTACCTTTTTGGGGGTCCCTATAGGGTCTTTGTAAATTTTGGGGGCGCTTCGGGCCCCAAAAGGGCCTCGAAATGACCTCCTGAGTCGGCTATCGGTTTTGATCGGAATTACGGAGGTGGGATTAAAATGCATCCGGTGCTCGGTTTTGGGGCATGTTAAGGTTCCAAAGGGCTTCATATAGGCCAAGGAAGCCCTAAAATTTTTTTGGCCAAGATCCGACTCCAGGCCCTGGACGTGGCCGGTGCGTGAGTAATAGTCCACGAAAATGGGTAAATCGGAACATTTTTGGGCAGGGTTAATTTTTTTGACGAGTGCCTTCCCGGGGGTCGCAAAAGGGGCCCTGTAAATTTAGGGGGGCTTCAGCCCCAAAAGGGCCTCTAAATGGCCTCCCGTGTCGGTCATCGGTATTGGTCGGAATTACGGAGGTGGGATTGGAAGGCATCCGGTGCCCGGATTTGGGGCATGTAAGGTTCCAAAGGGCCTCATATGGACCTAGGAGGCCCTAAAAAATTTTGGGTGCGTGAGTAATAGTCCACGAAAACGGATAAATCGGAACATTTTCAGGCAGGGTGATTATTTTTGATGGGTGCCTTCCCGGGGATCTCAATTGGGTCTCTGTAAATTTTGGGGGCTTCAAGCCCCAAAAGGGCCTCTAAATGGCCTCCTGAGTCGGTTATCGGTATTAGTCGGGATTACGGAGGTGGGATTGGAAGGCATCCAGTGCCCGGTTTTGGGGCATGTTAAGGTTCCAAAGAGCCTAAAAATGTTTTCGGCAAGATCTGACTCTAGGCCCTGGGACGTGGCCGGGGCGTGAGTAATAGTCAACGAAAACAGGTAAATCGGAACATTTTTCGGGCAGGGTAATTTTTTTTGACAGGTGCCTTCCCGGGGATCCCAATATGGTCTTTGTAAATTTTCGGGGGTTTCTGGCCCTAACAGGGCCTCTAAATGGCCTCTCGAGTCGGTTATCGGTATTGGTCGGCATTATATAGATGGGATTGGAAGGCATCCGGTGCCCGGTTTTGGGTCATGTTAAGGTTCCAAAGGGCCTCCTATGGCCCAAGGAGGCCATATTAAATTTTTGGGCAAGATCCGACAACGGGCCCCGGGACGTGGCCGAGGCGTGAGTAAATTGGAACATTTTCGGGCAGGGTGTTCTTTTTGGACGGGTGCCTTCCCTGGGATCCCAATAGGGACTCTAAAAATTTTGGGGGGCTTCAAGCATCAAAAGGGCCACTAAATGGCCTCCCGAGTCGGTTATCGGTATTGGTCAGAATTACGGAGGTGGGATTGGAAGGCATCCGGTGCCCGGTTTTGGGGCATGTTAAGGTTCCAAAGGGCCTCATATGGCCCAAGGAGGGCCTAAAACAATTTTAGGCAAGATTCGACTCCGGGCCCCGAGTGTGGCCGGGGTGTAATAGTCCACGAAAACAAGTAAATCGGAACATTTTCGGGAACGGTAATTTTTTATTGACAGGAGCCTTCCCGGGGGTCCCAATAGGGTCACTATAAATTTTGGGGGGCTTCAAGCCCCAAAAGGGCCACTAAATGACCTCCCGAGTCGTTTATCGGTATTGGTAGGAATTACGGGGGTGGGATTGGAAGGCATCCGGTGCCCGGTTTTTGGTCATGTTAAGGTTCCAAAGGGCCTCATATGGCCCAAGGACGCCCTAAAAAAATTTTGGGCAAGATCCGACTCCGGGCCGCAGGACGTGTCAGGGGAGTGAGTAATAGTCCACGAAAAGGGTAAATCGGAACATTTTCGGGCAGCGTGGTTTTTTTGACGAGTGCCTTCCCGGGGGTCCCAATAGGGTCTTTTTAAATTTTGGGGGGCTTCTGGCCCCAAAAGGGCCTGTAAATGGCCACCCGAGTCGGTTATCGGTATTGGTCGGAATAACGGAGGTGGGATTGGAAGGCATCCGGTTCCCGATTTTGGGTCATGTTAAGGTTCCAAAGGGCCTCATATGGCCCAAGGAGGCCCTAAATTTTTTTTGGGAAAGATCCGATTCCGCTCCCCGGGACGTGGCCGGGGCGGCGGGGCGTGAGTTATAGTCCACGAAAATGGGTAAATCGAAACATTTTCGGGCAGGGTAATTTTTATTGACGGGTGCCTTCCCGGGGGTCCCAATAGGGTCACTGTAAATTTTGGGGGGCTTCAAGCCCCAAAAGGGCCTCTAAATGGCCTCCCGAGTCGGTAATCGGTGTTGGTCAGTATTAATAAGGTGGTATTGGATGGCATCCGGTGCCAGGTTTTGGGACATGTTAAGGTTTCAAAGGGCCTCATATGGCCCAAGGAGGCCCTAAAAATATTTTGGCCAACATCCTACTCCGGGCCCTGACACGTGTCCCTGGCGTGAGTATTAGTCCACGAAAACGGGTAAATCGGAACAGGTGCCTTCCCGCGGGTCCCAATAGGGTCTCTGTAAACGGGTAAAAAAAAGATCACCCTGCCCGAAAATGTTCCGATTTACCCGTTTTCATGGACCATTACTCACGCCCTGGCCACTTCCGGGGCCCGGAATCGGATCTTTGCCAAAAACAATTTAGGGCCTCCTTGGTCCATGTGAGGCCCTTTTAAACCTTAACATGACCCAAAACCGGGCACCGGATGCCTTCTGATCCCACATTCGTAATTCTCACCCGTATCGATTACCGACGCGGAAGGCCATTTAGAGGCCCTTTGAAGCTTGAAGCCCCCCAAAATTTTCAGAGACCCTATTGGGACCCCTGGGAAGGCACCCGTCAAAAAAAATCACCATGCCCGAAAATTTTCTGGTTTACCCATTTTCGTGGACTATTACTCATGCGTCGGCCACGTCCCGTGGCATGGAGTCAGATCTTGCCGATAATTTTTTAGGGCCTCCTTGGGCCATATGAGGCCCTTTTGAACCTTAACATGCCACAAAACCGGGCACCGGATGCTTTCCCATCCCACCTCCGCAATTCTAACGAATACCGATAACCGACTCGGGAGGCATTTTAGAGGCCCTTTTGGGGCGTGAAGCCCCCGAAAATTTACAGTGACCCTATTGGACCCCCAGGAAGGGACTGATAGGTTCTAGTCGTATCACCTATTCAAAGATAAACCTACGGTCCTCTAACTAAGGTAGTCAGTGGAAGCAGGGTCGAATCCGCAGGGAGACAGAGTTTCTAAATTAATATCCAATTAACTAGCTACTTCAGATGAAAAGAGGGAGAATTAGTTTAACTAATGATTAAACTAAGAAAGACGAATTAGGCAGAGGATTTAACTATGGAATAAAAGCCTAGGGTATTAGGTCGGTCCACCATGCTTATACGAATCAAACAAGGTCAACAACTATCAAAACCTAGGTCAATAGTCGAGGGATTAGAGCATGTGTTGAGCTATGGTTAAGACTCAACGCTCATAGTTCAACATACGCCGCATGTTCACTAACGTAATCAGAACTACTGATGTGTCCTAGGGCCTCTAGTCGTAAGACGGATCTGTGCAAACAACTATTAACCACACGCAATCAATGAAATTGGCCACTAACATTAATCACTAATTAAGAACAAACCACACCACAATCACTCTAATCAAGCCCTAGAAATCAATAGGAGTCTAAATAACAATCATGGTATAAACATGGCTTCCCTATCTAACACCCTAGAAAGAGAACTACTCAGACATGGTCGAATTGACAACAACAAATGTAATTGAAAACCCTAAGAATTGCATCATGAACTAATTGAAAAATAAGCAATTGAACTAAAGTAATTGAGAGAAAGGAATAAAGCAATAAGCAAGACGATTACCAAATTGACGGAAAGCGAAAACTTTAATTGAATTGAAGTAACACTTGAATCTCTTCTACAATGGAAAGCAATGATAAACTAGGCTAAGAGCTCTCTAAGTGTTTAATAATATCAAAGATACCAATAAAAACAACCTAAAAAAGTATATATAGTTTCTAAGAAAACAATAAGATAGAGTGGGGAAAATAACGAAATTCGCATCCCCGTGTCGTCCACCCGATCGGTCAAAAGGCCGCCCGATCGGGCCTGGGAACAAGCCTCCAGCAGCAATAGATTAAGGAGCGCCCGATGTGATCGGGCAAGTCCACCCGATCGGGGCCGCAACACTAGCACCTAATCGGGCAAGACCGCCCGATGCCATCGGGTGAATGCTTTGTTTGGCTTCTCAGAAAATGCAGCAAATGACCAAGTGTAGGTCCGCCCGATGGGATCGGGCAAGTCCACCCGATCTGGCTGAAAATCTGAACTTAGGGGCTGCTATACTCGTACCCGATCGGGCAGTCTTTGCCCGACCCGATCGGGCGAGGATACGTTCTTCCTTGCTTCTACTTGGCTTCAGACGCCAAGTCTTTGCACACTTACTTCTTCATAATGGGGTCCAAATACCATCTTGAGACCTCTAAGATGCCTCATAACTTTCCGCTATAGCATGGTGCTCAAAATATCAAGTAAATAGGGAGTTTTTCCCTAAAACCTGCAAAATGATATAAAACACACAAACCACAACTATATCAAAATAGTTAGCATAAATAGCTCCTAAGAGCATCAATATCGCACAATTTAGCGTGTATAGAAAGGGAAAAACTCTATAAGAAATCAATATATCAAATTCCCCCAAGCTAAACCTTTGCTTGTCCTCAAACAAATAGAACATGATCGTGGAATAGATTGCCTCACCCCATAGATAAAATAATTCAAGCTCAAAAAACATTTTCAAGACTAAGAATCGTTCAAGCAGGCATAATTCAAGTTCGGCAAATCAAATCCTTCCAACCACCAATCATCCAAGCAATTCATCAAGTTCAAGTGACTACTAGGCATACAAATCCTGAAAAGGTGCTCACAAAGGGTGTCACTCCTCTTAATTTTGTGGCAGGCAAAGAATGTGCTCGAAGACTCACCGACCCGACCATAAATGTCCCTTCCCACTCACACTCTCATGTGTTTAAGAAGGTAAAATGTCGCTCATCCTAATCAAGTCGACTCAACTAGCAGACGTACTCTTTAACTTTGACAAACTGACCAAAATCAATCTAGTAGACATTGTAGGCACAAGCTCAAGAGGACTTTTCCGGGTTGTAATGGGGCTTAGGTAAGAGGTATGGGGATACTTTTGGGTAATGTGGTGGAAAAACCAAGAAAGGGGGAGCATGAACACTCAAACAAGGCCTTAGATGGCCTAAGCAACTCCCAATCAACACCATATAACCATGAAAAATAAACCAACTCTCAAAATTCAATGAATACTCACAACAAACCCAAACTTTAGGCAATGAAATGAAACTTTCTTTATGAACGTGCGTGAATGAAAGAACTTTGAATTCTTTTGAACTTTTATTTCATTTTTTTCTTTCATTTTTCTGAACTTCATTCACGCAACTCTAATTTTGCCTTTTCTTTTCTTTTTCTCATAATCAAGCCACAACAAATACACTTTTGATTCCTCAACAACCAAACCAAACCATGAAACCAACTTCACTCTCAACCCATACAAAACCTCCCCCAAGCTAGGCTTGGAAATAGTATCGAAACAAAGGCCATGGGCTTATAATAAGGGTTTAAGTAACATGAAACAAGGTCATTAGGCTCAGCGGGGCTAAGGAGGATAAAAATGTATCAAAAACTAACTCTGGGGCTCAAGAATAAGTCAAAAGAATGCCTCTATCATAGCAAGTGTAACAAGTCACCAAACATCATATGAGTACGAAGTCAAAATCAAGATCAATCCTGCTAGAGAGGAACTAACACACCAAAAATATAGACTGGATAATAGTATGAATCCAATAGGCTAGAAAAAGGCCTCACAGTCTAACCAAATCAAGTATGCAGCACAAAGTAGTATATCATAGTCAGAAATTGCTCGAAATCAAAGTAGTCGAACATCAAATCAAAGCCTCAGAATCACAAATGCCCAGCTATCCAGAAAACAAAGTCAAATCATTCTCAATAAAGCACAACAAGGGGCACAGGGAGGCAATCAAACCACTCATGATCAAACATATTTTTTTTCAAATTTTTTCAATTTTTCTCAAAGCTGTAAACTAAACTATCAATGCTTTAAACTACACTAAAAAGCAATAAACTATACTCACAGTGAGAGATTCTCCCCCAAGCTGAACGAGGAAATGTCCTCATTGAAACGAGGGAGAGGAGACAACAAGGGCATCAGCCGCCCATATCATCATTAGTGGGGTCACTGAAGAAACCACCACTAGAAGTACCACCACCATCTGTATAACCACCACCGGAGGGATCACCTGAAAAACCACTCATCCCTCCACCAAAGCCACTAGGACCTGCATCAAAACCACCGCCAAAACCACTAGGCCCAAGACCAAAGTCTCCTAAAGAGACGGACTGACGAGCAGGCTCATCCTCCTCATCCTCTGCCATGTCATCACTCTGACCGGTAGGCTGGCCATAACTCGGGTTCCAATGGTACCACGAGGGGTGCTGAGCAGTCTGCTCAATAATGCCACGCCTACAATAGTCGTCATAGAGAGGATAAAGGGCGTAGTGCTGGTCGTTAGCCAAGGTATCCATCCGCCCCCCCATCTGGTCTATACGGGTGTAGAGCTGATCGATGCGAGTGCCATAGCCCGCGAGGGTGGCGGTGTTCGCGTTGATCAGCCCTTCCATCCTTCCCATCCCCGTCTCCATGCGACCTAGGGTCGACATCATAGAAGTAAAGTCAAATGTGTCCGTGTGAGGGGGAGGAGGGGGGAGCAGAAGTGGAGGCGCCCTCGTCTAAAATCGGCGTATGCCGCCTATGGTAAGAACGGCGAGGGGCTCTGGGTCAGGGACAACTAGATCGACTCCCTCTATAGGGAGTAGGTAGTTTGCCTGACGAGGCCGTAGTCGGGCTCTAGGGTCGGGCAGAATGAGGGATTTTTTTGACTTAATCACCCATTGAAATCTATGGTCAGGCAGGCGGGTCAGGACCTTGAGGGTGTTAAGGTAGGTGAGGTCAATGAGGGTAGGGCCAAGGACGGGGGTACGCTGAGTCTCGTCAAAGCCGGCAATTTGCCGGGCAAACAATGTGATCAACCCCCCGTTGACTAACCTCCTAGAGGTCCAACTATTGTCTTCCCTTGGCTTAGGGAGCGAGTTCGAGATACACTCGAACTGAATAGCGACATGGTGAGCCAAGTTGTACTGAACTTGCTCCCTAGAGCCTTTAGCAATGTAGCTAGCTATATCAACTAGCTCGGCTCCCCGGACCAAGTGACCCTCAAACCGTCCCAACAGAGTCTGGGCCATGAACCGTATCCAAATGCTAAAAATAGGGTGATGGAAGTTCGCCCAATGACAGTGCTGGATGTCAAAGGGCGTAGGGTCCCCTGTCAGCATAACATAAGTGTCGGCCATTTTAAAGTGGTCGGGTGGGTAGTAGTCACCCCGTACCTGTAACCTAAGAACCCCCGCAAATTCCCTAAGGCTAAAGGAGTGTTCTTGGTTTAGAAGTCTAAAGTGGACATGGGTGACCGGACCGGCCCGGGGCTTTATCAAACTGAAACTACTAAAAAATTCATAGACTAGAGGAGGATAAATGTTAACATGTACATTAAAAAGCGCCTCCATGCCTAAAACTTTCATGAATTCTAAAATCATCAGTTAAACCAAGTTTAGACAAAAGCTCAACATCTAGAAATCGGGTAGGAAGTACCTCACGTTTTTTAAATCGCAAGAATTTCTCGCGATGTTCGTCATCCCGGAAAATGATTTCAGGGTATTGAGGATCCCGTGGAACTTGTGGTGGTGGTGGTGGTTGTGGTGTTGCCTCTCGCCTAGATCGCGAGCCTTCACCTCGAATGAGCCTTTTGAATTTGCTTGCCATGGTAGAAAATGAACCTTGCAACCTCTTTTAACACAAAGATGGGGTTTAAGGTGAGTGTGGGAAGAGAAAGGAGAGGGAAGATGACTTTTATGAATGGAATTTTTGTGAGATGGAGATTGAAAGGAGGAAAGGAAGGGATTTTATGAAGTTTGGAGGGGAAAGGATGAAGTTTTGAGGGGTACAAATAGAGTTTTAATGGAGGTTGGGGTTTGGGGATTTAAGGTTGAAGATGAGTGAAGAGAGAGAGAGAGGGAGTTGAAGTGAAAGGATAAAAAAGTTGTGGTGAGAAAATGAAGGAAATTGGGGGGTTTTGACGGATTGTGGTCGCAGGCCCGATCGGGTGCTTGGCCGCCCGATAGGGTGAAACTCAATTATTTGTGGCTGGGAAAAAAGCCTTCACCCGATCTTCCGCCCGATCGGGCGCCTAA
Source organism: Patellifolia procumbens (assembly GCA_947645195.1). Lineage (NCBI taxonomy): Eukaryota > Viridiplantae > Streptophyta > Magnoliopsida > Caryophyllales > Amaranthaceae > Patellifolia > Patellifolia procumbens. The sequence goes on along the minus strand of CANSGD010001498.1, from coordinate 432,585 downwards.
TTTTTCATCGGGTTCTCAAGTCTCGTGCCCGATCGGGCGATGGTTGCCCGATGGCGTCGGGCGGAATCCCGTTTTGACAGATTTTTGGCTTTGACCTTTGCGCATTCACCCGATTTGCCACCCGATCGGGCAAGGTATTTTTGATCGGGTGCTAGGGTTGCGCACCCGATCGGGCACACCTTGCCCGATTTGATCGGGAGACCTTTCTTTTCTTCCTCTGTGATAATGTTCGCCCACCCGATCGGGCATCAGCCACCCGATCTGATCGGGCGAGCTACTGTTCAGTAAGTAGCTCGCCTTTTTGCAAATTTGGGGCAAGTATGGCTCAAGTTTCTCTTCAAATAGCATATCTGCACATCAAAGCACACAAGATCTAGGAACACATTGGTACCCTCACACTCTCTCACATGCTTCAAACTACGAAACAAAAGAAAAGAAGATCTAACTAAGAGATACAGGTTGCCTCCTGCAAAGCGCTGGTTTATGAAGGTCCCGCACGACCATATTACCTCTCTAGGTAGATGAATCAAGTGGGGAGGAATCAAAGCGGATTTCCTCCACACAACCAACAAAGGCACCTTCATGGTACAGCTTCAGACGCTGTCCATTTGCCTTAAACTTCTCTTCTTTTTGGTTGGCAACCTCGATGGCACCATGTGCCTTCACTTCTGTCACCTCGAATGGTCCAGACCATCAAGATTTGAGCTTTCCAGGAAACAGTCTCAACCTGGAATTGAACAATAGGACCTTGTCGCCAACCTTGAATTCTCTTTTTCCTATCATCTTATCATGCAACTTCTTCGTTTGCCCTTTATAGAGCCTGTGATTTTCATAAGCATCCAAACGGAGCTCATCCAACTCATTGAGTTGAAGAAGTCGTGCTTTACCTGCAGCTGTCAAATCAAGGTTAATCTCTTTGACCGCCCACGCAGAAAGTTACTCCATCTCAACTGGTAGATGACAAGCTTTGCCATAAACCAGTCGATAGGGTGTGGTACCCAAAGGAGTCTTAAAAGCAGTGCGGAGCGCCCAAAGAGTATCATCAAGTTTCAATGACCAATCTTTTCTAGCTTTAGTGACCACTTTTTCAAGGATCCTCTTAATTTACCTATTAGACACTTCTACTTGGCCACTAGTTTGAGGTTGATAGGCAAGACCGACTTTGTGGGTGACTCCATGTTTTGTCAATAGGGTCTTGAAGGTGCTCTTATGAAAGTGAGAGCCTCCATCACTAATTACAACACGGGGGAGACTAAAACGGGGAAAGATTATCTTTTTAAACATCTTCATCACAACCTTAGAATCATTGGTTGGTGATGCTATAGCTTCTACCCATTTAGTCACATAGTCGACGGCCACTAGAATATACCTATTCCCACAAGAGGTAGCAAAGGGTCCCATAAAATCAATCCCCCATACATCAAAAGGTTCGACCTCTAAAATCCCACTCTATGGCATCTCTTGCCTTTTTGAAATATTACCCGTCCTTTGACAAGCATCACAAGACAAACAAAAGGCACGGGCATCTTTAAAGATCGAAGGCCAATAGAAACCACTATGTAGGACTCTAAAACCAGTCGCTTGGGAACCTAGATGACCACTAGAAGGCATACTATGACAATGCAGCAAAACACCCTCTATTTCCCAATCAGGAATGCAACGACGAAACATCCCATCGGAGCACTTCTTATATAAGAAAGGATCCTCCCAAAAATACATTCTAGCATCATGATAAAAATTTTTGCGCTGCTGATATGTAAGATTGGGAGGATGAGAACCACTAACACAGAAGTTAGCAAAATCAGCATACCAAGGAGTTTTAGAGGACACAGAAAACAAATGATCATCAGGAAAAGAGTCATCTATAGGAGGGTCAGAAGGGGATCCAAACCTCAACCTAGAAAGGTGGTCGGCGACCACATTCTCAGCGCCCTTCTTATCTTTGATTTCCAAGTCGAATTCTTGCAGCAAAAGAATCCATCTGATGAGTCTAGGTTTGGCCTCCTTCTTGGCCATCAAGTACTTCAAAGCAGCATGATCAGTGTGTACTATAACTTTCTATCCAATGCATAGACTATAGCTAGCAACTCCTTCTCTGTCGTAGCATAATTAACCTGGGCTGGATCCAAGGTCTTTCTAGCATAGTGAATCACATGGAGTAGCTTATCCTTCCGCTGACCAAGTACTGCCCCTATCGCATAATCACTAGCATCACACATGATCTCGAAAGGGAGATCCCAATCTGGAGGTTGTATAATAGGGGCAGTGATCAAAGCTGTCTTTATCCTGTCAAAAGACTCCAAACAATCATCAGTTAAATCGAACGTGGCACCCTTTAGCAACAATTGAGTGAAGGGTTTCGCAATTTTTGAAAAGTCTTTGATAAATCTGCGATAAAACCCCGCATGACCAAGAAAACTCCTCACTCCTTTGACATTCATTGGAGGGGGAAGTTTCTCAATCACCTCAATCTTTGCTCTATCCACTTGGATGCCATGCTCAGAAATCAAGTGACCTAAAACGACACCTTCATTCACCATGAAGTGACACTTTTCCCAATTAAGCACGAGGTTTGCCTCAACCCATCTTTTAAGCACTTTGGACAAATTATGCAGGCAAACATCGAAATCAGAACCATAAACACTGAAATCATCCATAAACACTTCCATGATTTTTTCAATAAAATCAGAGAATATGGCCATCATGCAGCGTTGGAAAGTAGCAGGAGCGTTACACAATCCAAATGGCATCCTACGATATGCGAAGGTTCCATAAGGACATGTAAACGTAGTCTTTTCCTGATCATCTGGATGGATGGGAATTTGGAAGAAACCAGAATATCCATCCAGATAACAGAAATAACTATGTTTGGCTAGCCTTTCCAACATCTGATCAATAAAAGGGAGGGGGAAATGGTCCTTCAGGGTGGCATTATTAAGTCTACGATAATCAATGCACATACGCCACCCTGTCACAGTCCTAGTGGGAATTAAATCACCTTTCTCATTTTCAACAACAGTGGTCCCCCCTTCTTGGGAACCACTTGCACAGGACTGACCCACTTCGAATCAGCAATGGGATAAATGATCCCTGCATCTAACAGTTTCATGATCTCTTTCTTCACCACCTCTTGCATGTTAGGATTCAAACGTCTCTTAGGTTGAATGCAAGGGCGGTGATCCTCTTCAAGATTAATACGATGCATACAAAAATCAGGACTAATGCCCTTTAGATCATCAATACTATACCCAATAGCCTTCTTGTGGATACGAAGCACATCAAGCAAGCTTTTCAATTGGCTATCTGTGAGTTTAGTACTAACAATCACGGGACATTCTTCCTTATCATCTAAAAATGCATACTTTAAATGAGAGGGAAGTGGTTTGAGTTCTACCTTAGTTACCTGAGGAGTAGAACTGGAGCATACACTTTCAAGTATCACAATTTCCTGTTTCTGTTCAGCTCCATGACCCTCTAAATCAGCAAGACAGGCATCAACATCAGTATCAATGCCTAAGGAGTCACTCTCAGTCAATGCTACCTCCAATGGGTCAGCATCACGTATCTGCTGAAATGCAGACATCACAGCTTTGTCTACCACATCTATCCTGCAACAAGATTCTTCAAGCATAGGAGACTTCATAGCATTGGTTAGTTTAAAAGTGACAGTATCATCAACAACACTCAAAGTCAAAGATCCTGACTTGACATCAATAACAGCACCTGCAGTACACAAAAATGGTCTGCCCAAAATAATAGGAATTTGGGCATCCTCCTCCATATCCAATACAACAAAATCCACAGGAATGTAAAACTTTCCCACCCTAACAGGGACGTCTTCTAAAACACCTAGAGGGTATTTTATAGAACGGTCAGCCATCTGCAAAGTAATTTGAGTGCACTTAAGTGCCCCCATATTCAGTTTATTACAGACAGACAAAGGCATGACAGACACAGATGCACCTAAATCACATAATGCTTTATCAATAAAAAGTGCACCTACATGACAAGGGATGGAAAAGCTACCCGGATCTTTCAATTTTGGTGGGGATTTATTTTGCAAAACGACACTACACTCTTCAGTGAGTGCGACTCTATCTACCCCACCAAAATCTCTCTTTTTTGTGATCATCTCCTTCAAAAACTTAGCATAGACAGGCACTTGAGAAATAAGTTCAGTAAAAGGGACCGTTACCTCAAGGTTCTTGACCATAGCCAAGAACTTACCAAGTTGGTGATCCACTTTGGACTTTTGCATTCGATGAGGAAAAGGCAACCTTGGTGAAAAAGATGTATCGGAAACCTTCTCCTTCTCCTTCTTCTTTTCTGCCTGTTCAGCTGTTTCAGACACTTCGACATCAGACGTCGAATTCTTCTCCAATTCCTTCTCTACTACCTCCTTTTCCTTGCTAGGGAGAATATCATCATCAACGGGCATAGGAGGAGCAGCATAAGCAGTGCCACTACGAAGAGTAACGGCATTTGCTTGCTCCCTATGTGTAGGTTGCCCCGGCAATTGTCCCTGCTGCCTCTGTGCACTAGTTTCTGCCAACTGAGCAATCTGAGTCTCGAGAAGTTTGATGTGCTTCTCCTGCGTCTTTTGTGTTTCCTCATGGGCCCTTTTTGCTTCCTCATTTGTCTTTTGCATAGACAATATGAGTTTCATCAGTTCAGAATTGGTAGGATCTTGTGAGGGCGCATTTTGTGGTGCTGGCTGATAGTTCTGATGAGTAGGTCTTTGGAAACCAGGGGGATTATGAGAATTTCCTTGGTTTTGGTAGTAGTTGGGTTTTGGGTTGTGATGTGGAGGTTGATAGAAATTTTGTGGGGGATGATAGGAATTTTGTGGCTGTGGGTTTTGAACATTGTTGCTTCTATAGGAAAGAAGTGGGTTGTCTTTCCAACCAGGATTAAATGTGTTGGAGTAGGGGTTATTGGGTTGTCTTTGCTGAAAAGCATTAGCCTGCTCCATCTGATTCTGACTGAACTGACAATCATGGCTGAAGTGACCCTAAATACCACACACCTCGCAGTAAGATGAGGTGATGGGTGCAACTGCTGACATAGCGTTGATGCTCATTGGCGGAGGTGTTGAACTAGAGGATTTCATTAGCTGCTGAGTGAGTTGCGCCATCTGAGATGTAAGCAATGAAATAGCGTCAACTTCAAGCACCTTCTTAGTCATACTCCTAGATGATGAATGGTCATTGGCCGCAAGATTTGCTAGGAAGTCATAACCCTCATCAACTGCCTTGTCTAGAAAGACCCCTCCTGCAGACGAATCAACAGTACTCTTCGTCTGAGGCTGCAGACCATTATAAAAAGTCTACGTCAAAAACCACTTGTCCATATTATGATGTGGACATTCCCTCTGTAGGTCTCTGAATCTAGTCCACGCTTCCCTCAATGTCTCATCTGGCTCTTGGAAAAACGTGGCCAACTTGTTCCTGATTTCTGCTGTTTTGGTGGGAGGGTAATACTCATGTAGAAATGCAGCAGAAATCGCCGACCATTCTGTCTCAGTGATATCGCTGAACCATCTCTGAGCCTTGTCTCTGAGTGAGAACTCAAATAACATAACCTTCAGCTGTTCAGGTGTGACTCCTTGATGCTTAACAGTCCTGCAGAGTTGTTGGAATCTCTGCAGATGGTTAGCCGGATCTTCAGAAGGATGCCCACTAAACTGATTCTGTTGCACCATATTAATTAGTGCAGGTTTGATTTCAAAATTATTCGCAACAATAGTGGGCATCGGTGGACCTGTGGGTATGCCTTCAGGATTAGGCACCCCATAAGATTTCAGTGACTTTGACATAGCTGAACTCAATGTATCTGTTCCAGGGGTGTTCAACTGAACAGACTGCTTTTCTCTCTGAATTTTCTTTCGAAGTTGCCGAAGTGTCTTTGTCAAATCTGGATCCTCAGGAACAAGGGTACCTCTTCTTCTAGACCTGGGCATACAAAAGAAACAAAAAGAAGCAGTCAAACTGATATGAATGTGACTCTATGAAAGCAACATTCAAGTGTACTCCAATGCAAAGGAACCTAGATAATTAAAAGTCCGAATTTTGTATGTGTTTTGTGTCTAAAGTATTATGTGTTTATGTGTTTTAGGGATATGGAAATTAAATCAATCACTCCTGAAAGATTTAATTAACTTTTAATCTCACTTAAACCACTCCTGGAATTAAGTAGATTAATCACTCAACAATTATCACTCCTGAAAATTATTAAATGGCACGAATTTAATTGACAAACAGTTAAGCTCGAAATATGACTTAAACTCTCAAAATTTCACTATTTAAAATCGACTACATAGCCCCTTATTTATACTAGTACATCTCTAGTATGATAAGGAACCCTAACTCTATCTAAAAAGCAAGATAAAACTAAATCCCTAAAATGAAGGGAAAGATAGAGATAGAGATAAGCAAGGATAAGCATCTAAGGAAAATGATAGGTATTCGGCCTTATCATATCCATTCCACACGCCTAAGCTTATCATTTTCTCTCCAACATCAATCCTAATCACAATAGGATTTGGAAACCTACTAGAACTTACATAGATAATCGAAAAAACCATATTTTCGGCCCCTATGGTAGTTTTTATTACATGAATAAAAATGACTCAACAAAAGCAAATAGAATACTCTAGAAGACTACATATGAACGCCCCATATTAGCCATTTCAAGCTAGTTCTTCCTCCCAAGCTAACATAGTCACAAAAGATCCATTGGCCTTGAGCTTGAATCCAAAGGTCTCAAGGACCAAGCAAATAGGCTCATCTCCAATGGTTGACTTTGGCTCTTGACTCATGTCATTCTCCCCCTCTTCAAAAGAATTTGTCCTCAAATTTTCATCATCATAGTAAGGACTAAGATCTCCAACATTGAAGGTAGCACTCACACCTCCATACTCACTTGGAAGATCAACCTTGTAGGCACTATCTCCAATCACCTCAAGCACCTCAAAGGGACCATCAGCCCTAGGCATGAGCTTATTCTTCCTCTTGCTTGGGAACCTCTCCTTTCTCAAATGAATCCACATAAGATCGCCACTTTTGAACTTTGGTTGCCTTCTATGCTTGTTTGCTCTGTATTGAGTGTTCATCTTCTCTATTCTTGCCTTGACTTGCTCTGATACCAATTGATATGAATGTGACTCTATGAAAGCAACATTCAAGTGTACTCCAATGCAAAGGAACCTAGATAATTAAAAGTCCGAATTTTGTATGTGTTTTGTGTCTAAAGTTTTATGTGTTTATGTGTTTTAGGGATATGGAAATTAAATCAATCACTCCTGAAAGATTTAATTAACTTTTAATCTCACTTAAACCACTCCCAGAATTAAGTAGATTAATCACTCAACAATTATCACTCCTGAAAATTAATAAATGGCACGAATTTAATTGACAAACAGTTAAGCTCGAAATATGACTTAAACTCTTAAAATTTCACTATTTAAAATCGACTACATAGCCCCTTATTTATACTAGTACATCTCTAGTATGATAAGGAACCCTAACTCTATCTAAAAAGCAAGATAAAACTAAGGGTAAATTAAACTTTCCCACCTTTTTAAAACAAGTTTTTCAAAACTCCCACCTTTGTTTTTTTTTTTAAACTCCCACCTTTAAAACACAAAACGTTTTAAAGATCCCACCTCTTAACAGAATCCGTTAATTAAAGTGTGTTGTGGGGCCCAGTTATGTCTTAGGTTGTCTCTTTCTTGTTGAAGGCCACGAATTGGGGGTTTTTGTTCATTTGTTAAGCAATTGAAGGTAGAAATTGAAGCTCGAAATTGCAATTCAAGTTAGGGTTTTTGGAAGTTGGTGATTGCGCACCACATTTCAGAGGTTTTACTACAATTCGTTAAGGCAATTTGTAGTAATTGTTGAGTTTCTTAATGTTTTCATATTTAGGGTTTGTTAACGGTCTCTTTAATTACTTTTGAATAGAGTTCAATTGAGTTGGTTTGCAACCATAATTTAGCAATTACAGGTTTGTTTATGAAAATTAAACCCCAATTGAGTTGAATGATTTGCAAGGGCAAAGAAGGTGTTTATTGGATGACATTGATCTGTTAAAGCTGAAGTACAAGGCTGCAAGAGGAGAGGTGCACTTAGACAAGAAGAAGATGATGAAGAAGAACACTGGTGGTAGTGTATTTGGGGCAAAGCTAGCCTTTTGTTTTTGCTTGTTGGTGATTGTAACCTTCAATTGCTTAACAAAATGAACAAAAACCCCCAATTCGTGGCCTTCAACAAGAAAGAGACAACCTAAGACATAACTGGGCCCCACAACACACTTTAATTAACGGAATCTGTTAAGAGGTGGGATCTTTAAAACGTTTTGTGTTTTAAAGGTGGGAGTTTAAAAAAAAAAAACAAAGGTGGGAGTTTTGAAAAACTTGTTTTAAAAAGGTGGGAAAGTTTAATTTTTCCTAAAACTAAATCCCTAAAATGAAGGGAAAGATAGAGATAGAGATAAGCAAGGATAAGCATCTAAGGAAAATGATAGGTATTCGGCCTTATCATATCCATTCCACACGCTTAAGCTTATCATTTTCTCTCCAACATCAATCCTAATCACAATAGGATTTGGAAACCTACTAAAACTTACAATGATGCAGGAGCGAAGAGGCTTAGCCAAGTTATCACTATCTATGACCTTCGCAATTTTTGGATATGGTTAATTCTTCAAAGCAAGGTCATGGGAGCTACGAGTTTAAGCTCAACACAACCTCCGTCCAGATTCAAGATGATAAAGTCCATGAAGCTTATGAGGGGCGTCCTTAGCCCTTGTTATGAAGTCCATATTTAGTCAATTGAGTCCTTTAAGAGTCTTATGTCAAGTTAGTTTAGACTTTTAATTAATGCTAGTTAAATAAAACTATGGCCGAAATTATGACTTGTATAATTCGGTTATAGGAGTTGTTTTAGAGTCGTAGTTGGATTTGTAATCCCTTAAAGATAAGAATTGATCTTTTAGCTTAAGATAAGGGAAGATAGGCGTGTGAAATAAGATAGAGATGGCCGAAAAATCCATGCTCATCTTATTAGGATTCTTCCTTATCTTTTAGCAATATTTATCTTTTCCTAGATTTTAGGGATTAAGAGTTATCTTTCTTTTTAGATAGAGTTTAGGGTTCCTTAACATACTAGAGATGTACTAGTATAAATAGGGCCAATTGTAGTCGATTTTTAGGAGTGAAATATTAAGAACTTTGAGTCATATTTTCGAGCTTAATTGTTTGTCAATTAATTTCGTGCCATTTAATAATTTTCAGGAGTGATAATTATTGAGTGATTAATCTACTTAATTCCAGGAGTGGTTTAAGTGAGATTAAAAGTTAATTAAATCTTTCAGGAGTGATTGATTTAATTTCCATATCCAAACACATAAACACAATTAAACACATAAAATTTCGGACTTTCACATAACTAGGTTCCTTTGCTTTGGAGTACACTTGAATGTTTCTTTCATAGAGTCACATTCATATCAATTGGTATCAGATTTTCCAGGTGGGTGAGGAAAAAAAGTGTCCTACTTTCTTGATCTAGAAGACGAATTTTTGTGTGAAATTTGGTGGGTACATTTTAGACATCTATGAGAGTGTTGTGTCAAAATTTCATTACATTTGAAAGAAAAACGAAGCCACAGAAACGTTCGAAATCAGACATAAATTCCTGGCAGTTCTGCGAAATTTTAAGGTAACCTTTGAAAGACTCGATCTCCATCAAGAAAGCATCTTTTTGGGTGATTCTTGCGCCTAAACTGGTTTAATTGAAGTCTAGTTTATTGTCCTAAAATTTCGTAGAAGTTTGAGTTCATTTAGTATAGTTTCGAGACTGTTTTTGTGAAACGTGCGGATTTGGTGCGAATCTGGCGCGACTGACTTTAAAAAATTACTGCGAGCATCCTACTTATAATTTTTGAGTGATTCTAGTTGGAGATGTTTCCTAACATCCAATATTTACTTGTGTTAAAATTTGGAAATTTTATTCAACTTGTGGAATCTTCAGTTTATTGTTAAAGTTAGGTCTGTTTTCTGGATCTTCTGGGCAGGTTTTTTTAGTGGAATGTTTGGAACGAAATCATGGTGGATTGGCTTGAAGTTATTAAGATGACTCAAAAACTCAGCTTGGAACATGCTATTAAATTCCTAGAAGATGTCCTTAATTATAATACTTCTCTTACAAAGATGGACCAAAGACGTTTTGAAGGCGAATTATCAGCGAAACGCGATGTCCTACGATTCGTAAATAGAAGAAAGGAATTTGAAAGGCAAAGGGAACAAGAGTTTCAGGAGCGTAGAGAGAAACTTTTTGGGAAGGAACGTATGGTGACACCTGAAATTGCAACTTCAATTCCAGAAACACTAGTTGAAGAAGTCAAGATTGATGTTCTTTCTACTTTTTCCGAGTCGACTCTAGATGTACCTCTAGTAGTTGAAGAAGTTAAGGTAGATTTTGTTCCTGATTTCTCCGAGCCTACTCTAGATGCACCTCTACTTGTGGAAGAGGTTGTAGAAGAAATAAAAGGTGTCGATATTCCTATGCCTCAACAAAGAGAAACTTATGTTAAGTGCTTCGACACCATCTTTGAGGGACGTCCAACTGGGATGGATCATACATTTGGAGTTGGGAAAAATGAATTTATTCCTTTTGATGCTATTGTTGACGATCCATCTATGTTTGTCGAAGTACCTAATTCATATTGTTCAAAGTCCATTGTTCTTGTCCGTGATTATTTCTCTAAATTTGACCAAATTCGAGGTCGAATTTTTTTCAAAGAAGGCGAGAATGATGCAGGAGCGAAGAGGCTTAGCCAAGTTATCACTATCTATGACCTTCGCAATTTTTGGATATGGTTAATTCTTCAAAGCAAGGTCATGGGAGCTACGAGTTTAAGCTCAACACAACCTCCGTCCAGATTTAAGATGATAAAGTCCATGAAGCTTATGAGGGCGTCCTTAGCCCTTGTTATGAAGTCCATATTTAGTCAATTGAGTCCTTTAAGAGTCTTATGTCAAGTTAGTTTAGACTTTTAATTAATGCTAGTTAAATAAAACTATGGCCGAAATTATGACTTGTATAATTCGGTTATAGGAGTTGTTTTAGAGTCGTAGTTGGATTTGTAATCCCTTAAAGATAAGAATTGATCTTTTAGCTTCAGATAAGGGAAGATAGGCGTGTGAAATAAGATAGAGATGGCCGAAAAATCCATGCTCATCTTATTAGGATTCTTCCTTATCTTTTAGCAATATTTATCTTTTCCTAGATTTTAGGGATTAAGAGTTATCTTTCTTTTTAGATAGAGTTTAGGGTTCCTTACCATACTAGAGATGTACTAGTATAAATAGGGCCAATTGTAGTCGATTTTTAGGAGTGAAATATTAAGAACTTTGAGTCATATTTTCGAGCTTAATTGTTTGTCAATTAATTTCGTGCCATTTAATAATTTTCAGGAGTGATAATTATTGAGTGATTAATCTACTTAATTCCAGGAGTGGTTTAAGTGAGATTAAAAGTTAATTAAATCTTTCAGGAGTGATTGATTTAATTTCCATATCCAAACACATAAACTCAATTAAACACATAAAATTTCGGACTTTCACATAACTAGGTTCCTTTGCTTTGGAGTACACTTGAATGTTTCTTTCATAGAGTCACATTCATATCAGCCTCCTTGGCCCATATGAGGTTCTTTAGAACTTTAACATGCCCAGAAACCAGGCACCAGATGCCTTCCAATCCCACCTCTGTAATTCCGACCAATACCGATAATCGACGCGAGAGGCCATTTAGAGGCCCTTTTTGACATGAGTCAAGAGCCAAAGTCAACCATTGGAGATGAGCCTACTTGCTTGGTCCTTGAGACCTTTGGATTCAAGCTCAAGGCCAATGGATCTTTTGTGACTATGTTAGCTTGGGAGGAAGAACTAGCTTGAAGTGGCTCATATGGGGCATCCATATGTAGTCTTCTAGAGTATTTTATTTGCTTTTTGTTGAGTCATTTTATTCATGTAATAAAAACTATCATAGAGGGCCGAAAATATGGTTAATTCGGTTAACTATGTAAGTTCTAGTAGGGTTCCAATTCCTATTGTGATTAGGATTGATTTTGGAGAGAAAAGATAAGCTAGGCGTGTGGAAAGGAGATGATAAGGCCGAAAACCTATCATTTTCCTTAGATAGTTATCTTTGCTTATCTCTAACTCTATCTTTCCCTTCATTTTAGGGATTTAGATTTATCTTTCTTTTTAGATAGAGTTTAGGGTTCCTTATCATACTAGAGATGTACTAGTATAAATAGGGGACTATGTAGTCGATTTTATAAAATGAAGAATTCAGAAATTTGAGTCATATTTTTCGAGTATTAATTGTTTGTCAATTAATTTCGTTCCATTTAATAATTTTCAGGAGTGTTAATTATTGAGTGATTGATCTAATTAATTCCAGGAGTTGTTTAAGTGAGATTTAAAGTTAATTAAATCTTTCAGGAGTGATTGATTTCATTTCCATATCCAAACACTTTTAAACACAAAACACATACAAAAATTCGGACTTTTATTTAGCTAGGTTCCTTTGCATTGGAGTACAATTAAATGTTTCTTTCATAGAGTCACATTCATATCAATTGGTATCAGATTTCCAGGAGGGTGAGGAAAGAAAGTGTCTGACTTTCTTGGTAAGCATTCTAAACTAGTTAATTCTAGTTATTGATCCTTGTTTGGGCTTGTGTGGTTGGTTGGCTACTATTCTTGTTGGCGTGACTTTGTGTGTTTGTGTGGCTTATTTGTTGTTGTTTTAAGCTTTAAATCATGTCTAGTGTGGAGAAACTTGAAAAAATGATGCATGATTTACTTATTGGTGTTGAAGAGGACAGAGCTAGGGCTAGGAGGTTGGAAACCGCCCATTTAACCTTACTTGATATTGTTAGAAGGAAAACCGACCCTAATCATGTTGATTATGAATCTGATCATGAGGTTGTGCAAAATGTTAAATCCACTTATGATGTTGATAGGGGAATAAAATTTGATGACTTTGATGGTAATGCAAATCCTGAAGATTTGTTTGAGTGGATTAGACAACTTGAGAAGGTGTGTGACTATAGGGGATTTGATGATGAGAAAAAGTTTAAAATTGCCACTATTAGACTAACTAAATATGCTGGAATTTAGTTAGAGAGTCTAAAAGCAAAAAGGGCAAAACTTGGAAAACCTAAGCTTAAAAGTTGGGAGAAGCTTAAAAAGAAGTTGAAAGAGAGATTTATTCCAAGTGATTTCATTCAAAGGCAATACATGAAAAAGTGTGATTTAACTCAAGATTCTATGTGTGTGAATGATTATACTTTGGAGTTTGATAAATTATGCTTGCTATGTGGTAATGAAGAGGTTGAGCAAGAAAAGATTGCTAGGTTTATTGGAGGTCTTCATAAATCTATTGCTAGAAAGATTGATATTGCCAACTATAGTACCTTTGATGATGTGTGTCAATTGGCTTTGAAGTTTGAAAGACATGAACTTGAGGATAAGAGAACCTATGGGGGGAAAAACACCACTTTCAAAAGCTTTAACCCTAACCCTAATTATCCATCTTCTTCCAAAACCTTTGAAAAGAAAGAAATTCCTTCTAAGGGGGAACAAAAGGGGGAGCGCCCTAAATTGGTGGTTTCTAGAGAGAAGTTTGATGATAGTAGGAAGTGTTTTAAGTGTCAAGGGAGGGGTCATATTGCTGCAAATTGTCCCACTAGAAAAGCCCTAACCATGAGACAATACATGACCATGGAGGAGGAAGAGAGGATGTATGACTATGTGGTGGAGAGTGACCATGAGAGTGAGGAGAATGAGGATGAAGATGCCTATGCTGAAGATGACTCTAGGATGATTGGAGTCATTAGGAGGACTTTACATGTTGATCATTCACCTAATCATGAGCAAAGAGAAAATCTTTTTCATACTAGATGTAGAGTTGGTGATTTCTCTTGCAATGTGATTATTGATAGTGGATCTTGCACTAATGTGGTGGCATCTAATGTGGTCTCTAAGTTGAATTTGTTGGTTAGAGATCATCCTTGTCCTTACAAGTTGAGTTGGTTAGATGATAAGACTAGTTTGATGGTTAAGAAACAAGCCCTTGTTTCTTTTTCGATTGGTAGCTACAAAGATGAGTTGTGGGGTGATGTTCTTCCTATGAGTGCTTGTCATATTCTTCTTGGTAGACCTTGGCAATTTGATCGAAAGGTTATTCATGAGGGGGAGACCAATGTGTATTCTGTTTTGATGGGATCCAAAAGGATTCGACTTATGCCCTCTTCTCCTAACACTATTGCGCCAAAGAAGAAGGATGAAAGCAAGCAAAGTTTGTTCCTTTCACCCAAAGAGTTCGAAAACGAGGTTGAAATAGAAGGTCATGGTTATGCTTTATTTGTTAAATGTACTTTAACTAATGATGTTTCTATGAAGAATCCTAACCTTACAGCTTTACTAGAGGAGTTTGGGGATGTCTTTCCCAAAGAGTTGCCTCAAGGGTTGCCACCTTTGAGAGGGATTGAGCATGCTATTGATCTAGTGCCAGGCGCACCTTTGCCTAACTAACCAGCATATAGATGCGATCCTATGGCTTCTAAGGAGCTACAAAAACAGATTGAAGAGTTGATTGAACGAGGCTATGTGAGAGAAAGCATGAGTCCATGCGCCGTTCCTGCCCTTCTTGTCCCTAAGAAGGATGGTACAGGGAGGATGTGCATTGATAGTAGGGCCGTCAACAACATCACCATCAAGTATCGTTTTCCTATGCCTAGATTGGAGGACATGATGAGTTACATGGAGCTTTGGTGTTTTCAAAGATAGACCTAAGGAGTGGCTATCACCAAATGAGAATTAGAGAAGGAGATGAGTGGAAAACCTCTTTTAAGACCAAACAAGGTCTATATGAGTGGATGGTGATGCCTTTTGGTCTTTGCAATGCTCCTAGTTCTTTTATGAGGCTTATGAATGAGGTACTACGTCCCTTTCTTAACAAGTTTATTGTTGTCTATCTAGATGATATTCTTGTGTATAGTACTAGTATTGAATCTCATTTGGCTCATTTAAGACTTTTGTTTGAAAATTGAGAGAACAAAAACTGTATGGAAAGATGGAAAAGTGTGACTTTCTTGTACCTAGTATTGCTTTTCTTGGCTATATTGTTTCTAGGGATGGAGTACATGTTGATCCAGAGAAAGTCAAAGCTATTTCCACATGGTTGGCGCCAAGAAATGCTCGTTAGTGTAGAAGTTTTCATGGCCTAGCTTTCTTTTATAGGAGGTTCATTCGAAACTTCTCAACAGTTATGGCTCCAATCACAGAGTTGATGAAGTAGGGAGAGTTTTCTTGGAACTCTCAAGCTCAAAGATCATTTGAAGAGGTGAAGAGGCTCCTTTGCAACGCCCCTATCCTTGCCTTGCCAGATTTTCACAAGTTGTTCGAGGTAGAGTGTGATGCAAGTGGGATTGGAGTAGGTGCTGTTTTGATCCAAGAGAAGAGGCCTATTGCATACTTTAGTGAGAAATTGAGTGGCGCCAAGCTCAATTACTCCAACTATGATCGTGAGTTTTATGCTATTGTAAGGGCCTTGGATCATTGGTCTCATTACTTAAGGCCAAAGCCTTTCATACTTCATTCAGATCATGAGGCACTCAAACACATCTATGGGCAACAAAAGCTCAATTATAGGCACGCCAAGTGGGTTGAATTCCTACAATCTTTTACTTTTTCTTCTAAATATAAAGAAGGAAAGAGTAATATTGTTGCTGATGCTCTTTCTAGGCGTTCCTATCTCTTAACCATGGTTGATGCTCGTATTTTAGGGTTTGATCATTTGAAAGAGTTGTATGTAAAAGATGATGATTTTTGTAGTTCTTTTACTAACCCTAATGGCATGTATGTAGTGCAAGATGGATTTCTGTTTAAAGGGAACAAGCTTTGTGTTCCTAAAAGTGGCGTGAGGGAGTTGTTGGTGAGAGAAGTCCATAGTGGTGGCGTGGCTGGCCATTTTGGCATTCAAAAGACCCTAGACACATTGAGTGAGAGTTTCTATTGGCCTAGCATGGTGAAAGATGTTCATATGGTGGTTAGTAGGTGTGCTAGTTGTCAAAGGGCCAAGAGTACCTTCCATAAAGGCCTATACACTCCATTACCAGTCCCTAATGCTCCTTGGGATAGTGTGAGTATGGATTTCATAGTAGGGTTGCCTAGAACTCAAAGGGGAAAAGATGCTATCATGGTGGTGGTAGATCGTTTCTCTAAGATGGCTCACTTTGTACCTATGCATAAAACTGATGATGCTTTACATGTTGCTGATTTGTACTTTAGGGAGATCATTCGCCTACATGGCATCCCTAGAAGTATTGTTAGTGATCTAGATTCCAAGTTCCTAAGTCACTTTTGGAGGAGCTTGTGGAAGATGGTTGGAACCAAGTTACTTTTCAGTACTAGTCATCATCCTCAAACTGATGGCCAAACTGAAGTAACTAATAGGACTCTTGGAGATTTATTGCGTGGCTTGGTGAGCAAGACACAAAAGGATTGGGATATGAAGCTAGCCCATGCTGAATTTGCTTACAATCGAGCTCATTCAACCACTACCTCTCAATCTCCATTTGAGGTGGTCTATGGTATCAATCCTTTACTTCCTATTGATTTTATTGTGCTAACCAAATATGAAATTCATGTTGATGCAAAGAAGAGGTTCGAAACCTTCAAGAAAACATGTGAGCAAGTCAAGGCAAGAATAGAGAAGATGAACACTCAATACAAGGAGAGAGCAAACAAGCATAGAAGGCAACAAAAGTTCAAAAGTGGCGATCTTGTGTGGATTCATTTGAGAAAGGAGAGGTTCCCAAGCAAGAGGAAGAATAAGCTCATGCCTAGGGCTGATGGTCCCTTTGAGGTGCTTGAGGTGATTGGAGATAGTGCCTACAAGATTGATCTTCCAAGTGAGTATGGAGGTGTGAGTGCTACCTTCAATGTTGGAGATCTTAGTCCTTACTATGATGATGAAAATTTAAGGACAAATTCTTTTGAAGAGGGGGAGAATGACATGAGTCAAGAGCCAAAGTCAACCATTGGAGATGAGCCTATTTGCTTGGTCCTTGAGACCTTTGGATTCAAGCTCAAGGCCAATGGATCTTTTGTGACTATGTTAGCTTGGGAGGAAGAACTAGCTTGAAGTGGCTCATATGGGCGTCCATATGTAGTCTTCTAGAGTATTTTATTTGCTTTTGTTGAGTCATTTTATTCATGTAATACAAACTATCATAGAGGGCCGAAAATATGGTTAATTCGGTTAACTATGTAAGTTCTAGTAGGGTTCCAATTCCTATTGTGATTAGGATTGATTTTGGAGAGAAAAGATAAGCTAGGCGTGTGGAAAGGAGATGATAAGGCCGAAAACCTATCATTTTCCTTAGATAGTTATCTTTGCTTATCTCTAACTCTATCTTTCCCTTCATTTTAGGGATTTAGATTTATCTTGCTTTTTAGATAGAGTTTAGGGTTCCTTATCATACTAGAGATGTACTAGTATAAATAGGGGACTATGTAGTCGATTTTATAAAATGAAGAATTCAGAAATTTGAGTCATATTTTTCGAGTATTAATTGTTTGTCAATTAATTTCGTTCCATTTAATAATTTTCAGGAGTGTTAATTATTGAGCGATTAATCTACTTAATTCCAGGAGTGGTTTAAGTGAGATTAAAAGTTAATTAAATCTTTCAGGAGTGATTGATTTAATTTCCATATCCAAACACTTTTAAACACATACAAAAATTCGGACTTTTATTTAGCTAGGTTCCTTTGCATTGGAGTACAATTAAAGGTGTCTTTCATAGAGTCACATTCATAATACTTTTGGGGATTGAAGACCCCCAAAATTTAGAGAGACACTAGAGGGACCCCCGGGAAGGCACCCGTCAAAAAAATCACCCTGCCCGAAAAGGTCCCGATTTACCCTTTTTCGTGGACTATTACTCACGCCCCTGCCACGTCCCGGGGCCTGGAGTGGGATCCTGCCCAAAATTTTTTAGGGCCTCCTTGGCTCATATGAGGTTCTTTAGAACCTTAACATGACCCAAAACAGCACACGGGATGTCTTCCAATCCCACCTCCGTAGTTCCGACCAATACCGATAACCGACTCGGAAGGCCATTTAGAGGCCCTTTTGGGGCTTGAAGCCCCCCAAATTTACAACGACCCTATTGGGACCCCCGAAAGGCACCCGTCAAAAAAAATCACCCTGCCCGAAAATATTCCGATTTACCTGTTTTCGTGGACTATTACTCACGTCCCCGCCACGTCCCGAGGCCCGGAGTCAGATCTTGCCAAAAATTGATTTAGGCCCTTTGGAACCTTCTCATGCCCCAAAACCGGGCCCCGGATACCTTCCAATCCCACCTCCGTAATTCCGACCAATACCGATAACCGACTCGGGAGGCCATTTAGAGGCCCTTTTGGGGCTTGAAGCCACCAAAAATTTACGGATACCCTATTTGGATCCTAGGGAAGGCACCAGTCAAAAAAAATCACCCTGCCCGAAAATGTTCCAATTTACCTGTTTTCGTTGACTATTACTCACGCCCCAGCCACGTCCTGGGGCCTGGAGTCGGATCTTGCCCAAAACTTTTTTAGGACCTCGTTGGGCCATATGAGGCCCTTTGGAACCTTAACATGCCCCAAAATCGGGCACCAAATGCCTTCCAATCCCAACTCCGTAACTCCGACCAATAGCGATAACCGACATGGGAGGCCATTTAGAGGCCCTTTTGGGGCTTGAAGCCCCCCAAAATTTACAGAGACCCTAGAGGGACCCCCGGGAAGGCACCCGTCAAAAAAATACACCCTGCCCGAAAATGTCCTTATTTACCCGTTTTAATGGACAATTACTCACGTCCCGGGGCCCGGAGTTGGATCATGCCTAAAATTCTTTAGGACCTCCTTGGCCCATATGAGATTCTTTGGAACCTTAACATGCACAGAAACATGGCACCAGATGCCTTCCAATCCGACCTCCGTAATTCCGACCAATACCGATAACCGACTCCGGAGGCCATTTAGAGGCCCTTTTGGGGCTTGAAGCCACCCAAAATTTACAGATACCCTATTAGGATCCCAGGGAAGGCACCCGTTAACAAAAATCACCCTGCCCGAAAATGTTTCCATTTACCTGTTTTCGTGGACTATTACTCACGCCCCGGCCACGTCACGGGGCCTGGAGTTGGATCTTGCCCAAAACTTTTTTAGGGCCTCGTTGGGCCATATGAGACCCTTTGGAACCTTAACATGCCCCAAAATCGGGCACCAAATGCCTTCCAATCCCACCTCCGTAACTCCGACCAATAGCGATAACCGACATGGGAGGCCATTTAGAGGCCCTTTTGGGGCTTGAAACCCCCCAAAATTTACAAAGACCCTAGAGGGACCCCCGGGAAGGCACCCGTCAAAAAAAAAACCCTGCTCGAAAATGTCCCGATTTACAAGTTTTCATGGACTATTACTCACGCCCCTGCCACGTCCCAGGGCCCGGAGTCGGATCTTGCCTTAAACTTTTTAGGGCCTCCTTGGCCCATATGAGGTTCTTTGGAACCTTAACATGCCCAAAAACCAGGCAGCAGATGCCTTCCAATCCCACCTCCGTAATTCCGACCAATACCGATAACCTACTCGGGAGGCCATTTAGAGGCCCTTTTGGGGCCAGAAACCCCCCAAAATTTACAGAGACCCTATTCGGACCCCCGGGAAGGCACCCGTCAAAATAATCACCCTGCCCGAAAATGCTCCAATTTACCCGTTTTCGTGGACTATTACTCATGCCCCGGCCACGTCCTAGGGCCCGGAGTGGCATCTTGCCCAAAATTTTTTTAGGGCCTCCTTGGGCCATATGAGGCTGTTTGGAACCTTAACATGCCCCAAAATCGGGCATCGGATGCCTTCCAATCCTACCTCTGTAATTCCGCCCAATACCGATAACCGACACGATATGCCATTTAAAGGCCCTTTTGGGGCTTGAAGACCCCCAAAATTTACAGAAACCCTATAAGGACCCCCGGGAAGACATACGTTAAAAAAAATCACCCTGCCTGAATATGTTCCGATTTACCCGTTTTCATGGACTATTTACTCACCCCTCGGCCACGTCCTAGGGCACGGAGTCGCATCTTGCCCAAAATTTTTTTAGAGCCTCCTTGGGCCATATGAGGCCCTTTGGAACCTTAACATGACCCAACATCGGGCACCGGATGCCTTCTAATGCCACCTCCGACATTCTGACCAATACAGATAACCGACACGATAGGCCATTTAGAGGTCCTTTTGGGGCTTGAAGACCCCCAAAATTTAGAGAGACCCTAGAGTGACCCCCGGGAAGGCACTCGTCAAAAAAATCACCCTGCCCGAAAATGTTCCGATTTACCCGTTTTCGTGGACTATTAGCCACGCCCCGGACACGTCCCGGGGCCTAGAGTCGGATCTTTCCCAAAATGTTTTTAGGGCCTCCTTGGGCCATATGAGGCCCTTTGAAACCTTAACATGACCCAAAATCGCGCACCGGTTGTCTTCCAACTTCACCTCCGTAGTTCCGACCAATACCGATAACCGACTCGGAAGGCCATTTAGAAACCCTTTTTCATGCTTGAAGATCCCCAAAATTTACAACGACCCTATTGGGAACCCGGAAGGCACCCGTCAAAAAAAATCACCCTGCCCGAAAATGTTCTGATTTACCTGTTTTCGTGGACTATTACTCACGCCCCCGCCACGTCCCAGGGCCGGAGTCAGATCTTGCTAAAAATTGTTTTAGGACCTCCTTGGGCCATATGAGGCCCTTTGGAACCTTCACATGCCCCAAAACCGGGCACCGGATGCCTTCTAATCCCACCTCCGTCATTTCGACCAATACCGATAACCGACTCGAAGGCCATTTAGAGGCCCTTTTGGGGCTTGAAGCCACCCAAAATTTACAGAGACCCTATTGGGATCCCAGGGAAGGCACTCGTCAAAAAAAAATCACCCTGCGCGAAAATGTTCCGATTTACCTGTTTTAGTGGACACTCACGCCCCGGCCACGTCCCAGGGCCTGGAGTCGGATCTTGCTCAAAACTTTTTTAGGGCCTCGTTGGGCCATATGAGGCCCTTTGAAACCTTAACATGCCCCAAAATCGGCCACCAAATGCTTTCACTCCCACCTCCGTAACTACGACCAATAGCGATAACCGACATGGGAGGCCATTTAGAGGCCCTTCTGGGGCTTGAAGCCCCCAAAAATTGACAGAGACCCTAGAGGGACCCCCGGGAAGGCACCCGTCAAAAAAATACACCCTGCCCGAAAATGTCCCGATTTACCCGTTTTCGTGGACTATTACTCACGCCCCTGCCACGACCCGGGGCCTAGAGTCGGATCTTGCCCAAAAAAAATTTGGGCCTCCTTGGCCCATATGAGGGTCTTTGGAACCTTAACATGCCCGGAAACCAGGCACCACATGCCTTCCAATCCAACCTCCGCAATTCCGACCAATACCGATAACCTTCTCGGGAGGCCATTTAGTGGCCCTTTTGGGCCATAAACCCCCCAAAATTTACAGAGACCCTATTCGGACCCCCGGGAAGGAACCCGTCGAAAAAAATCACCCTGC
This sequence comes from Patellifolia procumbens, assembly GCA_947645195.1. Taxonomy (NCBI): domain Eukaryota; kingdom Viridiplantae; phylum Streptophyta; class Magnoliopsida; order Caryophyllales; family Amaranthaceae; genus Patellifolia; species Patellifolia procumbens. The sequence goes on along the minus strand of CANSGD010001498.1, from coordinate 410,911 downwards.
CCGAAAATGTTCCAATTTACCCGTTTTCGTGGCCTATTACACATGCCCCGGCCACGTCCTAAGGCCCGGAGTCGCATCTTGCCCAAAATTTTTTTGGGGCCTCCTTGGGCCATATGAGGCCCTTTGGAACCTTAACATGCCCCAAAATCGGGCATTGGATGCCTTCCTATCCCACCTCCGTAATTCCGTCCAATACCGATAACCGACACGAGAGGCCATTTAGAGGCCCTTTTGGGGCTTGAAGACCCCCAAAATTTATAGAGACCCTAGAGGGACATCCGGAAGGCACCCGTCAAAAAAATCACACAGCCCAAAAAAGTCCGGATTTACCCGTTTTTATGGACTATTACTAACGCCCCTGCCACGTCCTGGGGACCGGAGTCGGATCTTGCCCAAAAAATTTTAGGGCCTCCTTGGCCCATATGAATTTCTTTGGAACCTTAACATGCCCATAAACCAGGCACCAAATGCCTTCCAATCCCACTTCCGTAATTCGGACAAATAGCGATAACCGACTCGGGAGGCCATTCAGTGGCCCTTTTGAAGCTTGAAGCCCCCCAAAATTTACAGAAACACAATAGGTACCCCTGGGAAGGCACACGTAAAAACAATCACCCTGCCCGAATATGTTCCGATTTACCTGTTTTCATGGACTATTACTCACGCCCCGACCACGTCCTCGGGCACGGAGTCGCATCATGCCCAAAATTTTTTTAGGGCCTCCTTGGCCCATATGAGGTTCTTTAGAACCTTAACATGCCCAGAAACCAGGAACCAGATGCCTTCCAATCCCACCTCCGCATTTCCGACCAATAGCGATAACCGACTCGGGAGGCCATTTAGAGGACCTTTTGGGGCTTGAAGCCCCCCTAAATTTACAGAAACCCTATATGGACCCCCTGCAAAGGCACACGTCCAAAAAAATCACCGTGCCCGAATGTGTTCCTAATTACCCGTTTTCATGGACGATTACTCACGCCCCGGCCATGTCCTAGGGCACAGAGTCTCATCTTGCCCAAAATGTTTTTAGGGCCTCCTTGGGCCATATGAGGCCCTTTGGAACCTTAACATGACCCAAAATCGGGCACCGGATGCCTTCCAATCCCACCTCCGAAATTCTGACCAATACCGATAACCGACACGAGAGGCCATTTAGAGGCCCTTTTGGGGCTTGAAGACCCCCAAAATTTAGAGAGACTCTAGAGGGACCCCTGGGAAGGCACCCGTCCAAAAAAATCACCCTGCCCGAAAATGTTCCGATTTACCCGTTTTCGTGGACTATTAGTCACGCCCCGGACACTTCTCAGGGCCAGAGTCGGATCTTGCCAAAAATTGTTTTAGGCCCTCCTTGGGCCATATCAGGCCCTTTGGAACCTTCACAAGCCCCAAACCCGGGCATCAGATGCCTTCCAATCCCACCTCCGTAATTCCGACCAATACCGATAACCGACTCGGGAGGCCATTTAGAGGGCCCTTTTGGGGCTTGAAGCCACCCAAAATTTACAAAGACCCTATTGGGATCCCAGGGAAGCCACCCGTCAAAAAATATCACCTTGCCCGAAAAATGTTTTGATTTACCTGTTTTCGTGGACTATTATTCACGCCCCGGCCACGTCCCGGGGCCTGGAGTTTGATCTTGCCCAAAATTTTATTAGGGCCTCCTTGGCCCATATGAGGTTCTTTGGAACTTTAACATGCCAACAAACCAGGCACCTGATGCCTTCCAATCCCACCTCTGTAATTCCGACCAATACCGATAACCTACTCGGGAGGCCATTTAGAGGCCCTTTTGGGGCCAGAAACCCCCCAAAATTTACAGAGACCCTATCCGGACCCCACGGAAGGCACCAGTCAAAAAAAATCACCCTGCCCGAAAATGTTCCGATTTACCCGTTTTCGTTGACTATTAGTCACGCCCCGGACACGTCTCAGGGCCCAGAGTCGGATCTTGCCCAAAAATTTTTGAGGGCCTCCTTGGGCCATATGAGGTTCTTTGAAACCTTAACATGACCCAAAACTGGGCACCGAATGTCTTCCAATCCCACCTCCGTAATTCCGACCAATACCGATAACCAACTCGGAAAGCCATTTAGAGGCCCTTTTGGGGCTTGAAGCCCCCCAAAATTTACAGAGACCTTCGAGGGACCCCCGGGAAGGCACCCGTCAAAAAAATTCACCCTGCCCGAAAATGTCCCGATTTACCCATTTTCGTGGACTATTTACTCACGCCCCTGCCACGTCCCGGGGCCCGGAGTCTGATCTTGCCCAAAATTTATTAGGGCCTCCTTGGCCCATATGAGGTTCTTTGGAACCTTAACATGCCAAGAAACCAGGCACCTGATGCCTTCCAATCCCACCTCTGTAATTCCGACCAATACTGAAAACCTACTCGGGAGGCCATTTAGAGGCCCTTTTGGGGCCAGAAACCCCCCAAAATTTACAGAGACCCTATCCGGACCCCACGGAAGGCACCCGTCAAAAAAAATCACCCTGCCCGAAAATATTCCGATTTACCCGTTTTCGTGGACTATTACTGACGCCCCGAACACGTCTCAGGGCCCAGAGTCGGATCTTGCCCAAAAAATTTTGAGGGCCTCCTTGGGAATTATAAGGCCCTTTGAAACCTTAACATGACCCAAAACCGGGCACCGGATGTCTTCCAATCCCACCTCCGTAATTCCGACCAATACCGATAACCAACTCGGAAAGCCATTTAGAGGCCCTTTTGGGGCTTGAAGCCCCCAAAAATTTACAACGACCCTATTGGGACCCCAGGGAAGGTACCCGTCAAAAAAAATCACCCTGCCTGAAAAATGTTCCGATTTAACTGTTTTCAAGGACTATTACTCACGCCCCGGCGACGTCCCGGGGCCTGGAGTCGGATCTTGCCCAAAACTTTTTAAGGGCCTCGATGGGCCATATGAGGCCCTTTGGAACCTTAACATGCCCCAAAATCGGGCACCAAATGCCTTCCAATCCCACCGTCGTAACTCCGACCAATAGCGATAACCGACATGGGAGGCCATTTGGAGGCCCTTTTGGGGCTTGACTAGGGATGTCAACGGGTGGGATTCGGGTCGGGTGAGCTATCACCCGCATCCATCACCCGGTTAGACCAACTCTCATCCATCCATCCGTCACCCGATAAAACCATCACCCGTATCCATCCATCCACCACCCGCGGGTGAACAGGGTGGACAGGGTGATCATCCATTTAAGATAATTGAACAAAAAAAGTTAAATCAAACTTGCAAAATCACAATTTATATATTAACTTTATGTCAAATTAAGATAAATTCAGTTTATTGGAACATGTCGATAGTAATCAAAAGGGAAAATTATTATACTAATTTAAATAGAATGATAGACTTTTAACAAAATGTAAGAAATGGGTGATGGAGCGGGTTATAAACGGGTGATGGGTTGGGTGATTGATGGAAATTTCTCACCCTAATCCATCCATCACCCATTACACATTCACCCGTCACCCGTCCATCATCCATTTAACTCGATTTTTCACCCTTTTATGTTTTTGGGGTGGAGCGGGTGATGGATCATCCATTGGATATTGCCATCTCTTGGCTTGAAGCACCCCAAAATTTACAGAGACCCTAGAGGGACCCCTGGGAAGGCACCAGTCAAAAAAATACACCCTGCCCGAAAATGTCCCAATTTACCTGTTTTCGTGGACTATTACTCACGCCCCTGCCACGTCCCTAGGACAGGAGTCGGATCTTGCCAAAAAAAATTTAGGGCCTCCTTGGCCCATATGAGGTTCTTTGGAACCTTAACATGCCCAGAAACCAGGCAGCAGATGCCTTCCAATCCCACCTCCGTAATTCCGACCAATACCGATAACCTACTCGGGAGGCCATTTAGAGGCCCTTTTGGGGCCAGAAACCCCCCAAAATTTACAGAGACCCAATTCGGACCCCAGGAAGGCACCCGTCAAAAAAAATCACCCTGCCCGAAAATGTTCCGATTTACCTGTTTTCGTGGACTATTACTCACGCCCCCGCCACATCCCGGGGCCCGGAGTCAGATCTTGCCAAAAATTGTTTTAGGCCCTCCTTGGGCCATATGAGGCCCTTTGGAACCTTCACATGCCCCAAAACCGGGCACCGGATGCCTTCCAATCCCTCCTCCGTAATTCCGACCAATACAGATAACCGACTCCGGAGGCCATTTAGAGGCCCTTTTGGGGCTTGAAGCAACCCAAAATTTACAGAGACCCTATTGGGATCCCAGGGAAGGAACCCGTCAAAAAAAATCACCCTGCCCGAAAAATGTTCTGATTTACCTGTTTTTGTGGACTATTACTCACGCCCCGGCCACGTCCCGAGGCCTGGAGTCGGATCTTGCCCAAAACGTTTTTAGGGCCTCGTTGGGCCATATGCGGCCCTTTGGAACCTTAACATGCCCCAAAATCGGGCACCAAATGCCTTCCAATTCCATCGTCGTAACTCCGACCAATAGCGATAACCGACATGGGAGGCCATTTAGAGGCCCTTTTGGGACTTGAAGCCCCCCAAAATTTACAGAGACCCTATTCGGAACCTTAACATGCCATATGAGGTTCTATGGAACCTTAACATGCCCAGAAACCAGGCACCAGATGCCTTCCAATCCCACCTCCGTAATATTTACCAATACCGATAACCTACTCGGGAGGCTATTTAGAGGCCCTTTTGGGGCCAAAACCCCCCCAAAATTTATAGAGACCCTATTCGACCCCCGGGAAGGCACCCGTCAAAAAAAATCACCCTGCCGAAAATTCTCCAATTTACCCGTTTTCGTGGACTATTACTCATGCCCCGGCCACGTCCTAGGGCCCGGAGTGGCATCTTGCCCAAAATTTTGTTAGGGCCTCCTTGGGCCATATGAGGCTGTTTGGAACCTTAACATGCCCCAAAATCGGGCATCAGATGCCTTCCAATCCTACCTTTGTAATTCCGACCAATAACGATAACTGACACGAGATGCCATTTAGAGGCCCTTTTGGGGCTTGAAAACCCCCAAAATTTAGAGAGACCCTAGAGGGACCCCCGGGAAGGCAGCCGTCAAAACAATAACCCTGCCCTAAAATGTCCCGATTTACCCGTTTTCGTGAACTATTACTCACGCCCCTGCCACGTCCCAGGGCCCGGAGTGGGATCTTGCCCAAAAATTTATAGGGCCTCCTTGGCCCATATGAGGTTCTTTAGAACCTTAACATGCCCAGAAACCAGGCACCAGATGACTTCCAATCCCACCTCCGTAATTTCGACCAATAACGATAACCAAATCTGGAGGCCATTTAGAGGCCCTTTTGGGGTATGAAGCCCCCCAAAATTTACAGAAACCCTATAGGAACCCCCGGGAAGTCACACGTTAAAAAAAATCACCCTGCCCGAATATGTTCCGATTTACCCGTTTTCATGGACTATTTACTCACCCCTCGGCCACGTCCTAGGGCACGGAGTCGCATCTTGCCCAAAAAAATTTTAAAGCCTCCTTGGGCCATATGAGGCCCTTTGGATACTTAACATGACCCAAAATCGGGCACCGGATGCCTTCTAATCCCACCTCCGAAATTCTGACCAATACCGATAACTGACACGATAGGCCATTTAGAGGCCCTTTTGGGGCTTGAAGACCCCCAAAATTTAGAGAGACCCTAGAGGGACCCCCGGGAAGGCACTCGTCAAAAAAATCACCCTGCCCGAAAATGTTCCTATTTACCCGTTTTCGTGGACTATTACTCACGCCCCGGAAACGTCCCGGGGCCCAAAGTCCGATCTTGCCCAAAATATTTTTAGGGCCTCCTTGGGCCATATGAGGCCCTTTGAAACCTTAACATGACCCAAAACCGCGCACAGGCTGTCTTCCAACTCCACCAATGTAGTTCCGACCAATACCGATAACCGACTCGGAAGGCCATTTAGAGGCCCTTTTGGGGCTTGAAGACCCCCAAAATTTACAACGACCCTATTAGAACCCCCGGAAGGCACTCCTCAAAAAAATCACCCTGCCCGAAAATGTTCCGATTTACCCGTTTTCGTGGACTATTAGTCACGCCCCGGACACGTCTCGGGGCCCAGAGTCGGATCTTGCCAAAAATTGTTTTAGGCCCTCCTTTGGCCATATGAGGCCCTTTGGAACCATCACATGCCCCAAAACAGGGCATCGAATGCCTTCCAATCCCACCCCCGTAATTCCGACCAATACCGATAACCGACTCGGGAGGCCATTTAGAGGCCCTTTTGGGGCTTGAAGCCACCCAAAATTTACAGAGACCCTATTGGGATCCCAGGGTAGGGACTCGTCAAAAAAAATCACCCTGCGCGAAAATGTTCCGATTTACCTGTTTTTGTGGAATCTCACGCCCCGGCCACGTCCATGGGCTTGGAGTCGGATCTTGCTCAAAACTTTTTTAGGGCCTCCTTGGGCCATATGAGGCCCTTTGGAACCTTTACATTCCCCAAAATCGGGCACCAAATGCTTCCACTCCCACCTCCGTAACTACGACCAATAGCGATAACCGACATGGGAGGCCATTTCGAGGCCCTTCTGGGGCTTGAAGGCCCCAAAAATTGACAGAGACCCTAGGAAGACCCCTGGGAAGGCACCCGTCAAAAAAATACACCCTGCCGAAAAATGTCCCGATTTACCCGTTTTTGTGGACTATTACTCACGCCCCTGCCACGTCCCAGGGCCCAGAGTCGGATCTTGCCCAAAAAAATATTGGGCCTCCTTGGCCCATATGAGGTCTTTGGAACCTTAACATGCCCTGAAACCAGGCACCACATGTCTTCCAATCCCACCTCCTTAATTCCGACCAATACCGATAACCTACTCGGGAGGCCCTTTTGGGCCAGAAACCCCCCAAAATTTACAGAGACCCTATTCGGACCCCTGGGAAGGAACCCGTCAAAAAAGATCACCCTGCCCGAAAATGTTCCAATTTACCCGTTTTCGTGGACTATTACTCATGCCCCGGCCACGTCCTAGGGCCCGGAGTCGCATCTTGCCCAAAATTTTTTTAGGGCCTCCTTGGGCCATATGAGGCCCTTTGGAACCTTAACATGCCCCAAAATCGGGCACTATCTGCCTTCCAATCCCACCTCCGTAATTCCGACCAAAAGCGATAACCGACACGAGAGGCCATTTAGAGGCCCTTTTGGGGCTTGAAGACCCCCAAAATTTATAGAGACCCTAGAGGGACCCCCAGAAGGCACCCGTCAAAAAAATCACACAGCCCAAAAAAGTCCGGATTTACCCGTTTTTGTGGACTATTACTCACGCCCCTGCCACGTCTTGGGGCCCAGAGTCGGATCTTTGCCAAAAAATTTTAGGGCCTCCTTGGCCCATATGAGGTTCTTTAGAACCTTAACGTGCCCAGAAACCAGGCACCAGATGCCTTCTAATCCAACCTCCGTAATTCCGACTAATAGCGATAACCGACTCGGGAGGCCATTCAGTGGCCCTTTTGGGGCTTGAAGCCCCCTAAAATTTACAGAAACCCTATAGGGACCCCCGGGAAGGCACACGTAAAAAACAATCACCCTGCCCGAATATGTTCCGATTTACCTGTTTTCATGGACTATTACTCACGCCCCGACCATGTCCTTGGGCACGGAGTCGCATCATGCCCAAAAAATTTTTAGGGCCTCCATGGCCCATATGAGGTTCTTTAGAACCTGAACATGCCCAGAAACCAGGCACCAGATGCCTTCCAATCTCACCTCCGTAATTCCGACCAATAGCGATAACCGACTCGGGAGGCCATTTAGAGGACCTTTTGGGGCTTGAAGCCCCCTAAATTTACAGAACCCTATATGGACCACCTTCTAAGGCACACGTCCAAAAAAATCACCCTACCCGAATATGTTCCGATTTACCCGTTTTCATGGACGATTACTCGCCCCGGCCATGTCATAAAGCACAGAGTCGCATCTTGTCCAAAAAAATTTTATGGCCTCCTTTGGCCATATGAGGCCCTTTGGAACCTTAACATGACCCAAAATCGGGCAACGGATGCCTTCCAATCCCACCTCCGAAATTCTGACCAATACCGATAACCGACACGAGAGGCCATTTAGAGGCCCTTTTGGGGCTTGAAGACCCCCAAAATTTAGAAAGACCCTAGAGGGACCCCCGGGAAGGCACTCGTCAAAAAAATCACCCTGCCCGAAGATGTTCCGATTTACCCGTTTTCGTCGACTATTAGTCACGCCCCAGACACGTCTCAGGGCCCAGAGTCGGATCTTGCCAAAATTTGTTTTAGGCCTTCCTTGGGCCATATGAAGCCCTTTGGAACCTTCACATGCCCAAAAACAGGGCATCGGATGCCTTCCAATCCCACCTCCGTAATTCCGACCAATACTGATAACCGACTCGGGAGGCTTTTTAGAGGCCCTTTCGGGGCTTGAAGCCACCCAAAATTTACAGAGACCCTATTGGGATCCCAGGGAAGGCACCCGTCAAAAAATATCACCCTGCCCGAAAAATGTTTTGATTTACCTGTTTTCTTGGACTATTACTCACGCCCCGGCCACGTCCCGGGGCCTGGAGTCGGATCTTGCCCAAAACTTTTTAGGGCCTCGTTGGGCCATATGAGGCCCTTTGGAACCTTATCATGCCCCAAAATCAGGCACCAAGTGCCTTCCAATCCCACCGTCGTAACTCCGACCATTAGCGATAACCGACATGGGAGGCCATTTAGAGGCCCTTTTGGGGCTTGAAGCCCCCAAAATTTACAGAGACCCTCGAGGGACCCCCGGGAAGGCACCTGTCAAAAAAATACACCCTGCACGAAAATGTCCCGATTTACCCGTTTTCGTGGACTATTACTCACGCCCTGCCACATCCCGGGGCCATATGAGGCCCTTTGGAATCTTCACATGGCCCAAAACCGGGCACCGGATGCCTTCTAATCCCACCTCCGTAATTCCAACCAATACCGATAACCGACTCGGGAGGCCATTTAGACGCCCTTTTCGGGCTTGAAGCCCCCCCAAATTTACAGTGACCCTATTGCGACACCTGGGAAGGCACACGTCAAAAAAAATTACCTTGCCCGAAAATGTTCCGATTTACCAAGTTTCGTGGACTATTACTCACGCTCCGGCCACGTCCAGGGGCCCGGAGTCGGATCTTGCCTAAAAATTTTTAATGCCCTACTTGGGCCATATGAGGCTCTTTGGAACCTTAACATGCCCCGAAACCGGGCACCGGATGCCTTCCAATCCCACCTCCGTAATTCCGACTAATACCGATAACCGACTCGGGAGGCATTTAGAGGCCCTTTTGGGGCTTGAAGCCCTCTAAAATCTACAAGGACCCTATTGGGATCCCAGGGAAGCACTCGTCAAAAAAATCACCATGCCCGAAAATGTTCCGATTTACCCGTTTTCGTGGACTATTACTCACGTCCCGGCCACGTCCCAGGGCCCGGAGTCGGATCTTGCCCAAAACATTTTTAGGGCCTCCTTGGGCCATATGAGGCCCTTTGGAACCTCAACATGCCCCAAAATCAGGCACAGGATGCCTTCCAATCCCACCTCCGTAATTCCGATCATTACCGATAACCGACACGGGAGGCCATTTAGAGGCCCTTTTGGGGCTTGAAGCGCCCAAAAATTTACAGAGACCCTTGAGGGAACCTCGGGAAGGCAACCGTCAAAAAACTCACCCTGCCCGAAAATGTTCTTACTTGCCCGTTTTCGTGGACTATTACTCACGCGCCGGACAATTCCCGGGGCCTGGTGTCGGATCTTGGCCAAATTTTTTAAGGGCGTCCTTGGGCCATATGAGGCCCTTTGGAACCTTAACATGACCAAAAACCGGGCACCGGATGCCTTCCAATCCCACCTCCGTAATTCCGACCCATACCGATAACCGAGTCTGGAGGCCATTTTGGCGCCCTTTTCGGGCTTGAAGCCCCCCAAAATTTACAGTGACCCTACTGGGACACCCGGGAAGGCACCCGTCCCAAAAAATTACCCTGCCCGAAAATGTTCCGATTTACCGGTTTTTGTGGACTATTACTCATGCCCCGGCCAAATCCCGGGGCCCGGAGTCGGATCTTGCCCAAAATTTTTTTAGGCCTACTTGGGCCATATGAGGCCCTTTGGAACTTTAACATGCCCCAAAAACGGGCACCAGATGCCTTCCAATCCCACCTCCGTAACTCCGACCATTACTGATAACTGACACGGGAGGCCATTTAGAGGCTCTTTTGGCGCTTGAAGCCTCAAAAATTTACAGAGAACCTTGAGGGACCCCCGGAAAGGCACCCATCAAAAAAAACACCCTGCTCGTAAATGTTCCGACTTACCCGTTTTCGTGGATTATTACTCACGCCCCGGGCAAATCCCGGGGCCCGGTGTCGGATCTTGCCCAAAATTTTTTAAGGGCGTCCTTGGGCCATATAAGGCCCTTTGGAAACTTAACATGACCAAAAACCGGGCACCGGATGCCTTCCAATCCCACCTCCGTAATTCCCACCCACACCGATAACCGACTCGGGAGGCCATTTAGATGCCCTTTTCGGGCTTGAAGCCCCCCAAAATTTAAAGTGACCATATTGGGACACCTGGGAAGGGACCCGTCAAAAAAAAATGACCCTGCCCGAAAATGTTCCGATTTACAGGTTTTCGTGGTCTATTACCGATGCCCGGATACATCCCGGGGCCCGGAGTCGGATCTTGGCCAAAAAAAATTTAGGGCCTCCTTGGGCCATATGAGGCCCTTTGGAACCTTAACATGCCCCCAAACCGGGAACAAGTTGCCTTCAAATCCCACCTCCGTATTTCCTACCAATACCGATAACCGACTCGGGAGGCGATTTAGAGGCCCTTTTGGGGCTTGAAGCCCCACAAAATTTACAGAGACCCTATTAGGACCCCCGGGAAGGCATCCGTCAATAAAAATAACCTTTCCCAAAAATGTTCCGATTTACCTGTTTTCATGGACTATTACTCACGCCCCGGCCAGGGCTCGGAGTCGGATCTTGCCCAAAAATTTATTAGGCCCTCCTTGGGCCATATGAGGCCCCTTGGAACCTTAACATGCCCCAAACCGGGCACCGGATGCTTTCCAATCCCACCTCCGTAATTCCAACCAATATTGATATCCGACTCGGGAGGCCATTTAGAGGCCCTTTAGGGGCTTGAAGCCCCCCAAAATTTACAGAGACCCTATTGGGACCCACGGGAAGGCACCTGTCAAAATATATCACCCTGCTCGAAAATGTTTCGATTTTCCTGTTTTCGTGGACTATTACTCACGCCCCGGCCACGTCCCGGGGCCCGGAGTCGGTTCTTGCCCAAATAAATTTTTGGGCCTCCCTTGGCCATAAGAGGCCCTTTGGAACCTTAACATGCCTCAAAATCGAGCACCAGATGCCTACCATTACTGATAACCGACACGGGAGGCCATTTAGAGGCCCTTTTGGGGCTTGAAGCCCCCAAAATTTACAAAGACCCTAGAGGGACCCCCGGGAAGGCAGCCATAAAAAGAATCACCCTGCCCAAAAATGTTCCGGCTTACCCGTTTTCGTTGACTATTACTCACCACCCGGGCAAGTCCCGGGGCCCGCCGTCGGATCTTGCCAAAAAAAATTTTTTTGGGTGTCCTTCGGCCATATTAGGCCCTTTGGAACCTTGACATGACCAAAAACCGGGCACCGATGCCTTCCAATCCCACCTCCGTTATTCTGACCAATACCGATAACCGACTCGGGAGTCCATTTAGACCCCCCTTTTGGGCTTGAAGCCCCCCAAAATTTACAGTGACCCTATTGGGACCCCCGGGAAGGCATCCGTAAAAAAAATTACCCAGCCCGAAAATGTTCCGATATAACAGTTTTTGTGGACTATTACTCATGCCCCGACCACGTCCAGGGGCCCGGAGTCGGATCTTGCCCAAAATTATTTTAGGCCCTACTTGGGCCATATGAGGCCCTTTGGAACCTTAACATGCCCCCAAACCTGGCACCGGATGCCTTCTAATCCCACCTCCGTAATTCCGACCAATACCGATAACCGACTCGGGAGGCCATTTAGACGTCCTTTTCAGGCTTGAAGCCCCCCAAGATTTACAGTGACCCTATTGGGACACCTGGGAAGGCACCCGTCAAAAAAATTACCTTGCCCGAAAATGTTCCGATTTACCGGTTTTCGTGGACTATTACTCACGCCCCGGCCTGGGCCCGGAGTCGGATCTAGCCCAAAATTTTTTTAGGCCCTCCTTGGGCCATATGAGGCCCTTTGGAACCTTAAAATGCCCCAAAAGGCGCACCGGATGCCTACCAATCCCACCTCCGTAATTCCTACTAATACTGATAACCGACTCTGGAGGCCATTTAGAGGCTCTTTTGGGGCTTGAAGCCCCCTAAAATTTACAGAGACCCTATTGGGACCCCCGGGAAGGCACCTGTCAAAATAAATCACCCTGCCCGAAAATGTTCCGATTTACCCGTTTTCGTAGGCTATTAATCATACCCCGGCCACGTCCCGGGGCCCGGAGTCGGATCTTGACTAAAATTGTTTTATGCCCTCCATGGGCTATATGAGGCCCTTTAGAACCTTAACAAGCCCCAAAACCGGGCAACGGATGCCTTCCAATCCCACCTCCGTAATTCCGACCAATACCAATAACCGACACGGGAGGCCATTTAAAGGCCCTTTTTGGGCTTGAAGCCCCCCAAAATTTACAGAAACCCTATAGGGACCTCCAGGAAGGCACCCGTCAAAAAAAAATCACCTTGCCCGAAAATATTCCGATTTACCTGTTTTTGTGGACTATGGCTCACGCCCCCGCCACATCTCGGGGCACGGAGTCAGATCATGCCCCAAAATCGGGCACCGGATGCCTTCCAATCCAACCTCCTTAATTCCAACCAATACCGATAACCGACACGGGAGGCCATTTAGAGGCCCTTTTGGGGCTTGAAGCCCCCAAAAATTTAGAGAGACCCTAGGGGGACCCCCGGGAAGGCACCCGTCAAAAAACACCCTGCCTTAAAATGTTCCGATTTACCCGTTTTCGTGGACCATTACTCACGCCCCGGACACGTCCCAGGGCCCGGTGTCGGATCTTGCCCATAATTTTTTAAGGGCCTCCTTGGGCCAAATGAGGCCCTTTGGAACCTTCAAATGCCCCAAAATCGGGCATCGGATGCCTTCCAATCCCACCTCCGTAATTCCGACCAATACTGATAACCGACAAGGGAGGCTATTTAGAGGCCTTTTAGGGGCTTGAAGCCCCCTAAAATGTACATAGACCCTAGAGGGACCCCCAGGAAAGCACCCGTATGAAAAAATCACCCTGCCTGAAAATGTTCCGATTTACCCGTTTTCGTGGACTATTACTCACGCCCCCTTCCACGTCCCGGGGCCCGGAGTCGTATCTTGGCCAAAAATTTTTTAGGCCCTCCTTGGGCAATATGAGGCCCTTTGGAACTTTCACATTCCCCATAACCGGGCACCGGATGCCTTCCGATTCCACCTCCGTAATTCCGACCAATACAGATATTCGACTCGGAGGCCACTTCGAGGCCCTTTTGAACCCCCGGAAGGCACCCGTCAATAAAACTCACCATGCCCGAAAATGCTCTGATTTACCCATTTTCGTGGAATATTACTCACTCCCCGGCCACGTCCCTAGGCCCAGAGTCGAATCATGCCCAAAAAAATTTTAGGGCCTCCTTGGCCATATGAGGCCCTTTGGAACCTTAACCTGCCCCAAAATCGGGAACCAGATACCTTCCAATTCCACCTCAATAATTCGGACCAATATCGATAACCGACTCGGGAGGCCATTTAGAGGCCCTTTTGGGGCTTGAAGCCCCCCAAAATTTACAAGGACCCTATTGGGATCCTAGGGAAGGCACCCGCCAAAAAAAATCACCCTGCCCGAAAATATTCTGATTTACCCGTTTTCGTGGACTATTACTCACGCCCCGGACACGTCCCGGTGCCCGGAGTCGGATCTGGCCCAAAATTTTATTAGGCCCTCCTTGGGCCATATGAGGCCCTTTGGAACATTAACATGCCCCAAAACCGGGCACCGGATGCCTTCCAATCCCACCTCCGTAATTCCGACCAATAACGATACTCGGGAGGCCATTTAGAGGCCTTTTTGGATCTTGAAGCCCCCAAAAATTTACAAAGACCCTATTGGAACCCCCGGGAAGGCACATGTCAATAAAAATCACCCTGCTCTAAAATGTTCCGATTTACCCGTTTTCGTGGACTATTACTCACGCCCTGGCCACGTCCCGGGGCCCGGAGTCGAATCATGCCCAAAAAAATTTTAGGGCCTCCTTTGGCCATATGAGGCCCTTTCGAACCTTAACATGCCCCAAAATCGGGCACCGGATGCCTTCCAATTCCACCTCCGTAATTCCGATCAATACCGATAACAGACTCGGGAGGCCATTTAGAGGCCCTTTTTGGGGCTTGAAACCCCACAAAATCTACAGAGACCCTATTGGGATCCCAGGGAAGAACCCGTCAAAAAAAAATAATGCCCGAAAATGTTCCGATTTACCCGTTTTCGTGGACTATTACTCACGCCCTGGCCACGTCCCGGGGCCCGGAGTCGGATCTTGCCCAAATAAATTATTGGGCCTCCCTTGGCCATATGAGACCCTTTGGAACCTTAACATGCCTCAAAATCGAGCACCAGATGCCTTCCAATCCCACCACTATAATCCTACCATTAGTGATAACCGACACGGGAGGCCATTTAGAGACGCTTTTGGGGCTTGAAGCCCCCAAAATTTACAAAGACCCTAGAGGAACCCCCGGGAAGGCACCCATAAAAAAAATCATCCTGCCCAAAAATGTTCCGGCTTACCCGTTTTCGTTGACTATTACTCACGCCCCGGTCAAGTCCCGAGGCCCGCCGTCGGATCTTGCCAAAAAAATTTTAAGGGCGTCCTTGGGCCATATGAGGCCCTATGGAAACTTAACATGACCAAAAACCGGGCACCGGATGCCTTCCAATCCCACCTCCGTAATTCCGACCCATACCGATAACCGACTCGGGAGGCCATTTAGACGCCCTTTTCGGGCTTGAAGCCCCCCAAAATTTACAGTGACCCTATTGGGACACATGGGAAGGCACGTGCAAAAAAATTACCATGCCCGAAAATATTCCGATTTACCGGTTTTCGTGGACTATTCCTCACGCCCCGGCCACGTCCCGGGGCCCGAAGTCGGATCTTGCCCAAAATATTTTTAGACCCTCCTTGGGCCATATGAGGCCCTTTGGAACCTTAACATGGTCCAAAACCGGGCACCGGATGCCTTCCAATCCCACCTCCGTAATTCCGACCAATACCAATAACCGACTCGGGAGGCCATTTAGAGGCCCTTTTTGGGGCTTGAAACCCCCCAAAATCTACAGAAACCCTATTAGGATCCCAGGGAAGCACCCTTCAAAAAAATAACCATGCCCAAAAAAGTTCCGATTTACCCGTTTTCGTGGACTATTACTCACGCCCCGGCCATGTCCCGGGGCCCGGAGTCGGTTCTTGCCCAAATAAATTTTTGGGCCTCCCTTGGCCATAAGAGGCCCTTTGGAACCTTAACATGCCTCAAAATCGAGCACCAGATGCCTACCATTACTGATAACCGACACGGGAGGCCATTTAGAGGCCCTTTTGGGGCTTGAAGCCCCCAAAATTTACAAAGACCCTAGAGGGACCCCCGGGAAGGCAGCCATAAAAAAAATCACCCTGCCCAAAAATGTTCCGGCTTACCCGTTTTCGTTGACTATTACTCACCACCCGGGCAAGTCCCGGGGCCCGCCGTCGGATCTTGCCAAAAAAATTTTAGGACGTCCTTGGGCCATATGAGGCCCTTTGGAAACTTAACATGACAAAAAATCGGGCACAGGATGCCTTCCAATCCCACCACCGTAATATCGACCCATACCGATAACCGACTCGGGAGGCCATTTAGACGCCCTTTTCGGGCTTGAAGCCCCCAAAACTTAATGTGACCCTATTGGGACACCTGGGAAGGCACCTGCAAAAAAAAATTACCCTGCCCGAAAATATTTCGATTTACCGGTTTTCGTGGAATATTACTCACGCCCCGGCCACGTCCCAGGGCCCGAAGTCGGATCTTGCCCAAAATATTTTTAGGCCCTCCTTGGGCCATATGAGGCCCTTTGGAACCTTAACATGGTCCAAAACCGGGCACCTGATTCCTTCCAATCCCACCTCCGTAATTCCGACCAATACCGATAACCGACTCGGGAGTCCACTTAGAGGCCCTTTTGGGGCTTGAAGCCCCCCAAAATTTACAGAGACACTATTAGGACCCCCGGCAAGGAACCCGTCAAAAAAATCACCCTTCCTACTAAATGTTCCGATTTACCCGTTTTCGTGGTCTATTACTCATGCCCGACACGTCCAGGGGCACGGAGTCGGATCATGGCCAAAAAAATTTTAGGCCCTCCTTGGGCCATATGAGGGCCTTTGGAACCTTAACATGCCCCAAAATCAAGCACCGGATGCCTTCCAATCCCACCTCCGTAATTCCGACCAATACCGATAACCGACTCAGGAGGCCATTTAGACGCCCTTTTCGGTCTTGAAGCCCCCCAAAATTTCAGTGACCCTATTAGGACACCCGTGATGGCACCCGTCAAAAAAAATTACCCTACCCAAAAATGTTCCGATTTGCCGGTTTTCGTGGACTATTACTCAAGCCCCAGCCACGTCCAGGGGCCCAGAGTCGGATCTTGCTCGAAATTTTTTTAGGCCCTCCTTGGGCCATATGAGGCCCTTTGGAACCTTGACATGCCCCAAAACCGGGCACTGGATGCCTTCCAATCCCACCTCCAAAATTCCGACCAATACTGATAACCGACTCGGGAGGCCATTTAGAGGCCCTTTTGGAGCTTGAAGCCCCCCAGAATTTACAAAGACCCTATTGGGATCCTAGGGAAGGCACCTGCCAAAAAATCACACTGCCCGAAAATGATTCGATTTACCCTTTTTCGTGGACTATTACTCACGCCCTGGCCACGTCCTGGGACCCGGAGTCGAATCATGCCCAAAAACTTTTTAGGGCCTCCATTGGCCATATAAGGCCCTTTGGAACCTTAACATGTCCCAAAATCAGGCACCGGATGACTTCCAATTCCACCTCCGTAATTCCGACCAATACCTACAACCGACTCGGGAGGCCATTTAGAGGCCCTTTTGGGGCTTGAAGCCGCCCAAAATTTACAGAGACCCTAGAGGGACCCCCGGCAAGGCACCCGTCAAAAAAGATCAACCTGCCCAAAAATGTTCCGATTTACCCGTTTTCTTGGACTATTACTCACGCCCCGGACACGTCCCGCGGCCCGGTGTCGGATCTTGCCCAAAAAATTTTTAGGGCGTCCTCTGGCCATATTAGGCCCTTTGGAACCTTCACATGACCAAAAACCGGGCACCGATGCCTTCCAATCCCACCTCCGTAATTATGACCAATACCGATAATCGACTCGAGAGTCCATTTAGACGCCCCTTTCGGGCTTGAAGCCCCCCAAAATTTACAGTGACCCTATTGGGTCCCCCGGAAAGGCACCCGTCAAAAAAAATTACCCTGCCCGAAAATGTTCCGATATACCGGTTTTCGTGGACTATTACTCACGCTCCGGCCACGTCCCGGGGCCCGGAGTCGGATCTTGCCCAAAATTTTATAGGGCCTCCTTGGGCCATATAAGGCCCTTTGGAACCTAAACATGCCCCAAAACCGGGAAACGGATGCTTTCCAATTCCACCTCCGTAATTCCGACCAATACCAATTACCGACTCGGGAGGTCATTGAGAGGCCCTTTGGGGTTGAAGCCCTCCAAAATTTACAGAGACCCTATTGGGACCCCCGGGAAGGCACCCGTCAAAAAAAATCACCCTGCCCGAAAATGTTCAGATTTACCCATTTTCGTGGACTATTACTCACGCCCGGGCCACGTCCCGGGGCCCGGAGTCAGATCTTGCCGACAATTTTTAGGGCCTCCTTGGGCCATATGAGGACCTTTGGAACATTAACATGCCCCAAAACCTAACACTGGATGCTTTCCAATCAGGGCCGTTCCTGACCTTTATAGGGCCCGGGCGAAGCTAAAAATTTGGGCCCCTCACTCATTATATATAGGGTATATGCTTATATGGTCACTTTTATAAGGGTCATTTATGTTGTTTCGAAGGTCTATAGGTGAAATAACCAATAAGAGCCTTTGTAAAGTGAACGATATATATATTTAAAAAAAAATCAGCTACGCCGTGTTAGATTTCTTCAATATTTTAGAAAATTAAAACAATAATGATGATGTAGGAAAGAAAAACAATTATTAGTAACTATATGAATAAATTTTAGTGTTCGAAATAAGAAAAAATGGTATATGGTGATAATTATTCTAATGTAAAAGGTTCTTCAATGATACTAATATATCATTTATATATGAAATGATACTAACATAAATTAATATTACTTGAATTAATTAATTATAATGAGCTAACATATATTTCTCTCACAATTCTTGTAAACATGATTTAATTTTGAAAGAAGTAAAAAAAGATATTGGACAAGAATATTTTGTTGAATTAAGAAAGTATGGGGAAAGAAAGGCAAAATAAAAGATGAAGGAACGTTGAAATGATGATGTAAGAAAATGATTATTTATTGAATTAAAAAAAAAAGAAAATAGAATAAAGAAAAAAGAAAAACTAAGAGATGGAAGGAGATAGGAGAATAGTGGAAATCGAACATTGTACTTCAGGGGTTTACAAAGATGTTGCACGCCCATCTCCACCACTGGGCTCCAACACAACTTTGGTTAACAAAATGCAAGCAAACATGGTTAACGGTATTTTAACCTAAACTTCTTGCTCGCTTGGGCCCTGGGCGGGCGCCCCGCCTGCCCCGCCTAAGGGCCGGGTCTGTTTCCAATCCCACCTCCGTAATTCTGACCATTACCGATAACCGACACGGGAGGCCATTTAGAGGCCCTTTTGGGGCTTGGATCCCCCCTAAATTTACAGGGACCCTATTGGGACCCCTGGGAAGGCACCCATCAAAAAAAATTACCCTGCACGAAAATGTTCTGATTTACCCGTTTTCGTGGACTATTACTCACGCCCTAGCCACGTCCCGGGGCCCGAAGTTGGATCATGCCCTAAAATTTTTCAGGGCCTCCTTGGGCCATACGACGCCCTTAGGAACCTTAACATGCCCCAAAATCGGGCACCAGATGCCTTCTAATTCCACCTCCGTAATTCCGTCCAATACCGATGACCGAATCGGGAGGCCATTTAGAGGCCCATTTGGGCTTGAAGCCCCCCAAAATTTACAGAGTCCCTATTGGGATCCCAGGGAAGGCACCCGTCAAAATAAATCACCCTTCCCGAAAATGTTCCGATTTACCCGTTTTCGTGGACTATTCCTCAATCCACGGCTACATCCCAAGGACCGTTGTCGGATCTCGCCCAAAATTTTTAAGGGACTCCTTGGGCCATATGAAGCCCTTTGGAACCTTAACATGCCCCAAAATCGAGCACTGGATGCCTTCTCCGTAATTCCGATCAATACTGATAACTGACTCGGGAGGCCATTTAGAGGCCCTTTTGGGGCCAGAAGCGCCCCAAAATTTACAGAGACCCTATAGGGACCCCCGGGAAGGCACCCGTCAAAACAAATCTGTCCGCGCAAAAATGTTCTGATTTACCCGTATTCGTGGACTATTACTCAAACCTCGGCCTCGGATCTTGCCCAAAGTTTTTTTAGGTCCTCCTTCGGCCATATAAGGCCCTTTGGAACCTTACCATGACCCATAACCGGGCACCGGATGCCTTCCAATCCCACTTCCGTAATTCCGACCAATATCGATAACCTACTCGGGAAGCCATTTAGAGGCCCTCTTGGGGCCATAAGCGCCCCAAAATATACATAGACCCTATAGGGACACCCATGAAGGCACCGCTCCAAAAAAATTACCCGGCCAAAAAATGTTTCGATTTACCGGTTTTCGTGGACTACTACTCACGCCCCGACCAGGTCTCGGGGCCCGGAACCTGATCTTGCTTAAAAATTATTTAGGGCCCCCTTGGGCCATTTGAGGCCCTTTTTAACCATAACATACCCCAAGATCGGGCACCGGATGCCTTCCAATCCCACCTCCGTAATTTCGACCAATACCGGTAACAGACACGGGAGGCCATTTAGAGGCCCTTTTGGGGCTTGAAGCCCCCCAAAATTTACAGAAACCCTAGAGGGACCTCCAGGAAGGCACACGTCAAAAAAAATCACCGTGCCCGAAAATGTCCTAATTTACCTGTTTTTGTGGACTATTACTCACGCCCCGACAGAGTCCAGGGGCCGGAGTCGGATCTTGCGTTAAAATTTTTTAGGGCCTCCTTAGCCCATATTAGGCCCATTAAAACCTTAAGATGCCCCAAAATCGGGCACCGGATGCCTTCCAATCCCACCTCCGTAATTCCGACCAATACCGATAACCGACTCGGGAGGCCATTTAGAGGCCCTTTTGGGGCTTGAAGCCCCCCAAAATTTACAGATAATGTATAGGGACCCCCGGGAAGGCTTCCGTCAAAAAAATCACCCTTCCCAAAATTGTTCCGATTTACCATGGGAAGGCTTTCGTGGACTATTACTCACGCCCCGGCCACGTCCCGGGGCCCGGATTCTGATTTGGACCAAAAACATTTTAGGGCCTCCTTGGGCCATATGAGGGCCTTTCAAACCTTTACATGACCCAAAATCGGGCACCGGATGCCTTCTAATCCCACGTCCGTAATTCTGACAAATACCAATTACCGACTCGGGAGGCCATTTAGAGGCCTTTTGGGGCTTGAGGCCACCCAAAACTTACAGAGACCCTATTGGGCCATATGAGGCCCTTTGGAATCTTAACATGCCCCAAAACCGGGCACCGGATGCCTTCCAATCCCACCTCCGTAATTCTAACAAATACCGATAACCGACTCGGGAGGCCATTTAGACGCCCTTTTGGGGCCAGAAGCGCCCCAAAATTTACAGAGACCCTATAGGGACCCCCGGGAAGGCACCGATCAAAAAATATTACCCTGCCCAAAAAGGTTCCGATTTACCGGTTTTCGTGGACTATTACTCACGCCCCAGCCACGTCCCGGGCCCCGGAGTAGGATCTTGCCCAAAAAATTTTTACGGCCCCCTTGGGCCATTTGACGCCCTTTTGAACCATAACATACCCCAAGATCGGGCACCGGATGCCTTCAAATCCCACCTCCGTAATTCCGACCAATACCGGTAATCGACACGAGAGGCCATTTGGAAGCCCTTTTGGGGCTTGAAGCCCCCAAAAATTTACAGAAACCCTATAGGGACCTCCAGGAAGGCACCCGTCAAAAAAAATAACTCTGCCCCAAAATGTCCTAATTTACCCGTTTTCGTGGACTATTACTCACGCCCCGATAGACTCCCAGGGGCCGGAGTCGGATCTTGCGTTTAAATTTGTTAGGGCCTCCTTGGCCCATATTAGGCCCATTGAAACCTTAAGATGCCCCAAAATCGGGCACCGGATGCCTTCCAATCCAACCTCCGTAATTCCGACCAATACCGATAACTGACTCGGGAGGCCATTTAGAGACCCTTTTGGGGCTTGAAGCCCTCCAAAATTTACAGAGAATGTATAGGGACCCCCGAGAAGGCTTCCGTCAAAAAAAATTACCCTTCCCAAAATTGTTCCGATTTACCCGTTTTCGTGGATTATTACTCACGCCCCGGCCACGTCCCCGGGCCCGGAGTCGGATTTTGACCAAAAACTTTTAAGGGCCTCCTTGGGCCATATGATGCCCTTTCAAACCTTTACATGACCCAAAATCGGGCACCGGATGACTTCTAATCCCACGTCCGTAATTCTAACCAATACCAATTACCGACTCGGGAGGCCATTTAGAGGCCCTTTGGGGCTTGAGGCCACCCCAAACTTACAGAGACCCTATAGGGACCCCCGGGAAGGCACCCGTCAAAAAAAATCACCCTGCCCGAAAATGTTATGATTTACCCATATTCGTGGACTATTAGTCACGCCCAGGCCACGTCCCGGGGCCCGGAGTCAGATATTGCCGACAATTTTTTAGGGCCTCCTTGGGCTATCTGAGGCCCTTTGGAACCTTAACATACCCCAAAACCGAGCACCGGATGCTTTCCAATCCTACCTCCGTAATTCTAACCAATACCGATAACCGACTCGGGAGGCCATTTAGTGTCCCTTTTGGGGCTTGAAGCCCCCCTAAATTTACAGTGACCCTATTGTGACCCCCGGGAATGCACCCGTCAAAAAAATCACCCGACCCGAAAATGTTCCGATTTACCCGTTTTCGTGGACTATTACTTGCCAGTTGCCACGTTTAGGGGCCCGTTGTAAGATAATGCCCAAAACTTTTTTATGGCCTCCTTGGGCCATATGAAGCCTTTTGGAACCTTAACATGCCCCAAAACCTAGCACCGGATGCCTTCAAATCCCATCTCCGTAATTCCGATCAATACCGATAACCGACTCGGGAGGCCATTTAGAGGCCCTTTTGGGGCCAGAAGCCACCCAAAATTTACAGAGACTCTATTGGGAACCCCGGAAAGGCACCTATCAAAAAAATTACCATGCTTGAAAATGTTTTGATTTACCGGTTTTCGTGGACTATTACTCACACCCCGGCCACGTCCCGGGGCTCGGAGTCGGATCATGCCCAAAAAATTTTTAGGGCCTCCTTGGGCCATATGAGGCCCTTTGGAACCTTAACATACCCAAAATAGAGCACCGGATGCCTTCCAATCGCAGCTCCGTAATTCCGACCAATACCATAACCGACACGGGAGGCCATTTAGAAACCCTATATGGACACCCAGGATGGAACCCGTCAAAAAAAATCACCCTGCCCGAAAATGTTCCGATTTACCCGTTTTCGTGGACTGTTGCTCACACCCCGGCCACGTTCCGGGGTCCGTCATCGGATATTGCCCAAAAAAATTTTAACGCCTCCTTGGGCCATATGAGGCCCTTTAGAACCTTAGCATGACCTAAAACCGGGCACCGGGATGCCTTCCAATCCCACCTCCGTAATACCGACCAATACCGATAACCGACTGGGGAGGCCGTTTAGAGGCCCTTTTGGGGCTTGAAGCCCCCCAAAATTTACAGACCCCCTATTTGGACCCCCGGGAAGGCACTTGTGCCCGAAAATATTTGGATTTACCCGTTTTCGTGGACTACTCACACCCCGGCCACGTCCCGGGGCCCGGATTCGGATCTTGCCCAAAAAATTTTTAGGGCCTTCTTGGGCCATATGAGGCCCTTTGGAATCTAAACATGCCCCAAAACCGGGCACTGGATGCTCTCCAATCCCACCTTCGTAATTCCGACCAATACAGATAACCGACTTGTGAGGCGATTTAGAGGCCCTTTTGGGGCTTGAAGCCCCCCAAAGTATACAGGGACCCTATTGAGACCCCCGGGAAGGCACTCGTTAAAAAAATCACCCTGCCCGAAAATATTCCGATTTACCGTTTTCGTGGACTATTACTCACACCCCGGCCATGTCCGGGGAACCGGAGTCGGATCTTGCCCAAAATTTATTAGAGCCTCCTTGGGCCATATGAAACCCATTAAAAACTTAACATGCCCCAAAACCGAGACCCGGATGCATTCCAATCCACCTCTGTAATTCCGATCAATACTGATAACCGACTCAGGAGGCCATTTGGAGACTCTTTTGGGGCCAGAAGCGCCCCAAAATTTACAGAGACCCTACAGGGACCCACGGGAAAGCACCAGTCAAAAAAAATTTCCCTGCCGAAAATGTTTCGATTTACTTGTTTTCGTGGAATATTACTCACGCTCCGGCCACATCCCGGGGCCTGTTGTCGGATCTTGCCAAAAAAATTTTAGGGCTTCCTTGGGCCATATGAGGCCCTTTATAACCTTAACATGACCAAAAACCGGGCACTTGATGCCTTCTAATCCCACCTCCGTAGTTCCGACCAATACCGATAACCGACTTGGGAGGCCATTTCGAGGCCCTTCTGGGGCCAGAAGCCCCCCAAAGTTACATAGACCCTATTGGAATCCCAGGGAAGGCACCTGTCAAATAAAATCACCTTGCTCGAAAATGTTTCGATTTACCCGTTTTCGCGGACTATTACTCACGCCCCGGCCACGTCCCAGGGCCTGGAGTCGGATCTTGCCCAAAAATTTATTAGGGCCTCCTTGGGCCATATGAGGCCCTTTGGAACCTTATCATGACCCAAAATCGGGCACCGGATGCCTTCCAATCCCACCTCCGTAATTCCGACCAATACCGATAACCGACTCGGGTGGCGATTTAGAGGCCCTTTTGGGGCTTGAAGCCCCCCTAAATTTTCAAAGACCCTAAAGGGAACCCCGGGAAGTCACCCGTCAAAAAAATTCACCCTGCCCGAAAATGTTCCGATTAATCCGTTTTCGTGGACTATTACTCACGCCCTGGCCACGTCCCGGGCCCGGGGTAGGATCTTGCCTAAAATTTTTTTAGGGCCTCCTTTGCCCATATGAGGCCCTATGGAACCTTAACATGACCCAAAACCGAACACCGGATGCTTTCCAGTCCCACCTCCGTAATTCCGACCAATACTGATAACCGATTCGGGAGGCCATTTAGAGGCCTCTTGGGGCCAGAAGCCCCCCAAAATTTACAGAGACTTTATAGGGACCCCCGGGAAGGCACCCGTACAAAAAATCACCCTGCTGGAAATTATTCTGATTAACCATTTTTCGTGGACTATTACTCACGCCCCGGGGCCCGGAGTCGGATCTTGCCCAAAATTGTTTTAGGGCGTCCTTGGGACATATGAGGCCCTTTATAACCTTAACATGACCAAAAACCGAGCACGGATGCCTTCCAATCCCACCTCCGTAATTACGACCAATATATATAACCGACTCGGGAGGCCATTTAAAGGCCCTTTTGGGACTTGAAGACCCCCAAAATTTACAGTGACCCTATTGTGACCCCCGGGAAGGCACTCGTTAAAAAAAATCACCCAGTCCGAAATTTTCCGATTTACCCGTTTTCGTGGACTATTACTCAGCCCTAGCCACGTCCCGAAAATCGGAGTCGGATCTTGCCCAAAATATTTTTACAGCCTCCTTGGGCCATATGAAACCCTTTGGAACCTTAACATGCCCCAAAACCGAGACCCGAATGCCTTCCAATCCCACCTCCGTAATTCCGATCAATACCGATAACCGACTAGGGAGGCCATTTAGAGACCCATTTGGGGCCAGAAGCGCCCCAAAATTTACAGAGACCCTATTGGGTTCCCAGGGAAAGCACCCGTCAAAAAAAATCACCCTGCCGAAAATGTTTCGATTTACCCGTTTTGGTGAAATATTACTCACGCCCCGGCCACGTTCCAGGGCCCGTTGTCGGATCTTGCCCAAATTTTTTTAGGGCCTCCTTGGGCCATATTAGGACTTTTGGAACCTTAACATGACCCAAAACCAGGCACCGGATGCCTTCCAATCCCACCTCCGTAATTCCGACCAATACCAATAACCGACTCGGGAGGCCATTTAGAGGCCAGAAGCCCCCCTAAATCTACAACGACCCTATTGAGACCCCCGGGAAGGCACTCGTTAAAAAAATCACCCTGCCCGCAATTGTTCTGATTTACCCGTTTTCGTGGACTATTATTCACGCCCCGGCCACGTCCCGGGCCCGTAGTCGGATGTTGGCCAAAAATGTTTTAGGGCCTCCTTGACCCATAAAAGGCCCTTTGGAACCTTAACATGCACCATAACCAGGCCCCGGATACTTTCCAATCCCACCTCCGTAATTCCGACCAATACCGATAACCGACACGGGAGGCCATTTAAAGGCCCTTTTGGTGCCAGAAGCCCCCAAAAATTTACAGAGACCCTATTCGAACCCTTGGGAAGGCACCCGTAAAAAAAATCACCCTGCCCCAAAATGTTCCGATTTACCCGTTTTCGTGGACTATTACTCAGGCCTAGCCACGTCCCGAAAATCGAAGTCGGATCTTGCCCAAAAAAATTTTAGAGCCTTCTTGGGCCATATGAAACCCTTTGGAACCTTAACATGCCCCAAAATTGAGACCCAGATGCCTTCCAATCCCACCTCCGTAATTCCGATCATTACCGATAACCGACTCGAGAAGCCATTTAGAGACCCTTTTGGGGCCAGAAGCACCTCAAAATTTACAGAGACCCTATTGGGATCCCAGGGAAGGCACCCATCCAAAAAAATCACCCTGCCGAAAATGTTTCGATTTACCCGTTTTGGTGGAATATTTCTCACGCCCCGGCCACGTCTTTGGGCCCGTTGACGGATCTTGCCCAAATTTTTTTAGGACCTCCTTGGGCCATATGAGGCCCTTTGGAACCTTAACATGACCCAAAACCGGGCACCGGATGCCTTCCAATCCCACCTACGTAATTCCGACCAATACCGATAACCGACTCAAGAGGCCATATAGAGGCCCTTTTGGGGCCAGAAGCCCCCCTAAATTTACAGAGACTCTATTGGGACCCCCGGGAAGGCACCCGTAAAAAAAATCACCCTGCCCGAAAATGTTCCGATTTACCCGTTTTCGTTGACTATAACTCAGCCTCGGCCATGTCCCAGGAATCAGAGTCGGATCTTGCCCAAAAAATTTTTAGAGCTTCCTTAGGCCATATGAAACCCTTTGGAACCTTAACATGCCCCAAAACCGAGACCCGGATGCCTTCCAATCCCACCTCCGCAATTTCGATCAATACCGATAACCGATTCGGGAGGCCATTTAGAGACCCTTATGGGGCCAGAAGCGCCCCAAAATTTATAGAGATCCTACTGGGATCCCAGGGAAGGCACCCGTCAAAAAAAATCACCCTGTCAAAAATGTTTCGATTTACCCGTTTTGGTGGAATATTACTCACGCCCCGGCCACGTCCCGGGGCCTGTTGTCGGATCTTGCCCAAATTTTTTTAGGGCCTCCTTGGGCCATATGACGCCTTTTGGAACCTTAACATGACCCAAAACCGAGCATCTGATGCCTTCCAATCCCACCTTCATAATTCCGACCAATACCAATAACCGAGTCGGGAAGCCATTTAGAGGCCCTTTTGGGGCCTGAAGCCCCCCAAAATCTACAGAGTCCCTATTGAGACCCCCGAAAAGGCACTCGTTAAAAAATATCACCCTGCCCGAAAATGTTCCGATTTACCCGTTTTCGTGGACTATTACTCACGCCCCGGCCACGTCCCGGGAACCGGAGTCGGATCTTGCCCAAAAATTTTTTAGAGCCTCCTTGGGCCATACGAAACCATTTGGAACCTTAACATGCCCCAAAACCGAGACCCGGATGCCTTCCAATCCCACCTCCGTCATTCCGACTAATACCAATAACCGACTCGGGAGGCCATTTAGAGACCCTTTTAGGGCCAGAAGCGCCCCAAAATTTACAGAGACCTTATAGGGACACCCAGGAACGCACCTGTCAAAAAAAATATCACCCTGATCGAAAATGTTTCGATTAACCGGTTTTCGTGGACACTCACGCCCTGGCCACGTCCCGGGCCCAAAGTCGGATCTTGCCCAAAATTGTTTTATGGCCTCCTTGGCACATATGAGGCTCTTTGGAACCTTAACATGCACCAAAACCAGGCCCCGGATGCTTTCCAATCCCACCTCCGTAATTCCGACCAATACCGACAACCGACTCGGGAGGCCATTTAGAGGCCCTTTTGGGGCCAGAAGCCCCCCAAAATTTACAGAGACCCTATTGGGACCCCCGGGAAGGCACCCGTAAAAAAAAATCACCATAGCCGAATATGTTCTGATTTACCTGTTTTCGTGGACTATTACTCACGCCCCGGACTCGACATGGGTCCCGGAATTGGATCATGCCCAAAAATTTTTTAGGGCGTCCTTGGGCCATATGAGGCCCTTTATAACCTTAACCTGACCATAAACGGGCACCAGATGCCTTCCAATCCCACCTCCGTAATTCCGACCAATTCCGGTAACCGACTCGAGAGGCAATTTACAGTGACCCTATTGGGACCCCCGGGAAGGCACCCGTCAAAAAAAATTACCCTGCCCGAATAGGTTTCGATTTTCCAGTTTTCGTTGACTATTACTCAGGCCCGGGCCACGTCCAGGGGCCTAGAGTCGGATCTTGCCCAAAATTTTTAAGGGCCTCCTTGGGCCATATGAGGACCTTTGGAACCTTAGTATGTCCCAAAATCGGGCACCGGATGCTTTACCATCCCACCTCCTTAATTGCGACCAATACAGATAACCGACTCGGGAGGCCATTTAGAGGCCCTTTTGGGACTTGAAGACCCCCAAAATTTACAGTGACCCTATTGGGACCCCCGGGAATGCACCCGTCAAAAAAAATTACCCTGCCCGAAAATATTCCGATTTACCGGTTTTCGTGGACTATTACTCACGCCGTGGCCACGTACCGGGGCCCGGAGTCGGATCTTGCCCAAAAATTTTAGGGCCTCCTTGGGCCATATGAGGACCTTTGGAACCTTAACATGACCACAAATCGGGCACCGGATGCCTTACAATCCCACCTCCTTAATTCCGACCAATATCGATAACCGACTCGGGAGGCCATTTAGAGGCCCTTTTGGGGCTTCAAGCCCCCCAAAATTTACAGAGACCCTATTTGGAACCCCGGGAAGGCACCTGTGCACGAAAATATTCGGATTTACCCATTGTCGTGGACTACTCACACCCCGGCCACGTCCCGGAGCCCAGATTCGGATCTTGTCCAAAAAAATTTTAGGGCCTCCTTGGGCCATATGAGGCCCTTTGGAATCTTAACATGCCCCAAAACTGGGCACCGGATGCTTTCCAATCCCACCTTCGTAATGCCGACCAATACCGATAACCGACTCGGGAGGCCATTTAGAGGCCCTTTTGGGGCTTGAACCCCCCAAAATATACAGGGACCCTAATGAGACCCCCGGGAAGGCACTCGTTAAAAAAAATCACCCTGCCCGAAAATGTTTCGATTTACCCGTTTTCGTGGACTATTACTCAAACCCCTACCACGTCCAGGGAACCGGAGTCGGATCTTGCCCAAAATTTATTAGAGCCTCCTTGGGCCATATGAAACCCTTAAAAACCTTAACATGCCCCAAAACCGAGACCCGGATGCCTTCCATTCCCACCTCTGTAATTCCGATCAATACCGATAACCGACTCAGGAGGCCATTTGGAGACCCTTTTGGGGCCATAAGCGCCCCAAAATTTACAGAGACCCTACAGGGACCCCCGGCAAGGCACCCGTCAAAAAAAATCACCCTGCCGAAAATGTTTCGATTTACTCGTTTTCGTGGAATATTACTTACGCTCCGGCCACATCCCGGGGCCTGTTGTCGGATCTTGCCCAAAAAAAATTTCGGGCTTCCTTAGGCCATATGAGGCCCTTTATAACCTTAACATTACCAAAAACCGGGCACCAGATGCCTTCTAATCCAACCTCCGTAATTCCGACCAATACCGATAACCGACTTGGGAGGTCATTTCGAGGCCCTTCTGGGGCCAGATGCCCCCCAAAGTTACATACACCCTATTGGAATCCCAGGGAAGGCACCTGTAAAAAAAATCACCTAGCTCGAAAATGTTTCGATTTACCCGTTTTCGCGGACTATTACTCTCGTGCCGGCCACGTCCCAGGGCTCGGAGTCGGATCATGCCCAAAAAATTTTTAGGGCATCCTTGGGCCATGTGAGGCCCTTTGGAACTTTAACATGACCCAAAATAGGACACCGGATGCCTTCCAATCCCACCTCCGTAATTCCGACCAATACCGATAACCGACTCGGGAGGCCATTTAGAGGCCCTTTTGGGGCTTGAAGCCCCCCTAAATTTACAGAGACCCTAAAGGGAACCCTGGGAAGGCACCCGTCAAAAAAATTCACCCTGCCCGAAAATGTTCCGATTAATCCGTTTTCGTGGACTATTACTCACGCCCTTACCACGTCCCGGGCCCGGGTAGGATCTTGCCTAAAAAATTTTTAGGGCCTCCTTTTCTCATATGAGGCCCTTTGGAGCCTTAACATGACCAAAAACCGGGCATCGGATGCTTCCCAGTCCCACCTCCGTAATTCCGACTAATACCGATAACCGATTCGGGAGGCCATTTAGAGGCCTTTTGGGGCTAGAAGCCCCCCAAAATTTACAGAGACCCTATTGGGACCACCGGGAAGGCACCCGTACAAAAAATCAACCTGTCGGAAATTGTTCTGATTTACCATTTTTCGTGGACTATTACTCACGCCCCGGACACGTCCTGGGGCCCGGAGTCGGATCTTGCCCAAAATTGTTTTAGGGCGTCTTTGGGCCATATGAGGCCCTTTATAACCTTAACATGACCAAAAACCGGGTACGGATGCCTTCCAATCCCACCTCCGTAATTCCGACCAATATAGATAACTGACTCGGGAGGCCATTTAGAGGCCCTTTTGGGACTTGAAGACCCCCAATATTTGGTGACCCTATTGGAACCCCCGGGAATGCACCCGTCAAAAAAAATTACTCTGCCCGAAAATGTTCTGAATTACCGGTTTTCATGGACTATTATTCACGCCCTGGCCACGTACCGGGGCCCGGAGTCGGATCTTGCCCAAAAATTTTTAGGGCTTCCTTGGGCCATATGAGGACCTTTGGAACCTTAACATGCCCCAAAATCGGGCACTGGATGCCTTACAATCCCACCTCCTTAATTCCGACCAATACCGATAACCGACTCGGGAGGCCATTTAGAGGCCCTTTTGGGGCTTGAAGCCCCCCAAAATTTTCAGTGACCCAATTGGGAACCCCGGGAAGGGACCTGTCAAAAAAATTGCCCTGCTCGAAAATGTTTCGATTAACCCGTTTCGTGGACTATTACTCACGCCTCGGCCACGTCCCGGGCCCGCAGTCGGATCTTGGCTAAAAATTTTTTAGGGCCTCCTTGGCCCATATGAGGCCCTTTGGAACCTTAACATGCACCATAACCAGGCCCCGGATACTTTCCAATCACACCTCCGTAATTCCGATCAATACCGATAACCGACTCGGGAGGCCATTTAGAGTCCCTTTTGGGGCCAGAAGCCCCCCAAAATTTACAGAGACCCTATTCGGACCCTAGGGAAGGCACCCGTAAAAAAAATCACCCTGCCCGAAAATGTTCCGATTTACCTGTTTTCGTGGACTATTACTCAGGCCCGGCCACGTCCCGAAAACCGTAGTCGGATCTTGCCCAAAAATTTTTTAGAGCCTCCTTGGGCCATATGAAACCATTTGGAACCTTAACATGCCCCAAAATCGAGACCCAGATGCCTTGCAATCCCACCTCCGTAATTCCGATCAATACCGATAACCGACTCGAGAGGCCATTTAGAGACCCTTTTGGGGCCAGAAGCGCCTCAAAATTTACAGAGACCCTATTGGGATCCCAGGGAAGGCACTCGTCCAAAAAAAATCACCCTGCCGAAAATGTTTCGATTTACCCGTTTTGGTGGAATATTACTCACGCCCCGGCCACGTCTAGGGGCCCGTTGTCGGATCTTGCCCAAATTTTTTAGGGCCTCCTTGGGCCATATGAGGACCTTTGGAACCTTAACATGACCCAAAATCAGGCACCGGATGCCTTACAATCCCACCTCCTTAATTCCGACCAATACCAATAACCGACTCGGGAGGCCATTTAGAGGCCCTTTTGGGGCCTAAGCTGATATGATTTTGGGCTCAAAAGATAGTTATTTTGGAGGTCTTTATGGTGGGTGAGAGTTTTATGGCTCAAGGAATGATTTTGTGTGATATTTAGTTAATAAATTGATGGTTGTGTAGTTTAACAAGTCACAAATAGGGATAGTAGCCTTTGAATCTCGGTTCAAAGGGGTAGAAGATCGATCTCAGTCTTTCTTCAGTGCTAAACAAGCAAGTTACTCAACCTTAATTCATAAGTATAAACTCAAGAAATTTTAATAACTCAAAATTTGATTTTATTAATGAGAAACCGGCCCTATATATACTAGGCTATTCCTAGTACAATAAGGAAACCAAAATCCTATCTATAAAGCATTTAAAACTAATCCCTAGAATTTAGGAAAAGATACCCTAAAGATAAGGAAGATAATCTAATAAGATAGGATAGAGATTTTCGGCTCTCCTATCTTATTTCACACGCCTACTATCAACCTTATCCCTTAGCTAATCTAATCTTATCTTTAAGGGATTACAACTCAACTAGACTTAAACATAACCGAAATTACATCATATATTTTCGGCCATTTAACAGAAAATAATATGCTTAATAAAAGTCTAAAATAAATTAACTAAATTCTAAAATAAATTAACTAAGACTCTATAGACTAAGCCAAAAATAGGAAAAACCATTTCAAGTGAAAGGTAAAAACCTATAGGCAAAAACTATACTATGGAAATACATCAGAAGCCCCCCTAAATTTACAGAGACCTTATTGGGACCTTCGGGAAGGCACCCGTAAGAAAAATCACCGTGCCCGAAAATGTTCCGATTTACCCATTATCGTGGACTATTACTCAGGCCCCGGCCACGTCCCAGGAATCGGAGTCGGATCTTGCCCAAAAAAATTTTAGAGCCTCCTTGGGCCATATGAAAACCTTTGGAACCTTAACATGCCCCAAAACCGAGACCCGGATGCCTTCCAATCCCACCTCCGTAATTCCGATCAATACCGATAACCGACTAGGGAGGCCATTTAGAGACCCATTTGGGGCCAGAAGCTCCCCAAAATTTACAGAGACCCTATTGGGATCCCAGGGAAGGCCCCCGTCAAAAAAAATCACCCTGCCGAAAATGTTTCGATTTACCCGTTTTGGTGGAATATTACTCACGCCCCGGCCACGTCCCGGGGCCCGTTGTCGGATCTTGCCCTGTAACAGCCCGGATTCACCGACCAACTTAATTAGAACTAAACACAGCGGAAAAGCTTAATCCGGACTATTACCATCACACTCATCGTACTAAAACGACGAGTATGGAACTCTAAAAACCTGAACTTTTTAAAACTTTAACTATAAAACATTAACACTAAATGAAGTTAACTAAATGATCTAAATGGTATTAATTAAATAATAAAAGTCTACAGAAAATTCGGCAGAGCTCCGTTTGAAATACGGACCGCCTAAAAGTTAACTTAGGACTCGCGCCCAAATTATAAACCTGTATAACATTTTAATATATTTCCAGCAACTATTTCCAGCTTCTACTTTACAAATTCCTATTTTAAAACTATTTACAACATAACTAATAACTACGTTGTTACAAAGCCAATCGTCCTCGCCTCAATACACATAAGGATAGTTGTGATAAGAATTCATGCTTCAAGCTTCCACAACTTCACTGCTTCCACCTGAAACTAATACGACACTGCCACCCACCCAAGTGACAGGCCACAGAAATGACAAAACAAACATTTGACTCCCATCAGCAACGCGCTGAGTACTAAACCCGTAAAACAAGTAAAACCTGCTTTGGTGGCTTTTGTTCAAAACACTCGTCACATATATTCACAACAATTCACATAAACTCTATATATACTTCAAATCACTTACTCAACAATATACAACAATATACAACTCTTATTGAAACCGTAGTTCATATGGAAAGGTAATAGCGATATAATATTTATTTGAAAACTCGGCTTATTTCCAAAACATTTAAGTTTCTTACAAGTAACATTCATTTCCATTTCTTATCTCGGTGTGAACGCGAGTGGAGAGGGGTACAACGTACCGGCTGTCTCCAAACTGTTGAGGGTCGTCACCCCACCTTTTATGTTCTGCTTGCAAGACTTAACTGGACATGTCCTTCAACGTCAGGATTTCGCCCCTCCTGATTGGGTAACAGCTAGGGAATACCCGCCCTAACCCGGGTGCATGTTCACAACCTCATTTCACCATTCTTATTTATATTATAAATATTCAACATAGTATGTGGCGACTCATTCACCTTATTTCACATATCACATTTCACATTTCACCTTGTAACACATTCTCATAAATATCACACTTTAATATTCGTAAATCAAGTAATATATAAAGTAATCGATTAGAAAATCATTTCAAATAATTATAAAAGATATTATCAACATAACTGATATCCCACAAGACCTCTATGGCTAATTCCTTTTCCAATAACATCTCCAATCGAATTACTTCCCCGACCTCAATATAGTCATTTACTAATCAGTCGTAAACTCAACCTCCATAATTTACCTTAATAACCTCAACTCCTCTTATTATAACTCCCTACTAGTGTATACCTCAGTAATGGAACAGATCGATACTCATTCTATATTAGAGTCACTCGGACAAGCTAGCCCTAAATGTCTTCCTTTTACTAGATTCTTTTGTGAATCTCCCAAATCAACAACAACTGAACATAACAACTAATTCTCCCCTCACTACTAGGACATTTACGTAGCTTGACTAATCGCTAAGAAGGTTATGTTAATCTTGAAAACATAGACTTGAGAAGATCTAGGGCGATTCAGTTTAGTATCTTACATCTGAGTTTGTATAACCTTTATAAACAATGGTTATGGCTTGATCATTCCTCGTTACTAACAACAACAAATAGTTTTAGATATATATACTAGTTACGTTGTTATCTACACTTTCATATTTTAGACTTGCTATTCAATACATAGACCACTTCGTTATACATATGTTCTTATTTAGAAATCTGAATTAGAACCCCTTCGACTCTTAGTCTACTTCCAAAATCAACCCTAACCAGTTCATAGACTCGTTAAGAAGATTTTAACATTGATTATAACTCTCTAATTAATCTGAATTATAGTCATATCATTTAGGAGACTCTCATTGTATTAAAGAAACTGATTTGTCTTACAGGTTATTAGTTGGCTAGCAATTTAGTCATCTTTCGCTTTAATAATCATATTAAACATTAGTGATCATATATTTGTATTTATTTTAGTGAAAACTTTTACGATTGATGTCCATTCGTACCTCTGGTTCCTTAATTAGTGAAATTAATTTCTAATACCAATATACATTGATCTGGTTGAAACTTGATCACTTATTCCCTCTCATGGACAACTTGAGTTGTTTTAGTGACTTACTAATCAAGATTCTAATTCAATTCCTTAATTCCAGAAGTATTATATTCTAACCAATTCATTAATTACTAATTGAATTCCGAATTAGAAATATGTTAACAACTATGCATTAAGTAATTAAATTGTATTCAAATTCCATATAAGACCCATTAGTTTCAAGAATTTAATTAAAAAGAAGAATCGAGAAATCCCTTAGAACCATGTTGTTCTACTTACAAGGTTCCTTCCTGCACTAATCTCTCATTCCAATAGTTATCGACCCCCTTCTCAACATCATCTCAAAACGAAGCTAAACGTGTGCTGTCCTATATCCACCTCCGTGAATTACATCAAGCTACAAGCTTTAAACCATTTCTAATGAACTTAGATTGAGTCCTACCTATTCAAATTAACAATCTCCATACTCTAACCAGTCTCATACTTAAACTCATAATCTAAGAGTCTAACTACTGTGGTTTCTGTCCTCAAAATGTCATCATATAACCATACATAGATAAAAACTGAATATACAGAGCATTTGTATCCGTTAACAAGAGAACCCAGTACCATGTTAACAAAGCAGGTTTAATAACAACTCCCAATTATCTAAGTTTATATCAACTTACTAATATTAAACCTAAATCAGTAACTACACAAATCAAATTCATTTAACTTGTAACCGAGACAAATAAGACTAAACATCAACTAGTCCAATAATCAGTTTAAAACCTGAATTTATGTTCAATAATCAAAAGTAATGGTTTAGTACCTCAGTTAGGGTTTTAAGGTGAACATAGATGGCGGTGGTGCGGTGGTTGGACAGTGGTGGTGGTCGTCAGTCACTCACACGACACTTCTCAGGCACACTCCTTCATCCTTCTCAATAAAACCCCCAATTTTGAGCATAATCTCGGAAATAGATAGAGGGTTTTGGTGTTTTTGAGTCTAACCCTATCTTACTCCTTCCCTAATCGCCAGAAAATTGGCTGGAAATGGCCGGAATCAGGTTCGCTCGCGGCCACCGCTCGCACGCCTCTCTCCTTTTTCTTCCTCCTTCGCCTCTGATCTGCCGTGCTGCGTCGCCCCACCGGAGCTGCGCCTCCTTCTTCCTCCTCCTTCTCTCTCTCTCTCTCTTTCTCTCTCTTCCTCTGCTTCTCGCCTCTTCCGTCTCTCTCTGCTCTTCCCTCTTCTCTCTTCCCTTTCTTGTTCTGTTTCTGTTCCCACAAGGAAACAACCCCCCCTTCCATTTTGGTTTTCTTCTTCTTCTTTTTTCAATTGATTAGTCACCCTCACTTAATCTCACTTAATGACACACACACAACCCATTCCTTTCTCCCTAATTGCCACGCCTCCCCTCACTCTTTTTCCTTTTTTTTTTTTTATAAATAAAACACCCACTCTAATATAAATATACACAAGTATATTTTAATTTACTATTGTAAAATATAAATGTCATTAAAACGATAGCTCAAACACGTTTCTTAAATTAATATAGAACTCAATGATGTTAAAAGTAATTCCACTATAATAATTTAATATAATTACGTTAATAACTACAGCACAGCTTCTTAATAATAATAATAAAATCAAATATAAGTTTTCATTTAAAACACAAGGGTTTCAAAATTAATTAAGCTAATATTATAATTAACAATTAATAAAGGTGCTCCTAAAACAGAGCTATTACATGCCCAAATTTTTTTAGGTCCTCTTTGGGCCATATGAGGCCTTTTGGAACCTTAACATGACCCAAAACCGGGCACCGGATGCCTTCCAATCCCACCTCCGTAATTCCGACCAATACCAATAACCGACTCGGGAGGCCATTTAGAGGCCAGAAGCCCCCCTAAATATACAGAGACCCTATTGAGACCCCCGGGAAGGCACTCGTTAAAAAAAATCACCCTGCCCGAAAATGTTCCGATTTACCCGTTTTCGTAGACTATTACTCACGCCCCGGCCACGTCCCGGGAACCAGAGTCGGATCTTGCCCAAAAAATTTTTAGAGCCTCCTTGGGCCATACGAAACCCTTTTGAACCTTAACATGCCCCAAAATCGAGACCCAGATGCCTTCCAATCCCATCTCCGTAATTCCGATCAATACCGATAACCGACTCGAGAGGTCATTTAGAGACCCTTTTGGGGCCAGAAGCACCTCAAAATTTACAGAGACCCTATTGGGATCCCAGGGAAGGCACCCGTCCAAAAAAATCACCCTGCCGAAAATGTTTCGATTTACCCGTTTTTGGTGGAATATTTCTCACGCCCCGGCCACGTCTTTGGGCCCGTTGTCGGATCTTGCCCAAATTTTTTTAGGACCTCCTTGGGCCATATGAGGCCCTTTGGAACCTTAACATGACCCAAAACCGGGCACCAGATGCCTTCCAATCCCACCTCCGTAATTCCGACCAATACCGATAACCGACTCGGGAGGCCATATAGAGGCCCTTTTGGGGCCGAAGCCCCCTTAAATTTAAAGAGACCCTATTGGGACCCCCGGAAGGCACCCGTAAAAAAAATCGCCCTGCCCTAAAATGTTCCGATTTACCCGTTTTCGTTGACTATAACTCAGCCCCGCCACGTCCGAGGAATCGGAGTCGGATCTTGCCCAAAAAATTTTTAGAGCTTCCTTGGGCCATATGAAACCCTTTGGAACCTTAACATGCCCCAAAACCGAGACCCGGATGCCTTCCAATCCCACCTCCGTCATTCCGATCAATACCGATAACCGACTCGGGAGGCCATTTAGACACCCTTTTAGGGCCAGAAGCGCCCCAAAATTTACAGAGACCCTTTAGGGACCCCCGGGAAGGCACCTGTCAAAATAAATATCACCCTGCCCGAAAATGTTTCGATTAACCCGTTTTCGTGGACACTCACGCCCTGGCCACGTCCTGGGCCCAGAGTCGGATCTTGCCCGAAATTGTTTTAGGGCCTCCTTGGCACATATGAGGCTCTTTGGAACCTTAACATGCACCAAAACCAGGCCCCGGATGCTTTCCAATCCCACCTCCGTAATTCCGACCAATACCGACAACCTACTCGGGAGCCCATTTAGAGGCCCTTTTGGGGCCAGAAGCCCCCCAAAATTTACAGAGACCCTATTGGGACCCCCGGAAGGCACCCGTAAAAAAATCACCCTGCCCGAAAATGTTCCGATTTACCCGTTTTCGTGGACTATTACTCACGCCCCGGATACGACATGGGGCTCGGAGTTGGATCATGCCCAAAAAATTTTTAGGGCGTCCGTGGGCCATATGAGGCCATTTATAACCTTAACCTGACCAATAACGAGCAACGGGATCCTTCCAATCCCACATCCGTAATTCCGACCAATACCAATAACCGACACGGGAGGCAATCTAGAGGCCCTTTTGGGGCTTGAAGCCCCCAAAATTTACAGTGACCCTATTGGGACCCCCGGGAAGGCACACGTCAAAAAAAATTACCCTGCCAGAAAATGTTCCGATTTTCCGGTTTTCGTGGACTATTACTCAAGCCCGGGCCACGTCCCGGGGCCTGGAGTCATACCTTGCCCAAAATTTTTAAGGGCCTCCTTGGGCCATATGAGGCCGTTTGGAACCTTAACATGCCCCCAAAACCGGGCACCGGATGCCTTACAATCCCACCTACTTAATTCCGACCAATACAGATAACCGACTCGGGAGGCCATTTAGAGGCCCTTTTGGGGCTTGAAGCCCCCCAAAATTTACAGAGACCCTATTGGGATCCCAGGGAAGGCACCTCTCAAAAAAAATCACCCTGCCAGAAAATGTTCCAATTTACCCGTTTTCGTGGACTATATTACTCACACCCTGGCCACGTCCCTGGCCCGGAGTCGGATCTTGCCCAAAATTGTTTCAGGGCCTCCTTGGCATATATGAGGCTCTTTGGAACCTTAACATGCACCAAAACCAGGCCCGGATGCTTTACAATCCCACCTCCGTAATTCCGACCAATACCGTAAACCGACTCGGGAGGCCATTTAGAGGCCCTTTTGGGGCCAGAAGCCCCCTTAAATTTACAGAGACCCTATTGGGACCCCCGGGAAGGCACCCGTAAAAAAAATCACCCTGTACAAAAATGTTCCGATTTACTCGTTTTCGTGGACTATTACGAACGCCCCGGGCACGACCTAGGGCGCGGAGTCGGATCTTGCCCAAAATTTTATTAGGGCGTCCTTAGGCCATATGAGGCCCTTTATAACCTTAACCTGACAAAAAACGGGCACCGGATGCCTTCCAATCCCACCTCCGTAATTCCGACCAATATCGATAACCGACTCTGGAGGGTATTTAGAGGCCCTTTTGGGGCTTGAAGCCCCCCAAAATTTACAGTGACCCTATTGGGACCCCCGGGAAGGCACCCGTCGAAAAAAATTACCCTGCCCGAAAATCTTCCGATTTACCGGTTTTCGTGGACTATTACTCACGCCCGGGCCACGTCCCAGGGCCTGGAGTCGGATCTTGCCCAAATTTTTTAAGGGCCTGCTTGGGCCATATGAGGCCCTTTGGAACCTTAACATGCCCCAAAACCGGGCACCGGATGCCTTACAATCCCACCTCCGTTATTGCGACCAATACCGATAACCGACTCGGGAGGCCATTTAGAGGCCCTTTTGGGGCCAGAAGCCCCCCAAAATTTACGGAGACCCTATTCGGACCCCAAGGAAGGCACCCATCAAAAAAAATCACCTAGCAGAAAATGTTTCGATATACCCATTTTGGTGGAATATTACTCACGCCCCGGCCACGTCCCGGGGCCCGTTGTCGGATCTTGCCCAAATTTTTTTAGGGCCTCCTTGGGCACTATGAAGCCCTTTAGAACCTTAACATGACCCAAAA
Organism: Patellifolia procumbens; assembly: GCA_947645195.1. NCBI lineage: Eukaryota > Viridiplantae > Streptophyta > Magnoliopsida > Caryophyllales > Amaranthaceae > Patellifolia > Patellifolia procumbens. Next base: position 370,939 of record CANSGD010001498.1, on the reverse strand, counting down.
CCGGGCACCGGATGCTTTCCAATCCCACGTCCGTCATTCCGATCACTGCCGATAACCGACTTGGGAGGCCATTTAGAGACCCTTTTAGGGCCAGAAGCGCCCCAAATTTTACAGAGACCTTATAGGGACCCCCATGAAGGAACCTGTCAAAAAATATCACCCTGCCCGAAAATGTTTCGACTAACCCGTTTTCGTGGACACTCACGCCCTGGCCACGTCCCGGGCCCGGAGTCGGATCTTGCCCAAAATTATTTTACGGCCTCCTCGGCACTTATGAGGATCTTTGGAACCTTAACATGCACCAAAACCAGGCCCCGGATGCTTTCCAATACAACCTCCGTAATTCTGTCCAATACCGACAACCGACTCGGGAGGTCATTTAGAGGCCCTTTTGGGGCCAGAAGCCCCCCAAAAAAATCACTCTGCCCGAAAATATTCCGATTTACCCGTTTTCGTGGACTATTACTCACGCCCCGGACACGACCTGGGGCCTGGAGTCGGATCTTGCCCAAAATTTTATTAGGGCGTCTTTGGGCCATATGAGGCCCTTTATAACCTTAATCTGACCAAAAACGGGCACCGGATGCCTTCCAATCCCACCTCCGTAATTCCGACCAATACCGATAACTGACTCGGGGAGGCAATTTAGAGGCCCTTTTGGGGCTTGAAGCCCCCAAAATTTACAGTGACCCTGTAAGGACCCCGGGAAGGCACCCGTCGAAAAAAATTACCCTACCCGAAAATGTTCCGATTTACCGGTTTTCGTGGACTATTACTCACGCCCGGGCCACGTCCCAGGGCTTGGAGTCGGATCTTACCCAAAATTTTTAAGGGCCTCCTTGGGCCATATGAGGCCCTTTGGAACCTCAACATGACCCAAAACCGGGCACCGGATGACTTCCAATCCGACCTCCGTAATTCCTACCAATACAGATAATCGACTCGGGAGGCCATATAGAGGCCCTTTTGGGGCCAAAAGCCCCCCTAAATTTACAGAGACCCTGTAGGGACCCCGGAAAGCACCTGTAAGAAAAAATTACCCTGCCCGAAAATGTTCCGGTTTACCCGTTTTCGTGGACTATTACTCAGGCCTCGACCACGTCCCAGGAACCGGAGTCGGATCTTACCCAAATTTTTTTAGCGCCTCCTTGGGCACTATGAGGCCCTTTTGAACCTTAACATGACCCAAAACCGAGACCCGGATGCCTTACAATCCCATCTCCTTAATTCCGAGAAATACCGATAACCGACTCGTGAGGTCATTTAGAGGCCCTTTTGGGGCCAGAAGCCCCCCAAAATTTACAGATACCCTATAGGGACCCCCGGGAAGGCACCGATAAAAAAAATCACCCTGCCCGAAAATGTTTCGATTGACCCTTTTTCGTGGAATATTACTCACGCCCCAGCCACGTCCCGGGGCCAGTTGTTGGATTTTGGCCAAAATTTTTTAAGGGCGTCCTTGGGCCATATGAGACCCTTTGGAACCTTAACATGACCCAAAACCGTTCACCGGATGCCTTCCAATCCCACCTCCGTAATTCCGACCAATACCGATAACCGACTCGGCTGGCCATTTTGAGGCCCGTTTCGGGATTGAAGCCCCCCTAATTTTACAGAGACCCTAAAAGGGACCCCCGGGAAGGCACCCGTCAAATAAAATCACCATGACCGAAAATGTTTCGATTTTCCCGTTTTGGTGGAATATTACTCACGGCCCGGCCACGTCCCGGGGCCCGTTGTCGGATTTTGCACAAATTTATTTAGGGCCTCCTTGGGCCATATGAGGCCCTTTGGAACCTTAACATGACCCAAAACCGGGCACCGGATGCCTTCCAATCCAACCTCCGTAATTCCAACCAATACCGATAACCGACTCGGGAGGCCATATAGAGGCCCTTTTGGGGCCAGAAGCCCCCCTAAATTTACAGAGACCCTGTAGGGACCCCCGGGAAGGCACCCGTAAGAAAATTTTACCCTGCCCGAAAATGTTCCGGTTTACCCGTTTTCGTGGACTATTACTCAGGCCTCGACCACGTCCCAGGAACCGGAGTCGGATCTTGCCCAAATTTTTTTAGCGCCTCCTTGGGCACTATGAGGCCCTTTGGAACCTTAACATGACCCAAAACCGAGACCCGGATGCCTTACAATCCCATCTCCTTAATTCCGAGAAATACCGATAACCGACTCGTGAGGCCATTTAGAGGCCCGTTTGGGGCCAGAAGCCCCCCAAAATTTACAGATACCCTATAGGGACCCCCGGGAAGGCACCGATAAAAAAATAACCCTGCCCGAAAATGTTTCGATTGACCCTTTTTCGTGGAATATTACTCACGCCCAGCCACGTCCCGGGGCCCGTTGTTGGATTTTGGCCAAAATTTTTTAAGGGCGTCCTTGGGCCATATGAGGCCCTTTGGAACCTTAACATGACCCAAAACCGTTCACCGGATGCCTTCCAATCCCACCTCCGTAATTCCGACCAATACAGATAACCGACTCGGGTGGCCATTTTGAGGCCCTTTTCGGGCTTGAAGCCCCCCTAATTTTACAGAGACCCTAAAGGGACCCCCGGGAAGGCACCCGTCAAAAAAAATCACCATGACCGAAAATGTTTCGATTAACCCGTTTTCGTGGACTATTACTCACACCCCGCCCACGTCCTGGGCCCGGAGTAGGATCATGCCCAAAAATTTTTTAGGGCCTCCTTGGCTCAAATGAGGCCCTTTGGAACCTTAACATGCACCAAAACAGGGCCCCAGATTCTTTCCAATCCCACCTCCGTAATTGCGACCAATACCGATAAAAGACTCGGGAGGCCATTTAGAGACCCTTTTGGGGCCAGAAGCGCCCCAAAATTTACAAAGACCCTATCGGGAACCCAGGGAAGGCACCCGTAAAAAAAAAACACCCTGCCAAAAATATTTCGATTTACCCGTTTTGGTGGAATATTACTCACGCCCCGGCCACGTCCCGGGGCCCGTTATCGGATTTTGCACAAATTTATTTAGGGCCTCCTTGGGCCATATGAGGCCCTTTGGAACCTTAACATGACCCAAAACCGGGCACCGGATGCCTTCCAATCCAACCTCCGTAATTCCCACCAATACCGATAACCGACTCGGGAGGCCATATAGAGGCCCTTTTGGGGCTAGAAGCCCCCCTAAATTTACAGATACCCTATAGGGACCCCCGGGAAGGCACCGATAAAAAAATCACCCTGCCCAAAAATGTTTCGATTGACCCTTTTTCGTGGAATATTACTCACGCCCCAGCCACGTCCCGGGGCCCGTTGTCGGATTTTGGCCAAAATTTTTTAAGGACGTCCTTGGGCCATATGAGGCCCTTTGGAACCTTAACATGACCCAAAACCGTTCACCGGATGCCTTCCAATCCCACCTCCGTAATTACGACCAATACAGATAACCGACTCGGGTGGCCATTTTGAGGCCCTTTTCGGGCTTGAAGCCCCCCTAATTTTACAGAGACCCTAAAGGGACCCCCGGGAAGGCACCCGTCAAAAAAAATCACCATGACCGAAAATGTTTCGATTAACCCGTTTTCGTGGACTATTACTCACACCCCGGCCACGTCCCGGGCCCAAAGTAGGATCATGCCCAAAAAATTTTTAGGGCCTCCTTGGCCCAAATGAGGCCCTTTGGAACCTTAACATGCACCAAAACAGGGCCCCAGATACTTTCCAATCCCACCTCCGTAATTGCGACCAATACCGATAACCGACTCGGGAGGCCATTTAGAGACCCTTTTGGGGCCAAAAGCGCCCCAAAATTTACAGAGACCCTATCGGGATCCCAGGGAAGTTACCCGTCAAAAAAAAAACACCCTGCCGAAAATGTTTCGATTTACCCGTTTTGGTGGAATATTACTCACGCCCCGGCCACGTCCCGGGGCCCGTTGTCGGATTTTGCACAAATTTATTTAGGGCCTCCTTGGGCCATATGAGGCCCTTTGGAACCTTAACATGACCCAAAACCGGGCACCGGATGCCTTCCAATCCAATCTCCGTAATTCCAACCAATACCGATAACCGACTTGGGAGGCCATGTAGAGGCCCTTTTGGGGCCAGAAGCCCCCCTAAATTTACAGAGACCCTGTAGAGACCCCCGGGAAGGCACCCGTAAGAAAAAATTACCCTGACCGAAAATGTTCAGGTTTACCCGATTTCGTGGACTATTACTCAGGCCTCGACCACGTCCCAGGAACAGGAGTCGGATCTTGCCCAAAGATTGTTTAGAGCCTCCTTGGGCCATATGAAACCCTTCGGAACCTTAACATGCCCCAAAACCGAGACCCGGATGCCTTCCAATCCCATCTCCGTAATTCCGATCAATACCGTTAACCGACTCGGGAGGTAATTTAGAGACCCTTTTGGGGCCAGAAGCGCCCCAAAATTTACAGAGACCCTATGAGGATCCCAAGGAAGGCACCCGTCAAAAAAATCACCCAGCAGAAAATGTTTCGATATACCCGTTTTGGTGGAATATTACTCACGCCCCGGCCACGTCCCGGGGCCTGTTGTCGGATCCTCCCAAATTTTTTTAGGGCCTCCTTGGGCACTATGAGTCCTTTTGGAACCTTAACATGACCCAAAACCGGGCACCGGATGCCTTCCAATCCCACGTCCGTCATTCCGATCACTACCGATAACCGACTCGGGAGGCCATTTAGAGACCGTTTTAGGGCCAGAAGCGCCCCAAAATTTACAGATACCTTACAGGGACCCCCGGGAAGGCACCTGTCAAAAAAATATCACCCTGCCCGAAAATGTTTCGATTAACCCGTTTTCGTGGACGGGACGCCCTGGCTACGTCCCGGGCCCGGAGTCGAGTCTTGCCCAAAATTTTTTTAGGGCCTCCTTGGCACTTATGAGGCTCTTTGGAACCTTAACATGCACCAAAACCAGTCCCCGGATGCTTTCCAATAAAACCTCCGTAATTCCGTCCAATACCGACAACCGACTCGGGAAGCCATTGAGAGGCCCTTTTGGGGTAAGAAGCCCCCCAAAATTTACAGAGACCATATTGGGACCCCCGGGAAGGCACCCGTAATAAAAATTACCCTGCCCGAAAATGTTCCGATTTACCCGTTTTCGTGGACTATAACTCAGCCCCGGCCACGTCCCAGGAATTGGAGTCGGATCTTGCCCAAATTTTTTTAGAGCTTCCTTGGGCCATATGAAACCCTTTGGAACGTTAACATGACCGAAAACCGAGCTCGGATACTTTCCAATCCAACCTCCGTAATTCCGACCAATACAGATAACCGACTCGGGAGGCCATTTAGAGGCCCTTTTGGGGCTTGAAGCCCCCAAAATTTAAAGAGACCCTATTGGGACCATCGGGAAGGCACCAGTAAAAAAATCACCCTGCCCAAAAATGTTTCGATTTATCCGTTTCCGTGGACTATTACTCACGCCCCGGACACGTCCCGGGGCCCGGAGTCGGATCTTGCCCAAAAAAATTTTAGGGCGTCCTTGGGCCATAAGAGGCCCTTTATAACCTTAACATGACCAAAAACCGGGCACCTGATGCCTTCCAATCCCACCTCCGTAATTCCGACCAATACCAATAACCGACTCGGGAGGCCATTTAGAGTCCCTTTTGGGACCAGAAGCTCCCCAAAATCTACAGAGACCCTACAGGGACCCCGGGAAGGCACCAGTCAAAAAAATCACCCAACCCGAAAAAGTTTCGATTTACCCGTTTTCGTGGAATATTACTCATGCCCCGGCCACGTCCCGGGGCCCGTTGTCGGATCTTGCCCAAAATTTTTTAGGGCGTCCTTGGGCCATATGAGGCCCTTTATAACCTTAACATGACCAAAAACCGGGCACCGGATGCCTTCCAATCCCACCTCTGTAATTCCGACCCATACCGATAACCGACTCGGGAGGCCATTTAGAGGCCCTTTTGGGGCTTGAAGCCCCCAAAATTTACAGTGACCCTATTGGGATCCCAGGGAAGGCACCCGTCAAAAATAAATTACCCTGCCCAAAAATGTTCCGATTTACCCGTTTTCGTGGCCTATTACTCACGTCCCGGACACGTCTTGGGGCCCGGAGTCGGATGATGCCCAAATTTTTTAGGGCGTCCTTGGGCCATATGAGGCCCTTTATAACCTTAACATGACTAAAAATTGGGCACCGGATGCCTTCCAATCCCACCTTCGTAATTCCGACCAATACCGATAACCGACTCGGGAGGCCATTTAAAGTAGAGGTGTTCAATGGGGCGGGTCCGGGGCGGGGCGGGGCGGGTCAGTTTGTAAACGTACCGAGCTGGGCCGGGCCAGTGAAAAGATATAACGGGCCGGGGTGGGTCAGGGTCGGTTGACCCGGTCCGGCCCGACCCAACTTTTTTTTTGACATCTTAATTCAGAGTATACAAGTTCAATTTGACATAGCAGACTACAACTACCTCTTCAATCCAAACTCTAGTCCACTTTAATCCAACTATATGACATACATATGTAAACAGAAACAGTAAATTAAAAATATCAAATCTATCATCACTTCATCAGCACTCAACCATTAAACAAAATGCAACATGAATCAAGTGTGCAACTCCAACTTATTTCAGAAAACGTATAGCAAATAATTTTCACAGGAAGTCAAGAACCACATCAACACGCAACAAATATGCGACCAAAAAGCAAATCAGGGTTCTAACAAGCTAAATGCATATAACAGTAAACAGGAACATCAAAATTACATGTAGCAAATCTATAATCAACACTATAACCATATGCGAATGAAAATGGGGCACTGCTGATTTCGAATGCGGCCGAAAAAGATGAAATTGAGAAGATAATATTCTGAAATTGTAGTAGAACTCGAATTGACAAACTGCAGTGTGGATTGTGGTCGAACGCCTATGAATCGGTCGAGTCTCTTAATCAAAATTGATAATAAAATTTAGGGTTTATGATTTGGGGAAATTTTTGGGGAAATTTTTGGGGAAATGTTGGGGAATTCTTTTTAGGGTTTTTAATTAGGGAAATTTTGGTGAAAAGTTTGTTATTTGGGAAGTCAGATTAGAGGAGAGACACATTGTAAATCATTAATGAATGTCACATGACCAAAATATATTTTAAAATTTAAACAAAAGCCTCATAACATGATCCATATAAAAGGCCCTTTTTCAACCCTCTTTAAGCCCGTTTTGAGCCCGCCCCTATTTGTTTCTATCACAACCCGTTTAAGCCCGCCCCTCCAAGACCCTCCTCTTAAATGGGCCTGATCAGGGCTCAAGATGGGGGCCCGCCCCATTGCACAGGTCTAATTTAAAGGCCCTTTTGGGGCTTGAAGCCCCCCAAAATTTACAGAGACCCTATTGGGGCCCCTAGGAAGGCACCCGTCAAAAAAAAATCACCCTGCCCGAAAATATTCTTATTTACCCGTTTTCGTGGACTATTACTCACGACCCGGCCATGTCCCGGGGCCCGGAGTCGGATCAAGCCCTAAATTTTTTAAGGGCCTCCTTGGGCCATATGAGGCTCTTTGGAACCTTAACATGCCCCAAAAAGCGCACCGGATGCCTTCTAATCCCACCTCCGTAATTCCGACCAATACCGATAACCGACTCGGGAGGCCATTTCGAGGCCATTTTGGGGCCAGAAGCACCCCAAAATTTAAAGAGAACCTATTAGGACTCCCGTGAAAGCACCCATAAAAAAAAATCACCCTGCCCGAAAATGTTCTGATTTACCCGTTTTCGTGGACTATTACTCACGGCCCGAAATATGTCCCGGGGCCCGGAGTCGGATCATGCCAAAAAAAATTTTAGGGCCTCCTTAGGCCATATGAGGCACTTTGGAAACTTAACATGCCCAAAAAACGGGCACCGGATGCCTTCCAATCCCACCTCCGTAATTGCGACCAATACCGCTAACCGACTCGGGAGGCCATTTAGAGGCCCTTTTGGGGCCAGAAGCCCCCAAAATTTACAAAGACCTTATTGGGACCCCCGGAAGGCACCCGAAAAAAATAATCACCCTGCCCGAAAATGTTCCGATTTACCGGTTTTCGTGGCCTATTACTCACGCCCCACGACACGTCCTGGGGCCCGGAGTCGGATCTTGCCAAAAAAAATTTAGGGCGTCCTTGGGCAATAAGAGGCCCTATATAACCTTAACATGACCAAAAATTTGGCACCGGATGCCTTCCAATCCCACCTCCGTCATTCCGATCAATACTGATAACCGACTCGGGAGGCCATTTAGAGACCCTTTTGGGGCCAGAAGCGCCTAAAAATTTACAGAGACCCTACAGGGACACCGAGAAGGCACCCGTCAAAAAAAATCACCCAGCCTGAAAAAGTTTCGATTTACCCGTTTTCGTGGACTATTACTCACGCCCCGGACACGTCCAGGGGCCCGGAGTCGGATCTTGCCCTAAATTTTTTACGGCGTCCTTGGGCTATATGAGGCCCTTTATAACCTAAACATGACCAATAATCGGGCAACGGATGCCTTCCATTCCCACATCCGTAATTCCGACCAAAACCAATAACTGACTCGGGAGGCCATTTAGAGGCCCTTTTGGGGATTGAAGCCCCCCAAAATTTACAGAGACCCTATTGGGACCCCCGGGAAGGCACCAGTAAAAAAACATCACCCTGCCCGAAAATGTTCTGATTTACCCGTTTTCGTGGACTATTACTCACGCCCCAGCCATGTCCCGGGGCCCGGAGTCGGATCATGCCCAAAATTATTTGAGGGCCTCCTTGGGCCACATGAGGTACTTTGGAACCTTAACATGCCCCAAAAAAGGTCACCGGATGCCTTCCAATCCCACCTCCGTAATTCCTACCAAAACCGATAATCGACTCGAGATGCCATTTAGAGGCCCTTTTGCGGCTTGAAACCCCCCCACAATTTTTAAAAAAACCTATTGGGATCCCAGGGAAGGCACCCGTTAAAAAAAATCACCCGGCCCGAAAATGTTCCGATTTACCGGTTTTCGTGGACTATTACTCACGCCCCGGCCACGTCCCGGGGCACGGAGTCGGATCTTGCCCAAAATTTATTTAGAGCCTACTTGGGCCATATGAAACCCTTTGGAACCTTAACATGCCCCAAAATCGAGACCCGGATGCCTTCCAATCCCACCTCCGTCATTCCGATCAATACCGATAACCGACTCGGGAGGCCATTTAGAGACCCCTAAGGGCCCAGAAGCGCCCAAAAATTTACAGAAACCCTATTGGGACCCCGGAAAGGCACCCGTCAAAAATAATCACCCTGCCCGAAAAAGTTTCTATTTACCCACTTTCGTGGAATATTACTCACGCCCCGGCCACGTCTTGGGGCCTGTTGGCGGATCTTGCCCAAAATTTTTTAGGGCGTCCTTTGGCCATATGAGGCCCTTTATAACCTTAACATGACCAAAAACCGGGCACCGGATGCCTTCCAATCCCACCTCCGTAATTCCGACCAACACCGATAACCGACTCGGGAGGTCATTTAGAGGCCCTTTTGGGGCTTGAAGCCCCCCAAAATTTACAGAGTCCCTACTGGGACCCCCGGGAATACACCTGTCAAAAAAAATTACCCTTCCCGAAAATGTTCTGATTTACCCGTTTTCGTGGACTATTACTCACGCCCCGGCATATGTCACGGGGTCCGGAGTCGGATCTTGCCCAAAAAAATTTTAGGGCTTCCTTGGGCCACATGAGGCCCTTTGGAACCTTAACATCCACCAAATTCCGGCCCCGGATGATTTCCAATCCCACCTTCGTAATTCCGACCAATACCGCTAACCGACGTGGTAGGCCATTTAGAGGCCCTTTTGGGCCAGAAGCCCCCCATAATTTACAGAGACCCTATTGGGACCCCCGGAAGGCACCCGTAAAAAAATCACCCTGCCCAAAAATGTTCCGATTTACCCGTTTTCGTGGACTATTACTCACGCCCCGGACACGTCCTGGGGCCAGGAGTCGGATCTTGCCCAAAATTATTTAGGCCGTTCTTGGGCCATATGAGGCCCTTTATAACCTCAACATGACCAAAAATCAGGCACCGGATGCCTTCCAATCCCACCTACGTAATTCCGACCAATACCGATAACCGACTCTGGAGGGCATTTAGAGGCCCTTTTGGGGCTTGAAGCCCCCCAAAATTTACAGTGACCCTATTGGGACCCCCGGGAAGGCACCCGTCGAAAAAAATTACCCTGCCCGAAAATCTTCCGATTTACCGGTTTTCGTGGACTATTACTCACGCCCGGGCCACGTCCCTGGGCCTGGAGTCGGATCTTGCCCAAATTTTTTAAGCGCCTGCTTGGGCCATATGACCGGGCACCGGATGCCTTACAATCCCACCTCCGTAATTGCGACCAATACCGATAACCGACTCGGGAGGCCATTTAGAGGCCCTTTTGGGGCCAGAAGCCCCCCAAAATTTACGGAGACCCTATTCGGACCCCAAGGAAGGCACCCGTCAAAAAAAATCACCTAGCAGAAAATGTTTCGATATACCCATTTTGGTGGAATATTACTCACGCCCCGGCCACGTCCCGGGGCCCGTTGTCGGATCTTGCCCAAATTTTTTTAGGGCCTCCTTGGGCACTATGAAGCCCTTTAGAACCTTAACATGACCCAAAACCGGGCACCGAATGCTTTCCAATCCCACGTCCGTCATTCCGATCACTGCCGATAACCGACTCGGGAGGCCATTTAGAGACCCTTTTAGGGCCAGAAGCGCCCCAAATTTTACAGAGACCTTATAGGGACCCCCGGGAAGGAACCTGTCAAAAAATATCACCCTGCCCGAAAATGTTTCGACTAACCCGTTTTCGTGGACACTCACGCCCTGGCCTTGTCCCGGGCCCGGAGTCGGATCTTGCCCAAATTTATTTTACGGCCTCCTTGGCACTTATGAGGATCTTTGGAACCTTAACTGCACCAAAACCAGGCCCCGGATGCTTTCCAATACAACCTCCGTAATTCTGTCCAATACCGACAACCGACTCGGGAGGTCATTTAGAGGCCCTTTTGGGGCCAGAAGCCCCCCAAAAAAATCACTCTGCCCGAAAATATTCCGATTTACCCGTTTTCGTGGACTATTACTTACGCCCCGGACACGACCTGGGGCCTGGAGTCGGATCTTGCCCAAAATTTTATTAGGGCGTCTTTGGGCCATATGAGGCCCTTTATAACCTTCATCTGACCAAAAACGGGCACCGGATGCCTTCCAATCCCACCTCCGTAATTCCGACCAATACCGATAACTGACTCGGGAGGCAATTTAGAGGCCCTTTTGGGGCTTGAAGCCCCCCAAAATTTACAGTGACCCTGTAAGGACCCCCGGGAAGGCACCCTGTAAGAAAAAATTACCCTGCCCGAAAATGTTCCGATTTACCCGTTTTCGTGGACTATTACTCACGCCCGGGCCACGTCCCAGGAACCGGAGTAGGATCTTACCCAAATTTTTTAAGGGCCTCCTTGGGCCATATGAGGCCCTTTGGAACCTTAACATGACCCAAAACCGAGACCCGGATGACTTCCAATCCCATCTCCTTAATTCCGAGAAATACAGATAATCGACTCGTGAGGTCATTTAGAGGCCCTTTTGGGGCCAAAAGCCCCCCTAAATTTACAGAGACCCTATAGGGACCCCCGGGAAGGCACCGATAAAAAAAATCACCCTGCCCGAAAATGTTTCGATTGACCCTTTTTCGTGGAATATTACTCACGCCCCAGCCACGTCCCGGGGCCAGTTGTTGGATTTTGGCCAAAATTTTCTAAGGGCGTCCTTGGGCCATATGAGACCCTTTGGAACCTTAACATGACCCAAAACCGTTCACCGGATGCCTTCCAATCCCACCTCCGTAATTCCGACCAATACCGATAACCGACTCGGCTGGCCATTTTGAGGCCCGTTTCGGGATTGAAGCCCCCCTAATTTTACAGAGACCCTAAAGGGACCCCCGGGAAGGCACCCGTCAAATAAAATCACCATGACCGAAAATGTTTCGATTTTCCCGTTTTGGTGGAATATTACTCACGGCCGGGCCACGTCCCGGGGCCCGTTGTCGGATTTTGCACAAATTTATTTAGGGCCTCCTTGGGCCATATGAGGCCCTTTGGAACCTTAACATGACCCAAAACCGGGCACCGGATGCCTTCCAATCCAACCTCCGTAATTCCAACCAATACCGATAACCGACTCGGGAGGCCATATAGAGGCCCTTTTGGGGCCAGAAGCCCCCCTAAATTTACAGAAACCCTGTAGGGACCCCCGGGAAGGCACCCGTAAGAAAAAATTACCCTGCCCGAAAATGTTCCGGTTTACCCGTTTTCGTGGACTATTACTCAGGCCTCGACCACGTCCTAGGAACCGGAGTCGGATCTTGCCCAAATTTTTTTAGCGCCTCCTTGGGCACAATGAGGCCCTTTGGAACCTTAACATGACCCAAAACCGAGACCCGGATGCCTTACAATCCCATCTCCTTAATTCCGAGAAATACCGATAACCGACTCGTGAGGCCATTTAGAGGCCCGTTTGGGGCCAGAAGCCCCCCAAAATTTACAGATACCCTATAGGGACCCCCGGGAAGGCACCGATAAAAAAATAACCCTGCCCGAAAATGTTTCGATTGACCCTTTTTCGTGGAATATTACTCACGCCCCAGCCACGTCCCGGGGCCCGTTGTTGGATTTTGGCCAAAATTTTTTAAGGGCGTCCTTGGGCCATATGAGGCCCTTTGGAACCTTAACATGACCCAAAACCGTTCACCGGATGCCTTCCAATCCCACCTCCGTAATTCCGACCAATACAGATAACCGACTCGGGTGGCCATTTTGAGGCCCTTTTCGGGCTTGAAGCCCCCCTAATTTTACAGAGACCCTAAAGGGACCCCCGGGAAGGCACCCGTCAAAAAAAATCACCATGACCGAAAATGTTTCGATTAACCCGTTTTCGTGGACTATTACTCACACCCCGCCCACGTCCTGGGCCCGGAGTAGGATCATGCCCAAAAATTTTTTAGGGCCTCCTTGGCCCAAATGAGGCCCTTTGGAACCTTAACATGCACCAAAACAGGGCCCCAGATTCTTTCAAATCCCACCTCCGTAATTGCGACCAATACCGATAAAAGACTCGGGAGGCCATTTAGAGACCCTTTTGGGGCCAGAAGCGCCCCAAAATTTACAGAGACCCTATCGGGATCCCAGGGAAGGCACCCGTAAAAAAACACCCTGCCAAAAATATTTCGATTTACCCGTTTTGGTGGAATATTACTCACGCCCCGGCCACGTCCCGGGGCCCGTTATCGGATTTTGCACAAATTTATTTAGGGCCTCCTTGGGCCATATGAGGCCCTTTGGAACCTTAACATGACCCAAAACCGGGCACCGGATGCCTTCCAATCCAACCTCCGTAATTCCCACCAATACCGATAACCGACTCGGGAGGCCATATAGAGGCCCTTTTGGGGCCAGAAGCCCCCCTAAATTTACAGATACCCTATAGGGACCCCCGGGAAGGCACCGATAAAAAAATCACCCTGCCCAAAAACGTTTCGATTGACCCTTTTTCGTGGAATATTACTCACACCCCAGCCACGTCCCGGGGCCCGTTGTCGGATTTTGGCCAAAATTTTTTTAGGACGTCCTTGGGCCATATGAGGCCCTTTGGAACCTTAACATGACCCAAAACCGTTCACCGGATGCCTTCCAATCACAACTCCGTAATTCCGACCAATACCGATAACCGACTCGGGAGGCCATTTAGAGGCCCTTTTCGGGCTTGAAGCCCCCTTAAATTTATAGAGACCCTAAAAGGACCCTCGGGAAGGCACCCGTCAAAAAAAATCACCATGACCGAAAATGTTTCGATTAACCCGTTTTCGTGGACTATTACTCACACCCCGGCCACGTCCCGGGCCCAAAGTAGGATCATGCCCAAAAAATTTTTAGGGCCTCCTTGGCCCAAATGAGGCCCCTTGGAACCTTAACATGCACCAAAACAGGGCCCCAGATACTTTCCAGTCCCACCTCCGTAATTGCGACCAATACCGATAACCGACTCGGGAGGCCATTTAGAGACCCTTTTGGGGCCAGTAGCGCCCCAAAATTTACAGAGACCCTATCGGGATCCCAGGGAAGTTACCCGTCAAAAAAAACACCCTGCCGAAAATGTTTCGATTTACCCGTTTTGGTGGAATATTACTCACGCCCCGGCCACGTCCCGGGGCCCGTTGTCGGATTTTGCACAAATTTATTTAGGGCCTCCTTGGGCCATATGAGGCCCTTTGGAACCTTAACATGACCCAAAATCGGGCACCGGATGCCTTCCAATCCAACCTCCGTAATTCCAACTAATACCGATAACCGACTTGGGAGGCCATGTAGAGGCCCTTTTGGGGCCAGAAGCCCCCCTAAATTTACAGAGACCCTGTAGAGACCCCCGGGAAGGCACCCGTAAGAAAAAATTACCCTGACCGAAAATGTTCAGGTTTACCCGATTTCGTGGACTATTACTCAGGCCTCGACCACGTCCCAGGAACAGGAGTCGGATCTTGCCCAAAGATTGTTTAGAGCCTCCTTGGGCCATATGAAACCCTTCGGAACCTTAACATGCCCCAAAACCGAGACCCGGATGCCTTCCAATCCCATCTCCGTAATTCCGATCAATACCGTTAACCGACTCGGGAGGTAATTTAGAGACCCTTTTGGGGCCAGAAGCGCCCCAAAATTTACAGAGACCCTATGAGGATCCCAAGGAAGGCACCCGTCAAAAAAAATCACCCAGCAGAAAATGTTTCGATATACCCGTTTTGGTGGAATATTACTCACGCCCCGGCCACGTCCCTGGGCCTGTTGTCGGATCCTCCCAAATTTATTTAGGGCCTCCTTGGGCACTATGAGTCCTTTTGGAACCTTAACATGACCCAAAACCGGGCACCGGATGCCTTCCAATCCCACGTCCGTCATTCCGATCACTACCGATAACCGACTCGGGAGGCCATTTAGAGACCGTTTTAGGGCCAGAAGCGCCCCAAAATTTACAGATACCTTACAGGGACCCTCGGGAAGGCACCTGTCAAAAAAAATATCACCCTGCCCGAAAATGTTTCGATTAACCCGTTTTCGTGGACGGGACGCCCTGGCTACGTCCCGGGCCCGGAGTCGAGTCTTGCCCAAAATTTTTTTAGGGCCTCCTTGGCACTTATGAGGCTCTTTGGAACCTTAACATGCACCAAAACCAGTCCCCGGATGCTTTCCAATAAAACCTCCGTAATTCCGTCCAATACCGACAACCGACTCGGGAGGCCATTGAGAGGCCCTTTTGGGGTAAGAAGCCCCCCAAAATTTACAGAGACCATATTGGGACCCCCGGGAAGGCACCCGTAATAAAAATTACCCTGCCCGAAAATGTTCCGATTTACCCGTTTTCGTGGACTATAACTCAGCCCCGGCCACGTCCCAGGAATTGGAGTCGGATCTTGCCCAAATTTTTTTAGAGCTTCCTTGGGCCATATGAAACCCTTTGGAACGTTAACATGACCGAAAACCGAGCTCGGATACTTTCCAATCCAACATCCGTAATTCCGACCAATACAGATAACCGACTCGGGAGGCCATTTAGAGGCCCTTTTGGGGCTTGAAGCCCCCCAAAATTTAAAGAGACCCTATTGGGACCATCGGGAAGGCACCAGTAAAAAAAAATCACCCTGCCCAAAAATGTTTCGATTTATCCGTTTCCGTGGACTATTACTCACGCCCCGGACACGTCCCGGGGCCCGGAGTCGGATCTTGCCCAAAAAAATTTTAGGGCGTCCTTGGGCCATAAGAGGCCCTTTATAACCTTAACATGACCAAAAACCGGGCACCTGATGCCTTCCAATCCCACCTCCGTAATTCCGACCAATACCAATAACCGACTCGGGAGGCCATTTAGAGTCCCTTTTAGGGCCAGAAGCTCCCCAAAATCTACAGAGACCCTACAGGGACCCCGGGAAGGCACCAGTCAAAAAAAATCACCCAACCCGAAAAAGTTTCGATTTACCCGTTTTCGTGGAATATTACTCATGCCCCGGCCACGTCCCGGGGCCCGTTGTCGGATCTTGCCCAAAATTTTTTAGGGCGTCCTTGGGCCATATGAGGCCCTTTATAACCTTAACATGACCAAAAACCGGGCACCGGATGCCTTCCAATCCCACCTCTGTAATTCCGACCCATACCGATAACCGACTCGGGAGGCCATTTAGAGGCCCTTTTGGGGCTTGAAGCCCCCAAAATTTACAGTGACCCTATTGGGATCCCAGGGAAGGCACCCGTCAAAAAAAATTACCCTGCCCAAAAATGTTCCGATTTACCCGTTTTCGTGGCCTATTACTCACGTCCCGGACACGTCTTGGGGCCCGGAGTCGGATGTTGCCCAAATTTTTTTAGGGCGTCCTTGGGCCATATGAGGCCCTTTATAACCTTAACATGACTAAAAATTGGGCACCGGATGCCTTCCAATCCCACCTTCGTAATTCCGACCAATACCGATAACCGACTCGGGAGGCCATTTAAAGTAGAGGTGTTCAATGGGGCGGGTCCGGGGCGGGGCGGGGCGGGTCAGTTTGTAAACGTACCGAGCTGGGCCGGGCCAGTGAAAAGATATAACGGGCCGGGGTGGGTCGGGGTCAGTTGACCCGGTCCGGCCCGACCCAACTTTTTTTTTGACATCTTAATTCAGAGTATACAAGTTCAATTTGACATAGCAGACTACAACTACCTCTTCAATCCAAACTCTAGTCCACTTTAATCCAACTATATGACATACATATGTAAACAGAAACAGTAAATTAAAAATATCAAATCTATCATCACTTCATCAGCACTCAACCATTAAACAAAATGCAACATGAATCAAGTGTGCAACTCCAACTTATTTCAGAAAACGTATAGCAAATAATTTTCACAGGAAGTCAAGAACCACATCAACACGCAACAAATATGCGACCAAAAAGCAAATCAGGGTTCTAACAAGCTAAATGCATATAACAGTAAACAGGAACATCAAAATTACATGTAGCAAATCTATAATCAACACTATAACCATATGCGAATGAAAATGGGGCACTGCTGATTTCGAATGCGGCCGAAAAAGATGAAATTGAGAAGATAATATTCTGAAATTGTAGTAGAACTCGAATTGACAAACTGCAGTGTGGATTGTGGTCGAACGCCTATGAATCGGTCGAGTCTCTTAATCAAAATTGATAATAAAATTTAGGGTTTATGATTTGGGGAAATTTTTGGGGAAATTTTTGGGGAAATGTTGGGGAATTCTTTTTAGGGTTTTTAATTAGGGAAATTTTGGTGAAAAGTTTATTATTTGGGAAGTCAGATTAGAGGAGAGACACATTGTAAATCATTAATGAATGTCACATGACCAAAATATATTTTAAAATTTAAACAAAAGCCTCATAACATGATCCATATAAAAGGCCCTTTTTCAACCCTCTTTAAGCCCGTTTTGAGCCCGCCCCTATTTGTTTCTATCACAACCCGTTTAAGCCCGCCCCTCCAAGACCCTCCTCTTAAATGGGCCTGATCAGGGCTCAAGATGGGGGCCCGCCCCATTGCACAGGTCTAATTTAAAGGCCCTTTTGGGGCTTGAAGCCCCCCAAAATTTACAGAGACCCTATTGGGGCCCCTAGGAAGGCACCCGTCAAAAAAATCACCCTGCCCGAAAATATTCTTATTTACCCGTTTTCGTGGACTATTACTCACGACCCGGCCATGTCCCGGGGCCCGGAGTCGGATCAAGCCCTAAATTTTTTAAGGGCCTCCTTGGGCCATATGAGGCTCTTTGGAACCTTAACATGCCCCAAAAAGCGCACCGGATGCCTTCTAATCCCACCTCCGTAATTCCGACCAATACCGATAACCGACTCGGGAGGCCATTTCGAGGCCATTTTGGGGCCAGAAGCACCCCAAAATTTAAAGAGACCCTATTAGGACTCCCGTGAAAGCACCCATAAAAAAAAATCACCCTGCCCGAAAATGTTCTGATTTACCCGTTTTCGTGGACTATTACTCACGGCCCGAAATATGTCCCGGGGCCCGGAGTCGGATCATGCCAAAAAAATTTTAGGGCCTCCTTAGGCCATATGAGGCACTTTGGAAACTTAACATGCCCAAAAAACGGGCACCGGATGCCTTCCAATCCCACCTCCGTAATTGCGACCAATACCGCTAACCGACTCGGGAGGCCATTTAGAGGCCCTTTTGTGGCCAGAAGCCCCCCCAAAATTTACAAAGACCTTATTGGGACCCCCGGGAAGGCACCCGAAAAAAATAATCACCCTGCCCGAAAATGTTCCGATTTACCGGTTTTCGTGGCCTATTACTCACGCCCCACGACACGTCCTGGGGCCCGGAGTCGGATCTTGCCAAAAAAAATTTAGGGCGTCCTTGGGCAATAAGAGGCCCTATATAACCTTAACATGACCAAAAATTTGGCACCGGATGCCTTCCAATCCCACCTCCGTCATTCCGATCAATACTGATAACCGACTCGGGAGGCCATTTAGAGACCCTTTTGGGGCCAGAAGCGCCCAAAAATTTACAGAGACCCTACAGGGACACCGAGAAGGCACCCGTCAAAAAAAATCACCCAGCCTGAAAAAATTTCGATTTACCCGTTTTCGTGGACTATTACTCACGCCCCGGACACGTCCAGGGGCCCGGAGTCGGATCTTGCCCTAAATTTTTTACGGCGTCCTTGGGCTATATGAGGCCCTTTATAACCTAAACATGACCAATAATCGGGCAACGGATGCCTTCCATTCCCACATCCGTAATTCCGACCAAAACCAATAACCGACTCGGGAGGCCATTTAGAGGCCCTTTTGGGGATTGAAGCCCCCGAAAATTTACAGAGACCCTATTGGGACCCCCGGGAAGGCACCAGTAAAAAAACATCACCCTGCCCGAAAATGTTCTGATTTACCCGTTTTCGTGGACTATTACTCACGCCCCAGCCATGTCCCGGGGCCCGGAGTCGGATCATGCCCAAAATTATTTGACGGCCTCCTTGGGCCATATGAGGTACTTTGGAACCTTAACATGCCCCAAAAAAGGTCACCGGATGCCTTCCAATCCCACCTCCGTAATTCCTACCAAAACCGATAATCGACTCGAGATGCATTTAGAGGCCCTTTTGCGGCTTGAAACCCCCCACAATTTTTAAAAAAACCTATTGGGATCCCAGGGAAGGCACCCGTTAAAAAAAATCACCCGGCCCGAAAATGTTCCGATTTACCGGTTTTCTTGGACTATTACTCACGCCCCGGCCACGTCCCGGGGCACGGAGTCGGATCTTGCCCAAAATTTATTTAGAGCCTACTTGGGCCATATGAAACCCTTTGGAACCTTAACATGCCCCAAAATCGAGACCCGGATGCCTTCCAATCCCACCTCCGTCATTCCGATCAATACCGATAACCGACTCGGGAGGCCATTTAAAGACCCCTAAGGGCCCAGAAGCGCCCAAAAATTTACAGAAACCCTATAGGGACCCTAGAAAGGCACCCGTCAAAAATAATCACCCTGCCCGAAAAAGTTTCTATTTACCCACTTTCGTGAAATATTACTCACGCCCCGGCCACGTCTTGGGGCCTGTTGGCGGATCTTGCCCAAAATTTTTTTAGGGCGTCCTTCGGCCATATGAGGCCCTTTATAACCTTAACATGACCAAAAACCGGGCACCGGATGCCTTCCAATCCCACCTCCGTAATTCCGACCAAAATCGATAACCGACGCGGGAGGCCATTTAGAGGCCCTTTTGGGGCTTGAAGCCCCCCAAAATTTACAGAGACCCTATAGGGACCCCTGGGAAGCCACCCGTCAAAAATAATCACCCTGCCCGAAAATGTTCCGATTTACCCGTTCTCGTGGACTATTACTCACGCCCGGCCACGTCCCGGGGCCCGGAGTCGGATCATGCCCAAAAACATTTTAGGGCCGCCTTGGGCCATATGAGGCCCTTTGGAACCATAACATGCCCCAAAATCGGGCACCGGATGCCTACCAATCCAACCTCCGTAATTCCGACCAATACCGATAACCGACTCGATAGGCCATTTTGAGGCCCTTTTGGTGCTTGAAGCCCCACAAAATCTAGAGAGACCCTATTGGGATCCCAGTGAAGGAACCCGTCAAAAAAATCACCCGCCCCGAAAATGTTCCGATTTACCTGTTTTCGTGGACTATTACTCACGCCCCACCCACATCATGGGGTCCGGAGTCGGATCTTGTTCAAAAAAATTTTAGGGCCTCATTGGGCCATATGAGGCCCTTTGGTTTAACATGCCCCAAAATCGGGCACCGGATGCTTTCCAGTCCCACCTCCGTAATTCCGACCAATACCAATAACCAACACGGGTGGCCCTTTAGAGGTCCTTTTGGGCCTTAAATCCCCCCAAAATTTACAGAGACCCTAAATGGAGCCCCAGGAAGGCACCCAGCAAAAATAATCACCCTTCCCGAAAATGTCCCGATTTACCCGTTTTCGTGGACTATTACTCACACCCGGGCCACGTCCCGGGGCCCGGAGTCAGATCTTGCCCAAAAATTTTTGAGGGCCTCCTTGGCCCATATGAGGCCCTTTGGAACCTTAACATGCCCAGAAACCAGGCACCAGATGCCTTCGAATCCTCCTCCGTAATTCCGACCAATACCGATAACCGACTCGAGAGGCCATTTAGAGGCCCTTTTGGGGCTTGAAGCCCCCCAAAACTTATAGTGACCCTAGAGGGACCCCTGGGAAGGCACCCGTCAAAAAAAATCACCCTGCCCGAAAATGTTCAGATTTACCCGTTTTCGTGGACAATTACTCAAGCCCCGGACACGTCCTAGGGCCAGAGTCGGATCATGCCCAAAAAATTTTTTAGGGCCTCCTTGGCCCATATGAGGCCCTTTGGAATCTTAACATGCCCCAAAACCAAGCACTGGATTCCTTCCAATCCCACCTCCGTAATTCCGACCAATAACGATAACCGACTCATGAGGCCATTTAGAGGCCATTTAGAGGCCCTTTTGGGGCTTGAAGCCCCCAAAAATTTACAATTACCATATTGGGACCCCCGGGAAGGCACCCGTCAAAAAAAATCACCCTGCCCGAAAATGTTCCGATTTATCTGTTTTCGTGGACTATTATTCAAACCCCGGCCACGTCCCAGGCCCCGAGTCGGATCATGCCCAAAAAAATTTTAGGGCCTCCTTGGACCATATGAGGCACTTTTGAACCTTAACATGCCCCAAAATGGGGCACCGGATGCCTTCCAATCCCACCTCCGTAATTCCGACCAATACCGATAACCGACACGGGAGGCCATTTAGAGGCCCTTTTGGGCTTGAAGCCCCCACCAAAATTTATAGAGACCCTAGAGGGACCCCCGGGAAGGCACCCGTGACATGAATATGGCTTTATGAAAGCAATATTCAAGTGTACTCCAATGCAAAGGAACCTAGACAATTAAAAGTCCGAATTTTTATGTGTTTTGTGTCTAAAGTTTGTGTTTTTATGTGTTTATTGTAGGAATTTAGATGCTTAGAGCGGAATTTCAAGAATCATATTCTTTACATCTAACCCAAGAACAAATTGCATAAACTAACATGAATCAAATAATATATAATAATATATACCTTTGATGCGTGAATCCACATAAGTACTAGCTTCCAAGTGAGATCTTGTAAGAACGTCAAGCGTCGTTCCTCTAGTGTTGGTCCACGAACAACGGATAGATCACCACGTATGCTAGTACGGAAAGAGAGAACTTTTTCACTCTTTACTTTGTATGGTGTTTGGCCAAAAGATGATGATGTTGTGTGTACTCTTTTGCAACCTCTACATCAATATATAGAGTGGTTACATTGGTGGTTTCATGAGGCTTAATTGACCACATAATGTCATACATTATGAGGCTTAATTAGGCACATAAAGCCACTCTTTATGAGTCATTCAATCACAAGAGTTACAACTCTTTTCCTACCATCCATATGACCATCCAAAATGAATTTGGATGAATATCTAACCTTTGTTACAATGTGTGACCTCATAGGACCCAATCAATATTAGTAGTTAGCCTAATCTCAATAGTCCAACAAACCGTAATTTAGCTTCTAGCAAAACGTTACGGTCTCCTAATATTATTGAATATATTATCTCTATAAACTTGTCCAAGTATACTTAGATTATTACACTTGATCGAAGGACAAAATCCTTCAATCTCCCACTTGTCTAAGAACAAGTGTGTAATCTTCAAACTCCTTAAGTCACTTAATGTCCAACTTGATGATATGTTAACATCCAATGTTAACAGTATCACTGTTCAAATCGATTCCTGAAATCCGAGTTCGAACTGTCGAAACAAATGACTAACTCTTTAATTCATTTGAGCACGGCCATGCATTTTTCCAGTTCTCGCTCTTCAAGAGGCCAAGACACCAATCCTAACTGTTTAGGAGGACTTATCCATTCTTGCATAACCAAAACTCCCACTCAATTCCTAGCAATTCCGATCACTGCCTTTATAACCTCCTTTTACGGCACGGCGTTTTGCAGTGTCATAAATATACTAATCCTTAAGCGAGAATAGTGTCAACTCATGTCAAAGGAATCCACTAAATATAGTGACGAGATTCTCAAAACACTTTAGAGAAATCTCTGTGGGTCTGTCCGACACGTATCCATTATACATGTCTATGTAAATGACTAGACATCTCCATGTCCCCATAGCCAATGAAACTGTGCTATCAATCATCTTACAATCTAGTCTCGAAACTGAATCATTTACGTCCAATTTAACGATTCGGACTAGGGACTTAGATATATTATAACTCCTGTTCACCAAATAGGGTTTCATTTGTCAAATCACGTATTTGACAAACCTATCAAATGTTATAAAATATCTTGGACGTTTTATTTAATACTAAACCAAGATTAAATAAGATCATAAACCTTTATTGATAAACATAATGAAATCATTATAAAGAGCAAATATAACTGTGAACTACTTTAAAAGTAAATAGCGCACAATCAAACCCACTCTCCTATATGCTTAACTCCTATAGCCCTAGTGTGACTCTCATGCTTGGGCTGAGGCAACGGTTTAGTCAACGGATCAGCAACATTTTGATCCGTATGAACTTTCCTAACTATTACATCCTTTCTCTCAACGATTTCTCGGATGAGATGAAACTTCCTAAGTACATGTTTACACCTTTGATGTGACCTTGGTTCCTTAGACTGAGCAATGGCACCATTATTATCACAGTGTAAAACAATGCCATCTGAAATGCTAGGTACTACTCCTAGCTCAGAAATGAACTTCTTCATCCAAACAGCTTCCTTTGCTGCATCTGCCGCAGCAATGTACTCAGCTTCTGTTGTAGAGTCTGCGACAGTGCTTTGCTTTGAACTTTTCCAGCTCACTGCCCCTCCATTTAGACAAAAGATGAAACCAGACTGGGATCGGAAATCATCTTTGTCAGTTTGGAAGCTCGCATCTGTGTAACCCTCAACAATTAACTTAGTTTCACCTCCATATACTAAGAAATTATCCTTACTCCTTCTTAAGTACTTTAGGATATTCTTAGCTGCACTCTAGTGTGCATCACCTGGATTTGATTGGAATCTGCTACACATGCTCAAGGCAAATGAAACATCTAGACGAGTACAAATCATGGAATACATAATGGACCCTATAGCTGACGCATAAGGAACATTACTCATTCGCTTAATCTCATCAGGTCCAGAATGACACTGAGTCTTGCTAAGCGACATACCATGTTGCATGGGAAGAAAACCTCTTTTAGAGTTTTCCATGTTGAACTTAGTGACGATCTTATCCATATAAGTCCGTTGGCTAAGTCCAATCATCCTCTTAGATCTATCCCTGTAGATCTTGATTCCCAAAATGTACTCCGCATTTCCAAGGTCTTTCATAGAGAAACAACTTTTCAACCATTCCTTGACTGACTCAAGCATGGGAATGTCATTTCCTATGAGAAGTATATCATCTACATACAAGACCAAGAAGACTATGTTACTTCCACTCTCTTTCTTGTAAACACAAGACTCTTCTCCGTTTTTGAGAAAACCAAACCTTTTGATTGCCTCATCAAATCGGAGATTCCAACTCCGGGATGCTTGCTTCAATCCATAGATGGATTTTTGAAGCTTACATACCCTCCTAGGATTTTCTGGATCTACAAAACCTTCCGGTTGTGTCATATACACATCCTCTTTCAAGAACCCATTCAAGAAAGCGGTTTTGACATCCATTTGCCAAATTTCGTAATCATAAAAGGCAGCGATCGCTAGGAGTATCCGAATGGATTTAAGCATTGCTACTGGTGAAAAGGTTTCGTCATAGTCTATACCATGAACTTGCTTGAACCCTTTTGCAACCAACCTTGCTTTGTAAACCTGAATGTTACCATCCTTGTCTGTTTTCACCTTGAAAACCCATTTGCAACCAATAGGTGTAACCCCATCGGGCAAATCCATCAAGTCCCATACTTGATTTTCAGACATGGATGCCATTTCGGATTTCATGGCTTCAAGCCATTTTTCGGAGTCTTCACTCATCAAGGCTTGCTTGTAAGTAGTAGGTTCCTCAAATTCTAAAATCATTATCTCAGAACTTTCGGTCAACAAGAAATCAACAAACCTTTTGTTTGGTATTCTTGGTCTACTAGACCTACGAGGGGCTGCAACAGGAGAAATTTTCTTCTCAACAATTTGAGAATTTTCGCACGAATTAAATTCGGGTGGGACAGTAGAAGGTTCGTGTATGGAATGCACGTCCTCCAACATTTGGTCAGTTATGGGAGAAGATTCCTCCAAAGGAGGAACTACTTCAAGCTCCACAGCTGGCACTTGTGTTTCCGACTCTGACATAGGTTGAACTATGTCCATTTGTTGCTTTTCTCGAATTTCTTCGAGAAATACATTACTCCCACTTGCCTTTTTGGAAAGAAAATCTTTTTCCAAAAAGACACCACGACGAGCAACAAACACTTTGCCCTCGTTTCGATTGTAGAAGTAATAGCCCTTGGTTTCTTTGGGATAACCCACAAAGAAACACTTATCTGATTTAGGGGCGAGTTTGTCTGAAAGTAAACGTTTTACATAGACCTCACAACCCCAAATACGTAGAAAGGACAAGCTTGGAATTTTTCCACTCCATATCTCATATGGTGTCTTTTCTACTGCCTTTGATGGAGTTCTATTAAGTGTGAAAGCAGCAGTTTCGAGAGCATATCCTCAGAAGGATATTGGAAGATCAGCAAAACTCATCATAGACCGAACCATATCAAGTAGAGTCCGGTTCCTCCTTTCAGATACACCATTCAACTGAGGTGTTCCAGGCGGAGTTAGTTGTGAAAGAATTCCACAACTCTTTAAGTGATCACTAAACTCTTGGCTTAAATATTCACCACCACGATCGGATCGTAGTGCTTTAATTGTCTTGCCAAGTTGGTTTTGGACTTCATTTTGAAATTCTTTGAACTTTTCAAATGATTCCGACTTATGCTTCATTAAATAGACATATCCATATCTACTTAAATCGTCAGTAAAAGTAATGAAGTACCCAAACCCTCCCCCTAGCTTTGGTGCTCATTGGTCCACACACATCAGTATGTATTAGGCCCAATAGATCACTGGCCCTTTCACCCTTTCCAGTAAAAGGTGACTTTGTCATTTTGCCCATCAAACACGATTCACACACATCAAATGGCTCAAAATCAAAGGATGTGAGAAGTCCATCTTTATGTAACTTTTGAATGCGTTTCGCGTTTATATGTCCTAAACGACAATGCCATAAGTAAGTAGGATTAGTATCGCTTGATCTATGTTTTTTGCTGTCTATGTTAAGGACATCTTTGTCTAAGTTTAGAAAATATAGACCATTAGACCTTTTAGCGGTGGCATAAAACATTGAATTCAAATAAACAGAGAAACAACCTTTCTCAATTGTAAATGAAAACCCTTCATTATCCAAAACAGGAATAGAAATAATGTTTTTGGTAATAGCAGGAACATAATAACAATTATTAAGCTCTAATATTAATCCAGAAGGCAAAGGTAGACTATAAGTTCCAACTGCAACGGCCGCAACTCTTGCACCATTTCCAACGCGCAGCTCTACCTCTCCTTTAGCCAAGTTTCTACTCCTTCTTAGTCCCTGCACATTCGAAACAATGTGAGAAACACAACCGGTATCAAATACCCAAGAAGCAGATGTTGCTAAATTAATGTCAATGACATAGATACCTGAAGAAGAAGCCCCAGACTTCTTATCCTTCAGATACTTCGGGCAGTTACGCTTCCAATGACCTATTTGATCACAATAGAAGCACTTGGCATTTGCGGCCACCTTTGGCTTTGCCTTTGGCTTTGGCTTATCAACCGTCTTAGTAGCAACTTGCTTGCCCTTATCTTGCTTTTTCTTGCCAGCCCAAACCTTCTTAAAACCCTTTCCCTTTGAACCATAAGAACTTCCTTCTTAGGAGCAGCGGGGATGTTTTGCTCGGCAGTCATGAGCATCCCATGTAACTCAGCAAGGGTCTTCGTCACTCCATTCATATTGAAGTTCAACCTAAACTGATTGAATCCATCATGAAGTGAGTGAAGTATGATATCAGTAGCCAACTCTTGGCTATAAGGAAAGCCCAACCTCTCCATTGCCTCGAAATAGCCAATCATTTCGAAGACATGAGTGGCGACCGACTTGCCTTCAACTAACACACACTCAAGAATAGCCTTGTGAGTCTCGTACCTCTCAATCCGAGCTTGTTGCTGAAACATAGTTTTCAGTTGCCGGATAATACTGTAGGCATCCAAGCTAGCAAACCTCTTTTGAAGGCTTGGTTCCATAGCCGTGAGCATAAGGCAAGTAACAATTACCGACCTTTCCTCAATGGCCTTATGGGCCTCCTTTTCGGCTTCAGTAGAGGTGGCGGTTAAAACTGGGATCGGGGTTTCAAGAACATCCTCTCGACCTTCGGACCTAAGAACAATTCTTAGATTCCTTTCCCAATCAAGGAAGTTGTTCCCGTTCAATTTATCCTTCTCAAGGATTGAACGTAAGTTAAACGGTGAATTATTGTTGTTACCAGACATGATATCTACATAGAAGATGCAAAAGTAATAAGTATGTTTATCATAATAGCTCTTAACATATTTTAAACATTTCAAAATAAAAGCCATGCACTTGATCAATTTCAAAGTGTCCCTTTTAATCAAGTGATTCTAAGATCCTATCAAACATGAATTCTAAGTGGACTTTGGCCTCAACTTAAAATCAAGTTTAAAAGGTAAGTAAACTCTTTTACTAATTACAACAATTGTAATTCTTAGTTGATAGGTGATTGCTAAGGTGATTTTAGCTTCCAGGTAAGGAAGTTACCCACGACGTTGGGGAGAGCCTTCCTAATCCTAAACAAAGCTTATCACCAAAAACACAAAACCTATCACTATTGCTTCAAAATCCAAAACTGTTTTGATGATTTTGTTGGGCCAAACCAAACTAAATATGCAAATTTCGGAAATTCACTCTACTTAGCCCAAGATTGGAAGTAACACTCTGCTTTGGCAGAACCTATTACTAACAATCAAGTTTTAGTAGGTGTTTATTTGGAGTAGCAAAAAACCCAATATTTCATTTTAAGGGACCGAAGTAAATTATCATGTTGATTTAATTACTAGTGAACATTTAACATAATTAAATCACAAGCATAATAAACTTAGAAAGCATTTTAAAAAAAAAAATTTAATGCAAAATTAAAATGTGATCCTAGTATGGCCCCTAATCCTAAAGACTACTCTTTAAGGCCTCCATTGTTGAATCACCATGGATCTCCATCCTTGTGCTTCATGGGTACTTGAATAAAATATTTTTTTGGAATTTAAACTAAAAATATTACAAAAATACCAACGATGCGCAGATCGTATTTAGATTACAAAAATACATTAACGATACGCAGATCGTAATTTCTATCCAAGTTTGGGCCATACTAGTCACCGCATGTATCCATAATATCAATATATATTATATAAGCATGCGTTTTAATCAACTATTAAAAATAAAAAATATCATGTTATAACAACTTTAAAACATAATATCACCATCAAGATTTAATCACATATTAAATCATATGGTTAGTACTTTAGATGACTTTAAATCATTAATCTTACAAATTTAATCTACTATTAAATTTAAAGAAATGATACCAAAAGACACTCTTAGTAACCCCCATATACTTTAATCATATTAAAATATAATGTTTTATGATAATTAATCACATATATTTAAAGCAAAAGGCAATAATCAAATTAATTGACATAAAATAAATAAATAACAATAGTTACTAACAACTTAGTAACTCCTCAAATTTAACTAGTCAATTACTATCAATAATTAACCAATTAATATAAAGCTTATTATTTTAATTCAATTATGACTTAAATATGTAATTAATCACCATTAATTCATTATTTGCAATATTGGAATATACTCAAAAATATTAAACTTAATGAAATTAAATTTAATTAAAAAAAAAAAATTGAAAGAAACTGCCAAGGGCAGCAGCGTGCAGGAGCACGACTGCCACCCCAGCACCGTGTAGTAGCACCACTGCCACACCCAGCGGCGCCGGCGGAAAACTCTGACGACCGGCCACGCATCTCAGGTCGCCGGCCACGCTGGCCGCAACCGGACCAGCCCACGCACCCACTCGTGGCTGCTGCCCAGCAGCAAGTAACGCACGCACACGCACAACGCGTGCAGCACGCCGCTAACCACCTCGGCCGTCGACGGTCCGGCGATAAAGGCACCTGACCACGGCGGTCGGATTTTTCTGTCCCCTCCCACTCAATTAGTCACAACAATTGTGCACAATTTGGGTGAAATTAACAACAATTGATTTGGGAAAAAAAATTAGGGTTCATATTAATTTAACAAATATGAATTCTTGAATCAAATACACAAAATCTGACATTTTGTGATTTTAGGTTTTGACATAAAATCTATTATACATCAAAAACCTCAAATAATTAAATTCAAGAACTAGGCAAATATATATAATTCAATTTAAATAAGAAAAACAACAAACTTATTTTTCCTACAATATCGAATCATATATAAAAGAAAATCAGAATTTTCCGGTCACTATTGGTCGAATTTTGAGTATAAAATATACATAAAAATCCAATTTTTATGTTTCCAATCAATTAATATCATAATATTAATCATGCAAATAAACTCATATATAAATCCCTCCCTTAATCGAATTAAAATAATAATAAAAAATACATCAAACAAATGATCATATTAATCTATGTAATAGGCTAACTGATACCACTGTAGGAATTTAGATGCTTAGAGCGGAATTTCAAGAATCATATTCTTTACATCTAACCCAAGAACAAATTGCATAAACTAACATGAATCAAATAATATATAATAATATATACCTTTGATGCGTGAATCCACATAAGTACTAGCTTCCAAGTGAGATCTTGTAAGAACGTCAAGCGTCGTTCCTCTAGTGTTGGTCCACGAACAACGGATAGATCACCACGTATGCTAGTACGGAAAGAGAGAACTTTTTCACTCTTTACTTTGTATGGTGTTTGGCCAAAAGATGATGATGTTGTGTGTACTCTTTTGCAACCTCTACATCAATATATAGAGTGGTTACATTGGTGGTTTCATGAGGCTTAATTGACCACATAATGTCATACATTATGAGGCTTAATTAGGCACATAAAGCCACTCTTTATGAGTCATTCAATCACAAGAGTTACAACTCTTTTCCTACCATCCATATGACCATCCAAAATGAATTTGGATGAATATCTAACCTTTGTTACAATGTGTGACCTCATAGGACCCAATCAATATTAGTAGTTAGCCTAATCTCAATAGTCCAACAAACCGTAATTTAGCTTCTAGCAAAACGTTACGGTCTCCTAATATTATTGAATATATTATCTCTATAAACTTGTCCAAGTATACTTAGATTATTACACTTGATCGAAGGACAAAATCCTTCATTTATGGGATATGGAAATTAAATCAATCACTCCTGAAAGATTTAATTAACTTTCAATCTCACTTAAACCACTCTTGGAATTAAGTAGATAAATCACTCAATAATTATCACTTCTGAAAATTATTAAATGGCACGAATTTAATTGACAAACAATTAAGCTCGAAAATATGACTTAAACTCTGAAAATTTTACTATTTAAAATCGACTACATAGTCCCCTATTTATACTAGTACATCTCTAGTATGATAAGGAACCCTAACTCTATCTAAAAAGAAAGATAACTCTTAATCCCTAAAATCTAGGAAAAGATAAATATTGCTAAAAGATAAGGAAGAATCCTAATAAGATGAGCATGGATTTTTCGGCCATCTCTATCTTATTTCACACGCCTATCTTCCCTTATCTTAAGCTAAAAGATCAATTCTTATCTTTAAGGGATTACAAATCCAACTAGGATTCTAAATCAACTCCTACAACTGAATTATACAAGTCATAATTTCGGCCATAGTTTTATTTAACTAACATTAATTAAAAGTCTAAACTAACTTGACATAAGACTCTTAAAGGGCTCAATTGACTAAATATGGACTTCATAACATGGGCTAAGGACGCCCCTCATAAGCTTCATGGACTTGATCATCTTCAATCTGGACGGAAAAGTTGTGTTGAGCTTAAACTCGTAGCTCCCATGACCTTGCTTTGAAGAATTAACCATATCCAAAAATTATGAAGGTCATAGATAGTGGTATCTCGGAGTAGCTTCTTTACTCTTGCATCATTCTCGTCTTCTTTGAAAAAAAATTCGACCTCGAATTTGGTCAAATTTAGAGAAATAACCACGAACAAGAACAATGGTACCAGGACAACATGAATTAGGCACCCCGTCAAAAATAGATGGATCGTCCACAATATCATCAAAAGGAATAAATTCATTTTTCTCAACTCCAAATGTATGATCCATCCGAGTTGGACGTTCCTCAAAGATGGTGTCGAAGCACTTAACATAAGTTTCTCTTTGTTGAGGCATAGGAATATCGAAATCTTTTATTTCTTCAACAACTTCTTCCACAAGTAGAGGTTCATCTAGAGTAGGCTTGGAAAAATCTGGAACAACATCAACCTTAATCTCTTCAACTACTAGAGGTACATCTAGGGTTGACTCGGAAAAAGTAGGAAGAACATCAATCTTAACTTCTTCAACTAGTGGTTCTGGAATTGAAGTTGACCTTTTAGGTGTCGTCCTAAAGTCCCTCCCAAAGATTTCCTTAAATTGTTCCTCAATTATTTTTTGCCTTTCAAATTCCCTTTGTTGCCTTTCAAATTCTTCTCTTCTATCTATGGGTCGTTTGAAACTTATCAGATCGAATAATTCTGCTTCAAAAACTTTCCTTTCCAACTTTGTAAGACAAGGATCATCAAGTTGATTTTGGAGGAGTTTTATAGCATGTTCAAAGGGGAGAGTATGAATGAGCTTAACAACGTCAGTCGGATCAGTCCAATAAAACATGATTACGTTGCAAACATTCCTTTTAAAAAAACTTCCCAGAAGATCCAAAAAAACAGACCTAACTTTAACAATAAAATGCAGATTCCACAAGCTGAATAAAATTCCCAAATTTTAACACAAGTAAATATTGGATGTTAGGAAACATCTCCAACTGGAATCACTCAGAAATTCAAAGTAGGCTGCTCGAAGTAATTTTTCAAAGTCAGTCGCGCCAGATTCACACCAAATCCGCACGTTTCACAAAAACAGTCTCGAAACTATAACAAATGAACTCCAACTTCTACGAAATTTTAGTAAAATAAACTAGACTTGAAATAAACCAGTTTAGGAGCAAGAATCACCCAAAAAGATGGTTTCTTGAGGGAGATCGAGTCTTTCAAAGTTTACCTTAAATTTCCGCAGAACTGACAGAAATTTATGTCTGATTGCGAACGTTGCTGTGGCTTCGTTTTTCTTTCAAATTCAATGAAATTTTGACACAACACTCTCATAGATGTATACAATGTACCCAAAAAATTTCACGCCAAAATTCGTCCTCTAGCTCAAGAAAGTCGGACACTTTCTTTCCTCACCAACCTGGCTCTGATACCAATTGATATGAATATGGCTCTATGAAAGCAATATTCAAGTGTACTCCAATGCAAAGGAACCTAGACAATTAAAAGTCCGAATTTTTATGTGTTTTGTGTCTAAAGTTTGTGTTTTTATGTGTTTATGGGATATGGAAATTAAATCAATCACTCCTGAAAGATTTAATTAACTTTCAATCTCACTTAAACCACTCCTGGAATTAAGTAGATTAATCACTCAATAATTATCACTCCTGAAAATTATTAAATGGCACGAATTTAATTGACAAACAATTAAGCTCAAAAATATGACTTAAACTCTCAAAATTTTACTATTTAAAATCGACTACATAGTCCCCTATTTATACTAGTACATCTCTAGTATGATAAGGAACCCTAACTCTATCTAAAAAGAAAGATAACTCTTAATCCCTAAAATCTAGGAAAAGATAAATATTGCTAAAAGATAAGGAAGAATCCTAATAAGATGAGCATGGATTTTTCGGCCATCTCTATCTTATTTCACATGCCTATCTTCCCTTATCTTAAGCTAAAAGATCAATTCTTATCTTTAAGGGATTACAAATCCAACTAGGATTCTAAATCAACTCCTACAACCGAATTATACAAGTCATAATTTCGGCCATAGTTTTATTTAACTAACATTAATTAAAAGTTTAAACTAACTTGACATAAGACTCTTAAAGGACTCAATTGACTAAATATGGACTTCATAACATGGGCTAAGGACGAACCTCATAAGCTTCATGGACTTGATCATCTTCAATCTGGACGGAAAGGTTGTGTTGAGCTTAAACTCGTAGCTCCCATGACCTTGCTTTGAAGAATTAACCATATCCAAAAATTATGAAGGTCATAGATAGTGGTATTTCGGAGTAGCTTCTTTACTCTTGCATCATTCTCGTCTTCTTTGAAAAAAATTCGACCTCGAATTTGGTCAAATTTAGAGAAATAACCACGAACAAGAACAATGGTACCAGGACAACATGAATTAGGCACCCCGTCAAAAATAGATGGATCGTCCACAATATCATCAAAAGGAATAAATTCATTTTTCTCAACTCCAAATGTATGATCCATCCGAGTTGGACGTTCCTCAAAATTCGTGGACTATTACTCACGCCCTTGCCACGTCCTGGGGCCTGGAGTCGGATCTTGCCCACAACTTTTTAAGGGCCTCCTTGGGCCATATGAGGCCCTTTGGAACCTTATCATGCCCCAAAATCAGGCACCGGATGCCTTCCAATCCCACCTCCGTAATTCCGACCAATACCGATAACCGACACAGGAAGCCATTTAGAGGCCCTTTTCGGGCTTGACGCCCCCCAAAATTTACAGAGACCCTAGAGGGAACCCCGGGAAGGCACTCGTCAAAAAAAAAATCACCCTGCCAGAAAATGTTCCGATTTACCCGTTTTCGTGGACTATTACTCGCTCCAGGGACACGTCGCTGCGCCTGGTTTCGGATCTTGCCCAAAAAAATTTTAGGGCGTCGTTGGGCCATACGAGGCCCTTTGGAACCTTAACATGCCCCAAAACCAGGCACCGGATTCCTTCCAATCCCACCTCCGTAATTCCGACCAATAACGATAACCGACTCATGAGGTCATTTAGACCTTTTGGGGCTTGAAGCCCCCCAAAATTTACAGTGACCCTATTGGGACCCCCGGGAAGGCACCCGTCAAAAATAATCACCCTGCCCGAAAATGGTCCGATTTGCCCGTTTTCGTGGACTATTACTCACGCCCTTGCCACGTCCTGGGGCCCGGAGTCGGATCATGCCCAAATAATTTTTAGGGCCTCCTTTGCCATATGAGGCCCTTTTGAACCTTAACATGCCCCAAAACCGGGTTCGGGATGCCTTCCAATCCCACCTCCGTAATTCTGACCAATACCGATAACCGACTCGGGAGGCCATTTAGAGGCCCTTTTTGGGCTTGAAGCCCTCCCAAAATTTACAAAGACCCTATTGGGACCCCCGGGAAGCCACACGTCAAAGATAATCACCCTGCCCGAAAATGTTACGATTTACCCGTTTTCGTGGACTATTATTCACGCCCCGGCCACGTCCCGGGGCCCGGAGTCGAATTATGTCCAAAAATTTTTATGGCCTCCTTGGGCCATATGAGGCCCTTTGGAACCTTAACATGCCCCAAAACCGGGCACGAGATGCCTTCCAATCCCACCTCCGTAATTCTGACCAATACCGATAACCGACTCGGGAGGCCATTTAGAGGCCTTTTTGGGGCTTGAAGCCCCACAAAATCTACAAAGACCCTATTGGGATCCCAGGGAAGGCACCCGTTAAAAAAATCACCCTGCCCGAAAATGTTCCGATTTACTCGTTTTCGTGGACTATTACTCACGCCCCGGCCACGTCATGGGGCCCAGAGACGGATCTTGCCCAAAAAATTTTTAGGGCGTCGTTGGGACATATGAGGCCCTTTGGAACCTTAACATGCCCCAAAATCAGGCACCGGATTCCTTCCAATCCCACCTCCGTAATTCCGACCAATAACCATAATCGATTCGGGAGGTCATTTAGAGGACCTTTTGGGGCTTGAAGCACCCCAAAATTTACAATGACCCTATTGGGACCCCTAGGAAGGCACCCGTCAAAAAAAATCACCCTGCCCAAAAATGTTCCGATTTAACCGTTTTCGTGGACTATTACTCACGCCCCGGTCACGTCCCAGGGCCCGGAATCGGATCATGCCCAAAATCATTTTAGGCCCTACTTGGGCCATATGAGGCCGTTTGGAACCTTAACATGCCCCAAAAACGGGCACATGATGCCTTCCAATCCCACCTACGTAATTCCGACCAATACCGATAACCAACTCGGGAGGCCATTTACAGGCCCCCCAAAATTTACCGAGACCCTATTGGGACCCCGTGAAGGAAGCCGTAAAAAAAAAATCACCCTGCCCGAAAATGTTCCGATTTACCCGTTTTCATGGACAATTACTCACTTCTGAACACGTCCTGGGCCCAGTGACGGATCTTGCCCAAAAAATTTTTAGGGCGTCGTTGGGCTATATGAGGCCCTTTGGAACCTTAACATGACCAAAAACCGGGCGCCGAATGCATTCCAATCCCACCTCCGTAATTCCGACCAATAATGATAACCGACTCGGGAGGCCATTTAGACGCCCTTTTCGGGCTTGAAGCCCCCTAAAATTTACAGTGACCATATTGGGACCCCCGGGACGTCACCCGTCAAAAAAATCACCCTGCCAGAAAATGTTCCGATTTAACTGTTTTCGTGGACTATTACTCACGCCCCGGCCACGTCCCGGGGCCCAGAGTCGGATCATGCCCAAAAAACTTTAGGGCCTCCTTGGGCTATATGAGGCCCTTTGGAACCGTAACATGCCCCAAAATCGGGCACCGGATGCCTTCCAATCCCACCTCCGTAATTCCGACAATTACCGATAACCGACTCGGGAGGCCATTTAGAAGCACTTTTGGGGCTTGAACCCCCAAAAATCTACAGAGACCCTATTGGGATCCCAGGAAAGCACCCGTCAAAAAAAATGACCCTGCCCGAAAATGTTCCGATTTACTCGTTTTCGTGGACTATTACTCACGCCCCAGCCACGTCCTGAGCCCCGAGTCGGATCTTGCCCAAAAAATTTTTACGGCCTCCTTGGGCCATATGAGGCCCTTTGGAACCTTAACATGCCCCAAAATCGGGCACCTGATGCCTTCCAATCCCACCTCCGTAATTCCGACCAATACCGACAACACGACACGGGAGGCCATTTAGAGGCCCTTTTGGGGCTTGAATCCCCCCAAAATTTACAGAGACCCTAGAGGGAACCCGGGAAGGCACTCGTCAAAAAAAATCACCCTGCCCGAAAATGTTCCGATTTACTCGTTTTCGTGGACTACTCACGCCGCGGACACGTCCCGGGGCCCAATGTCGGATCTTGCCCAAAAAATTTTAGGGCGTCGTTGGGCCATATGAGGCCCTTTGGAACCTTAACATGCCCCAAAACCAGGCACCGGATTCCTTCCAATCCCACCTCCGTAATTCCGACCAATAACCAAAACCGACTCGGGAGGTCATTTAGAGGCCCTTTTGGGGCTTGAAGCCCCCCAAAATTTACAATGACCCTATAGGGACCCCTGGGAAGGCACCCGTCAAAAAAAATCACCCTCCCCGAAAATGTTCCGATTTACCCGTTTTTATGGACTATTACTCACGCCCCGGCCACGTCCCGGGGCCCGGAATCGGATCATGCCCAAAAACATTTTAGGCCATATGAGGTCGTTTGGAACCTTAACATGCCCCAAAAACGGGCACATGATGCCTTCCAATCCCACCTACGTAATTCCGACCAATACCGATAATAACCTCGGGAGGCCATTTAGAGGCCCCTCAAAATTTACCGAGACCCTATTGGGACCGCGGGAAGGAAGCTATCAAAAAAAAAATCACCCTGCCCGAAAATGTTACGATTTACCCGTTTTCATGGACCATTACTCACTTCTGGACACGTCCTTGGGCCCAGTGTCGGATCTTGCCCAAAAATTTTTTAGGGCGTCGTTGGGCCATATGAGGCCCTTTTGAACCTTAACATGACCAAAAACCGGTCACCGAATGCATTCCAATCCCACCTCCGTAATTCCGAGCAATAACGATAACCGACTCGGGAGGCCATTTAGACGCCCTTTTCGGACTTGAAGCCCCATAAAATTTACAGTGACCCTATTGGGACCCCCGGGACGTCACCCGTCAAAAAAATCACCCTGCCAGAAAATATTCCGATTTAACCGTTTTCGTGGACAATTAATCACGCCCCGGCCACGTCCCGGTGCCCGGAGTCGGATCATGCCCAAAAAAATTTAGGGCCTCCTTGGGCCATATGAGGCCCTTTGGAACCGTAACATGCCCCAAAATCGGGCACCGGATGCCTTCCAATCCCACCTCCGTAATTCCGACCAATTCTGATAACCGACTCGGGAGGCCATTTAGAGGCCCTTTAAGGGTTTGAAGCCCCCAAAAATCTACAGAGACCCAATTGGGATCCCTGGTAGGGCCCCGTCAAAAAAATCACTCTGCCCGAAAATGTTCCGATTTACTCGTTTTCGTGGACTATTACTCATGCCCAGGCCACGTCAAGGGGCCCGGAGTCGGATCTTGCCCAAAATTTTGTTAGGAACTCCTTGGGCCATATAAGGCCCTTTGGAACCATAACATGCCCCAAAATCGGGCACCGAATGCCTTCCAATCCCACCTCTGTAATTCCGACCAATACCGATAACCGACACGGAAGGCCAAAATTTACAGACCCTAGAGGGACCCCCGGGAAGGCTCCCGTCAAAAAAAAATCACCCTGCCCGAAAATGTTCCGATTTACCCATTTTCTTGGACTATTACTCACGCCCCGGACACGTTCTTGGGCCCGGTGTTTGATCTTGCCCAAAACAAGGCACCGGATTCCTTCTAATCCCACCTCCGTAATTCCGACCAATAACGATAACCGACTCAGGAGGCCCTTTTGGGTCTTGAAGCCACCCAAAGTTTACAATGACCCTATTGGGATACCCGGGAAGGCACCCGTCAAAAAAAATCACCCTACCCGAAAATGTTCTGATTTACCTGTTTTTGTGGACAATTACTCACGCCCTGGCCACGACCCGGGGCCCGGAATCGGATCATGCCCAAAAAATTTTAAGGGCCTGCTTGGGCCATATGAGGCCGTTTGGAACCTTAACATGCCCCAAAACCGGGCACCGGATGCCTTGTAATCCCACCTACGTAATTCTGACCAATAGCGATAACCGACTCGGGAGGCCATTTAGAGGCCCTTTTGGGGCTTGAAGCCCCCCAAAATTTACAGAGACCCTATTGGGACCCCCGGGAAGGCACCCATCAAAAAAAATCACCCTGCCCGATAATATTCCGATTTACTCGTTTTCGTGGACTATTACTCACGCACCGCCCACGTGTTGAGGCCCGGAGTCGGATCTTGCCCAAAAAAATTTTAGGGCCTCCTTGGGCCATATGTGGCCCTTTGGAACCTTAACATGCCCCAAAATCGGGCACCGGATGCCTTCCAACCCTACCTCCGTAATACCGACCAATCTTGATAACCGTCTCGGCAGGCCATTTAGAGGCCCTTTTGGGTCTTGAAGCCCCATTAAATCTACAGAGACCCTATAAGGATCCCAGGGAAGGCACCCGTCAAAAAAAAATCCCTCCCCGAAAATGTTCCGATTTACTCGTTTTCGTGGACTATTACTTACGCCCCGGCAACGTCATGGGGCCCGGACTCGGATCTTGCCCAAAAACTTTTTAGGGGCTCCTTGGGCCATATGAGGCCCTTTCGAACCTTAACATGCCCTAAAATCGGGCACCGGATGCCTTCCAATCCAACCTCCGTAACTCCGACCAATACCGATAACCGACTCGGGAGGCCATTTAGAGGCCCTTTTGGGGCTTAAAGTCCTATTGGGACGCCCGGGAAGGCACCTGTCAAAAAAAATCACCCTACCCGAAAATGTTCCAATTTACCCGTTTTAGTGGACAATTACTCACGCCCTGGCCACGTCCCGGGGCCCGGAGTCGGATCATGCCCAAAATTTTTTAAGGGCCTCCTTGGGACATATGAGGCCGTTTGCAACCTTATCATGCCCCAAAACCGGGCACCGGATGCCTTGTAATCCCACCTACGTAATTCTGACCAATACCGATAACCTACTCGGGAGGCCATTTAGAGGCCCTTTTGGGGCTTGAAGCCCCCCAAAATTTACAGAGACCCTATTGGGATCCCAGGGAAGGCAACCCTTCAAAAAAAATCACCCTGCCCGAAAATGTTCCGATTTAATCGTTTTCGTGAATTATTACTCACGCCCCGGCCACGTCTGGGGCCCAGAGTCAGATCTTGCCCAAAATTTTTTTAGGGCCTCCTTGGGCCATATGAGGCCCAGTGGAACCTTAACCAGCCTCAAAATAGGGCACCGGATGCCTTCCAATCGCACCTCCGTCATTCCGACCAATATCGATAACCGACTCGGAAGGCCATTTAGAGGTCCTTTTGGGGCTTGAAGCCCCCCAAAATTTACAGTGACCCTATTGGGACCCCATGGAAGGCACCCGTCAAAAAAATTTCCCTGCCCGAAAATGTTCCGATTCACCGGTTTTCGTGGTCTATTACTCACGCTCCGGCCACGTCCCGGGGCCCGGAGTCAGATCTTGCCCAAAATTGTATTAGGCCCTCCTTGGGACATATGAGGCCCTTTGGAACCTGAACATGACCCAAAACCGGGCATCGGATGCCTTCCAATCCCTCCTCCGTAATTCCGACCAATACGGATAACCGACTCGGGAGGCCATTTAGTAGCCCTTTTGGGGCTTGAAGCCCCCCAAAATTTACAGAGACCCTATTGGGACCCCCGGGAAGGCACCCATCAAAAAAAATAACCCTGCCCGAAATGCTTCGATATACCC
Organism: Patellifolia procumbens; assembly: GCA_947645195.1. Classification (NCBI taxonomy): domain Eukaryota; kingdom Viridiplantae; phylum Streptophyta; class Magnoliopsida; order Caryophyllales; family Amaranthaceae; genus Patellifolia; species Patellifolia procumbens. The sequence continues at coordinate 331,306 of CANSGD010001498.1, read as the reverse complement.
GTTTTCGCGGACTATTACTCACGCCCCGCCAACGTCGCGGGGCCCGGAGTCGGATGTTGACCAAAAAAATTTCAGGGCCTCCTTGGGCCATTTAGACGCCCTTTGGAACCTTAACATGCCCCAAAATCGGGTACCAGATACCTTCCAATCCCACCTCCGTAATTCCGACCAATACCGATAACCGACTCGGGAGGCCATTTAGAGACCCTTTTGGGGATTGAATCCCCCCAAATTTACAGAGACCTTATAGGGACCCCCGGGAAGGCACCCATCAAAAACAATCACTCTGCCGGAGAATGTTCCGATTTAGCAATTTTCGTGGACTAACTCACGCCTTGGCCACGTCCCGGGACCCGGAGTCGGATCATGCCCAAAAAAATTTAGGGCCTCCTTGGGCCATATGAGGCGCTTTCGAACCTTAACATGACCCAAAATAGGGCACCGGATGACTTCCAATCCAATCTCCGTAATTCAGACCAATACCGATAACCGACTCTGGAAGCCATTTAGAGGCCCTTTGGGTGCTTGAAGCCTCCCAAAATTTACAGAGACCCTATTGTGACACTTGGGAAGGCACCCGTCAAATAATATCACCCTGCCCGAAAATGTTCCGATTTACCCTTTTTCGTGGACTATTACTCACGCCCCGGCCACGTCTTGAGGCCCAGAGTCAGATCATGCCCAAAAAAATTTCAGGGCCTCCTTGCGCCATATGAGGCCCTTTGGAACCTTAACATGCCTCAAAACCGGGCACCGGATGCCTTCCAATCCCACCTCTATAATTCCGACCAATACCGATAACCGACTCTGGAAGCCATTTAGAGATCCTTTTGGGGCTTGTAGCCCCCCAAATTTAGAGAGACCCTATTAGGACCTCCGGGAAGGCACCCGTCAAAAAATATCACCCTGCTCAAAAATGTTCCGATTTACCCGTTTTCGTGGGGACTATTACTCAAGCCGCGACCACGTCTCGAGGCCCGGAGTCGGATCATGCCCAAAAAATTTTTAGGGCCTCCTTGGGCCATATGATGCCCTTTGGAACCTTAACATGCCCAAAATCGGGTACCGGATACCTTCCAATCCTACCTCCGTAATTCTGACCAATACCGATAACCGACTCGGGAGGCCATTTAGAGGCCCTTTTGGGGCTCGAATCCCCCCAAAATTTACAGAGACCTTATTGGGATTCCCGGAAAGGCACCCATCAAAAAAAATCACTCTGCCCGAAAATGTTCCGATTTACCAGTTTTCGTTGACTATTACTCATGCCCCGGACACGTTCCGGGGCTCGGTGTCGGATCTTGCCCAAAAATTTTTTAGGGAGTCCTTTGGCCATATGAGGCCATTTGGAACCTTAACATGACAAAAAATCAGGCACCGGATGCCTTCCAATCCCACCTTCGTAATTCCGACCAATACCGATAACCGACTCTGGAAGCCATTTAGAGGCCCTTTTGTGGCTTGAAGCCTTCCAAAATTTATTGGGACCCCTGGGAAGGCACCAGTCAAAAAATATCACCCTGCCCGAAAATGTTCCGATTTACCCATTTTCGTGGACTGACTCACGCCTCGGCCAAGTCCCAAGGCCCGGAGCCGGATCTTGCCCATAATTTTTTTAAGGCCTCCTTTGGCCATATGATGCCCCCTTTGGAACCTCAACATGCCCCAAAATCGGGCATCGGATGCCTTCAGATCCCACCTCCGTAATTCCGACCGATACCGATAACTGACACGGGAGGCCATGTAGAGGCTTTTTTGGGGCTTGACGCCCCCCAAAATTTACAGAGACCCTATTGGGACCCCCCGGAAGGCCCTCGTCAAAAAATATCATCCTGCCCAAAAATGTTCGATTTACCCTTTTTCGTGGACTATTACTCACGCCCCGGCCACGTCTTGAGGCCCGGAGTCGGATCATGCCCAAAAAAATTTCAGGGCCTCCTTGGGCTATATGAGGCCCTTTGAAACCTTAACATGCCCCAAAACCGGGCACCGGATGCCTTCCAATCCCACCTCCGTAATTCCGACCCATACCTATACACGACTCGGGAGGCCATTTAGAGGCCCTTTTGGTGCTTGACGCCCCCAAAATTTTACATACACCCTAAAGGGACCCCCGGGAAGGTACCCGTCAAAAAAATTCACCCTACCCAAAAATGTCCTGATTTACACGTTTTCGTGGACTATTAGTCACGCCCCGGACACGTTCCGGGGCTCGGTGTTGGATCTTGCCCAAAAAAATTTTAGGGCGTTCTTGGGCCATATGAAGCCATTTGGAACCTTAACATGACCAAAAATCAGGCACCGGATGCCTTCCAATCACACCTTCGTAATTCCGACCAATACCGATAACCGACTTGGGAGGCCATTTAGAGGCCCTTTTGTGACTTGAAGCCTTCCAAAATTTACAGAGACCCTATTGGGACCCCCGGGAAGGCACCCTTCAAAAAATCACCCTGTCCGAAAAATGTTTCGATTTACCCGGTTTCGTGGACAATTACTCACGCCCCGGCCATGTCTCGAGGACCGAAGTCGAATCATGCCCATAAAAATTTTAGGGCCTCCTTGGTCCAAATGACGCCCTTTGGAACCTTTACATGCCCCAAAATCGGGTACCGGATACCTTCCAATCCCACCTCCGTAATTCCGATAAATACCGACAACCGACTCGGGATGCCATTTACAGTCTCTTTTGGGGCTTGAAGCCCCGCAAAATCTACAGAGACCCTATTGGGATCGCAGGGAAGGAACCCGTCAAAAAAAATTAACCTGCTCGAAAATGTTCCGATTTACCCGTTTTTGTGGACTATTACTCACGTTCCGGGGCTCGGTGTCGGATCTTGCGCAAAATTTTTTTGGGGCGTCCTTGGGCCATATGAGGCCATTTGGAACCTTAACATGACCCAAAATCAGGCACCAGATGCCTTCCAATCCCACCTTCGTAATTCCGGCCAATACCGATAACCGACTCGGGAGAACATTTAGAGGCCCTTTTGTGGCTTGAAGCTTTCCAAAATTTTCAGAGACCCTATTGGGACCCCCGGGAAGGCACCCGTCAAAAAATATCACCCTGCCCGAAAATGTTCCGATTTACCCGTTTTCGTGGACTATGACTCACGCCTCGGCCACGTCCTAGGGCCTGGTGTCGGATCTTGCCCAAAATGTTTTTAGGGCCTCCTTGGGCCATTTGATGCCCTTTGGAACCTTAACATCCCCCAAAATCGGGCATCTGATGCCTTCATATCCCACCTACGTAATTCCGACCAATACCGATAACTGACACGGGAGGCCATTTGGAGGCTCTTTTGGGGCTTGACGCCCCCAAGATTTACACAGACCCTAGAGGGACCCGCGGGAAGGTACCTGTCAAAAAATTACCCTACCTGAAAAGTCCTTATTTACACGTTTTCGTGGACTATTACACACGCCCCGGACACGTTCCGGTGCTCGGTGTCGGATCTTGCCCAAAAAATTTTTAGGGCATCCTTGGGCCATATGAGGCCATTTGGAACCTTAACATGACCAAAAATCGGGCACCGGATGCCTTCCAATCCCACCTTCGTAATTCCGACCAATACCGATAACCGACTAGGGAGGCCCTTTTGTGGCTTGAAGCCTTCCAAAATTTATAGAGACCCTATTGGGACCCCCGGGAAGGCACCCGTCAAAAAAAATCACCCTGCCCGAAAATGTTCCGATTAACCCGTTTTCGTGGAATATTACTCACGCCTCGGCCACGTCCCAGGGTCCGGAGTCGGATCTTGCCCAAAATTTTTTTAGGGCCTCCTTGGGCCATATGATGCCCTTTGGAACCTTAACATGCCCCAAACTCGGGCACCGGATGCCTTCCAATCCCACCTCCGTAATTCAGACCAATACAAATAACCGACTCTGGAAGCCATTTACAGGCCCTTTTGGGGCTTGAAGCCCCCCAAATTTACAGAGACCCTATTGGGACCACCGGGAAGGCACCCTTCAAAAGATATCACCCTGCCCGAAAATGTTCTGATTTACCCGTTTTGGTGGACTATTACTCACGCCTCGGCCACGTCTTGAGGCCCGGAGTCGGATCATGCCCAAAAAAAATTCAGGGCCATATAAAGCCCTTTCGAACCTTCGAATGCCCCAAAGCGGGCACCGGATACTTTTCAATCCCACGTCCGTAACTCCGACCAGTAAAGATAACCGACTCGGGAGGCCATTTAGAAGTCCTTTTAGGGCTTGAAGCCCCCCTAAATTTACAGAGACCCTATTCAGACCCCAAAGAAGGCACCCGTCTAAAAATATCACTCTGCCCGAAAATGTTCCGATTTACCCGTTTTCGTGGACTATTACTCACGCCTCGGCCACATCCCAGGGCCCGGAGTCGGATCTTGCCCAAATTTTTTTTTGGGCCTCCTTGGCCCATATGATGCCCTTTGGAACTTTAACATGCCCCAAAATCGGGCATCGGATGCCTTCAGATCCCACCTCCGTAATTCCGACCGATACCGATAACTGACACGGGAGGCCATTTAGAGGTTCTTTTGGGGCTTGAAGCCCCCCAAAACATACAGAGACCCTAGAGGGACCCCCGGGAAGGTACCTGTCAAAAAAAATCACCCTGCCCGAAAATGTCCTGAATTTACCGTTTTCGTGGAGGACACGTCCTAGGGGCCGGTGTCGGATATTACCCAAAAAAAATTTTAAGGCCTCCTTGGGCCATATGACGCCCAGTGGAACCTTAACATGCCCCAAAATCGGGCACCGGATGCCTTCAAATCCTTCCTCCGTAATTTAGACCAATACTAATAACCGACTCTGGATGCCATTTAGAGGCCTTTTTGGGGCTTCAAGCCCCTCTAAATTTACAGAGACCCTATTCGGACCCCCGGGAAGGCACCCGTCAAAAAATATCACCCTGCCCGAAAATGTTCCGATTTACCCGTTTTCGTGGATTATTACTCACGTCCCGGGGCCTGGAGTCGGATCTTGCCTTAAAAAATTTTAGGGCCTCCTTGGTCCATATGATGCCCTTTGGAATCTTGACATGCCCCAAAATCGGGCACCGGATGCCTTCCAATTCCACCTCCGTAATTCAGACCAATTCTAATAACCGACTCTAGAAGCCATTTAGAGGCCCTTTTGGGGCTTGAAGCCCCCCAAATTTACAGAGACCCTCTTGGGACCCCCGGGAAGGCACCAGTCAAAAAACATCACCCTGCCCAAAAATTTTATGATTTACCCGTTTTGGTGGACTATTACTCACGCCTCGGCCACGTCTTGAGGCCCGGAGTCGGATCATGCCCAAACAAATTTCAGGGCCATATGAGGCCCTTTCGAACCTTATAATGCCCCAAAACCGGGCACCGGATGCCTTTCAATCCCACCTCCGTAACTCCGACAAGTACCGATAACCGACTCGGGAGGCCATTTAGAGGCCCTTTTAGGGCTTGAAGCCCCCCTAAATTTACAGAGACCCCATTCGGACCCCCGGGAAGGCACCCGTCAAAAAATATCACCCTGCCCGGAAATGTTCCGATTTACCCGTTTTCGTGGACTATTACTCACACCTCGGCCACGTCCCAGGGCCCGGAGTCGCTCTTGCCCAAAATTTTTTTGGGGCCTCCTTGGGCGATTTGATACCCTTTGGAACTTTAACATGCCCCAAAATCGGGCATCAGATGCCTTCAGATCCAACCTCCGTACTTCCGACCGATACCGATAACTGACACGGGAGGCCATTTAGAGGTTCTTTTGCGGCTTCAAGCCCCCCCAAACTTACAGAGACCCTAAAGGGACCCCCGGGAAGGTACCCGTCAAAAAAAATCACCCTGCCCGAAAAAGTCCTGATTTTCCCGTTTTCGTGGACTATTACTCACGCCCCGGACACGTCCTGGGGCCCGGTGTCGGATCTTACCCAAAAACATTTTAAGGCCTCCTTGGGCCATATGAGGCCCAGTTGAACCTTAACATGCCCCAAAATCGGGCACCGGATGCCTTCCAATCCCATCTCCGTAATTCAGACCAATACTGATAACCGACTCTAGAAGCCATTTAGAGGCCCTTTTGGGGCTTGATGCCCCAAAATTTACAGAGACCCCATTAGGACCCCCGGGAAGGCACCCGTCAAAAAAAATCACCATGCCCGAAAATGTTCCGATTTACCCGTTTTCGTGGACTATTACTCACGCCTCGGCCACGTCTTGAGGCCCGGAGTCGGATCATGCCAAAAAAAAATTCAGGGCCATATGAGGCCCTTTAGAACCTTATAATGCCCCAAAACCGGGCACAGGATGCCTTTTAATCCCACCTCCGTAATTCCGACCAGTACCGATAACCGACTCGGGAGGCCATTTACAGGCCCTTTTAGGGCTTGAAGCCCCCCTAAATTTACAGAGACCCTATTCGGACCCCCGGGAAGGTACCCGTCAAAAAATATCACCTTGCCCGAAAATGTTCCGATTTACCCGTTTTCGTGGACTATTACTCACGCCTCGGCCACGTCCCAGGGCCCGGAGTCGGATCTTGACCAAAATTTTTATGGGGCCTCCTTGGGCCATATGATGCCCTTTGGAACTTTAACATGCCCCAAAATCGGGCATCGGATGCCTTCAGATCCACCTCCGTAATTCCGTCCGATACCGATAACTGACAAGGGAGGCCATTTAGAGGTTCTTTTGGGCTTGAAGCCCCCCAAAACTTACAGAGACCCTAGAGGGACCCCCGGGAAGGTACCCGTCAAAAAAAATCACCCTGCCCGAAAATGTCCTGATTTTACCGTTTTCGTGGACTATTACTCACGCCCCGGACACTTTCTGGGGCCCGGTGTCGGATATTACCCAAAAAAATTTTAAGGCCTCCTTGGGCCATATGAGGCCCAGTGGAACCTTAACATGCCCTAAAATCGGGCACCGGATGCCTTCCAATCCTTCCTCCGTAATTTAGACCAATACTAATAACCGACTCTTGATGCCATTTAGAGGCCCTTTTTGGGGCTTCAAGCCCCTCTAAATTTACAGAGACCCTATTCGGACCCCCGGGAAGGCACCCGTCAAAAAATATCACCCTGCCCGAAAATGTTCCGATTTACCTGTTTTCGTGGACTATTACTCACGCCCCAGCCACGTCTCGAGGCCCGAAGTCGGATCATGCCCAAAAAAATTTTAGGGCCTCCTTGGGCCAAATGACGCCCTTTGGAACCTTAACATGCCCCAAAATCAGGACCGGATACCTTCCAATCCCACCTCCGTAATTTCGACTAATACCGATAATCGACTCGGGAGGCCATTTTAGAGGCTCTTTTGGGGCTTGAAGCCCCGCAAAATCTACAGAGATCCTATTGGGATCGCAGGGAAGGAACCCGTAAAAAAAATCACCCTGCCCGAAAATGTTCCGATTTACCCATTTTTGTGGACTATTACTCCCGCCTCGGCCACGTCCCAGGGCCCGGACTCGGATGTTGCCCAAAATTTTCTTAGGGCCTCCTTGGGCCATATGATGCCTTTTGGAACCTTAACATGCCCCAAAATCGGGGATCAGATGCTTTCAGATCCCACCTCCGTAATTCCGACTGATACCGATAACTGACACGAGAGGCCATTTAGAGGCTCTTTTGGAGCTTGACGCCCCCCAAAATTTACAGAGACCCTAGAGGGACCCCCAGGAAGGTACCTGTCAAAAAAAATCACCCTGCCTGAAAATGTTCCGATTTACCCGTTTTCGTGGACTATTACTCACGCCTCGGCCACGTCCTAGGGCCCGGAGTCGGATCTTGCCCAAAAAATTTTTGGGGCCTCCTTGGGGTGATATGATGCACTTTGGAACTTTAACATGCCCAAAATCGGGCATCAGATGCCTTCAGATCCCACCTCCGTACTTCCTACCGATACCGATAACTAACACGGGACGCCATTTAGAGGTTCTTTTGGGGCTTGAAGCCCCCCAAAACTTACAGAGACCCTAGAGGGACCCCCGGGGAGGTGCCCGTCAAAAAAAATCACCCTGCCCGAAAATGTCCTGATTTTCCCGTTTTCGTGGACTAATACTCACGCCCCGGACACGTCCTGGGGCCCAGTGTCGATCTTACCCAAAAAAATTTAAAGGCCTCCTTGGGCCATATGAGGCCCAGTGGCACCTTAACATGCCCCAAAATCGGGCACCGGATGCCGTCCAATCCCATCTCCGTAATTCAGACCAATACTGATAACCGACTCTGGAAGCCATTTAGAGGACCTTTTGGTGCTTGAAGCCCCAAAATTTACAGAGACCCCATTGGGACCCCCGGGAAGGCACCTGTCAAAAAATATCACCATGGCCGAAAATGTTCCGATTTACCCGTTTTCGGGGACTATTACTCACGCCTCGGCCACGACTTGAGGCCCGGAGTCGGATCATGCCAAAAAAAATTTCAGGGCCATATGAGGCCCTTTAAAACTTATAATGCCCCAAAACCGAGCACCAGATGCCTTTCAATCCCACCTCCATAATTCCGACCAGTACCGATAACCGACTCGGGAGGCCATTTAGAGGCCCTTTTAGGGCTTGAAGCCCCCCTAAATTTACAGCGGCCCTATGCGGATCCCCGGGAAGGTACCCGTCAAAAAATATCACCCTGCCCGAAAATGTTCCGATTTACCAGTTTTCGTGGACTATTACTCACGCCTCGGCCACGTCCCAGGGCCCAGAGTCGGATCTTGCCCAAAATGTTTTTGGGGCCTCCTTGGGCCATATGATGCCCTTTGGAATTTTAACATGCCCCGAAATCGGGCATCGGATGCCTTCAGATCCCACCTCCGCAATTCCGACCGATACCGATAACTGACACGGGAGGCCATTTAGAGGTTCTTTTGGGGCTTGAAGCCCCCCAAAACATACAGAGACCCTAGAGGGACCCCCAGGAAGGTACCCGTCAAAAAAAATCACTCTGCCCGAAAATATCATGATTTTACCGTTTTCGTGGACTATTACTCACGCCACGGACACGTCCTGGGGCCCGGTGTCGGATCTTACCCAAAAAAATTTTAAGGCCTCCTTGGGCCAGATGAGGGCCAGTGGAACCTTAACATGCCCAGAAATCGGGCACCGGATGCCTTCCAATCCTTCCTCCGTAATTTAGACCAATACTAATAACCGACTCTTGATGCCATTTAGAGGCCCTTTTGGGGCTTCAAGCCCCTCTAAATTTATAGAGACCCTATTCGGACCCCCGGGAAGGCACCGTCAAAAAATATCACCCTGCCCGAAAATGTTCCGATTTACCCGTTTTCGTGGACTTTTACTCACGCCCCGGCCACGTCTCGAGGACCGAAGTCGGATCATGCCCAAAAAAATTTTAGGGCCTCCTTGGGCCAAATGACGCCCTTTGTAACCTTAACATGCCCCAAAATCGAGACCGGATACCTTCCAATCCCACCTCCGTAATTTCGACCAATACCGATAACCGACTCGGGAGGCCATTTAGAGGTTCTTTTGGGGCCTGAAGCCCCGCAAAATCTACAGAGATCCTATTGGGATCGCAGGGAAGGAACCTGTAAAAAAAAATCACCCTGCCCGAAAATGTTCCCATTTACCCGTTTTTGTGGACTATTATTCACCTTAACATGACCAAAAACCAGGCACCGGATGCCTTCCAATCCCACCTTCGTAGTTCCAACCAATACCGATGACCGACTATGGAGGCCATTTAGAGGCCCTTTTGTGGCTTGAAGCCTTCCAAAATTTACAGAGATCCTATTGGGACCCCCGGGAAGGCACCTGGCAAAAAATATCACCCTGCCTGAAAATGTTCCGATTTACCCGTTTTCGTGGATTATTACTCACGCCTCGGCCACGTCCCAGGGCTGGACTCGGATCTTGCCCAAAAATTTTTTTGGTCCTCCTTGGGCCATATGATGCCCTTTGGAACCTTAGCATGCCCCAAAATCGGGCACCGGATGCCTTCCAATCCCACCTCCGTAATTCCGACCAATACCGATAACCGACTCGGGAGGCCATTTAGAGGCCCTTTTAGGGCTTGAAGCCTCCCTAAATTTACAGAGACCCTATTCGGACCCCCGGGAAGGCACCCGGCAAAAAATATCACCCTGCCCGAAAATGTTCCGATTTACCCGTTTTCTTGGACTATTACTCACGCCTCGGCCACGTCTCGAGGACCGAAGTCGGATCATGCCCAAAATTTATTTAGGGCCTCCATGGGCCAAATGACGCCCTTTGGAACCTTAACAGGCCCCAAAATCGGGTATCGAATACCTTCCAATCCCACTTCCGTCATTCCGACCAAAATCGATAACCGACTCGAGAGGCCATTTAGAGGTTCTTTTGGGGCTTGAAGTCCCGCAAAATCTACAGAGACCCTATTGGGATCGCAGGGAAGGAACCCGTCAAAAAAAATCACCCTGCCCGAAAATGTTCCGATTTACCCGTTTTTGTGGACTATTATTCACGCCCCAGAACGGCCCGGGTTCGGAGTAGGATCTTTCCCAAAATTTTATTAGGGCCTCCTTGGGCCATATGAGGCCCTTTGGAACCTAAACATGTCCCAAAATCGGGCACCGGATGCCTTCCAATCCCACCTACGTAATTCCGACCGATACCGATAACTGACACGGTAGGCCATTTAGAGGCTCTTTTGGGGCTTGACGTTTACAGAGACCCTAGAGGGTCCCCCGGGAAGGTACCCGTCAAAAAAATGACCCTACCCCAAAAATGTCCTAATTTACACGTTTTCGTGGAATATTACTCACGCCCCGGACACGTTCTTGGGCTCGGTGTCGGATCTTGCCCAAAATTTTTTAGGGCGTCCTTGGGCCATATGAGGCCATTTGGAACCTTAACATGACCAAAAATGAGGACCGGATGCCTTCCAATCCCACCTTCGTACTACCGACCAATACCGATAACCGACTCGGGAGGGCATTTAGAGGCCCTTTTGTGGCTTGAAACCTTCCAAAATTTACAGAGACCCTATTGGGACCCCCGGGAAGGCACCCGTCAAAAAATATCACCCTGCCCGAAAAATGATCCGATTTACTGGTTTTCATTGACTATTAGTCATGCCCCGGCCACGTTTCGAGGCCCGGAGTCGAATCATGCCCAAACAATTTTTAGGGCCTCCTTGGGCCATATGACGCCCTTTGGAACCTTAACATGCCCCAAAATCGGGTACCGGATACCTTCCAATCCCACCTCCGTAATTCCGACCAATACCGATAACCGACTCGGGAGGCCATTTAGAGGCCCTTTTGAGGCTTGAAACCCCCCCAAAATCTACAGAGGCCCTATTGGGATCGTAGGGACGGAACCCGTCAAAAAACATCACCCTACCCGAAAATGTTCCGATTTACCCGTTTTCGTGGACTATTAATCACGCCCTGGCCACGTCTCGAGGCCCGGAGTCGGATCATGCCCAAAATTTACAGAGACCCTATTGGGACCCCCGGGAAGGCACCTGTCAAAAAATATCACCCTGCTCGAAAATGTTTCGATTTACCCGTTTTCGTGGGCTATTACTCGCGCCCCGGCCACGTCTCAAGGCCCGGAGTCGGATCATGCCCAAAAAAATTTTAGGGCCTCCTTGGGCCATATGAGGCCTTTTGGAACCTTAACATGCCCCAAAATTGGGCACCTGATGCCTTCGAATCCTACCTCCGTAAATCCGACCAATACCGATAACCGACCCGGGAGGCCATTTAGAGGCCCTTTTGGGGCTTGAAGCCCCCCAAAATCTACAGAGACCCTATTGGGATCCCAGGGAAGGCAACCCTTCAAGAAAAATCACCCTGCCCGAAAATGTTCCGATTTACTCGTTTTCGTGGACTATTACTCACGCCCCAACCACGTCCTCGGGACCCGAAGTCGGATCTTTCCCAAAAAAATTTTAGGGCCTCCTTGGGCCATATGAGGCCCTTTGGAACCTTAACAAGCCTCAAAATCGGGCACCGGATGCCTTCCAATCCCACCTGCGTAATTCCGACTAATATCGATAACCAACTCGGGAGGTCATTTAGAGGTCCTTTTGGGGCTTGAAGCCACCCAAAATTTACAATGACCCTATTGGGACCCCAGGGAAGGCACCCGTCAAAAAATATTACCCTGCCCGAAAATGTTCCGATTTACCGATTTTCGTGGTCTATTACTCACGCCTCGGCCACGTCCCGGTGCCCGGAGTCGGATCTTGACCAAAATTGTTTTAGGCCCTCCTTGGGCTATATGAGGCCCTTTGGAACCTTAACATGCCCCAAAACCGGGCACCAGATGACTTCCAATCCCACCTCCGTAATTCCGACCAATACGGATAACCGACTCAGGAGGCCATTTAGAGGCCCTTTTGGGGCTTGAAGCCCCCCAAAATTTACAGAGACCCTATTAGGACCCCTGGGAATGCACCCGTCAAAAAATATCACCCTGCTTGAAAATGTCCGATTTACCCGTTTTCGTGGACTATACTCACGCCCCGTCCACGTCCCGGGGCCCGGAGTTGGATGTTGCCCAAAAGTTTATTAGGGCCTCCTTGGGCCATATGAGGCCCTTTGGAACCTAAACATGCCCCAAAATCGGGCACCGGATGCCTTCCAATCCCACCTCCGTAATTTCGACCAATACCGTTAACCGACTCGGGAGGGCATTTAGAGGCCCTTTTGGGTCTTGAAGCCCATTGGGATCCCAGGGAAGGCACCCGTCAAAAAAAAATCAGCCTGCCCGAAAATGTTCCCATATACCTGTTTCGTGGATATTAGTCACGCCCCGCCCACGTCCCGGGGCCTGGAGTCGGATCTTGCCCAAAAAAATTTTAGGGCCTCCTTGCGACATATGAGACCCTTGGAACCTTAACATGCCCCAAAATCGGGCAGCGGATGCCTTCTAATCCCACCTCCGTAATTCAGACCAATACCGATAATCGACTCCGGAAGCCATTTAGAGGCCTTTTTGGGGCTTGAAGCCCCCCAAAATTATAGAGACCCTATAGGGACCCCCGGGAAGGCACCTGTCAAAAAATATCACCCTGCCCGAAAATGTTCCGATTTAACCGTTTTCGTGGACTATTACTCACGCCCCGGCCACGTCTCGAGGCCCGTAGTCGGATCATGCCCAAAATTGTTTTAGGGCCTCCTTGGGCCAAATGACACCCTTTGGAACCTTAACATGCCCCAAAATCGGGTACCGGATACCTTCCAATCCCACCTCCGTAATTCCGAGCAATACCGATAACCGACTCGGGAGGCCATTTAGAGGCCCTTTTGGGGGTTGAAGCCCCCGAAAATCAACAGAGACCCTATTAAGATCGCAGGAAGGAACCCGTCAAAAAAGATCACCCTCCCCGAAAATGTTCCGATTTACCTATTTTCGTGGACTATTACTCACGCCTCGGCCACGTCCCAGGGCCCAGAGTCGGATCTTGCCCAAAATGTTTTTTGGGCCTCCTTGGGCCATATGAGGCCCTTTGGAACCTTAACATGCCCCAAAATCGGGCATCGGATGCCTTCAGATCCCACCTCCGTAATTCCGACCGATACCGATAACTGACACGGGAGTCCATTTAGAGGCTTTTTTGGGGCTTGAAGCCCCCCAAAACTTACAAAGACCCTAAAGGGACCCCCAGGAAGGTACCCGTCAAAAAAAAATGATCACCCTGCCCGAAAATGTCATGATTTACCCGTTTTCGTGGACAATTACTCACGCCTCGGACACGTCCTTAGGCCCGGTGTCGGATCTGGCCCAAAAAAATTTTAGGGCCTCCTTGGGCCATATGAGGCCCATTGGAACCTTAACATGCCCCAAAATCGGGCACCGGATGCCTTCCAATCCCACCTCCGTAATTCAGACCAATACTGATAACCGACTCTGGAAGCCATTTAGAGGCCCTTTTGGGGGTTGAAGCCCCCAAAATTTAAAGAGACCCTATTGCGACCCCCGCGAAGGCACTCGTCAAAAAATGTCACGCTGCCCGAAAATGTTCCGATTTACCTGTTTTCATGGACTATTACTCACGCCCCGGCCACGTCTTGAGGCCCGGAGTCGGATCATGCACAAAATGTTTCAAGGCCATATGAGGCCCTTTGGAACCTTATAATGCCCCAAAACCGGGCACCAGATGCCTTACAATCCCACCTCTGTAATTCCGACCAATACCGATAACCGACTCGGGAGGCGTTTAGAGGCCCTTTTGGGGCTTGAAGCCCCCCAAAATTTACAGAGACCCTATTCGGACCCCCGGGAAGGCACCCGTCAAAAAATATCACCCTGCCCGAAAATTTTCCGATTTACCTGTTTTCGTTGACTATTACTCACGCCTCGGCCACGTCTCGAGGCCCGGAGTCGGATCATGCCCAAAATTTTTTTAGGGCCTCCTTGGGCCAAATGACGCCCTTTGGAACCTTAACATGCCCCAAAATCGGGTTCCGGATACCTTCCAATCCCACCTCAATGATTCCGACCAATACCAATAACCGACTCGAGGGGCCATTTAGGGGCTCTTTTGGGGCTTGAAGCCCCCTAAAATCTACAGAGACCTAGTGGGACCCCCTGGAAGGCACCTGTCAAAAAATATCACCCTGCCCGAAAATGTTCCGATTTACCCGTTTTCGTGGACTATTACTCACGCCCCGCCACGTCTCGAGGCCCGGAGTCGGATCATGCCCAAAAACATTTTAGGGCCTCCTTGGGCCATATGACGCCCTTTGGAACCTTAACATGCCCCAAAATCGGGTACCGGATACCTTCCAATCCCACCTCCGTAATTCCGACCAATACCGATAACCGACTCGGGAGGCCATTTAGAGGCCATTTAGAGGCCCTTTTTGGGCTTGAAGCCCCCCAAAATCTAGAGAGGCCTTATTGGGATCGCAGGGACGGAACACGTCAAAAAAAATCACCCTGCCCGAAAATGTTCCGATTTACCCATTCTCGTGAACTATATTACTCACGCCCCGGCCACGTTTCGAGGCCCGGAGTCGGATCATGCCCAAAAAAATTTTAGGGCTTCGTTGGGCCATATGACGCCCTTTGGAACCTTAACATGCCCCGAAATCGGGTACTGGATACCTTCCAATCCCACCTCCGTAATTCCGACCAATACCGATAACTAACTCGGGAGGCCATTTAGAGGCCCTTTTGGGGCTTGAATCCCCCCAAAATTTACAGAGACCTTATTGGGACCCCCGGGAAGGCACCCATCAAGACAAATCACCCTGCCCGAAAATGTGTCGATTTACCCATTTTCGTGGACTAACTCACGCCTTGTCCACGTCCCGGGACCCGGAGTCGGATCATGCCCAAAAAAATTTTAGGGCCTCCTTGGGCCATATGAGGCCCTTTCGAACCTGAACATGCCCCAAAATCGGGCACCGGATACCTTGCAATCCAACCTCCATAATTCCGAATGTTTAGGCCCCTTCAAGTCATGGCCCGCCTAACCGGTGAAATGACTAAAATACCCTTAGGGGACAAAATTACCATTTTACCCCTAAGGATCCCACAGACTGGGAAGTACAGGCCTTCAGTCAGGCCCATTGACTAAAAGGCTTTCATGACATCATCATCTTCACCAGATGACATCACATCAATACTACCTATAAATAGTATTCTCATCTGATCATTCAGGTACGTTTTTCCATATATTGCAGAGCATTTGCTAGTACTTTTCTCTCTGACTTCTGATATCAGATCTGACTTAAGCATCAGAGAGCCGATCCCGGGAACATCCCCGGGGTAGTTCACGGTGCTCGATTTTGCAGGTGCCGGGATTCGAAGACCTTGGACTTATTTGGTTACTACCCTAGCTGGAAATTGGACTTCCCCGAATTACAAATTCACTGTGTTTCTTGTGACCCGAAACAGTTGGCACCGTCTGTGGGGATCTAACATAACAACTACATTTTCGAACACCATGACACGAGGACAAGGTAATCGCGATACTGCTTCCCGAAGAATGCTTCTGAGAATGCTCAGACTACACTGCTGAACCAAGGAGGTGATATCGTAGAGAACGAGACCGACGTCCCAAAAACTGGAAGCCAGGCTGACAGGGCTACCGAAGCACCACCACCAGCAGTAACTTACTCGGATCTTCGACAACTCGAACTCCGAATGGAAAGACATATGACTACTGTCATGCAACAGCTCGTCTCAGTCATGAAGACTCAACAGACTACTCCCCATGACCGAGGGACAGTCCTGGATCAACAACAGGCTCATCGAAGGGCAGCTCAGCCAAAACGTGCCCTAACCGAGCATGTAGTTGGTGGCCCTTCGAGAAAAATACCTGCTGCTTCGAAAGGAAAATCTATCATGTCACCAAGCCAAGATGATGCTCGACATATCATACAGCAGAAACAGATGAGGGGTAAAAACTTCGACGCCCGGGAGATCATCGAAAAGATAAGAGAACAATCCCAGGGCGGAAATTCGAGGTACTCAGTAGCCACACGAACCACAGGACAATCTCATCCCGTGACTAGCCATCACACTCTAAGAATAGAAAACCCACCCCAGCTCAAGGAGCCTGAGGAGGTAGCTGAATCAGGCTTTCGAATGGGTTCAGCAGTGGCACACAAATCACCATTCAGCCAACACATCATGGAGACCCCTAACCCGGGCAAAGTTAAGATTCCTTTGATAGAGCACTACTCAGGGATTACGGATCATGTTGACCATCTGGCAGCATACAAAGCTCAAATGAGCGTACAGACGTTCTGTGAGGCGAAGTGGTGCAGGTATTTCCCGACCACCCTCAAAGGCCTGGCCCTCAATTGATTCACAAGCTTACCAAACGACATCATAACCAGCTTCTCAGCTCTCTTTTCTCAGCACTTCATAGCAGCAAAACGTCACAAAAAGACTAGTGTACACCTGATGTCAGTTTCCCAGCAGAAAGGGGAAAATCTGAGCTGCTACATCAAGCATTTCAACGAAGAATCCCTCAAGGTCTCCGACCTCCAAGACGGAGTTGCTGTCATTGCTTTGATGAACGGCCTTCATCCTGGACGCTTCAAGTTCGAGCTCTCCATGAGGGAAACCCTCACCCTGGCTAATGCCATGAGGCAAGCGCAGAAGTATATCCAGGCGTCGGACATCTGTAAGAATGTTCATGAAGAGGGAGGCAACAAAAGAAGAAGTGAGCCCTCGAATCAGAAAGACATGGCTGACAGGCTGAAGAGACCTCGACCGTCCGACAGAGGTCATGACCCTCGCTTCAATGTTAACCAGAGAGAAATATACTTAGACATTAAAAAGAGAAATCTGTGTTGCCTCGACCTAACCCAATCAAGACGTCGAGTTATCGCAGAGACAAAAAGCTGTGGTGCGAGTACCATAAAGCCTGTGGTCACACGACCAAGGACTGCAGGGAATTGAAGAAAGCCCTCGACAAGTTGGCTGATGAAGTAAAATTGAACAGGTATCTTAAGGAACCTCAGGGTGACCAAAGAAGAGATAATGGAAAAGAGAAACAAACTAGAAGCGATGAAACCGAAGGCTATGTAGGCGTCATAGCTGGGGGGCTTCACTTCGGGAGGCCTAACCGGCAACGCAAGGAAGAATCACCTATACCATCTGAAGGATGGTGAGAGAATGAAAAGGCCGGACACTCCCACCATGGTGTTCGGAGAAAGTTCGAAGGAGATACAGACCCCCCATGATGACCCTCTGGTCATCGAACTAAAAGTGGCCAACCATAGGGTTGGTCGAGTGTTGATAGAAAGTGGGAGCTCGGTAGACATCATTACCTGGGAATGTCTGCAAAAGCTCAAATACGAGAAGAAGGATATCAAGTCCATTGACCAACCTTTGGTCGGATTGGGAGGGCAATCCGTTCACCCCCTTGGAGTCATCAATTTACCTAGTCAGTTTGGTGACAAGGGAAAAGGACGATACCTTCCAATCAATTTCTTAGTTGTCGATATCGACCTCCCATATAACATCATCATAGGGAGGCCTGCACTGAACAGGATAAAAGCTGCAATCTCAACCTACCAGCTCCTGTTGCAGTTCGAAGCAGATGATGGGACAGTTGGAAGGTTGCACGGGGACCAAAAATCGGCTCGAGAATGTTATGTCAATAGCTTGAGAAGAAGCAGGCCCGTCGAATTAAGCTCAGGAAAAAGGAAAAGAGAGGAAAAAGAAACTGGCAAAACTTCACCCCCACCATTGGGTTTGTTCTACAACGAGAATCCAATCAACTATAATCGACCTCAGCCGGTCGATGAAGATGAAGAAATACAACTCGGACTTGATCCTAACCGAACAGTTCGAATTGGAAAGGACCTTAACCAGGTCGTTCAAAAAGAGATAATTGACCTCCTCCAAGAGTACCAAGAGGTGTTCGCATTTTCAGCTGATGAGATGCCAGGAATAGACCCCTCGGTCACCAAACATCAGCTTAACATCAAGTCAGAATTCAGGCCCATCAAACAGAAGTTAAGACATCAGGTTGCTGAAAGGAACAAAGCCGCAACAGAAGAAGTGAAAAAGTTGCTAAGTGCCGGGATGATAAAAGAATGTCAATACACAGAATGGATTTCGAACGTAGTACTAGTTCGAAAGCCCAATGGATCATGGCGCATGTGCGTCGATTTCACCGATCTTAACAAAGCATGTCCTAAAGACGATTTCCCACTCCCAAAGATCGACAAGCTGGTCGACTCCACGCAGGACATGCACTTTTTAGCTTCATGGACCCGAATGCTGGTTACCACCAAATTCCCCTCGCCGAGGAAGACCAGGTGCATACCGCATTCATTACGAGTTCCGGGATTTATTGTTTTGTGGTCATGCCGTTCGGACGTAATGTTGAAGTCTATGTTGACGACATGATAGTCAAAAGCAAGCTAATCGAGGATCATGTCCAAGATCTGCGGGAAACTTTGTCTACCCTACGATCTTACAGCATGAAGTTGAATCCTAAGAAGTGTGTCTTTGGCGTTCGAGGAGGGAAATGCCTAGGGTTCCTAGTGGATGAAAGGGGCATCGAAGCTAACCCTGACAAGATAGAAGCCATCATCAACATGAAGACTCCTCGAACTGTGAAGGAGCTCCAAAGGCTCACAGGGTGTATGGCTGCCCTAGGAAGATTTCTATCAAGATCTGCTGACAAGAGCTTACACTTCTTTAATACATTAAAGAAGTCGTGCTTCGAATGGGACTGTGAAGCAGAAAAAGCCTTTCAACAGTTGAAGACCCACTTAGCTTCATTACCGAAGCTTGTCTCACCCTTGCCGGGAGAGACATTATTTGTTTATCTAGCGGTATCTGAAACCGCTCTAAGTGCTGTGCTCGTTGCTGAAAGAGAAAAACTATAACACCCAGTATATTTCGTTAGTCATGCCTTTCGAGGGGCTGAGAGTAGATACCCCCCGTCGGAATAAATGATATATGCCTTGGTGATGGCCAGTCGAAAGTTGAAGCCTTATTTTCAAGCACATCCAATCAAAGTACTCACTAGTCAGCCACTACGAAAGCTCATTGAAGTAGAAATGGCTCTAGTCGAGTTATCGAATGGGCTAATCAATTGTCAGATTATGGTCTAGAGTTCGAACCAAGAAGAGCAATTAAAGCACAAGCCTTAGCTGATTTCATCGCTGAGTGCCCAACCGAAGTCGAGACTGCCACCCTAACTGGGACATGGCAACTCTATGTCGATGGCTCTTCATCCAAAGCAGGTTGCGAAGCCGGTCTACTAATCATAGACCCTCTCGAAAATAAAATGGAATATGCAATAAAATTTGACTTTGCTGCCTCAAATAACGAAGTAGAGTACGAAGCCCTTTTGCTGGGATTAAAACTATGCCTCTCGAATGGGGCTAATGAAATAACCGTCAAGACAGACTCACAGCTGGTCGTGGGTCATGTCAAAGGAGAGTTCGAAGCAAAAGAAGACAGCATGAGGATGTATCTAGGCAAGGTAAAGGAGCAACAACAAAAGTTCACCAAGTTCTCAATACAACACATCCCACGGTCCGAGAACCAACAGGCAGATGCTTTGTCCCGAATGGCCAGTTCAGCATCTGGGTTGGAACCTCAAACCATTTCTTGGGAGGTGCTATATAAACCAAGTATCAACAGCCAACTCCTCATTTGCAGCATAGACCGCTCGAACAATTGGATGCAAAGTATCCGCCTGTACTTCGAAGAAGGCAAGTTACCAGAAGATGAAAAAGAAGCAGAAAGAGTGCAACGCCGTGCAAGTTGGTTTTTGTTGCACGACCACCTGCTATACAAAAAGTCCTTCACACATCCCCTTCTAAGATGTGTGACGCTTGAAGAAGGCCAGCAGATACTTTGAGAGATACATGAGGGCACCTGTGGGAGTCATCAGGGGGCTCGAACTATAGCTGGTAAAGCTCTTCGAGTAGGATATTATTGGCCAACAGTAATGAAAGATGCCAAGGACATGGTCAAAAAATGTCATAATTGTCAAGTGTATGCCCATGTACATTGACAATCAGCCTCTCCACTCACTACAATGCAAGCTGTACTACCATTCGACCGGTGGGGGATGGACATCCTCGGGCCCTTCCCATTAGCATCTGGGGGGAAGAAAATTCCTATTAGTGGCTGTTGACTACTTCACAAAGTGGATTGAAGCTGAACCCTTAGCCACCATCACAGATAACAAAGTGCAAGACTTCATCTGGAAAAACATAATCACTCGTTTTGGCATACCTCGAGCACTCATATCAGACAACGGTCGACAATTCAACAGTGGTCCTACCAAAGCTTATTGCGCTCGATTTGACATACAAACAAAATTTTCTGCTGTCAGTCGACCGCAAACCAATGGGCAGGCCGAGGCAGCCAACCAAGTCATCCTCAAAGGATTGAAGAAGATGTTAGATGGAGCGAAAGGGTCATGGGTTGAAGACTTACCAGGGATACTATGGTCAGCTCGAACCACAGTAAAAGAAGCCACTGGCCATACACCTTTCAACTTGGTTTATGGAAGTGAAGCTGTGTTGCCAGTCGAAGTAGATATCCCCTCACTGAGGATACCATTCTTCGACTACGGGCAAAACGAAGAAGAAAAGAGCGTCAACCTCGACCTCCTGCCAGAGACAAGAGGAAATGCACTGCTCAAATCAATTGCTCAGAAGGCTAGAATGACCAGGCTATACAATCGAGGGGTCAAAGAAAGAAAGTTCGAGGTCGGAGACCTAGTCCTTCGAAAGATTGAAGCAACAGGAAAGAAGATGGACCTTGGCAAGTTAAGTCCAAATTGGGAAGGACCATATCGAGTAACGGAGGTTATTCATCCTAGAACATACAGAATCGAGAACATGGATGATGACCCTTTGTTTCGTCCCTGGAATATTGACAACCTGAGGAAGTTCTACGTTTAAAGTCAACCAAAACAACTTAAGGGGCTAATATGAAAGCAACATAGTTCCTATACTACTTCGACCTCGCCGGTCAAGTTAAAAGATTAAGTTGTTGTGATATGCATTGGAATAATTGTAATGAGTTAGACTTGTAGTAGACCTTGCCGGTCCAAACAGACTTGTTGAGATTATGAATAAAATATGACCTCACCGGTCTTTCGAATTTGTCATCTTCTTTATTTATGTATCATGTTCGAATTTTTAATACCTAACAGGTTCAAAACGAATGCCTAAGAGGTTCAAAACGGATTCATGACCTCACTGGTCTCGAATTTCTCTAAAGAGGGCCTTCGAATTTCTGTGGACCTCCTTGGGGGTGCTCGAATTTTGTCAAACTAAAAAGACCTAGCAGGTCGAAAATAGATGCAAAAAGCATTAGACAAGATGGTCAAAAAACTCTTCATTCCATTCAAAGTATAAATTACAAAGCTTTGAAAACAGAAATAAAGAAGCTAAGTTAATGAGTTACAAAGGTAAATATATAAAGCTGGGTTACAGAGTCAAGGGGCTTCAATATCAACATCCTCCTCCTCAGACGAGGACTCGGATGAAGAACTCACATCTTCACCTTCACCCCCCTCGGGCTCCTCGGCAGCTTCAGAAGCAGCTTCACCGACTTGAACTTCGCTTTCCCTTGCAGGAGAAAGGTCGGCAGGGGCTTCATCTTCAGCGGCCTCAGCGACCTCCTCAGGGACAGAGGAGGAAGCTTCACCAGCTCCTCGTTTACCCTTTGCCTTTTCTTTCTCCATATAGGCATCCAGGGCCTTCTGCTCATACTCATCATACTTGGTCAGAACTTCTTGGAAATCAAGTCCTAGAGCCAAGTCTTTCAGAGTCTGCTCGAAAAAACCCCGGATTTCGCCTCGAGCAGACTGGAAGCCCTCGACCATTTTCTGGTCAGCGAAGTTCTTACCTTCCTGCGATCGCTTCCAGCGGCGGATCTACTTATCCTTCTTCTGCTTTAAGTCCTTGACGGACTTGTCATATTGCCGCTGCAAGTCATCTCGCTGAGCTTGAACACGATGAAGCAGCTCCTTGTGGCTTCGGATAGACATCTGCGACAAGCCAAGAAAAGGTTAAGTAAAAGTTACAGAAATGGATATCAACAATAAGAGAAGACGAAAAGGCTCACCTGTAACCAGCACTCATTGAGTGCCTCGATCTCTTTCGCTGCACTAAGCTTAGAGATATCCTCCTTGTCCCCTGGCGCCAACAATGCCTCTCGAACTCGTTGGTAACGAGCTCGAAGAGCCTTTCGGCTGGCATTTTTGATGCTTACGGCGCCGGACTGACCGTCGACGTCGTCAAGCCAAGAAGTTTTGGTCTTCTCTCTCACCCTCCAAGGGTGAGGGCTTTCGAATTTTCACTCACCTTTTGAGGGTGAGGGCGTTCGAACTTTGCAAAATCAACCCCACTTTGGGGTACGTCAAATTTTTTCAACAACCGAGACAGATTATTCCGCTCCACATCGCAGTCTCATCATGATCTGACACTACGACATAGAACGTGGGGCTAATGTTTGGGCCCCTTCCAGTCATGGCCCGCCTAACCGGTGAAATGACTAAAATACCCTTAGGGGACAAAATTACCATTTTACCCCTAAGGATCCCACAGGCTGGGAAGTACAAGCCTTCAGTCAGGCCCATTGACTAAAAGGCTTTCATGACATCATCATCTTCACCAGATGACATCACATCAGTACTACCTATAAATAGTATTCTCATCTGATCATTCAGGTACGTTTTTCCATATATTGCAGAGCCTTTGCTAGTACTTTTCTCTCTGACTTCTGAGATCAGATCTGACTGAAGCATCGGAGAGCCGATCCCGGGAACAACCCTGGGGTAGTTCACGGTGCTCGGTTTTGCAGGTGCCGGGATTCAAAGACCTTGGACTTATTTGGTTACTACCCTAGCTGGAAATTGGACTTCCCCGAATTACAAATTCACTGTGTTTCTTGTGACCCGAAACACCGACCAATACCAATAACCGACTCGGGAGGCCATTTAGAGGCCCTTTTGGGACATGAAGCCCCCCAAAATCTACAGAGACCTTATTGGGATCCCAGGGAAGGCAACCCTTCAAAATAAATCACCCTGCCCGAAAATGTTCCGATTTACTCACGCTCCGGCCACGTCCTGAGGACCGGAGTCGGATCTTGCCCAAAAAATTTTTAGGGCCTCCTTGGGCCATATGAGGCCCTTTGGAACCTTAACATGCCCGAAAATCGGGCACCGGATGCCTTCCAATCCCACCTCCGTAATTCCGACCAATATCGATAACTGACTCGGGAGGCCATTTAGAGGTCCTTTTGGGGCTTGAAGCCCCCCAAAAATTTACAGTGACCCAATTGGGACCCCAAGGAAGGCACCCGTCAAAAATATTACCCTGCCCGAAAATGTTCCGATTTACCTGTTTTCGTGGTCTATTACTCACGCCCCGGCTACGTCCCGGGGCCCGGACTTGGATGTTGCCCAAATTTTTTTAGGGCCTCCTTGGGCCATATGAGGCCCTTTGGAACCTTAACATGCCCCAAAATCGAGCTCCGGATGCCTTCCAATCCCACCTCCGTAATTCAGACCAATACCGATAACCGACCCTGGAAGCCATTTAGAAGCCCTTTTGGGGCTTGAAGCCCCCCAAAATTTACAGAGAACCTATTGGGACCCTCGGGAAGGCACCCGTCAAAAAATATCACCCAGCCCGAAAATATTCCAATTTACCCTATTTCGTCGACTATTACTCACGCCCCGGCCACGTCTTGAGGCCCAGAGTCGGATCAAGCCCAAAAAAATTCAGGGCCTCCTTGGGCCATATGAGGACCTTTGGAACCTTAACATGCCTAAAAATCGGGTACCGGATACCTTCCAATCCTACCTCCGTAATTCCAACCAATACCGATAAGCGACTCGGGAGGCCATTTAGAGGCCTTTTTGGGGCTTGAAGCCCCCAAAAATCTACAGAGACCCTATTGGGATCGCAGGGAAGGAACCCGTCAAAAAAAATCACCCTGCCCGAAAATGTTCCGATATACCTGTTTTTGTGGACTATTACTGACGCCCTGGCCACGTCCCGGGGGCCCGGAGTCGGATCTTGCCAAAAACTTTATTAGGGCCTCCTTGGGCCATATGAGGCCCTTTGGAACCTTAACTTACCCCAAAATTCGGCATCGGATGCCTTCCTATCCCACCTCCGTAATTCCGACCGATACCGATAATTGACACGGAAGGCCATTTAGAGGCTCTTTTGGGGCTTGACGCCCCCCAAAACTCACAGAGACCCTAGAGGGACCCCCGGGAAGGTACCCGTCAAAAATAATCACCATGCCCGGAAATGTCCTGATTTAATCGTTTTCGTGAAATATTACTCACGCCCCGGACACGTCCCGGGGATCGGTGTCGTATCTTGCCCAAAAATTTTTTAGGGCATCCTTGGGCCATATGAGGCCATTTGGAACCTTAACATGACCAAAAATCAGGCACTGGATGCCTTCCAATCCCACCTCCGTAATTCCGACCAATATCGATAACCGACTTAGGAGGTTAGAGGACCTTTTGGGGCTTGAAGCCCCCAAAATTTACAGTGACCCTATTGGGACCCCAGGGAAGGCACCCGTCAATAAATATTACCCTGCCCGAAAATGTTCCGTTTTACTGGTTTTTGTGGTCTATTAGTCACGCCCCGGCCACGTCCAGGGGCCCGAAGTCGGATCTTGCCCAAAATTATTTAAGGGCCTCCTTGGGCCATATGAGGCCCTTTGGAACCTTAACATGCCCCAAAATCGGGCACCAGATGCCTTCCAATCCCACCTCCATAATTTAGACCAATACCGATAACCGACTCTGGAAGCCAATTAGAGGCCCTTCTGGGGCTTGAAGCCCCCCAAAATTTACAGAGACCTATTGGGACACCCGGGAAGGCACCCGTCAAAAATAATCACCCTGCCCGAAAATATTCCGATTTACCCTTTTTTGTGGACTATTACTCACGCACCGGCAACGTCTTGAGGCCCGGAGTCGGATCATGCCCAAAAAAATTTCAGGGCCTCCTTGGGCCATATGAGGCCCTTTGGAACCTTAACATGCCCAAAAATTGGGTACCGGATACCTTCCAAACCCACCTCCGTAATTCCAACCAATATCGATAACCGACTCGGGATGCCATTTAGAGGCTCTTTGGGGGTATTAAGCCCCCCAACATCTACAGAGACCCTAATTGGATCGCAGGGAAGGAACCTGTCAAAAAAATCACCCTGCCCGAAAATGTTCCGATTTACCCGTTTTCGTCGACTATTACTCACGGGCCACGTCTTGAGGCCCGGAGTCGGATCATGCCCAAAAAAATTTCAGGGCCTCCTTGGGCCATATGAGGCCCTTTGGAACCTTAAAAGGCCCCAAAATCGGGTACCGGATACCTTCCAATCCAACCTCCGTAATTCCGACCGATACCGATAACTGACACGGGAGGCCATTTAGAGGCTCTTTTGGGGCTTGACGCCCCCCAAAATTTACAGAGACCCTAGAGGGACCACCGGGAACGTACCCGTCAAAAAAAATCACCCTGCCCGGAAATGTCCTGATTTACCCGTTTTCGTGAAATATTACTCACGCCCCGGACACGTCCCGGGGCTCGGTGTCCTATCTTGCCCAAAAACTTTTAAGGGCGTCGTTGGGCCATATGAGGCCATTTGGAACCTTAACATGACCAAAAATCAGGCACCGGATGCCTTCCAATCCCACCTCCGTAATTCCGACCAATATCGATAACCGACTTAAGAGGCCATTTAGAGGACCTTTTGGGCCTTGAAGCCCCCAAAATTTACAGTGACCCTATTGGGACCCCAGGGAAGGCACCCGTCAAAAAATATTACCCAGCCCGAAAATGTTCCGATTTACTGGTTTTTGTGGTCTATTACTCACGCCCCGGCCACGTCACGGGTCCCGGAGTCGGTTCTTGCCCAAAATTGTTTAAGGGCCTCCTTGGGACATATGAGGCCGTTTGGAACCTTAACATGCCCCAAAATCGGGCACCGGATGCCTTCCCATCCCACCTCCGTAATTTAGACCAATACCGATAACCGACTCTGGAAGCCAATTAGAGGCCCTTTTGGGGCTTGAAGCCCCCAAAATTTACAGAGACCCTATTGGGACCCCCGGGAAGGTACCCGTCACAAAATATCACCTTCCCCGAAATATTCCGATTTACCCGTTTTCGTGGACTATTACTCACGCCCCGGCCACGTCTTGAGGCCCGGAGTCGGATTATGGCCAAAAAATTTTCAGGGCCTCCTTGGGCCATATGAGGCCCTTTGGAACCTTAACATGCCTCAAAATCGGGTACCGGATACCTTCCAATCCCACCTCCGTAATTCCAACCAATACTGATAACTTACTCGGGAGGCCATTTAGAGGCTTGAAGCCCCCCAAAATCTAGAGAGACCCTATTGGGATCGCAGGGAAGGAACCCGTCAAAAAAAATCACCCTGCCCGAAAATGTTCCGATTTACCCGTTTTTGTGGACTATTACTGACGCCCTGGCCACGTCCTGGGAGCCCGGAGTCTGATCTTGCCCAAAAAAAATTCAGGGCCTCCTTGGGCCATATGAGGCCCTTTGGAACCTTTACTTCCCCCAAAATCGGGCATCGGATGCCTTCCAATCCCACCTCCGTAATTCCGACCGATGGCGATAACTGACACTGGAGGCCATTTAGAGGCTCTTTTGGGGCTTGACGCCCCCCAAAATTTACAGAGAACCCTAGAGGGACCCCCGGGAAGGTACCCGTCAAAAAGAAATCACCCTGCCCGTAAATGTCCTAATTTACCCGTGTTCATGACCTTTAACTCACGCCCAAGACACGTCCCGGGGCTCAGTGTCGGATCTTGCCCAAAAACATTTTAGGGCCTCCTTGGGCCATATGAGGCCATTTGGAACCTTAACATGACCAAAAATTAGGCACCGGATGCCTTCCAATCCCACCTCCGTAATTCCGACCGATACCGATAACTGACACGGGAGGCCATTTAGAGGCTCTTTTGGGTCTTGACGCCCCCCAAAATTTACAGAGACCCTAGAGGGACCCCCGGCAAGGTACCTGTCAAAAAAATCATCCTGCCCGGAAATGTCCTTATTTACCCGTTTTCGTGACCTATTACTCACGCCCCGGACACGTCCCAGGGCTCTGTGTCGGATCTTGCCCAAAAAAATTTTAGGGCGTCCTTGGGTCATATGAGGCCATTTGGAACCTTAACATGAACAAAAATCAGGCACCGGATGCATTCCAATCCCACCTCCGTAATTCCGACCGATATCGATAACCGACTCGGGAGGCCATTTAGAGGTCCTTTTGGGGCTTGAAGCCCCCCAAAATTTACAGTGACCCTATTGGGACCCCAGGGAATGCACCCGTCAAAAAATATTACCCTGCCCGAAAATGTTCCAATTTACCGGTTTTCGTGGGCTATTACTCACGTCCCGGCCACGTCCCGAGGCCCGGAGTCGGATCTTGCCCAAAAATGTTTTAGGCCCTCCTTGGTCTATATGAGGCCCTTTGGAACCTTAACATGCCCCAAAACTGGGCACTGGATGCCTTCCAATCCCACCTCCTCAATTCCGACCAATACGGATAACCGACTCGGGAGGCCATTTAGAGGCCTTTTTGGGGCTTGAAGCCCCCCAAAATTTACAGAGACCCTATTGGGACCCTCGGGAAGGCACCCGTGAAAAAATCACCCTGCCCGAAAATGTTCCGATTTACCCGTTTTTTGTGGACTATTAATCCGACCAATACGGATAACCGACTCGGGAGGCCATTTAGAGGCCATTTAGAGGTCCTTCTGGGACTTGAAGCCCCCCATTATTTACAGTGACCCTATTGGGACCCAGGGAAGGCACCCGTCAAATAATATTACCCTGCCCGAAAGTGTTCCGATTTACCGGTTTTCGTGGTTTATTACTCACGCCCTGGCCACGTCCCGGGGCCCGGAGTCGGATCTTGCACAAAATTGTTTTAGGCCCTCCTTGGGCCATATGAGGCCCTTTGGAACCTTAACAGGGCCCAAAATCGGGCACCGGATGCCTTCCAATCCCACATCCGTAATTCCGACCTATACATATAACCGACTCGGGAGGCCATTTAAAGGCCTTTTTGGGGCTTTAACCCCCAAAAATTTACAGAGACCCTATTGGGACCCCCGGGAAGGCACCCGTCAAAAAATATCACCCTGCCCGAAAATATACCGATTTACCCGTTTTCGTTGACTATTACTCACGCCCCGGCCACGTCTTGAGGCCCGGAGTCAGATCATGCCCAAAAAAATTTCAGCGCCTCCTTGGGCCATATGAGGCCCTTTGGAACCTTAACATGCCCCAAAATCGGGTACCGAATACCTTCCAATCCCACCTCCGTAATTCCAACCAATATCGATAAACGACTCGAGAGGCCATTTAGAGGCTCTTTTGGGGCTTGAAGCCCCCCAAAATATACAGAGACCCTCTTAGGATCGCAGGGAAAGAACCCGTCAAAAAAAATCACCCTGCCCGAAAATGTTCCGATTTACCCGTTTTTGTAGAATAACTCACGCCCTGGCCACGTCCCGGGGCCCGGAGTAGGATCTTTCCCAAAAACATTTTAGGGCCTCCTTGGGCTATATGAGGCCCTTTGGAACCTTAACTTGCCCCAAAATCGGCATTGGATGCCTTCCAATCCAACCTTTGTAATTCCGACCGATACCGATACCTGACACGGGAGGCCATTTAGAGGCTCTTTTGGGGCTTGAAGCCCCCCAAAATTTACAGAGACTCTAGATGGACCGGCGGGAAGGTACCCGTCAAAAAAATCACCCTGCCCGAAAATGTCCTGATATACTCGTTTTCTTGACCTATTACTCACGCCCCGGACACGTCCCAGGGCTCGGTGTCAAATCTTGCCCAAAATTTTTTTAGGGCGTCCTTGGGTCATATGAGGCCATTTGGAACCTTAACATGACCAAAAATCAGGCACCGGATGCTTTCCAATCCCACCTTCGTAATTCCGACCAATATCGATAACCGACTCGGGAGGCCATTTAGAGGTCCTTGTGGGGCTTGAAGCCCCCCATAATTTACAGTGACCCTATTGGGACCCAGGGAAGGCACCCGTCAAATAATATTACCCTGCCCGAAAGTGTTCCGATTTACCGGTTTTTGTGGTCTATTACTCACGCCCTGGCCACGTCCCGGGGCCCGGAGTCGGATCTTGCACTAAATTGTTTTAGGCCCTCCTTGGGCCATATGAGTCCCTTTGGAACCTTAACAGGCCCCAAAATCGGGCACCGGATGCCTTCCAATCCCACATCCGTAATTCCGACCAATACCGATAACCGACTCGGGAGCCATTTAGAGGCCTTTTTGTGGCTTGAAGCCCCACAAAATTTACAGAGACCCTATTGGGACCCCTGGGAAGGCACCCATCAAAAAATATCACCCTGCCCGAAAATATTCCGATTTACCCGTTTTCGTGGACTACTACTCACGCCCCGGCCACGTCTCGAGGCCCGGAGTCGGATCAGGCCCAAAAATTTATTAGAGCCTCCTTGGGCCATATGACGCCCTTTGGAACCTTAACATGCCCCAAAATAGGGTACCGGATAGCTTCCAATCCCACCTCCGTAATTCCGATCAATACCGATAACCGACTCGGGAGGCCATTTAGAGGCCCTTTTGGGGCTTGAAGCCCCCCAAAATCTACAGAGGCCCTATTGGGATCGCAGGGACGGAACCCGTCAAAAATAATCACCATGCCCGAAAATGTTCCGATTTACCCATTTTCGTGGACTATTACTCACGCCCAGGCCACGTCTCGAGGCCCGGAGTCGGATCATGCCCAAAAAATTTTTAGGGCCTCCTTGAGCCATATGACGCCCTTTGGAACCTTAACATGCCCCAAAATCGGGTACCGGATACCTTCCATTCCCACCTCCGTAATTCCGACCAATACCGATAACCGACTCGGGAGGCCATTCAGAGGCCCTTTTGGGGCTTGAAGCCCCCCAAAATTTACAGAGACCTTATTGGGACCCCAGAGAAGGCACCCATCAAAAAAATCACCCTGCTCGATAATGTTCCGATTTACCCGTTTTCGTGGACTTACTGATGCCTTCCAATCCAACCTCCGTAATTCCGACCAATATCAATAACCGACTCGGGAGTCCATTTAGAGGTCCTTTTGGGCTTGAAGCCCCCCAAAATTAACAGTGACCCTATTAGGACCCCAGGGAAGGCACCCGTTAAAAAATATTACCCTTCCCGAAAATGTTCCGATTTACCGGTTTTCGTGGACTATTACTCACGCCTCGGCCACGTCCCGGGGCCAGGAGTCGGATGTTGCCCAAAACTTCTTAGGGCCTCCTTGCGCCATATGAGGCCCTTGGGAACCTTAACATGCCACAAAACCGGGGCACCGGATGCCTTCCAATCCCACCTCCGTAATTCCGACCAACACGGATAACCTACTTGGGAGGCCATTTAGAGGCCCTTTTGGGGCTTGAAGCCCCCCAAAATTTACAGAGACTCTATTTGGACCCCCTCGAAGGCACCCGTCAAAAAACATCACCCT
Source organism: Patellifolia procumbens (assembly GCA_947645195.1). Classification (NCBI taxonomy): domain Eukaryota; kingdom Viridiplantae; phylum Streptophyta; class Magnoliopsida; order Caryophyllales; family Amaranthaceae; genus Patellifolia; species Patellifolia procumbens. The sequence continues at coordinate 300,367 of CANSGD010001498.1, read as the reverse complement.
GCCCAAAATGTTCCGATTTACTCGTTTTCGTGGACTATTACTCATGCCCCGACCACGTCCCGGGGCCCGGAGTCGGGTGTTGCCCAAAAAAATTTTAGGGCCTCCTTGGGCCATTTGAGGCCCTTTGGAACCTTAACATGCCCCAAAATCGGGCACCGGATGCATTCAAATTCCACCTCCGTAATTCAGACCAATACCGATAACCGACTCTGGAAGCCATTTAGAGGCCCTTTTGGGGCTTGAAGCCCCCCCAAAATTTGCATAGACCCTATTGGGACCCCCGGGAAGGCACCCGTCAAAAAATATTACCCTGCCCGAAAATATTCCGATTTACCCGTTTTCATGGACTATTACTCACGCCCCGGCCACGTCTTGAGGCCCAGAGTCGGATCATGCCCAATAAATTTACAGGGCCTCCTTGGGCCATATGAGGCCCTTTGGAACCTTAACATGCCCAAAAATCGGGTACCGAATACCTTCCAATCCCACCTCCGTAATTCCAACCAATATCGGTACCGACTCGGGAGGCCATTTAGAGGCTCTTTTGGGGCTTGAAGCCCCGAAAATCTACAGAGACCCTCTTAGGATCGCAGGAAAAGAACCCGTCAAAAAAAATCACCCTGCCCGAAAATGTTCTGATTTACCCGTTTTTGTGGAATAAATCACGCCCTGGCCACTTCCCGGGGCCCGGAGTCGGATCTTTCCCAAAAAAATGTTAGGTCCTCCTTGGGCTATATGAGGCCCTTTGGAACCTTAACTTACCCCAAAATCGGGCATTGGATGCCTTCCAATCCAACCTTTGTAATTCCGACCGATACCGATAACTGACACGGGAGGCCATTTAGAGGCTCTTTTGGGGCTTGACGCCCCCCAAAATTTACAGAGACTCTAGATGGACCGCCGGGAAGGTACCCGTCAAAAAAAATCACCCTTCCCGAAAATGTCCTGATATACTCGTTTTCTTGACCTATTACTCACGCCCCGGACACGTCCTGGGGCTCGGTGTCAAATCTTGCCCAAAATTTTTTTAGGGCGTCCTTGGGCCATATGAGGCCATTTGGAACCTTAACATGACCAAAAATCAGGCACCGGATGCTTTCCAATCTCACCTTCGTAATTCCGACCAATATCGATAACCGACTCGGGAGGCCATTTAGAGGTCCTTGTGGGGCTTGAAGCCCCCCATAATTTACAGTGACCCTATTGGGACCCAGGGAAGGCACCCGTCAAATAATATTACCCTGCCCGAAAGTGTTCCGATTTACCGGTTTTCGTGGTCTATTACCCACGCCTCGGCCACGTCCCGGGGCCCGGAGTCGGATCTTGCACAAAATTGTTTTAGGCCCTCCTTGGGCCATATGAGGCCCTTTGGAACCTTAACAGGGCCCAAAATCGGGCACCGGATGCCTTCCAATCCCACATCCGTAATTCCGACCTATACATATAACCGACTCGGGAGGCCATTTAAAGGCCTTTTTGGGGCTTTAACCCCCAAAAATTTACAGAGACCCTATTGGGACCCCCGGGAAGGCACCCGTCAAAAAATATCACCCTGCCCGAAAATATACCGATTTACCCGTTTTCGTTGACTATTACTCACGCCCCGGCCACGTTTTGAGGCCCGGAGTCAGATCATGCCCAAAAAAATTTCAGCGCCTCCTTGGGCCATATGAGGCCCTTTGGAACCTTAACATGCCCCAAAATCGGGTACCGAATACCTTCCAATCCCACCTCCGTAATTCCAACCAATATCGATAACCGACTCGGGAGGCCATTTAGAGGCTCTTTTGGGGCTTGAAGCCCCCCAAAATCTACAGAGACCCTCTTAGGATCGCAGGGAAAGAACCTGTCAAAAAAAATCACCCTGCCCGAAAATGTTCCGATTTACCCGTTTTTGTAGAATAACTCAAGCCCTGGCCACGTCCCGGGGCCCGAAGTCGGATCTTTCCCAAAAACATTTTAGGGCCTCCTTGGGCTATATGAGGCCCTTTAGAACCTTAACTTGCCCCAAAATCGGGCATTGGATGCCTTCCAATCCAACCTTTGTAATTCCGACCGATACCGATACCTGACACGGGAGGCCATTTAGAGGCTCTTTTGGGGCTTGACGCCCCCCAAAATTTACAGAGACTCTAGATGGACCGCCGGGACGGTACCCGTCAAAAAGATCACCCTGCCCGAAAATATCCTTATATACTCGTTTTCTTGACCTATTACTCACGCCCCGGACACGTCCCGGGGCTCGGTGTCAAATCTTGCCCAAAATTTTTTTAGGGCGTCCTTGGGCCATATGAGGCTATTTGGAAACTTAACATGACCAAAAATCAGGCACCGGATGCCTTCCAATCCCACTTCCGTAATTCCGACCAATATCGATAACCAACTCGGGAGGCCATTTAGAGGTCCTTTTGGGGCTTGAAGCCCCCCATTATTTACAGTGACCCTATTAGGACCCCAGGGAAGGCACCTGTCAAAAAATATTATCCTGCCCGAAAGTGTTCCGATTTATCGGTTTTCGTGGTATATTACTCACGCCCCGGCCACGTCCCTGGGCCCCGAGTCGGATCTTGCACAAAATTGTTTTAGGCCCTCCTTGGGTCATATGAGGCCATTTGGAACCTTAACATGACCAAAAATCAGGCACCGGATGTTTTCCAATCCCACCTTCGTAATTCCGACCAATATCGATAACCGACTCGGGAGGCCATTTAGAGGTCCTTTTGGGGCTTGAAGCCCCCCATAATTTACAGTGACCCTATTGGGACCCAGGGAAGGCACCCGTCAAATAATATTACCCTGCCCGAAAGTGTTCCGATTTACCGGTTTTCGTGGTCTATTACTCACGCCCTGGCCACGTCCCGGGGCCCGGAGTCGGATCTTGCACAAAATTGTTTTAGGCCCTCCTTGGGCCATATGAGGCCCTTTGGAACCTTAACAGGCCCCAAAATCGGGCACCGGATGCCTTCCAATCCCACATCCGTAATTCCGAGCTATACATATAACCGACTCGGGAGGCCATTTAGAGGCCTTTTTGGGGCTTGAACCCCCAAAAATTTACAGAGACCGGATTGGGACCCCCAGGAAGGCACCCGTCAAAAAATATCACCCTGCCCGAAAATATACCGATTTACCCGTTTTCGTTGACTATTACTCACGCCCCGGCCACGTCTTGAGGCCCGGAGTCGGATCATGCCCAAAAAAATATCAGCGCCTCCTTGGGCCATATGAGGCCCTTTGGAACCTTAAGATGCCCAAAATCGGGTACCGGATACCTTCCAATCCCACATCCGTAATTCCGACCAATACCGATAACCGACTTGGGAGGCCATTTAGAGGCTCTTTTGGGAATTGAAGCCCCCCAAAATCTGCAGAGACCCTATTGGGATCGCGGGGAAGGAACCAGTCAAAAAAAATCACCTTTCCCGAAAATGTTCCGATTTACCCGTTTTTGTGGACTATTACTCACGCCTCGGCCACGTCCCAGGGCCTGGAGGCGGATCTTGCCAAAAAAATTATTAGGGCCTCCTTGGGCCATATGAGGCTCTTTGGACCGTTATCTTCCCCAAAATCGGGCATCGGATGCCTTCCAATCCTACCTCCGTAATTCCGACCAATACAGATAACCAACTCGGGAGGCCATTTAGAGGCCCTTTTGCAGCTTGAAGCCCCCAAAATTTATAGAGACCCTATTGAAACCCTAGGAAAGCACCCATCAAAAAAATCACCATGGCCGAAAATGTTCCGATTTACCCGTTTTCGTGGACTATTACTCACACCCCGGCCACATCCCGGGGCCCGGAGTCGGATGTTGCCCAAATTTTTTTAGGGCCTCCTTGGGCCATATGAGGCCCTTTGGCACCTTAACATGCCCCAAAATCGGGCACGGATGCCTTCCAATCCCACCTCCGTAATTCAGACCAATACCGATAACCGACACTAGAAGCCATTTAGAGGCCTTTTTGGGGCTTAAACCCCCCAAAATTTACAAAGACCCTATTGGGACCCCCGGGAAGGCACCCGTCAAAAAATATCACCCTGCCCGAAAATATTCCGATTTACCCGTTTTCGAGGACTATTAATCACGCCCCGGCCACGTCTTGAGGCCCGGAGTTGGATCATGCCCAAAAAAACTTCAGGGCCTCCTTGGGCCATATGAGGCCCTTTGGAACCTTAATATGCCCAAAAATCGGGTACCGGATATCTTCCAATCCAACCTCCGCAATTCCGACCAATACCGATAATCGACTCGGGAGGCCATTCAGAGGCTCTTTTGGGACTTGAAGCCCCACAAAATCTACAGTGACCCTCTTGGGATCGCAGGGAAGGAACCCGTCAAAAAAAATCACCCTGCCCGAAAATGTTCCGATTTACTCGTTTTTGTGGACTATTACTCACGCCTCGGCTACGTCCCGGGGCCCAGAGTCGGATCTTTCCCAAATAAATTTTAGGGTCTCCTTTGTCCATATGAGGCCCTTTGGAACCTTAACTTGCACCAAAATCAGGCATGGGATGCCCTCCAATCCAACCTCTGTAATTCCGACCGATACCGATAACTGACACGGGAGGCCATTTAGAGGCTTCTTTGGGGCTTGACGCCCCCCAAAATTTATAGAGACCCCAGATGGACCCCCAGGAAGGTACCCATCAACAAAAATCACCTTGCCCGAAAATGTCCTGATTTACCCGTTTTCGTGACCTTTTACTCACGCCCGGACACGTCCAGGGGCTCGGTGTAAGATCTTGCCCAAAATTTTTTTAGGGCGTCCTTGGGCTATATGAGGCTATTTGGAACCTTAACATGACCAAAAATCAGGCACCAGATGCATTCCAATCCCACCTCCGTAATTCCGACCAATATCGATAACCGACTCAGGAGGCCATTTAGAGGTCCTTTTGGGGCTTGAAGCCCCCCATTATTTACAGTGACCCTATTGGGACCCCAGGGAAGGCACTTGTCAAAAAATATTACCCTGCCCGAAAGTGTTCAGATTTACCGGTTTTCGAGTTCTATTACTCACGCCCCGGCCACTTCCCGGGACCTAGAGTCGGATCTTGCCAAAATTATATTAGGCCCTCCTTGGGCCATATGACGCCCTTTGGAACCTTAATATTCCCCAAAGCGGGCACCGGATGCCTTCCAATCCCACCTCCGTAATTCCGACGAAAAGGGATAATCGACTCGGGAGGCCATTTAGAGGCCCTTTTGGGGCTTGAAGCCCCCAAAAATTTACAGAGACCCTATTGGGACCCTCGGGAAGGCACCCGTCAAAAAATATCACCCTGCTCGAAAATATTCCGATTTACCCGTTTTCGTGGACTATTTCTCACGCCCGGCCACGTCCCAGGGCCCGGAGTCCGATGTTGTCCAAATTTTTTTTAGGGCCTCCTGGGGCCATATGAGGCCCCTTGGAACCTTAACATGCCCCAAAATCGGGCACCGGATGCCTTCCAATCCCACCTCCGTAATTCTGACCAATACCGATAACCGACTCTAAAAGCCATTTAGAGGCCCTTTTGGGGCTTGAAGCCCCCCAAAATTTACAAAGACCCTATTGGAACCCTCGGGAAGGCACCCGTCAAAAAATATAACCCTGCCCGAAAATATTCCGATTTACCCGTTTTCGTGAACTATTACTCACGCCCCAGCCACGTCTTGAAGCCCGGAGTCGGATCATGCCCAAAAAAATTTCAGGGCCTCCTTGGGACATATGAGGCCCTTTAGAACCTTAATATGCCCCAAAATCGGGTACCGGATACCTTCCAATCCCACCTTTGTAATTCCGACCAATACCGATAACCGACTCGGGACGCCATTTAGAGGCTGTTTTGGGGCTTGAAGCCCCACAAAATCTACAGAGACCCTCTTGGGATCGCAGGGAAGGAACCCGTCAAAAAAAATCACCCTTCCCGAAAATGTCCTGATTTACCCGTTTTCGTAACCTATTACTCACGCCCGGACACGTCCCGGGGCTCGATGTAAAATCTTGCCCAAAATTTGTTTAGGGCGTCCTTGGGCCATATGAGGCTATTTGGAACCTTAACATGACCAAAAATCAGGCACCGGATGCCTTCCAATCCCACCTCCGTAATTCCGACCAATATCGATAACCGACTCGGGAGGCCATTTAGAGGTCCTTTTGGGGCTTGAAGCCCCCCATTATTTACAGTGACCCTATTAGGACCCCAGGGAAGGCACCTGTCAAAAAATATTACCCTGCCCGAAAGTGTTCCGATTTATCGGTTTTCGTGGTCTATTACTCACGCCCGTGCCACGTCCCGGGGCCCGGAGTCGGATCTTGCAAAAAATTGTTTTAGGCCCTCCTTGGGCCATATGAGGCCCTTTGAAACCTTAACAGGCCCCAAAACCGGGCACCGGATGCCTTCCAATCCCACATCCGTAATTCCGACCAATACATATAACCGACTCGGGAGGCCATTTAGAGGCCTTTTTGGGGCTTGAACCCCCAAAAATTTACAGATACCCTATTGGGACCCCCGGGAAGTCACCCGTCAAAAAAAATCACCCTTCCAGAAAATATTCCGATTTACCCGTTTTAGTGGACTATTACTCACGCCCCGGCCACGTCCCGGAACCGGAGTCGGTTGTTGCCCAAAAATTTTTTAGGGCCTCCTTGGGCCATATGAGGCCCATTGGAACCTTAACATGCCCCAAAATCGGGCACCGGATGCCTTCCAATCCCACCTTCGTAATTCAGACCAATACCGATAACCGACTCTGGAAGCCATTTAGAGGCCCTTTTGGGGCTTGAAGCCCCCCAAAATTTACCGAGACCCTATTGGGACCCCCGTGAAGGCACCCGTCAAAAAATATCACCCTGCCCGAAAATATACCGATTTACCCGTTTTCGTTGACTATTACTCACGCCCCGACCACGTATTGAGGCCCGGAGTCAGATCATGCCCAAAAAATTTTCAGCGCCTCCTTGGGCCATATGAGGCCCTTTGGAACCTTAACATGCACAAAAGAGGGTACCGGATACATTCCAATCGCACATCCGTAATTCCGACCAATACCGATAACCGACTTGGGAGGCCATTTAGAGGCTCTTTTGGGGCTTGAAGCCCCAAAATCTACAGAGACCCTATTGGGATCGTGGGGAAGGAACCAGTCAAAAAAATCACCCTGCCCGAAAATGTTCCGATTTACCCGTTATTGTGGACTATTACTCACGCCTCGGCCACGTGCCAGGGCCTGGAGTCGGATCTTTCCCAAAAAAATTTTACGGTCTCCTTTGTCCATATGAGGCCCTTTGGACCCTTAACTTGCACCAAAATCAGGCATCGGATGCCTTCCAATCCAACCTCTGTAATTCCGACCGATACTGATAATTGACACGGGAGGCCATTTAGAGGCTCTTTTGGGGCTTGACGCCCCCCAAAATTTATAGAGACCCCAGATGGACCCCCAGGAAGGTACCCGTAAAAAAAAATCACCCTGCCCGAAAATGTCTTCATTTACCCGTTTTCGTGACCTATTAGTCACGCCCGGACACGTGCCGGGGCTCGGTGTAAGATCTTGCCCAAAATTTTTTTAGGGCGTCCTTGGGCTATATGAGGCTATTTGGAACCTTAACATGACCAAAAATCAGCCACCAGATGCATTCCAATCCCACGTCCGTAATTCCGACCAATATCGATAACCGACTAAGGAGGCCATTTAGAGGTCCTTTTGGGGCTTGAAGCCCCCCCATTATTTACAGTGACCCTATTGGGACCTCAGGGAAGGCACTCGTCAAAAAATATTACCCTGCCCGAAAGTGTTCAGATTTACGGTTTTCGTGGTCTATTACTCACGCCCTGGCCACTTCTCGGGGCTGGGAGTCGGATCTTGCCAAAATTATTTTAGGCACTCCTTGGGCCATATGACGCCCTTTGGAACCTTAATATGCCCCAAAACGGGCATCGGATGCCTTCCAATCCCACCTCCGTAATTCCGACCAAAAGGGATAACCGACTCGGGAGACATTTATAGACCCTTTTGGGGCTTGAAGCCCCCCAAAATTTACAAGCACCCTATTGGGACCCCCGGGAAGTCACACGTCCAAAAAAATCACCCTGCCCAAAAATGTTCCGATTTACTCGTTTACGTGGACTATTACTCACGTCCCAGCCACGTCCCGGGGCCCAGAGTCGGATGTTGCCCAAAATTTTTTTAGGGCCTCCTTGGGCCATATGAGGCCCTTTGGAACCTTAACATGCCCCAAAATCGGGCACCGAATGACTTCCAATCCCACCTACGTAATTGAGACCAATACCGATAACCGACTCTGGAAGCCAATTAGAGGCCCATTTGGGGCTTGAAACCCCCCAAAATTTACAGAGACCCTATTGGGACCTCCGGGAAGGCACCCGTCAAAAAATATCACCCTGCTCGAAAATATTCCGATTTACCCGTTTTCGTGGACTATTACTCACGCCCGGCCACGTCTAGAGGCCGGAGTCGGATTATGCCCAAAAAAATTTCAGGGCCTTCTTGGGCCATATGAGGCCCTTTAGAACCTTAATATGCCCCAAAATCGGGTACCGGATACCATCCAATCCAACCTTTGTAATTCCGACCAATACCGATAACCGACTCGGGAGGCCATTTAGAGGCTGTTCTGGGGCTTGAAGCCCCTCAAAATCTACAGAGAACCTCTTGGAATCGCAGGGAAGGAACCCGTCAAAAAAAATTACCCTTCCCGAAAATGTTCCGATTTACCGGTTTTTGTGGACTATTACTCACGCCCCGGCCACGTCTTGAGGCCCGGAGTCGGATCTTTCCCAAAAAAAATTTAGGGCCTCCTTGGGCCATATGAGGCCCTTTGGACTCTTTACTTGCACCAAAATCAGGCATCGGATGCCCTCCAATCCAACCACTGTAATTCCGACCGATACCGATAACTGACACGGGAGGCCATTTAGAGGCTCTTTTGGGGCTTGACGCCCCCCAAAATTAACAGAGACCCTAGATGGACCCCCGGGAAGGTACCTGTCAAAAAAAATCACCAAGCCCGAAAATGTCCTGATTTACCCGTTTTCGTGACCTATTACTCACGCCAGGACACGTCCCGGGGCTCGGTGTAAAATCTTGCCCAAAATTTTTTTAGGGCGTCCTTGGGCCATATGAGGCTATTTGGAAACTTAACATGACCAAAAATCAGGCACCGGATGCCTTCCAATCCCACTTCCGTAATTCCGACCAATATCGATAACCAACTCGGGAGGCCATTTAGAGGTCCTTTTGGGGCTTGAAGCCCCCCATTATTTACAGTGACCCTATTAGGACCCCAGGGAAGGCACCTGTCAAAAAAGATTATCCTGCCCGAAAGTGTTCCGATTTATCGGTTTTCGTGGTCTATTACTCACGCCCCGGCCACGTCCCTGGGCCCGGAGTCGGATCTTGCACAAAATTGTTTTAGGCCCTCCTTGGGCCATATGAGGCCATTTTGAACCTTAACAGGCCCCAAAACCGGGCACCGGATGCCTTCCAATCCCACATCCGTAATTCCGACCAATATCGATAACTGACTTGGGAGGCCATTTAGAGGCTCTTTTGGGGCTTGAAGCCCCCAAAATTTACAGAGACCCTATTGAACCCCTGGGAAGGCACTGTCAAAAAATATCACCCTGCCCGAAAATGTTCCGATTTACTCGTTTTGGTGGACTATTACTCACGCCCCGGCCACGTCTCGAGGCCCGAAGTAGGGTCATGCCCAAAAAATTATTAGGTCGTCCTTGGGCCATATGACGCCCTTTGGAACCTTAACATGCCCCAAAATCGGGTACCGGATAGCTTCCAATCCCACCTCCGTAATTCCGACCAATACCGATAACCGACTCAGGATGCCATTTAGATGCCCTTTTGGGGTTTGAAGACCCCTAAAATCTACAGAGGCCCTATAGGGATCGCAGGGACGGTACCTGTCAAAAAAAATCACCCTGCCCAAAAATGTTCCGATTTACCTGTTTTCGTGGACTATTACTCACGCCCCGGCTACGTCTCGAAGCCCAGAGTCGGATTATGCACAAAAAAATTTTAGGGCCTCCTTGGGCCATATGACGCCCTTTGGAACCTTAACATGCCCGAAAGCCGGGTACCGGATACCTTCCAATCCCACCTCCGTAATTCTGACCAATACCGATAACCGACTCGGGAGGCCATTTAGAGGCCCTTTTGGGGCTTCAAGCCCCCCGAAATTTACAGAGACCTTATTGGGACCCCCGGGAAGTCACCCATCAAAAAAAATCAGCCTGCAAGAAAATGTTTCGGTTTACCCGTTTTCGTGGTCTATTACTCACGCCCCAGCCACTTCCCGGGGCCCGGAGTCGGATCTTTCCAAAATTATTTTAGGCCCTCCTTGGGCCATATGACGTCCTTTGGAACCTTAATATGCCCCAAAACGGGCACCAGATGCCTTCCAATCCCACCTCCGTAATTCCAACCAATACGGATAACCGACTCGGAATGCCATTTAGAGGCCCTTTTGGGGCTTGAAGCCCCCCAAAATTTACAAAGACCCTATTTTTACCCCCGGGAAGTCACCCATCAAAAAAAATCACCCTGCCCAAAAATGTTCCGATTTACTCGTTTCCGTGGACTATTACTCACGTCCCAGCCACGCCCCAGGGCCCGGAGTCGGATGTTGCCCAAAATTTTTTTAGGGCCTCCTTGGGCCATATGAGGCCCTTTGGAACCTTAACATGCCCCAAAATCGAGCACCGGATGCCTTCCAATCCCACCTCCGTAATTCAGACCAATACCGATAACCGCCTCTAGAAGCCATTTAGAGGCCTATTTGGGGCTTGAAGCCCCCCAAAATTTACAGAGACCCTATTGGGACCCCCGGGAAGGCACCCGTCAAAAAATATCACCCTGCTCGAAAATATTCCGATTTACCTGTTTTCGTGGACTATTACTCACGCCCGGCCACGTCCCGGGGCCTGGAGTCGGATGTTGCCCAAATTTTTTTTAGGAACTCCTTGGGTCATATGAGGCCCCTTGGAACCTTAACATGCCCCAAAATCGGGCACCGGATGCCTTCCAATCCCACCTCCGTAATTCTGACCAATACCGATAACCGACTCTAAAAGCCATTTAGAGGCCCTTTTGGGGCTTGAAGCCACCCAAAATTTACAGAGACCCTAATGGAACCCCCGGGAAGGCACCCGTCAAAAAATATCACCCTGCCCGAAAATATTCCGGTTTACCCGTTTTCGTTGACTATTACTCACTCCCCGGCCACGTCTTGAGGCCCGGAGTTGGATCATGCCCAAAAAAATTTAGGGCCTCCTTGGGCCATAAGAGGCCCTTTAGAACCTTAATATGCCCCAAAATCGGGTACCGGATACCTTCCAATCCAACCTTTGTAATTCCGACCAATACCGATAACCGACTCGTGAGGCCATTTAGAGGATGTTTTGGGGCTTGAAGCCCCAAAAAATCTACAGAGACCCTCTTGGGATCGCAGGGAAGGAACCCGTCAAAAAAAATCACCCTTCCCGAAAATGTTCCGATTTACCCGTTTTTGTGGACTATTACTCACGCCCCGGCCACGTCTTGAGGCCCGGAGTCGGATCTTTCCCAAAATAAATTGAGGGCCTCCTTGGGCCATATGAGGCCCTTTGGAACCTTAACTTGCACCAAAATCAGGCATCAGATGCCCTCCAATCCAACCACTGTAATTCCGACCGATACCGATAACTGACACGGGAGGCCATTTAGAGGCTCTTTTGGGGCTTGACGCCCCCCAAAATTTACAGAGACCCTAGATGGACCCCCGGGAAGGTACCTGTCAAAAAAAACCACCCTGCCCGAAAATGTCCTGATTTACCCGTTTTCGTGACCTATTACTCACGCCCGGACACGTCCCGGGGCTCGGTGTAAAATCTTGCCCTAAATTTTTTAGGGCGTCCTTTGGCCATATGAGGCTATTTGGAACCTTAACATGACCAAAAATCAGGCACCGGATGCCTTCCAATCCCACCTCCGTAATTCCGACCAATATCGATAACCGACTCAGGAGGCCATTTAGAGGTCCTTTTGGGGCTTGAAGCCCCCCATTATTTACAGTGACCCTATTAGGACCCCAGGGAAGGCACCTGTCAAAAAATATTACCCTGCCCGAAAGTGTTCCGATTTACCGGTTTTCGTGGTCTATTACTCACACCCAGGCCACGTCCCGGGGCCCGGAGTCGGATGTTGACCAAAATTTTTTTAGGGCTTGGGCCATATGAGGCCCTTTGGAACCTTAATATGCCCCAAAATCGGGCACCGGATGCCTTCCAATCCTACCTCCGTAATTCAGACCAATACCGATAACTGACTCTGGAAGCCATTTAGAGGCCCTTTTGGGCCTTGAAGCCCCCCAAAATTTACAGAGACCCTATTGGGACCCCCGGGAAGGCACCCGTCAAAAAATATCACCCTGCCCGAAAATATTCCGATTTTCCCTTTTTCGTTGACTATTACTCACGCCCCGGCCACGTCTTGAGGCCCGGAGTCGGATCATGCCCAAAAATTTTCAGCGCCTCCTTGGGCCATATGAGGCCCTTTTGAACCTTAACATGCCCCAAAATCGGGTACTAGATACCTTCCAAAACCACCTCCGTAATTTCGACCAATACCGATAACCGACTCGGGAGGCCATTTAGAGGCTCTTTTGGGGCTTGAAGCCCCACAAAATCTACACAGACCCTATAAGGATCGCAGGGAAGGAACCCGTCAAAATAAATCACCGTGACCGAAAATGTTCCGATTTACCCGTTTTTGTGGACTATTACTCACGCCCCGGGGCCCGGAGGCGGATCTTGCCCAAAAAATTTTTAGGGCCTCCTTGGGCCATATGACGCCTTTTGGAACCTTAACATGCCCCAAAATCGGGTACCGGATACCTTCCAATCCCACCTCCGTAATTCCGACCAATACCGATAACTGACTCGGGAGGCCATTTACAGGCCCTTTTGGGGCTTGAAGCCCCCAAAATGTACAGAGACCTTATTGGGACCCCCGGAAGGCACTCATCACAAAAAATCACCCTGCCCGAAAATGTTCCTATTTACCCGTTTTCGTGGACTAACTCACGCCTTGGCCACGTCCCGGGATCCAGAGTCGGATCATGCCCAAAAAAAATTTAGGGCCTCCTTGGGCCATATGAGTCCCTTTCGAACCTCAAGATGCCCAAAAATCGGGCACCGGATGCCTTCCAATCCAACCTCCGTAATTCCGACCAATATCGATAACCGACTCGGGAGGCCATTTAGAGGACCTATTGGGGCTTGAAGCCCCACAAAATCTACAGAGACCCTGACATGAGTCAAGAGCCAAAGTCAGCCCTAGGAGATGAGCCTATTTGCTTGGTTCTTGAGACCTTTGGATTCAAGCTCAAGGCCAATGGATCTTTTGTGACTATGATAGCTTGGGAAGAAGAACTAGCTTGAAATGGCTAATATGGGGCGTCCATAGCCATTTATAGTGTATTCTATTTGCTTTTGTTGAGTCATTTTTATTCATATAATAAAAACTACATTAGGGCCGAAATTTCGGTTGGTTATGTAGATTCTAGTAGGTTTCCAAATCCTATTGGGATTAGAATTGATAAGGAGGCGTGTGGAAAGTGATAAGGCCGAATGCCTATCATTTTCCTTAAGTGCTTATCCTTGCTTATGTTTCCCTTCATTTTAGGGATTTAGTTTTTTATTGCTTTTTAGATAGAATTAGGGTTCCTTATCATACTAGAGTGTACTAGTATAAATAAGGAGCTATGTACGCCATTTTTCGTTCAGAAAATGTTAAGAACTTTGAGTCATTTTTCGAGCTTAATTGTTTGTCAATTAAATTCGTGCCATTTAATAATTTTCAGGAGTGCTAATTATTGAGTGATTAATCTACTTAATTCTAGGAGTGGTTTAAGTGAGATTAAAAGTTAATTAAATCTTTCAGGAGTGATTGATTTAATTTCCATATCCCATAAACACATAAAGATACAAACTTTAGCCACAAAAACACATAAAAATTCGGACTTTTTAATATCTAGGTTCCTTTGCATTGGAGTACACTTGAATATCGCTTTCATAGAGCCATATTCATATCAGACCCTATTAGGATTGCAAGGAAGGAACCGTAAAAAAAAATCACCCTGCCCGAAAATTTTCCGATTTACCCGTTTTTGTGGTCTATTACTCACGCCCCGGGGCCCGGAGGCGGGTCTTACCCAAAAAATTTTTAGGGCCTCCTTGGGCCATATGAGGCCTTTTGGACCCTTAACTTCCCCAAAATCGGGTATCGGATGCCTTCCAATCCCACGTCCGTAATTCCGACCAATACCGATAACCGACTCGGGAGGCCATTTAGAGGTCCTTTTGCGGTTTGAAGCCCCCCAAAATTCACAGAGACCCTATTGGAACCCCCGAAAAGGCACTGTAAAAAAATATCACCCTGCCCGAAAATGTTCCGATTTACTCGTTTTGGTGGACTATTACTCACGCCCCGGCCACGTTTTGAGGCCCGGAGTCAGGTTATGCCCGAAAATTTATTATGGCCTCCTTGGGCCATATGACGCCCTTTGGAACTTTAACATGCCCCAAAACCGGGTACCGGATAGCTTCTAATCCCACCTACGTAATTCCGACTAATACCGATAACCGACTTGGGAGGCCATATAGAGGCCCTTTTGGGGTTTGAAGACCCCCAACATCTACAGAGGCCCTATTAGGATCGCAGGGATGGAACACGACAAAAAAAATCACCCTGCCCGAAAATGTTCCGATTTACCCGTTTTTGTGGACTATTACTCACGCCCAGGGGCCCGAAGGCGGATCTTGCCCAAAAAATTTTTATGGCCCCCTTGGGCCATATGAGGCCCTTTGGACCCTTAACTTCCCAAAAATCGGGCATCGGATGCCTTCCAATCCCACTTCCGTAATTCTGACCAATACCGATAACCGACTCGGGAGGCCATTTAGAGAAATTTTTGCGGTTTGAAGCCGCCCAAAATTTACAGAGACCCTATTGGAACCCCCGGGAAGGCACTGTCAAAAAATATCACCCTGCCCGAAAATGTTCCGATTTACTCGTTTTTGTGGACTATTACACACGCCCCGGCCACGTCTCGAGGCCCATAGTCGGGTCATGTCCAAAAATTTATTAGGGCCTCCTTGGGCCATATGACGCCCTTTGGAACTTTAACATGCCCCAAAACCGGGTACCGGATAGCTTCCAATCCCACCTACGTAATTCCGACCAATACCGATAACCGACTCGGGAGGCCATATAGAGTCCCTTTTGGGGTTTGAAGACCCCCAAAATCTACAAAGGCACTATAAGGATCGCAGGGACAGAACTCGTCAAAAAAATCACCCTGCCCGAAAATGTTCCGATGTACCCGTTTTCGTGGACTATTACTCCCGCCCCGGCCACGTCTTGAGGCCCGGAGTCGGATCTTGCCCAAAAAAATTTCAATGCCTCCTTGGGCCATATGAGGCCCTTTTGAACCTTAACATGCCCCAAAATTGGGAGCGGATACCTTCCGATCCCAACTCCGTAATTCCGACCAATACCGATAACCGACTCGGGAGGCTATTTAGAGGCCCTTTTGGGGCTTGAAGCCCCCAAATATTTACAGAGACCTTATTGGGACCCCCGGGAAGGTACCCATCAAAAAAAATTACTCTGCCCGAAAACTTTCTAATTTACCCGTTTTCGTGGACTAACTCACGCCTTGGCCACGTCCTGGGACCCGGAGTCGGATCATGCCCAAAAAATTTTTAGGGCCTCCTTGGGCCATATGAGGCCCTTTCGAACCTTAACATGCCCCAAAATCGAGCACCGGATGCCTTCCAATCCAACCTCCGTAATTCTGACCAATACCGATAACCGACTCGGGAGGCCATTTACAGGCCCTTTTGGGGCTTAAAGCCCCCCAAAATCTACAGAGACCCTATTAGGATCACAGGGAAGGCAACCCTTCAAAAAAATCACCCTGCCCGAAAATGATCCGATTTACTCATTTTCGTGGACTATTACTCACGCCCCGGCCACGTCTCGAGGCCCGGAGTCAGATCCTGCCCAAAGATTTTTTAAGGCCTCCGTGGGCCATATGAGGCCCTTTCGAACCATAACATACCCCAAAATCGAGCACCGGATGCCTTCCAATCCAACCTCCGTAATTCTGACCATTACCGATAACCGACTTGGGAGGCCATTTAGAGGCCCTTTTGGGGCTTAAAGCCCCCCAAAATCTACAGAGACCCTATTGGGATCACAAGGAAGGCAACCCTTCAAAAAAAATTACCCTACCCGAAAATGTTCCGATTTACTCGTTTTCGTGGACTATTACTCACGCCCCGGCCTTGCCCAATATTGTTTTAGGCCCTCCTTGGGCCATATGAGGCCCTTTGGAACCTAAACATGCCCTAAAACTGGGCACCGGATGCCTTCCAATCCCACCTCCGTGATTCCGACCAATACGGATAACCAACTCGGGAGGCCATTTAGATGCCCTTTTGGGGCTTGAAGCCCCCCAAAATTTACAGAGACCCTATTCGGACCCCCGGGAAGGCACCCGTCAATAAAACTCACCCTGCCCGAAAATGTTCGGATTTACCCTTTTTCGTGGACTATTACTCACGCCCCGGCCACGTCTTGAGGCCCAGAGTCGGATCATGCCCAAAAAAATTTCAGGGCCTCCTTGGGCCATATGAGGCCCTTTAGAACCCTAACATGCCCCAAAATCGGGTACCAAATGCCTTCCAATCACACCTCCGTAATTCCGAGCAATACCGATAAATTAAAGACTAGGGAGGCCTTTTAGAGGCCCTTTTGGGGCTTGAAACCCCCAAAATTTACAGAGACTCTATTGGGACCCCCGAGAAGGCACCAGTCAAAAAAAATTACCCTGCCCGAAAATGTTCTGATTCACCGGTTTTTGGGGACTATTACTCACGACCCGGCCACGTGCCGGGTCCTGGAGTCGGATCATGCCCAAAAAAATTTTAGGGCCTCCTTGGGTCATATGAGTCCCATTGGAACCTTAACTTGCTACAAAATCGAGCACCGGATACCTTCCAATCTTACCTTCGTAATTCCGACCAATACCGATAACCGACTCGGGAGGCCATTTAGAGGCCCTTTTGGGGCTTGAAGACCCCCAAAATTTACAGAGACCCTATTTGGATCCCAGGGAAGGCACCCGTCAAAAAAAATCACCCTGCTCGAAAATGCTTCGATATACCTGTTTCGTGGAGTATTACTCACGCCCCTGCCACGTCCCAGGGCCTGGAGTCAGATCTTGCCCAAAAAAATTTTAGGGCCTCCTTGGGACATATGAGGCCCTTGGAACCTTAACATGCTCCAAAATCGGACAGCGGATGCCTTCCAATCCCACCTCCGTAATTCAGACCAATACCGATAACCGACTCTAGAAGCCATTTAGAGGCCCTTTTGGGGCTTGAAGCCCCCCAAAATCTACAGAGACCCTATTGGGACCCCCGGGAAGGCACCCGTCAAAAAATATCACCCTGCCCGAAAATGTTCCGATTTACCCGTTTTCGTGGACTGTTACTCACTCCCCGGCCACGTCTTGAGGCCCGGAGTCGGATCATGCCCAAAAAAATTTCAGGGTCTCCTTGTGCCATATGAGGCCCTTTGGAACCTTAACATTGATGTATTTCCATAGTATAGTTTTGCCTATAGGTTTTTACCTTTCACTTGAAAGGGTTTTTCCTATTTTTGGCTTAGTCTATAGAGTCTTAGATTAATTTATTTTAGACTTTTGTTAATTTAATTTTGACTTTTATTCAGCATATTATTTTCTGTTATATGGCCGAAAATATGTGATGTACTTTCGGTTATGTTTAAGTCTAGTTGAGTTGTAATCCCTTAAAAACAAGATTAGATTAGCTAAGGGATAAGGTTGATCTAGGCGTGTGAAATAAGATAGGAGAGCCGAAAATCTCTATCCTATCTTATTAGATTATCTTCCTTATCTTTAGGATATCTTTTCCTAAAATCTAGGGATTAGTTTTAAATGCTTTCTAGTATATATATAGGACCGATTAGCATTAATAAAATCAGATTTTGAAGTATTAAAATTTCATGAGTTTGTACTTATGATTTAAGGTTGAGTACCTTGCTTGTTTAGCATTAAAGAAAGACTGAGATCGATCTTCTACCCCTTTGAACCGAGATTCAAAGGTTACTATCCCTATTTGTTACTCTCTAAACTACACAACCATCACTCTCTTTAGCTAAATATCCCATAAAAATCGTTCCTTTAAGTCCTACAACCCTCACTCACTCTAAAACCCTCTAAAGTAACAATCTTTCAGCCCAAAATCATATCAAACATAACCCAAAACCGGGCACCGGATGCCTTCTAATCCCACCTCCGTAATTCCGACCAACACCGATAACCGACTCGGGAGGCCATTTAAATGCCCTTTTGGGGCTTGAAGCCCCCCAAAATTTACAGTCCCTATTGGGATCCCAAGGAAGGCACACGTCAAAAAATATTACCCTGCCCGAAAATGTTCTGATTTACCCATTTTCCTAGACTATTACTTATGCCCCGGCCACGTCCCGGGGCCCGTTGTTGGATCTTGCTCAAAAAATTTTTAGGGCCTCCTTGGGCCATATGAAGCCCTTTGGAACCTTAACATGCCCCAAAATCGGGTACCGGATACCTTCCAATCCCACCTCCGTCATTCTGACCAATACCGATAACCGACTCAGGAGGCCCTTTTGGGGCTTGAAGCCCCCCAAAATCTACAGAGACCCTATTGGGATCGCAGGTAAGGAACCCGTCAAAAAAAATCACCTTGCCCGAAAATGTTCCGATTTACCCGTTTTCGTGGACTATTACACACGCCTCGGCCACGCCCCGGGGCCCGGAGTCGCATCTTGCCAAAAACTTTTTTTAGGGCATCCTTGGGCCATATGAGGCCCTTTGGAACCCTAACATGCCCCAAAATCGGGCATCGGATGCCTTCCAATCCCACCTCCGTAATTCTGGCCAATACCGATAAATGACTCGGGAGGCCATTTAGAGATCCTTTTGGGGCTTGAAGCCCCCCAAAATTTACAGAGACCCTATTGGGACCCCCAAGAAGGCACCTGTCAAAAAAAATACCCTGCCTGAAAATGTTCCGATTTACCGATTTTCGGGGACTATTACTCACGCCACGGCCACGTCCCGGGGCCTGTAGTCGGATCCTGCCCAAAAAAAATTTAGGGCCTCCTTGGGCCATATGAGTCCCTTTGGAACCTTAACATGCCCCAAAATCGGGCACCGGATGCTTTCCAATCTTACCTCCGTAATTCCGACCAATACCGATAACCGACTCGGGAGGCCATTTAGAGGCCCTTTTGGGGCTTGAAGCCCCACAAAATTAACAGAGACCGTATTGGGATCCCAGGGAAGGCACCCGTCAAAAAAAATCACCCTGCCCGAAAATGTTCCGATATACCTGTTTCGTGGAGTATTATTACTCACGCCCCGGCCAAGTCTCGGGGCCCGGAGTCGGAACTTGCCCAAAAAAATTTAGGGCCTCCTTGGGACATATGAGGCCCTTGGAACCTTAACATGCCCCAAAATTGGCAGCGGATGCCTTCCAATCCCACCTCCGTAATTCAGAGCAATACTGATAACCGACTCTCGAAGCCATTTAGAGTCCCTTTTGGGGCTTGAAGCCCCCCAAAATTTACAGAGAACCTATTGGGACCCCCGGGAAGGCACCCGTCAAAAAATATCACCCTGCCCGAAAATGTTCCGATTTACCCGTTTTCGTGGACTGTTACTCACGCCTCGGCCACGTCTTGAGGCCCGGAGTCGGATGATGCCCAAAAAAATTTCAGGGCCTCCTTTGGCCATATGAGGCCCTTTAGAACCTTAATATGCCCCAAAATCGGGTACCGGATACCTTCCAATCCAACCTTTGTAAATCCGACCAATACCGATAACCGACTCGGGAGGCCATTTAGAGGCTCTTTTGGGGCTTGAAGCCCCACAAAATCTACAGAGACCATCTTGGGATCGCAGGGAAGGTACCCTTCAAATAAAATCACCCTTCCCGAAAATGTTCCGATTTACCCGTTTTTGTGGACTATTACTCACGCCCCGGCCACGTCTTGAGGCCTGGAGTCGGCTCTTTCCCAAAAACAATTTAGGGCCTCCTTGGGCCATATGAGGCCCTTTGGAACCTTAACTTGCACCAAAATCGGGCATCGGATGCCCTCCAATCCAACCACTGTAATTCCGTCCGATACCGATAACTGACACGGGAGGCCATTTAGAGGCTCTTTTGGGGCTTGACGCCCCCCAAAATTTTCAGAGACCCTAGATGGACCCCCGGAAGGTACCTATCAAAAAAAATCACTCTGCCCGAAAATGTCCTGATTTACCCGTTTTTGTGACCTATTACTCACGCCCGGACACGTGCCGGGGCTCGGTGTAAAATCTTGCCCAAAATTTTTTTAGGGCGTCCTTGGGCCATATGAGGCTATTTGGAACCTTAATATGACCAAAAATCAGGCACCGGATGCCTTCCAATCCCACCTCCGTAATTCCGACCAATATTGATAACCGACTCGGGAGGCCATTTAGAGGTCCTTTTGGGGCTTGAAGCCCCCCATTAATTACAGTGACCCTATTAGGACCCCAGGGAAGGCACCTGTCAAAAAATATTACCTTGCCTGAAAGTGATCCGATTTACCGATTTTCGTGGTCTATTAATCAAGCCCCGGCCACGTCCGGGGGCCCGGAGTCGCATCTTGCCCAAAAAAAATTTTAGGCCCTCCTTGGGCCATATGAGGCCCTTTGGAACCATAATATGCCCCAAAACCCGGCACCGGATGCCATCCAATCCCACCTCCGTAATTCCGACCAATACCGATAACCGACTCAGGAGGCCATTTAGAGGCCCTTTTGCGGTTTGAAGCCGCCCAAAATTTACAGAGACCCTATTGGAACCCCTGGGAAGGCACTGTCAAAAAATATCACCCTGCCCGAAAATGTTACGATTTACTTGTTTTGGTGGACTATTGCTCACGCCCCGGCCACGTCACGAGGCCCGGAGTTGGGTCATGCCCAAAAATTTTCGCGCCTCCTTGGGCCATATGAGGCCCTTTTGAACCTTAACATGCCCCAAAATCGGGTACCGGATACCTTCCAAAACCACATTCGTAATTCCGACCAATACCGATAACCGACTCGAGAGGCCATTTAGAGGCTCTTTTGGGGCTTGAAACCCCACAAAATCTACAGAGACCCTATTAGGATCGCAGGGACAGAACCCGTCAAAATAAATCACCCTGCCCGAAAATGTTCCGATTTACCCGTTTTTGTGGACTACTCACGCCCCGGAGCCCGGAGGCAGATCTTGCCCAAAAAATTTTTAGGGCCTCCTTGGGCCATATGAGGCCCTTTGGACCCTTAACTTCCTCAAAATCGGGCATCGGATGCCTTCAAATCCCACCTCCGTAATTCCGACCAATACCGATAACCGACTCAGGAGGCCATTTAGAGGTCCTTTTGCGGTTTGAAGCCCCCGAAAATTTACAGAGACCCTATTGGAACACCCGAGAAGGCACTGTAAAAAAATATCACCCTGCCCGAAAATGTTCCGATTTACTCGTTTTGGTGGACTATTACTCACGCCCCGGCCACGTCTCGAGGCCCGGAGTCGGGTTATGCCCAAAAATTTATTAGGGCCTCCTTGGGCCATATGACTCCCTTTGGAACTTTAACATGCCCCAAAACCGGGTACCGGATAGCTTCCAATCCCACCTACGTAATTCCGACCAATACCGATAACCGACTCGGGAGGCCATATAGAGGCCCTTTTGGGGTTTGAAGACCCCCAACATCTACAGAGGCCCTATTAGGATCGTAGGGACGGAACATGTCAAAAAAAATCATCCTGCCCGAAAATGTTCCGATTTACCCGTTTTTGTGGACTATTACTCACGCCCTGGGGCCCAGAGGCGGATCTTGCCCAAAAAATTTATAGGGCCTCCTTGGGCCATATGATGCCCATTGGACCCTTAACTTCCCCAAAATCGGGCATCGGATGCCTTCCAATCCCACCTCAGTAATTCCGACCAATACCGATAACCGACTCAGGAGGCCATTTAGAGGCCTTTTTGCGGTTTGAAGCCCCCCAAAATTTACAGAGATCCTATTGGAACCCCCGAGAAGGCACTGTCAAAAAATATCACCCTGCCCGAAAATGTTCCGATTTACTCATTTTGGTGGACTATTACTCACGCCCCGGCCACGTCTCGAGGCCCATAGTCGGGTCATGTCCAAAAATTTATTAAGGCCTCCTTGGGCCATATGACGCCCTTTGCAATTTAACATGCCCCAAAACCGGGTACCGGATAGCTTCCAATCCCACCTACGTAATTCCGACCAATACCGATAACCGACTCGGGAGGCCATATAGAGGCCCTTTTGGGGTTTGAAGACCCCCAAAATCTACAGAGGCCCTATTAGGATCGCAGGGACGGAACCTGTCAAAAAAAATCACCCTGCCCGAAAATGTTCCGATTTACCTGTTTTCGTGGGCTATTAGTCACGCCCCGGCCACGTCTCGAGGCCTGGAGTCGGATCATGCCCAAAATTTTTTTAGGGCCTCCTTGGGCTATATGACGCCCTTTGGAACCTTAACATGCCCCAAAATCGGGTACCGGATACCTTCCAATCCCACCTCCGTAATTCCGACCAATACCGATAACCGACTCGGGCGGCCATTTAGAGGCCCTTTTGGGGCTTGAAGCCCCCCAAAATGTATAGAGACCTTATTGGGACCCCCGGGAAGGCACTCATCACAAAAAATCACCCTGCCCGAAAATGTTCCGATTTACCCGTTTTCGTGGACTAACTCACGCCTTGGCCACGTCCCGGGACCCAGAGTCGGATCATGCCCAAAAAAAATTTAGGGCCTCCTTGGGCCATATCGATAACCGACTCGGGAGGCCATTTTGAGGACCTTTTGGGGCTTGAAGCCCCCCAAAATTTACAGTGGTCCTATTGGAACCCCAGGGAAGGTACTCGTCAAAAAATATTACCCTGCCTGAAAATGTTCTGATTTACCGGTTTTCGTGGTCGATTTCTCACGCCCTGGCCACGTCATGGGGCCCGGAGTCGGATCTTGCCCAAAATTGTTTTAGGCCTTCCTTGGGCCATATGAGGCCCTTTGGAACCTTAACATGACCCAATACCGGGCACCAGATGCCTTCCAATCCCACCTCCGTAATTCCGACCAATACGGATAACAGACTCAAGAGGCCATTTAGAGGCCCTTTTGGTGCTTGAACCCCCCCAAAATTAACAGACACCCTATTGGGACCCCTAAGAAGGCACCCATCAAAAAAAATCATCTGCCCGAAAATGTTCCGACTTACCCGTTTTCATGGACTGTTACTACTTCCCCGACCACGTCTTGAGGCCCGGAGTCGGATCATGTCAAAAAAAATTTCAATGCCTCCTTGGGCCATATGAGGCCCTTTTGAACCATAACATGCCCCAAAATTGGGAGCGGATACCTTCCGATCCCACCTCCGTAATTCCGACCAATACCGATAACCGACTCGGGAGGCCATTTACAGGCCCTTTTGGGGCTTAAAGCCCCCCAAAATCTACAGAGACCCTATTGGGATCACAGGGAAGGCAACCCTTCAAAAAAAATCACCCTGCCCGAAAATAATCCGATTTACTTGTTTTCGTGGACTATTACTCACGCCCCGGCCTTGCCCAATATTGTTTTAGGCCCTCCTTGGCCATATGAGGCCCTTTGGAACCTAAACATGCCCTAAAACCGGGCACCGGATGCCTTCCAATCCCACCTCCGTGATTCCGACCAATACGGGTAACCGACTCGGGAGGCCATTTGGATGCCCTTTTGGGGCTTGAAGCCCCCCAAAATTTACAGAGACCCTATTCGGACCCCCGAGAAGGCACCCGTCAATAAAACTCACCCCGCCCCAAAATGTTCCGATTTACGCTTTTGCGTGGACTATTACTCACGCCCCGGCCACGTCCCAGGGCCCGGAGTCGGATCTTGCCCAAAAATTATTTTAGGCTCTCCTTGGACCATATGAGGCCCTTTGGAACCTTAACATGCCCCAAAACCGGCACCGGATGCCTTCCAATCCCACCTCCGTAATTCCGACCAAAAGGGATAACCGACCCGAGAGGCCATTTAGAGGCCCTTTTGGGGCTTGAAGCCCCCCAAAATTTACAGAGACCCTATTGGGAACCCCGGGAAGTCACCCGTAAAAAAAACAACTGCCCGAAAATGTTCCGAATTACCCGTTTACGTGGACTATTACTCACGCCTCGGCCACGTCCCGGGGCCCGGAGTCGGATGTTGCTCAAAATATATTTAGGGCCTCCTTGGGCCATATGAGGCCCTTTGGAACCGTAACATGCCCCAAAATCGGGCACCGGATGCCTTCCAATCCCACCTCCGTAATTCAGACCAATACCGATAACCGACTCTAGAAGCCATCTAGAGGCCCTTTTGGGGCTTGAAGCCCCCCAAAATTTACAGCGACCCTATTGGGACCCCCGGGAAGGCACCCGTCAAAAAATATCACCCTGCCCGAAAATATTCCGATTTACCCTTTTTCGTTGACTATTACTCACGCCCCGGCCACGTCTTGAGGCTCGGAGTCGGATCATGCCCAAAAAAATTTCAAGGCCTCCTTGGGCCATATGAGGCCCTTTGGAACCTTAACATGCCCCAAAATCGGGTACCGGATACCTTCCAAAACCACCTCCGTAATTCCGACCAATAGCGATAACCGACTCGGGAGGCCATATAGAGGCCCTTTTGGGGTTTGAAGACCCCCAAAATCTATAGAGGCCCTTTTGGGGTTTGAAGACCCCCAAAATCTACAGAGGCCCTATTAGGATCGCAGGGACGGAACCCGTCAAAAAAAATCACCCTGCCCGAAAATGTTCCGATTTACCCGTTTTCGTGGACTATTACTCACGCCCTGGCCACGTCTCGAGGCCCGGAGTCGGATCCTACCCAAAGATTTTTTAAGGCCTCCTTTGGCCATATGAGGCCCTTTCGAACCATAACATGCCCCAAAATCGAGCACCGGATGCCTTCCAATCCAACCTCCGTAATTATGACCAATACCGATAACCGACTTGGGAGGCCATTTAGAGGCCCTTTTGGGGCTTAAAGCCCCCCAAAATCTACAGAGACCGTATTGGGATCACAAGGAAGGCAACCCTTCAAAAAAAAATCAGCCTGCCCGAAAATGTTCTGATTTACTCGTTTTCGTGGACTATTACTCACGCCCCGGCCTTGCCCAATATTGTTTTAGGCCCTCCTTAGGCCATATGAGGCCCTTTGGAACCTAAACATGAACTAAAACCGGGCACCGGATTCCTTCCAATCCCACCTCCGTGATTCCGACCAATACGGATAACCGACTCGGGAGGCCATTTAGATGCCCTTTTGGGGCTTGAAGTCCCCAAAATTTACAGAGACCCTATTCGGACCCCCGGGAAAGCACCCGTCAATAAAACTCACGCCCTGGCCACGTCCCGGGGCACGGAGTCGGATCTTGCCCAAAATTTTTTTAGGGCCTCCTTGGGTCATTTGAGGCTCTTTGGAACCTTAACATGCCCCAAAATCGGGCACCGGATGCCTTCCAATCCCATCTCCGTAATTCAGACCAATACTGATAACAGACTCTAGAAGCCATTTAGAGGCCCCCGGGAAGGCACCCGTCAAAAAATATCACCCTCCCCGAAAATGTTCCGATTTACCCTTTTTCGTGGATTATTACTCACGCCCTGGCCACATATTGAGGCCCGGAGTCAGATCGTGCCCAAAACTTATTCAGGGCCTCCTTGGGCTATATGAGGCCCTTTTGAATCTAAACATGCCCCAAAACCGGGCACCGGATGCCTTCCAATCCCACCTCCGTAATTCCCATAAATACCGATAACCGACTCGGGAGGCCATTTAGATGCCCTTTTGGGGCTTGAAGCCCCCCAAAATTTACATAGTCCCTATTTGGATCCCAAGGAAGGCACCCGTCAAAAAATATCACCCTGTCCAAAAATGTTCTGATTTACCCATTTTCCTGGACTATTATTTATGCCCCGGCCACGTCCCGGGGCTCGTTGTCGGATCTTGCCCAAATAATTTTTAGGGCCTCCTTGGGCCATATGAAGCCCTTTGGAACCTTAACATGCCCCAAAATCGGGTACTGGATACCTTTCAATCCCACCTCCGTAATTCCGACCAATACCGATAACCGACTCAGGAGGCCATTTAGAGGCCCTTTTGGGGCTTGAAGCCCCCCAAAATCTACAGAGACCCTATTGGAATCGCAGGGAAGGAACTTGTCAAAAAAATCACCTTGCCTGAAAATGTTCCGATTTACCCGTTTTCGTGGACTTTTACACGAGCCCCGACCATGTCTCGGGGCCCGGAGTCGGATCTTAAACTAAACTTTTTTTGGGGCCTCCTTGGGCCATATGAGGCCCTTTGGAACCCTAACATGCCCCAAAATAGGGTACCGGATGCCTTCCAATCACACCTCCGTAATACCGACCAATACCGATAAATGACTCGGGAGGCCTTTTAGAGGCCCTTTTGGGGCTTGAAACCCCCTAAAATTTACAGAGACCCTATTGGGACCCCCGAGAAGGCACCAGTCAAAAAAAATTACCCTGCCCGAAAATGTTCCGATTCACCGATTTTTGGGGACTATTACTCACGACCCGGCCACGTCCCGGGTCCTGGAGTCGGATCATGCCCAAAAAAATTTTAGGGTCTCCTTGGGCCATATGAGTCCCATTGGAACCTTAACTTGCTACAAAATCGAGCACCGGATGCCTTCCAATCTTACCTTCGTAATTCCGACCAATACCAATAACCGACTCGGAAGGCCATTTAGAGGCCCTTTTGGGGCTTGAAGCCCCCAAAATTTACAGAGACCCTATTGGGATCCCAGGGAAGGCACCCGTCAAAAAAAATCACCTTGCCCGAAAATGCTCCGATATACCTGTTTCGTGGAGTATTACTCACGCCCCGGCCACGTCCCAGGGCCTGGAGTCGGATCTTGCCCAAAAAAATTTTAGGGCCTCCTTGGGACATATGAGGCCCTTGGAACCTTAACATGCCCCAAAATCAGGCAGCGGATGCCTTCCAATCCCACCTCCGTAATTCAGACCAATACCGATAACCGACTCTGGAAACAATTTAGAGGCCCTTTTGGGGCTTGAAGCCCCCCAAAATCTACAGAGACCCTATTGGGACCCCCGGGAAGGCACCCGTCAAAAAATATCACCCTGCCCGAAAATGTTATGATTTACCCGTTTTCGTGGACTGTTACTCACGCCCCGGCCACGTCTTGAGCTCCGGAGTTGGATCATGCCCAAAAAAATTTCAGGGTCTCCTTGGGCCATATGAGGCCCTTTGGAACCTTAACATAACCCAAAACCGGGCACCGGATGCCTTCCAATCCCACCTACGTAATTCCGACCAATACAGATAACCGACTCGGGAGGCCATTTAAATGCCCTTTTGGAAAGTGAAGCCCCCCAAAATTTACAGAGTCCCTATTGGGATCCCAAGGAAGGCACACGTCAAAAAATATCACCCTGCCCGAAAATGTTCTGATTTACCTGTTTCGTGGAGTATTACTCACGCCCCAGCCACGTCTCGGGGCCCAGAGTCGGAACTTGCCCAAAAAATTTTTAGGGCCTCCTTGGGACATATGAGGCCCTTGGAACCGTAACATGCCCCAAAATCGGCAGCGGATGCCTTCCAATCCCAACTCCGTAATTCAGAGCAATACCGATAACCGACTCTCGAAGCCATTTAGAGTCCCTTTTGGGCTTTAAGCCCCCTAAAATTTACAGAGACCCTATTGGGACCCCCGGGAAGGCACCCGTCAAAAAATATCACCCTGCCCAAAAATGTTCTCATTTACCCGTTTTTGTGGACTATTACTCACGCCCCGGCCACGTCTCGAGGCCCGTAGTCGGATCATGTCCAAAAAATTATTAGGGCCTCCTTGGGCCAAATGACGCCCTTTGGAACCTTAACATGCCCCAAAATCGGGTACCAGATACCTTCCAATCCCACCTCCGTAATTCCGACCAATACAAATAACCGACTCAGGAGGCCATTTAGAGACTCTTTTGGGGCTTGAAGCCCCCCAAAATCTACAGAGACCCTATTGGGATCGCAGGGAAAGAACCCGTCAAAAAAAATCACCCTGCCCGAAAATGTTCCGATTTACCCGTTTTTGTGGACTACTCACGCCCCTGCAACGTCCCGGGGCCCGGTGTCGGATCTTGACCAAAATTTTATAAGGGCGTCCTTGGGCCATATGAGGCTCTTTGGAACCTTAACATGACAAAAAATCGGGCACTGGATGCCTTCCAATCCCACCTCCGTAATTCAGACCAATACCGATAACCTCCGTAAAACCTATCCTAACTAGGGTTGAAATCGATCCACTTCACTCCCCTCCATTTGTGACGCCATCTTTGACCATTTTCCTTGATATTCTCACTTATCCCTTCAAAGTAGGACACCAAACCCTAATCTGATTAGGTTAGGCGCCTAAGATAAGCTTTGGAGGGAAAATGATTCCTTTTCCTTGATCCTTGTAGCTTGGCCGCCCATTTTGTGTAAAAGATAGGCTTTGGGCGCCCATTTTGTGTAGAAGATAGAAGGGAATTTCTATCTTATCTTTAGTAAACCCTAGGCGCCATTTTCTGATATGTTAGGCGCCATTTTCCTCATTTTCCTTGCTTCATCCGTCCTTGCCTTCCTTTGTAACCCTAGTTGACTTTCTACTTTCTAGAAATGGAAATTACAACTCAACTAAGACTTTCCTAGTTAATCTAATACATCATTAAATTAACTAAGAGTACATTTTATTAACTAGACTCCTACTAAAGCAATAAAGATAGTAACTTAATCAATAATCAATTAACTAAGCTAAGGACATTTTCAAGGGACTTAAAGGACTCAATACTCTTAAGGGAATTCAGAACATCCCTTAACACACAAGCAACCATGTTCTTGGTCTTGGAATCAATGGAGCTAGATGGACCTCCATCATCCTCTCCTTCTTTGGAGGAGTTTGACCTCAAACTTGGTAGCTCTTCTTCATCATCATAGAACGGGCTCAAATCAGCAACGTTGAAAGTGGCTGAAACTCCATAGTCTCCAGGCAACTCGATCTTGTAGGCATTGTTGTTGACCTTCTCAATCACTCTAAATGGACCATCAGCTCGAGGACTAAGTTTGGATTTTCGTTTAGAAGGGAAACGTTCCTTCCTTAGATGAATCCAAACCATGTCACCCTCTTTGAATTGGACATCTCTCTTTTTCTTATCAATCCTCTCCTTGGTTCTCTCATTGGCTTTCTCAATCTTTCCTCTCACGTATTCATGTAGCTTTTGGATCTCTTTCACTCTATTTTCGGCTTCATGGCTATATTTTGTGGTGGTAGGGAAAGGGGCTAAGTCAATAGGGGTGCAAGGGTTTTGACCATAGACCACAAAGAATGGACTAAGGCCAGTAGTCTTGCTAGGAACTCGATTGTAGGCAAACTCAGCGTGAGGTAGCATCTCCTCCCATTGTTTAGGGCTTTTTGTAGCTAGGGCTCGAATTAGGGTTCCTAGGGTTCTATTGGTGACCTCTGTTTGACCATCAGTTTGAGGATGGCTAGAGGTACTAAATTTCAGCTTCGTTCCCATCTTCTTCCAAAGTGTAAGCCAAAAGTGACTTAAGAACTTTGGGTCTTGATCACTAACCATCGTCTTTGGCACTCCATGCAACCTAACAATGTCCCTGAAATACAAGTTAGCACAAGAAACAGCATCGTTAGTAGTATGGCACGCCACAAAGTGTGCCATCTTGGAAAACCTATCAACCACCACCATGATTGAATCTTCTTGGCGTTGGGTTCTAGGTAATCCTGTAATGAAATCCAAGCTCACATCTTCCCATGGTGCTTGAGGAACAGGAAGAGGCATAAACAACCCTTGAGGTAGTAAATGTCCCTTAGCCTTTTGGCATATCAAGCACCTCTTAATCAAGAACTCTACATCTCTTGCCAATCTAGGCCAAAAGAAATACTCACTCACAAGCATAATAGTCTTTTCTATTCCAAAGTGGCCAGCAAGCCCACCTTCATGAAACTCCTTGACTAAGGACACTCTCATACTGTGCCTAGGAATACAAAGGCGATTTCCTTTAAAAAGAAACCCCTTTAAGAGATAATAATCACCACTTGGGCGATTATGGCACTTTTCAAACAAAACACCAAAGTCCTTGTCCTCTACATAACACTCTTTCAGCAACTCAAGCCCCATCACCTTAGGGCTTAAGGTAGAAAGCAACAAGTACCTCCTAGATAAGGCATCAGCACCTTTGTTCATCTTCCCTGCTTTATGCTTAATAGTAAAATGGAATGTTTGAAGGTATTCCACCCATTTAGCATGTCTAGGCTGCAATTTCTGTTGGCTTTGGAGGTACTTAAGTGCTTCATGATCTGAATGGAGAATAAACTCCTTTGCAATGAGATAGTGTCTCCAATGGTCCAAAGCACGAACCAAAGCATAGAATTCTTTGTCATAGGTCGAGTACTTTCTCTTTGCCTCGTTTAATTTCTCACTAAAGTAGGCCAAAGGCCTTCCATTTTGAGACAGCACAGCTCCAATTCCCACGCCAGATGCATCACATTCAACCTCAAAAACTTCATTAAAGTTAGGTAAAGCTAGAATAGGAGCACTAATCAATTGAGCTTTTACCTCCTCAAACGCCTTGTTGGCTTGATCACTCCACTCAAACTTCTTTAGCTTTGTGATCTCTGTAATTGGAGTCATGATAGCACTGAAATTTCGAACAAACCTCCTATAAAAGGAAGCTAGTCCATGAAAGCTTCGAACTTGTTGTATTGAAGTAGGAGTAGGCCACTCCTTGATTGCTTGCACCTTCTTCTCATCAGCCTTGATTCCATCTTTAGAGATAATGAAACCTAAAAATACAACTTGACTAGAAAAGAAGTGACATTTTTCTAAGTTCCCATACAAGCTTTCGGCTCTCAACACATTAAACACTTGATCTAAGTGTTTTGCATGCTCACATTCATTCATGCTATAGATAAGTATATCATCAAAATAAACTACTACAAATCTGCCCAAAAAAGGCTTTATGGTTTGATTCATTAAGCGCATGAAAGTACTTGGAGCATTAGACAATCCAAATGGCATAACAAGCCACTCATACAAGCCCTCCTTTGTCTTGAAGGCAGTCTTCCATTCATCCCCTTCACAAATGCGAATTTGATGGTATCCACTTCTCAAATCGATCTTAGAGAACACATTAGATCCATTGAGATCATCTAACAAGTCATTCAATCTTGGAATTGGAAATCTGTACTTGATAGTGATCTTGTTGATAGCCCTACTATCCACACACATACGCCACTCACCATTCTTCTTTGGCACTAAGAGAGTTGGAACTGCACAAGGACTCAAAGACTCTCTAATCATGCCCTTGGACAACAATTCATTCACTTGTCTCCTTATTTCTTCAGTTTCTTTAGGGTTGGTTCTATAGGCAGGCTTGTTGGGTAACATGGCGCCAGGAATTAGGTCAATTTTGTGTTGGATGTCTCTTTTTGGGGGTAGGCCGTGGGGTATTTCATGTGGGAAGACATCTTTGTAGTTTTCAAGCAATGGGACAAGTAAGGGTTGATCTAGATTACTATCAACTTGTTCCTTTTGATCTATATTTAACAACAAATCACGAAAAGGACTAAGTTCATGATAATCAGATTTCAATAAGGTGGTGAGTGAGTGATATTTCTCTTTAGTCGAATGTTGTTTAGAGGTAGGGATAGACATGATAGGGGTTAGGGTTACTTTCTTTCCATCTTTAGTGAACGAATATGTGTTCTTATAACCATCATGTATGACTCTCCTATCAAACAACCAAGGACGCCCTAACAACACATGACAAGCATCCATAGGAATAATATCACACCAAATCTCCTCTTTATAGTTACTACCAATACTAAAAGATAATAGTAAACGATGAGTAACTTGGATACCTTTACCTTGATTGAGCCATTGAATCACATATGGCTTAGGATGAGGAGAAGTTGAAAGCTTCAACTTATCCACCATAGTTTGAGACGCCACATTGGTACAACTCCCTCCATCAATAATCAAGGTGCACACCTTGTTCTCAACAGTGCATCTAGTATGGAATATGGCTTCTCGTTGTTGTGACTTCTCTTCATCTATCACGCCACTCAAAGCTCTCCTAACAACCAAGCATTCACCCTCATCTGGGCCAATAACTTCTTCTCCATACTCCTCATCATCACACACCTCCATGACTACATCATCTGCCTCCTCTAGGGTTTCATACTCTACTAGGGTCACAATTCTTTTGTTAGGGCACTCAGAAGCAATATGTCCTCCTCCTTGACATCTAAAGCACTTTCTAGTAGATCTATTTGGGGTGAACGTGTTTGGGGTGAAGTTATTTGGGGTGTTTGGGGATTTTTGGTTCGAGTTTGGGGTAGTTTTAGAAAAGTTCGTGTTTGGCTTAGAGTAGGTGTTAGGTTTAGGGTAAGAACGAGCCAATTCAGCCTTTCCTTTGCTCTTTTGTTGTTTCTCCACCTTGTGAGCCAAGATGATCAAGTCCTCCAAACTAGAAAAAGGATGCAATTCAACTATGTTAGCAATCTTAACATCCAAACCACCAACAAAATCTTACCAGAGTTTGAGGTTCATCCTCTTGCACTTCACACTTCATGATATATGACTCGAATTCCCTTGCATAGGTCTCTACTGAATTCGAACCTTGTTGTATGTGATGGAATTTAGAGAAGTTCTCTTGAACATAGTAGGTAAGGAGAAACTTTGTTTTAAGTAGTTTCTTCATTTTCGTCAATTCTCTAATCTTTTCCTTTCCTTCTCTTTCTCTCTTGCTGCACTTGCTAGCCCACCATGTTGATGCATATTTTCGAAGCTTGAGAGCAACAAGCTTGACCTTCCTATCCTCCGGAATTTGCTTGTAATCAAAGACTCTTTCAACAGTCCTTAACCACTCTACAAATTCGTCTGCATCCAACTTGCCATCATACTCAGGAAGATCCACCTTAAAGTCATTGAAGTTTCGTTGATCATTTTGGAAGGGTGGAACCCTAGATGCGTCATCACTTTCTCCATCAGAACTCCCAAAGGGTTCATCTCCTCTTTGTCTTCTCAACCTTAAAGACAAACTCTTTACTTGATCTTGTAGTAAGGTCATCCTGGCCTCACTCTCACGCCTCTCTGCTTCCATGGTTACGAGTCTCTCTTGTAATTGTTCGTTGGTTTGGCTAGTTCCTGACATTGTGTTTAGGGCTTGTGTTTGGACGAATTTAGGCTAGGATTTAACCTGGCTCTGATACCAAGATGTTATATTCTGGCTATGCTCTAGGCAGAATAGGTTTGATTATGAATTTAATTGATAGTTAAGCTTTACTTAATTTAACTTAGATACAGAAATCACCACTAAGTCAATATTAAGGTCCTAAGAACACCACTTGATTCAAGCTCAAAATCAAGCTAGCATAGGCGCTTGGATTAATGATGAATTAATCAAAGCAAAAGAAACTCGAAAGTTCAATGTGTATAAACGTCTAATGAATGTTTATTAATGACTCAAGCCCTTTAAATACATGTCCTTGACTCTCTAAAAGATAATTACTGAAAATAAAAAGAAATAATTAAACTATAAAGATAAAACCTATCCTAACTAGGGTTGAAATCGATCCACTTCACTCCCCTCCATTTGTGACGCCATCTTTGACCATTTTCCTTGATATTCTCACTTATCCCTTCAAAGTAGGACACCAAACCCTAATCTGATTAGGTTAGGCGCCTAAGATAAGCTTTGGAGGGAAAATGATTCCTTTTCCTTGATCCTTGTAGCTTGGCCGCCCATTTTGTGTAAAAGATAGGCTTTGGGCGCCCATTTTGTGTAGAAGATAGAAGGGAATTTCTATCTTATCTTTAGTAAACCCTAGGCGCCATTTTCTGATATGTTAGGCGCCATTTTCCTCATTTTCCTTGCTTCATCCGTCCTTGCCTTCCTTTGTAACCCTAGTTGACTTTCTACTTTCTAGAAATGGAAATTACAACTCAACTAAGACTTTCCTAGTTAATCTAATACATCATTAAATTAACTAAGAGTACATTTTATTAACTAGACTCCTACTAAAGCAATAAAGATAGTAACTTAGTCAATAATCAATTAACTAAGCTAAGGACATTTTCAAGGGACTTAAAGGACTCAATACTCTTAAGGGAATTCAGAACATCCCTTAACACACAAGCAACCATGTTCTTGGTCTTGGAATCAATGGAGCTAGATGGACCTCCATCAGTCGGATCTTGCCCAAAAATTTTTAGGCCCTCATTGGGCCATATGAGGCCCTTTGGAACCTTAACATGCCCCAAAATAGGGCACCGGATGCCTTCCAATCCCACCTTTGTAATTCCGACCAATACCGATAACCGACTCGGGAGGCCTTTTAGAGGCCCTTTTAGGGTTTGAAGCCTCCCAAAATTTACAAAGACCCAATTGGGATCCCCGGGAAGGCACCTGTCAAAAAAAATCACCCTGCCCGAAAATGTCCCGATTTACCTGTTTTCGTGGAATATTACTCACGCCCCGGCCACGTCCCGAGGCCCTGAGTCGGATATTGCCCAAAAACTTATTAGGGCGTCCTTGGGCCAAATGAGGCCATTTAGAACCTTAACATGACCAAAAACCGGGCACCGGATGCCTTCCAATCCCACCTCCGTAATTCCGACCAATACCTATAACCGACTCCGGAGGCCATTTAGGCGCCCTTTTCGGGCTTGAAGCCTCCCTAAATTTAAAGTGACCCTTTTGGGACCCCCGGGAAGGCACCTGTCAAAAAAAATTACCCTGCCCGAAAATGTTCCGATTTATCGGTTTTCGTGGACTATTATTCACGCCCCGACCACGTCCCGGGGCCCTGAGTCGAATCTTGCCCAAAATTTTTTAGGCCCTCTTTTGGCCATATGAGGCCCTTTGGAACCTTAACATGCCCCAAAACAGGGCCCCGGATGCCTTCCAATCCCACCTCTTTAATTCCGACCAATACCGATAACCGACTCGGGAGGCCTTTTAAAGGCCCTTTTAGGGTTTGAAGTCTCCCAAAATTTACAGAGTCCCAATTGGGATCGCCGGGAAGGAACCCGTCAAAAAAATATCACCCTGCCCGAAAATATTCTGATTTACCCGTTTTCGTAGACTATTACTCACGCCCCGGCCACGTCCCGGGGTCCGGAGTCGGATCTTGCCCAAAAAATTTTAGGGCGTGCTTGGGCCAAATGAGGCCATTTGGAACCTTAACATGACCAAGAACCGGGCACCGGATGCCTTCCAATCCCACCTCCGTAATTGCGACCAATACCTATAACCGACTCGGGAGGCCATTTAGACGCCCTTTTCGGGCTTGAAACCCCAAAAATTCACAGTGACCCGATTGGGACCCCCGGGAACGCACCCGTCAAAAAATAACACCCTGCCCAAAAATGTTCTGATTTACCCGTTTTTCTGGAATATTACTTATGCCCCGGCCACGTCCCGGGGCTCGTTGTCGGATCTTGCCCAAAAAAATTTTAGGGCCTCCTTGGATCATATGAAGCCCTTTGGAACCTTAACATGCCCCAAAATCGGGTACCGGATACCTTCCAATCCCACCTCTGTAATTCCAACCAATACCGATAACCGACTCAGGAGGCCATTTAGAGGCCCTTTTGGGGCTTGAAGCCCCCCAAAATCTACAGAGACGTTATTTGAATCGCAGGGAAGGAATCCGTCAAAAAAAATCACCTTGCCCGAAAATGTTCTGATTTACCCGTTTTCGTGGACTATTACACACGCCCCGGCCACGTCTCGGGGCCCGGTGTCGGATCTTGCCCAAAACTTTTTTTTGGGCCTCCTTGGGCCATATGAGGCCCTTTGGAACCCTAACATGCCCCAAAATCGGGCACCAGATGCCTTCCAATCACACCTCCGTAAATCCGACCAATACCGATAAATGACTCGGGAGGCCTTTTAGAGGCCCTTTTGGGGCTTGAATTAACAGAGACCCTATTGGAACCCCCGAGAAGGCACCTGTCAAAAAAAATTACCCTGCCCGAAAATGTTCCGATTCACCGGTTTTCGGGGACTATTACTCACGACCCGGCCACGTCCCGGGGCCTGGAGTCGGATGATGCCCAAAAAAATTTTAGGGCCTCCTTGGGCCATCTGAGTCCCTTTGGAAGCTTAACTTGCCACAAAATCGAGCACCGGATGCC
The DNA here is from genome assembly GCA_947645195.1 of Patellifolia procumbens. Lineage (NCBI taxonomy): Eukaryota > Viridiplantae > Streptophyta > Magnoliopsida > Caryophyllales > Amaranthaceae > Patellifolia > Patellifolia procumbens. The sequence goes on along the minus strand of CANSGD010001498.1, from coordinate 263,981 downwards.
TTCCAATCATACCTCCGTAATTCCGACCAATACCGATAACCGACTCGGGAGGCCATTTAGAGGCCCTTTTGGGGCTTGAAGTCCACCAAAATTTACAGGAACCCTATTAGGATACCAGGGAAGGCACCCGTCAAAAAAAATCGCCCTGCCCGAAAATGCTCCGATATACCTGTTTCGTGGAGTATTACTCACGCCCCGGCCACGTCCCAGGGCCTGGAGTCGGATCTTGCCCAAAAAAAATTTAGGGACTCCTTGGGACATATGAGGCCCTTGGAACCTTAACATGCCCTAAAATCGGGCAGCGGATGCCTTCCAATCCAACCTCCGTAATTTAGACCAATACCGATAACCGACTCTGGAAGCCATTTAGAGGCCCTTTTGGGCCTTGAAGCCCCCCAAATTTACAGAGACCCTATTGGGGCTCCCGGGAAGGCACCCGTCAAAAAATATCACACTGCCCGAAAATGTTCCGATTTACCCGTTTTCGTGTTACTCACGCCCCGGCCACGTCTTGAGGCCTGGAGTCGGATCATGCCCAAAAAAATTTCAGGGCCTTCTTGGGCCATATGAGGCCCTTTCGAACCTTAACATGCCCCAAAATTAGGTACCGGATACCTTCCAATCCCACCTCCGTAATTCCCACCAATACCGATCACCGACTCGGGAGGCCATTTAGAGGCCCTTTTGGGGCTTGAAGCACCCCAAAATTTACAGAGACCTTATTGGGACCCCCGGGAAGGCACCCATCAAAAAAAATCACTATGCCCGAAAATGTTCCGATTTACCCGTTTTGGTGGTCTAACTCACGCCTTGGCCACGTCCCGTGACCTGGAGTCGAATCATGCCCAAAAAAAATTTCGGGTCTCCTGGGGCCACACGAGGCCCTTTCGAACGTTAACATGCCCCAAAATCGGGCACTGGATGCCTACCAATCTAACCTCCGAAATTCTGACCAATACCGTTAACCGACTCGGGAGGCCATTTAGAGGCCCTTTCGGCGCTTAAAGCCCCCCAAAATCGACAGAGACCCTGTTGGGATCACAGGGAAGGCAACCCTTCAAAAAAAATCACCCTGCCCGAAAATGTTCCGATTCACTCGTTTTCGTGGACTACTACTCACGCCTCGACCTTGCTTAAAATTGTTTTAGGTCCTCCTTGGGCCATATGAGGCCCTTTGGAACCTTACCATGCCCCAAAATCGGGCACCGGATGCCTTCCAATCCCACCTTCGTAATTCCGACCAATACGGATAACCGACTCGGGAGGCCATTTAGAGGCCCTTTTTGGGCTTGAAGCCCCACAAAATTTACAGAGACCCTATTCGGACCCCCGGGATGGCACCCGTGAAAAAAAATCACCCTTCTGAAAATATTCCGATTTTCCCGTTTTCGTGTACTAATACTCACGCCCCGGCCACGTCCCAGGGCCCGGAGTCGGATCTTGCCCAAAATTTTTTTAGGGCCTCCTTGGGTCATATGAGGCTCTTTGGAACCTTAACATGCCCCAAAATCGGGCACCTGATGCCTTCCAATCCCACCTCCGTAATTCAGACCAATACCGATAACCGAATCTGGAAGCCATTTAGAGGCCCTTTTGGGGCTTGAAGCCCCCCAAAATTTACAGAGACCCTATAGGGACCCCCGGGAAGGCCCCCGTCAAAAAATATCACCCTGCCCGAAAATGTTCCGATTTACCCTTTTTCGTGGACTATTACTCACGCCCCGGCCACGTCTTGAGGCCCGCTATCGGATCATGCCCAAAATTTTTTTAGGGCCTCCTTGGACCATATGAGGCCCTTTGGAACCTTAACATAACCCAAAACCGGGCACCGGATGCTTTCCAATCCCACCTCTGTAATTCCGACCAATACCGATAACCGACTCGGGAGGCCATTTAAATATCCTTTTGGGGCTTGAAGCCCCCCAAAATTTACAGAGTCCCTATTGGGATCCCAAGGAAGGCACACGTCAAAAAATATCACCCTGCCCGAAAATGTTCTGATTTACCCATTTTCCTAGACTATTACTTATGCCCCGGCCACGTCCCGGGGCCCGTTGTTGGATCTTGCCCAAAAAATTTTTAGGGCCTCCTTGGGCCATATGAAGCCCTTTGGAACCTTAACATGCCCCAAAATCGGGTACCGGATACCTTCCAATCCCACCTCCGTAATTCTGACCATTACCGATAACCGACTCAGGAGGCCATTTAGAGGCCCTTTTGGGGCTTGAAGCCCCCCAAAATCTACAGAGACCCTATTGGGATCGCAGGTAAGGAACCCGTCAAAAAAAATCACCTTGCCCGAAAATGTTCCGATTTACCCGTTTTCGTGGACTATTACACACGCCCCGGCCACGTCCCGGGGCCCAGAGTCGGTTCTTGCCCAAAACTTTTTTTAGGGGTTTCTGATGGAGGTCCACCTAGCTCCATTGACTCCAAGACCAAGAACATGGTTGCTTGTGTGTTAAGGGATGTTATGAATTCCCTTAAGAGTATTGAGTCCTTTAAGCCCCTTGAAAGTGTCCTTAGCTTAGTTAATTGATTATTGACTAAGTTACTATCTTTAATTGCTTTATTAGGAGTCTAGTTAATAAAATGTACTCTTAGTTAATTTAATGTCATATTAGATTAACTAGGAAAGTCTTAGTTGAGTTGTAATTTCCATTTTTAGAAAGTAGAAAGTCAACTAGGGTTGCAATGGGAAGCATGGACGAGTGAAGCAACGAAATGGCGCCTAAACATATCAGAAAATGGCGCCTAGGTTTACTAGAGATAAGGATAGAAATTCCCTTCTATCTTTTACACAAAATGGGCGCCCAAAGTCTATCTTTTACACAAAATGGGCGGCCAAGCTACACGGATCAAGGAAAAGGAATCATTTTCCCTCCGAAGCTCATCTTAGGCGCCTAACCTAATCAGATTAGGGTTTGGTTTCCTACTTTGAAGGTATAAGTGAGAATATCAAGAAAAATGGTCAAAGATGGCGTCACAAATGAAGGAGAGTGAAGTGGATCGACTTCAACCCTAGTTAGATAGGTTTTTAGCTTAATTAGTTTAATTATTATTTTTATTTTCAGTAATTATCTTTTAGAGAGTCAAGGATATGTATTTAAAGGGCACATTTTCAGTTGAATAAACCATTAGACGTTTTATACACATTGAACTTTCGAGTTTCTTTTGCTTTGATTAATTCATCATTAATCCAAGCGCCTATGCTAGCTTGATTTTGAGCTTGAATCAAGTGGTGTTCTTAGGTACTTAATTTTGACTTAGTGGTGATTTCTATATCTAAGTTGATCCAAAGTCAAGCCCACTTAAAGGCTCTTTGGTTCATGAACCAGTTGCACTTGTTTTAGAAGCTCTTGGCTTTTCTCCATTTGTTCTTAAGCCCGAGTTTGTTACTTGTTTAACTTGGATGGTGGATTGAGGCGTGCATCACATTTTGAAGAGCCCAAGTTCTGTTTGGGTTTCAAGCATGATTGTAAAGGAAGCCCAAGTTCTGTTTGGATTCCTATTTAATCTATTTCTTTTTTTTGTTTTATTTCAAGCTTAAAATAAAGCCTAGTGATTACTTAAGACACTAAGGCAAGTAGGCGTGTGTTTTGTGGCTGATTAGGCATGTAATTAGGGGTTATTTACAGCTCATAATTGCTGATTGCCTTCTTTGTAGCAGCCCCTTAAATGAGGCTTAATTAGGGCATGAATCAAGGAGTTTTGTAACTCCTCAAAGCCATTCCTCTTAGGACGTTTTTAGGGTGTTTTAGCTCCTCCTTTGCTGCTCCTTATCTCTATATAAGGAGAGAAAATGATAATAGAAAGCAGATTTGAGTTTTGATAAAAAAAACCTTTGTGTTATAGTTTTTACTTTGAGTTTGTCTCAAGTATTGCTAACCCTTATTGCTTTGAGTGAGTCTTGAGTGATAAGCCTAGGAGAGATTGAGTGAGTCTTATCTCTGACCTAGAACCCCAAAACATTGAGTGTGTTCTTGTGTTTTGGTACTATATCTTATTTCGAGTGATTTCTTGTTAAAGTGAGTGTTCTATTGTTCGTAAGTTTAGAATCATCATCCAATACTTTGGAGGGTGATTTTAGATTCACATCATCTGGTATCAGAGCTTTGGTGAAGAAATTCGTCGGAAAAATCGAGTTTTGGAGTAGAAATGAAACTGCCAGAATTCAACCCGTTTTTCATCCGACTGTGAAGGACGATTTCTCAACCTTCAGGAGTCCAAATTGGTTGATTCTTTTTTTCATTTTGCATAAATTTTTGTCTAGAATACTCACAGAATTTTTCATATTTTTTTGAATTTTTTGATATTAAACTGGGCACGTTTCTCGCAACTGCGCCAAAAACGGAGCAAATCTGGCGCACAGAACTTCAAACGACAATTCCTCCTTCATACGGAAAGCTTTTCAAGAGTTTCTTTTTTTGATTCCGCTTGAAATTTCCTGAGTGTTATTAATCTGTAAGCCTTTGAGAGTCTCAAGGCCATTTACAGTTTCGTTTTGTTGTTCAAGTTTACGGCAGTTTGCATCTTGTATTTGTAATAGTCTAGCAAAAATAGTGAAGTCATGGTTGAAGGTGATCTTGCTAGGATGTTACAAGTAATTACTGAGAAGTTGGAAAACTTAGAGAGAAAATCAGAAGCAAATGATGAAGATAAGGCTCAACAAAAGACTAGGTTAGATGCCATGTCCGAAATGTTGATGCAAGCAAGTAGAAAACTGAATTTTCTTGAAAATGAGGATGGTGAGGTTAATACACCTAGAAACTTTGATGATGATAGGGGTTTGAAAATTGAGATGCCTGAATTTGATGGGGGACATGATAGTGAGGCTTTTCTTGATTGGATGAGGCAAATTGAGACCGTTTTTGATTATAAAGGGTATAATGATGGGAAAAGGTTTAAACTTGCTGTCTTAAAACTCACTAAACTTGCTGCCTTGTGGTATGAAAACCTCAAGTCGAATAGAAGGAGAGAAGGAAAAGAGAAGATAGACTCATGGGTTAAGTTGAAAAAAAGATGAGGGATAAATGGGTTAGTAAGGAGTATGAGCAAGAGCAGTACCTAAAACTTACCCACCTTTCTCAAGAAAATAACATGAGTGTGGAAGAGTACATGAAAGAGTTTGAAAAATTGTGCTTGATTTGTGATTTGCAAGAAAAGGAAACCTTTAAAATTGCTCGATTTGTTAAAGGTTTGTCCAAAGAGATAAGTAAGAAAGTAGAAGTGACTCACTATGCCACTTTTAGTGATGTTTGTAAACTTGCTTTGAAATATGAGGCACAAGCTAAGGAGGAAAAGGAGAAAGAGAAGCCCAAAACTTCTTCTTTCAAGGGTACTTCAAAATTTACTCCTTTCAACTCTAAAGGGAGTACTTTTCAAAGTAGAGCCTTTTCATCTAGTTCATCCGGTTCTAAATTTGATAAGGGGAAAGAAAAACAAGTGATTTCACCTAGTGAGCTTGCAACTAGGAGAAAATGTTTTAAATGCCATGGGAGGGGTCATATTGCTAGTGAATGTCCTAGTAAAACTATTTTGACCGCCACTCAATGTGCCATAATGGATGAAGAAGAACAAATGTATAATTTTGTAGTACAAGAAGAAAATGGCTATGTAGAAGATGACTTTGAAGAAGAGATAGAACCCGAGGGTGAGTACAATATGATGGTTGTGCGGAAAGTATTGTTTAGTGAGCCTCAAGTTGATGAGAGGCAAAGAAACAACTTGTTTCATACTAGATGCAAGATTGGAGAGAAGACTTGCAATGTGATAGTCGATGGTGGAGCTCAAACAGATGTTGTTTCATCCGAAGCTGTGAGTAAGTTGAAACTTACCACTAGAGATCATGATGAGCCTTATAAGCTCAATTGGTTGAATGATGGCAATGGTATTAGGGTGAAGAAGCAAGCTTTGGTTTCTTACTCTATTGGCAAGTTTGAAGATGAGAGATGGTGCGACATTCTTCCTATGGATGCTTGTCACTTGTTACTTGGAAGGCCATGGCAATTTGACCATGATTCGGAGCATAAAGGAAAATCTAATGTATATCTTGTAACTACCAAAGATGGTAGAAAAGTTAAATTGCTTCCCCTACCCCCTTGCTAAGAAAGACAAAGAAAAGAGCAACTATCTTGTATCTTGTAATGAGTTTGAGAAAATAGTGGAAGAAAATGGTGGGGGGTATGCTTTGGTTGTAAGGACCAAAGACGAGAATGAGACTACTTGCAATAACTCACCACTTTTGGATGAGTTGTTGGAAGAGTTCAAAGATGTGTTCCCCAATGACTTGCCCAAGGGCCTCCCTCCAATAAGGGGCATTGAGCATGCCATTGACTTGATTCCAGGATCACATTTGCCCAACAAGGCTGCCTATAGGTGTAATCCGGAAGAGAGTAAGGAACTTGAAAGGCAAGTGAATGAATTGATTGAAAGAGGCTATGTGAGAGAGAGCCTTAGTCCTTGCGCGGTTCCTGCCCTCTTAGTACCAAAGAAAGATGGTACTTGGAGAATGTGTGTTGATAGTCGCTCCATTAACAACATAACCATCAAATATCGTTTTCCTATGCCTCGTTTGCAAGATATGCTAGATGAATTGAGTGGTTCCTTAGTCTTTTCCAAAATAGACTTAAGGAGTGGATACCATCAAATGAGAGTAAGGGAGGGAGATGAGTGGAAAACGGCTTTCAAAACAAAGCAAGGGTTATATGAGTGGTTAGTTATGCCATTTGGGCTTTGCAATGCCCCAAGCTCCTTCATGCGGTTGATGAATGAAGTCCTCCGTCCTTTCCTTAATGATTTTATTGTTGTTTACTTAGATGACATACTTGTGTATAGTAAAAACAATGAAGATCATGTAATTCATTTGAGGAGGTTGTTTGAAAAATTGAGGGAGATGAAGTTGTATGGCAAGCTTGAGAAATGTGTATTCATGACTCCTAGTGTTGTATTCTTAGGATACATTGTAACAGGAGAGGGGGTGCATGTAGACCCGGAAAAAGTAAAAGCCGTGCAATCATGGTTGGCTCCAACCAATGTGCATGAAGTAAGAAGCTTCCATGGACTAGCCTCCTTCTATAGGCGGTTCATCAAGAACTTCTCTACTATCATGGCTCCTATCACCGAGTTAACAAAGAAAGGTGAGTTTAAGTGGGGTGAGAGTGCGCAAAAGGCCTTTGAGAAGGTCAAGCATATGCTTTGTAATGCTCCCATACTTGTACTTCCCGACTTTAACAAAGTGTTTGAGGTGGAGTGTGATGCGAGTGGGATTGGGATTGGTGCGGTTTTGATACAAGAGCGGAAGCCCGTGTGCTACTTTAGTGAAAAGTTAAATGGGGCTAAGCTTAACTATTCCACTTATGATCGTGAGTTCTATGCCATTGTGAGGGCTCTTGATCATTGGTCTCATTACTTAAGACCTAAGCCATTTGTCCTTCATTCGGACCATGAGGCGCTTAAGTTCATCCATGGGCAACAAAAGTTGAACCAAAGGCATGCTAAATGGGTGGAGTTTCTCCAAACATTTACCTTTAGTTCAAAATATAAAGATGGAAAGAGTAATGTAGTGGCTGACGCTTTGTCTCGTCGGAACTACTTGCTTTCTATGGTGGATGCTAAGATTTTGGGTTTTGAGCAACTCAAAGAGGGCTATCAACATGATCCTGATTTTGCAAGTGAGTTCGAGAGTCCATCAAAAGAGTTTGTGCAGCAAGATGGTTACCTCTTCAAGGGTAACAAGTTGTGTGTCCCAAAGAGTGGCGTGAGGGAGTTGTTGGTGAGGGAAGTGCATAGTGGTGGTTTGGCGGGTCACTTTGGCATCCAAAAGACTCTTGATATTCTTGGTGAGCATTTCTATTGGCCAAGAATGATCAAAGATGTGACTTTGGTTGTGGAGAGATGTGCTACTTGTCAAAAAGCAAAGGGTCACTTCACCAAAGGTCTCTACACTCCTCTTCCAGTTCCAGATGCCCCATGGGAGAGTGTTAGCATGGACTTCATTGTAGGATTACCAAGAACTCAAAGGGGAAGGGATAGCATCATGGTTGTTGTAGATAGATTCTCTAAAATGGCTCACTTCATAGCTTGTAATAAAACTGATGATGCTGTAAAAGTGGCGGAAATGTACTTTAAGGAAGTTGTCAAACTTCATGGCATTCCTCGAAGTATAGTTTCGGATAGGGACTCCAAGTTTCTTAGTCACTTTTGGAGGACCCTATGGAAGCTTGTTGGTACCAAGTTGCTATTTAGCACCTCTCATCATCCCCAAACTGATGGGCAAACTGAGGTGACAAATAGAACTTTGGGTACGTTGTGGAGAGGACTTGTAAGCAAAACGCAAAAAGATGGGGACATGAAACTAGCCCATGCGGAGTTTGCTTACAATCGAGCTCATTCCTTAACTACTTCTCGCTCCCCATTTGAAGTAGTTTATGGAGTGAATCCCTTTGTGCCTATTGATCTTATTCCTATGGTTAAAGGGGATATTGTGGAGAAAGATGCTAAAAAGAGGGTGGAAGCCTTTCAAAAAACCTGTGAGCAAGTGAAGAAAAGAATTGAGGAGATGAATAAGAAATACCAAGAGAGAGCAAACAAACGACGAAAGCAACCCATCTTTCAACCCGGGGATTTGGTTTGGCTTCATTTGAGGAAAGAAAGATTTCCCAAACTTCGCAAAAACAAACTCATGCCTCGTTCTGATGGTCCATTTAGAGTGACTGAAAGGGTGAATGATAGTGCTTACAAAATTGAGCTTCCTGATGAGTTGATGGGTGTTAGTGCTACGTTCAATGTGGGGGATTTGTCACCATACTTAGATGATTCAAGTTTGAGGGCAAACTCTTCAAAAGAAGGGGAGAATGATCCAAAGTCAAGCCCACTTAAAGGCTCTTTGGTTCATGAACCAGTTGCACTTGTTTTAGAAGCTCTTGGCTTTTCTCCATTTGTTCTTAAGCCCGAGTTTGTTACTTGTTTAACTTGGATGGTGGATTGAGGCGTGCATCACATTTTGAAGAGCCCAAGTTCTGTTTGGGTTTCAAGCATGATTGTAAAGGAAGCCCAAGTTCTGTTTGGATTCCTATTTAATCTATTTCTTTTTTTTGTTTTATTTCAAGCTTAAAATAAAGCCTAGTGATTACTTAAGACACTAAGGCAAGTAGGCGTGTGTTTTGTGGCTGATTAGGCATGTAATTAGGGGTTATTTACAGCTCATAATTGCTGATTGCCTTCTTTGTAGCAGCCCCTTAAATGAGGCTTAATTAGGGCATGAATCAAGGAGTTTTGTAACTCCTCAAAGCCATTCCTCTTAGGACGTTTTTAGGGTGTTTTAGCTCCTCCTTTGCTGCTCCTTATCTCTATATAAGGAGAGAAAATGATAATAGAAAGCAGATTTGAGTTTTGATAAAAAAAACCTTTGTGTTATAGTTTTTACTTTGAGTTTGTCTCAAGTATTGCTAACCCTTATTGCTTTGAGTGAGTCTTGAGTGATAAGCCTAGGAGAGATTGAGTGAGTCTTATCTCTGACCTAGAACCCCAAAACATTGAGTGTGTTCTTGTGTTTTGGTACTATATCTTGTTTCGAGTGATTTCTTGTTAAAGTGAGTGTTCTATTGTTCGTAAGTTTAGAATCATCATCCAATACTTTGGAGGGTGATTTTAGATTCACATCATAAGTTAATTTAAGTAAAGCTTAACTATCATTCATAATTCGTAATTAAACCTATTCTGCCTAGAGCATAGCCAGAATATAACTTCTTGGTATTAGAGCCAACATAAATCCTAGCCTAAATTCGTCCAAACACAAACCCTAAACACAATGTCCGGAACTAGCCAAACCAACGAACAATTATAAGAGAGACTCGTAACAATGGAGGAAGAGAGGCGTGAGAGTGAGGCCAGAATGACCTTATTACGAGATCAATTAAATAGTTTGTCTCTAAGGTTGAGAAGAGAAGGAGGAGATGAACCCTTTGGGAATTCTGATGGAGAAAATGATGATGCACCTAGGGTTTCATCCTTCCAAAATGGTCAACGAAACTTCAATGACTTTAAGGTGGATCTTCCTGAGTATGATGGCAAGTTAGATGCAGACAAATTTGTAGAGTGGTTAAGGACTGTTAAAAAAGTCTTTGACTACAAGCAAATTCCGGAGGATAAGAAGGTCAAGCTTGTTGCTCTCAAGCTTTGAAAATATGCATCAACATGGTGGGCTAGCAAGTGCAGCAAGAGAGAAAGAGAAGGAAAGGAAAAGATTAGAGAGTGGACGAAGATGAAAAAACTACTTAAAACAAAGTTTCTTCCTACCTACTATGTTCAAGAGAACTTCTCTAAGTTCCATCACCTACAACAAGGTTCGAATTCAGTGGAGACCTATGCAAGGGAATTCGAGTCATATCTCATGAATTGTGAAGTGCAAGAGGATGAACCTCAAACTCTGGTAAGATTTCTTGGTGGTTTGGACGTTAAAATTGCTGATGGAGGTCCACCTAGCTCCATTGACTCCAAGACCAAGAACATGGTTTCTTGTGTGTTAAGGGATGTTCTGAATTCCCTTAAGAGTATTGAGTCCTTTAAGTCCCTTGAAAGTGTCCTTAGCTTAGTTAATTGATTATTGACTAAGTTACTATCTTTAATTTCTTTATTAGGAGTCTAGTTAATAAAATGTACTCTTAGTTATTTTAATGTCATATTAGATTAACTAGGAAAGTCTTAGTTGAGTTGTAATTTCCATTTTTAGAAAGTAGAAAGTCAACTAGGGTTGCAATGGGAAGCATGGACGAGTGAAGCAACGAAATGGCGCCTAAACATATCAGAAAATGGCGCCTAGGGTTACTAGAGATAAGGATAGAAATTCCCTTCTATCTTTTACACAAAATGGGCGCCTAAAGTCTATCTTTTACACAAAATGGGCGGCCAAGCTACAAGGATCAAGGAAAAGGAATCATTTTCCCTCCAAAGCTCATCTTAGGCGCCTAACCTAATCAGATTAGGGTTTGGTTTCCTACTTTGAAGGGATAAGTGAGATCTTGATCAAGATTGCATCAGAAAAGATAGAAGAGCAAGGATGGACGCCTAGAATCAAGGAGGGACGACTACAATCCTAGTTGGGATGGGTTTTTATCTTATTTAGTTTAATTAGTTTTATTTAATTTCAATAGTTATCTTTTTAATTTCAGTAATTATTTTTAGAGAGTCAAGCACATGTAATTATCTATAGGCAGAATAGGTTTGATTATGAGTTATGAATGATAGTTAAGCTTTACTTAAATTAACTTAGATACAGATTTCACCACTAAGTCAAATTAAGGTCCTAAGATCACCACTTGATTCAAACTTAAAATCAAGCTAGCATAGGCGCCTAGATTAATTATGAATTAATCAAAGCAAAATAAAACTCGAAAGTTTTTAAGCTATAAACGACTGAATTGAGTCTATTGATGACTTGTGCCCTTTAAATACATGTGCTTGACTCTCTAAAAATAATTACTGAAATTAAAAAGATAACTATTGAAATTAAATAAAAATAATTAAACTAAATAAGATAAAAACCCATCCCAACTAGGATTGTAGTCGTCCCTCCTTGATTCTAGGCGTCCATCCTTGCTCTTCTATCTTTTCTGATGCAATCTTGATCAAGATCTCACTTATCCATTTCAAAGTAGGAAACCAAACCCTAATCTGATTAGGTTTAGGCGCCTAAGATGAGATATGGAGGGAAAATGATTCCTTTGCTAGATTTTGTACCTTGGCCGCCCATTTTAGGGTTTAAGGTAGGATTTGGGCTCTACTTCACTTGTTCTCCAAGCCTTCAACCGTCCATCTTAAAGAAACAACCCTAGTTGACTTTCTATTTACTAAAAATAGAAATACAACTCAACTAAGACTTTCCTAGTTAATTAATATGATATTAAATTAACCAAGAGTACATTAGACTCCTAATAAAGCGATAAAGATAGTTACTTAGTTAATAATTAATTAACTAAGCTAAGGACATTTTCAAAGGACTTAAACTCAATATTCTTAAGGGAATTCAGAACATCCCTTAGCACATAAGCAACCATGTTTTTGGTCTTGGAATCAATAGGATCAATGGATGGACCTCCATCAGGATACCTTCCAATCCCACCTCCGTAATTCCGACCAATACCGATAACCGACTCGGGAGGCCATTTAGAGGCCCCTTTCGGGCTTGAAGCACCCCAAAATTTAATGAGACCCTATTAGAACCCCCGGAAAGGCACCCGTCAAAAAATGTCACCCTGCCCGAAAATGTTCCGATTTAACGGTTTTGGTGGACTATTACTCACGCCCCGGCCACGTCTTGAGGCCCGGATTCGGATCATGCCCAAAAAAAATTCACGGCCATATGAGGCCCTGTGGAACCTTATAATGCCCCAAAACCGGGCACCGGATGCCTTCCAATCCCACCTCCGTAATTCCGACCAATACCGATAACCGACTCGGGAGGCTATTTAGAGGCCCTTTTGGGGCTTGAAGCCCCCTAAAATTTACAGAGACCCTATTGGGACCCCCGGGAAGGCACCCGTCAAAAAATATCACCCTGCCCAAAAATGTTCCGATTTACCTGTTTTTGTGGACAATACCTCACGCCCCGACCACGTCTCGAGGCCCCGAGTCGGATCATGTCCAAAAAAATTTTAGGGCCTCCTTAGGCCAAATGACGCGCTTTGGAACCTTAACATGCCCCAAAATCGGGTACCTGATACCTTCCAATCCCACCTCCGTAATTCCGACCAATACCGATAACCGAGTCAGGAGGCCATTTAGAGACTCTTTTGAGGCTTGAAGCCCCCCAAATTCTACAGAGACCCTATTGGGAAAGAACCCGTCAAAAAAAATCACCCTGCCCGAAAATGTTCCGATTTACCCGTTTTCGTGGACTACTCACGCCTCGGCTACGTCCCAAGGCCCGGAGTCGGATCTTGCCCAAAATTTTATTAGGGCCTCCTTGGGCCATATGAGACCCTTTGGAAACTTAACATGCCCCAAAATTGGGCACCGGATGCCTTCCAATCCCACCTCCGTAATTCAGACAAATACTGATAAGCGACTCTAGAAGCCATTTGGAGGCCCTTTTGGGACCCTCGGGAAGGCACCCGTCAAAAAATATCACCGTGCCCGAAAATGTTTCGATTTACCCGTTTTGGTGGCCTATTATTCACGCCCCGGCCACGTCTTGAGGCCCGGATTCGGATCATGCCCAAAAAAAATTCACGGCCATATGAGGCCCTGTGGAACCTTATAATGCCCCAAAACCGGGCACCGGATGCCTTCCAATCCCACCTCCGTAATTCCGACCAATACCGATAACCGACTCGAGAGACCATTTAGAGGCCCTTTTGGGGCTTGAAGCCCCCTAAAATTTACAGAGACCCTATTGGGACCCCCGGGAAGGCACCCGTCAAAAAATATCACCCTGCCCAAAAATGTTCCAATTTACCCGTTTTTGTGGACTAACTCACGCCCCGGCCACGTCTCGAGGCCCGGAGTCGGATCATGTCCAAAAATATATTAGGGCCTCCTTGGGCCAAATGACGCCCTTTGGAACCTTAACATGCCGAAAATCGGGTACCGGATACCTTCCAATCCCACCTCCGTAATTCCGACCAATATCGATAACGAATCGGGAGGCCATTTAGAGACTCTTTTGGGGCTTGAAGCCCTCAAAAATCTACAGAGACCCTATTGGGATCGCAGGGAAAGAACACGTCAAAAAAAATCACCCTGTCCGAAAATGTTCCGATTTACCCGTTTTTGTGGAGTATTACTCACGCCGCGGCCACGTCCCGGGGCCTGGTGTCGGATCTTGACCAAAATTTTTAAGGGCGTCCTTGGGCCATATGAGGCCCTTTGGAACCTTAACATGGCAAAAAACCGGGCACCGGATGCCTTCCAATCCCACCTCCGTAATTCCGACCAATACCGAATACCGACTCGGGAGGCCATTTAGAGGCCCTTTTAGGGCTTGAAGCACCCCAAAATATACAGAGACCCTAATGGGACCCCCGGGAAGGCACCTTTCAAAAAAAATTACCCTGCCCAAAAATGTTCCGGTTTACACGTTTTCATGGACTATTACTCACGCCTCGGCCACGTCCCGGGGCCTGGAGTCAGATCATGCCCAAAAAATTTTTGGGCCTCCTTGGGCCAAACGACGCACTTTGGAACCTTAACATGCCCCAAAATCAGGTACCGGATACCTTCCAATCCCACCTCCGTAATTCCGACCAATATCGATAACCGACTCGGGGGGCCATTTAGAGGCCCTTTTGGGGCTTGAAGTCCCCCCAAAATCTATAGAGACCCTATTGGGATCGCAGGGAAGGAACCAGTCAAAAAAAATCAGCCTGCCCGAAAATGTTCCGATTTACCTGTTTTCGTGGACTATTACTCACGCCTCGGCCACGTCCTAGGGCCCGGAGTCGGATCTTGCCCAAAATTTTATTAGGGCCTCCTTGGGCCATGTGAGGCCCTTTGGAACCTTAACATGCCTCAAAATTGGGCACCGGATGCCTTCCAATCCCACCTCCGTAATTCAGACCAATACTGATAACCGACTCTGGAAGCCATTTGGAGGCCCTTTTGGGATCCTCGGGAAGGCACCCGTCAAAAAATATCACCTTGTCCGAAAATGTTCCGATTTACCCGTTTTGGTGGACTATTACTCACGCCCCGGCCACGTCTTGAGGCCCGGATTCGGATCATGCCCAAAAAAAATTCACGGCCATATGAGGCCCTTTGGAACCTTATAATGCCCCTAAACCGGGCACTGGATGCCTTCCAATCCCACCTCCGTAATTCCGACCAAAACCGATAACCGACTCGGGAGGCCATTTAGAGGCCCTTTTGGGGCTTGAAGCCCCCTAAAATTTAAAGATACCCTATTGGGACCCCCGGGAAGGCACCCGTCAAAAAATATCACCATGCCCAAAAATGTTCCGATTTACCCGTTTTTGTGGACTATTACTCACGCCCCGGCCACGTCTCGAGGCCCGGAGTCGGATCATGTCCAAAAATATTTTAGGGCCTCCTTGGGCCAAATGACGCCCTTTGGAACCTTAACATGCCGAAAATCGGGTACCGGATACCTTCCAATCCCACCTCCGTAATTCCGACCAATATCGATAACCGACTCGGGAGGCCATTTAGAGACTCTTTTGGGGCTTGAAGCCCCCCAAAATTTACAGAGACCCTATGGGGACCCCCGGGAAGGCACATGTGAAAAAAAATTACCCTGCCCAAAAATGTTCCGATTTACCCGTTTTTGTGGACTATTACTCACGCCCCGGCCACGTCCCGGGGCACGGAATCGGATCATGCCCGAAATTTTTGTAGGGCGTCCTTGGGCCATATGAGGCTCTTTGGAACCTTAACATGACCAAAAATCGGGCACCGGATGCCTTCCAATCCCACCTCCCTAATTTCGACCAATACCGATAACCGACACGGGAGGCCATTTAGAGGCCCTTTTGGGGCTTGAAGCCTCCCAAAATTTACAGAGACCCTAGAGGGACCCCCGGGAAAGCACCCGTGCCCGAAAATGTCCCGATTTACCCGTTTTCGTTGACTATTACCCACGCCCCGGCTACGTCCCGAGGCCTGCATTCGGATCTTGCCCAAATTTTAGGGCCTCCTTGGCCTATATGAGGCCCTTTGGAACCTTAACATGCCCTGAAACCAGGCACCAGATGCCTTCCAATCCCACCTCCGTAGTTCCGACCAATACCGATAACTGACTCGGGAGGCTATTTAGAGGCCCTTTTGGGGCTTGAAGCCCCCCAAAATTTACAGAGGTCCTATTGGGACCCCCGGAAAGGCACCCTTCACAAAAAATATCCCAACCCGAAAATGTTCTTATTTACCCGTTTCGTGCACTATTACTCACGCCCCGGCCACTTCCCGTTGCTCGGAGTCGGATGTTGCCCAAAATTATTTTAGGTCCTCCTTGGGCCATATGAGGCCCTTTGGAACCTTAACATGCCCCAAAACCGGGCACCGGATGCCTTCCAATCCCACCTCCGTAATTCTGACCAATTCCGATGACCGACTCGGGAGGCCATTAGAGGACCTTTTGGGGATTGAAGCCCCCCAAAAATTACAGAGACCCTAGAGGGACCCCCGGGAAGGCACCCGTCAAATAAAATCACCCTGCCCGAAAATGTCCCGATTTACCTGTTTTCGTGGACTTTTATTAAAACGACCATAGGTAACCTATTTATACTAGTCCGTTTCCTAGTATGATAAGGAAACCTAAATTCTATCTAGAAAGCAAAATAAATCTTAATCCCTAAAATGAAGGGGAAGATAGAGATAAACATAAGTAAAGATAGCTAATAAGAATGATAGGATTTTCGGCCCTTCTCATCTTATTCACACGCCTAATACGTACCATTTTCCCCAAAATCTATCCTAAACACAATAGAAATTAGAACTCTACTAGGACTTTTACAATAACCCAAAATAATCATAATTCGGCCATCATGGACTGTATTTATTACATGAATAAAATGACTCAACAAAAGCAAATAAAAGACTACATATGAACGCCCCATATTAGCCATCTCAAGCTAGTTCATCCTCCAAAGCCATCATAGTCACAAAAGAACCATTAGCCTTGAGCTTGAATCCAAAGGTCTCAAGAACCAAGCAAATAGGCTCATCTCCAATGGTTGACTTTGATCCTTGACTCATGTCACTGTATGAGGTGGTTTTTAGTCACATAGGCTCCTTATTGGCACTCGTTCACGTTGATGGAAAAAAAGGGTTTCAAAACAAAGTTTCAGATTGAGACGAAATTTTATGGTAGGTTTCAATGAACAAAAAAATTGGGAGAACCAAATTTGGGGCATAAACAACGCCGTATGAGGTGGTTTTTAGTCACATAGGCTCGTTATTGACACTCGGTTCACATTGATTGGAAAAAGGGTTTCAAAACAACATTTTCAGATTGCGATGAAATTTTGGTGGTAGGTTTTCAATGACATAAAAAAAATATGGAATACAAAATTTGGGGCATTAACGACGCCGTATGAGGTGGTGTTTAGTCACATAGGCTCCTTATTGGCACTCGGTTTACGTTGATGGAAAAAAGGGTTTCATAACAAAGTTTTCAGATTGAGATGAAATTTTTGTGGTAGGTTTCAATGACCAAAAAAATAGGAAATATTAAATTTGGGGCATAAACAACGCCATATGAGGTGGTTTTTAGTCACATAGGCTCCTTCTTAGATTTGGTTCACGTTTATGGAAAAAAAGGTTTTCTAAACAAGGTTTTCAGAACGAGACGAAATTTTGCGGGTAGGTTTAAATGACCAAAAAAATAGGGAATACCAAATTTGAGCCATAAACGACGCCGTATGAGGTGGTTTTTAAGTCACATAGGCTCCTTATTGGCACTCGGTTCACGTTGATGGAAAAAAAGGGTTTCAAAACAAAGTTTTCAGATTGAGATGAAATTTTGGTGCTAGGTTTCATTGACCAATAAAATAGGGAATACCAAATTTGGGGCTAAAACAACGCCGTATGAGGTGGTTTTTAGTCACATAGGCTCTTTATTGGCACTCGGTTCACGTTGATGGAAAAAAAGGGTTTCAAAACAAAGTTTTCAGATTGAGACGAAATTTTGGTGGTAAGTTTCAATGACCAAAAAAAATAGAAAATACCAAATTTGGGGCATAAACAACACCGTATGAGGTGGTTTTTAGTCACATAGGCTCGTTATTGACACTCGGTTCACGTTGATAGAAAAAAGGGTGTCAAAACAACGTTTTCAGATTGAGACGAAATTTTGCTGGTAGGTTTAAATGACCAAAAAATAGGGAATACCAAATTTGAGCCATAAACGACGCTGTATGAGGTGGTTTTTAGTCACATATGTTCCTTATTGGCACTCGGTTCACGTTGATGAAAAAAAAGGGTTTCAAAACAAAGTTTTCAGATTGAGACGAAATTATGGTGATAGGTTTCATTGACCAAAAAATAGGGAATACCAAATTTGGCCCATAAACGACGCCGTATGAGGTGGTTTTTAGTCACATAGGCTCCTTATAGGCACTCGGTTCACGTTGATGGAAAAAAGGGTTTCGAAACAAAGTTTTCAGATTGAGACGAAATTTTAATGGTAGCTTTCAATGACCAAAAAAATAGGGAATACCAAATTTGGGGCATAAACGACGCCGTATGAGGTGGTTTTTAGTCACATAGGCTCCTTATTGGTACTCGGTTTACGTTGATGGAAAAAAGGGTTTCAAAACAATGTTATCAGATTGAGGCGAAATTTAGGTGGTAGGTTTCAATAAACAAAAAAATAGGGAATACCAAATTTTGGGCATAAACGACGCCGTATGTGGTGGTTTTTAGTCACATAGGCTCCTTCTTGGCACTCGGTTTACGTTGATGGAAAAAAGGGTTTCAAAAAAAGGTTTTCAGATTGAGACGAAATTTTGCAGGTAGGTTTAAATGAAAAAAAAATAGGGTTTTTCCAAATTTGAGCCATAAACCATACCGAATGAGGTGGTTTTTAGTCACATAGGCTCTTTATTGGAGCTCGGTTCACGTTGATGGAAAAATAGGGTTTCAAAAAAAAGTTTTCAGATTGAGACGAAATTATTGTGATAGGTTTCATTGACCAAAAAAATAGGGAATACCAAATTTGGCCATAAACGACGCCGTATGAGGTGGTTTTTAGTCACATAGACTCTTTACTGGCACTCGGTTCATGTTGATGGAAAAAAGGGTTTCAAAACAATGTTTTCAGATTGAGACGAAATTTTGTTGGTAGGTTTCAATGACTAAAAAATTAGGGAATACCAAATTTGGGGCATAAACGATGCCGTATGAGGTGGTTTTTAGTCACATAGGCTCCTTATTGGCACTCGGTTTACGTTGATGGAAAATAGGGTTTAAAAAAAAGTTTTCAGATTGAGGCAAAATTTTGCTGGTAGGTTTAAATGACCAAAAAAATAGGGAATACCAAATTTAAGCCATAAACCATACCGAATGAGGTGGTTTTTAGTCACATAGGCTCCTTATTGGAGCTCGGTTCACGTTGATGGAAAAATAGGGTTTCAAAACAAAGTTTTCAGATTGAGAGAAATTATTGTGATAGGTTTCATTGACCAAAAAAATAGGGAATACCAAATTTGGGCCATAAACGACGCCGTATGAGGTGGTTTTTAGTCACATAGGCTCCTTATTGGCACTCGGTTCACGTTGATGGAAACATAGGGTTTCAAAACAGTTTTCAGATTGATACGAAATTATTGTGATAGGTTTCATTGACCAAAAAAATAGGGAATACCAAATTTGGGCCATAAACGACGCCGTATGAGGTGGTTTTTAGTCACATAGGCTCCTTATTGGCACTCGGTTCACGTTGATGGAAAAATAGGGTTTCAAAACAGTTTTCAGATTGTGACGAAATTATTGTGATAGGTTCATTGACCAAAAAAATAGGGAATACCAAATTTGAGCCATAAACGACACCGTATGAGGTGGTTTTTAGTCACATAGGCTCCTTATTGGCACTCGATTCACCTTGATGGCAAAAAAGGGTTTCAAAACAAAGTTTTCAGATTGAGGCGAAATTTTGGTGGTAGGTTTCATTGACCAAATAAATAGGGAATACCAAATTTGGGGCAAAAACAACGCCGTATGAGGTGGTTTTTAGTCACATAGGCTCTTTATTTGCACTCGGTTCACGTTGATGGAAAAAAAGGGTTACACAATAAAGTTTTCAGATTGAGACGAAATTTTGGATGTAGGTTTGGATGACAAAAAAACTAGGGAATACAAAATTTGAGCCATAAACGACGCCGTATGAGGTGGTTTTTAGTCACATAGGCTCTATATTGGCACTCAGTTCACGTTGATGGAAAAAAGGGTTTCAAAACAAAGTTTTCAGATTGAGACGAAATTTTGGTGGTAGGTTTCAAAGACCAAAAAAATAAAAAAAAACCAAATTTGGGGCAAAAACAACACCGTATGAGGTGGTTTTTAGTCACATAGGCTCCTTATTGACACTCGTTCACGTTGATGGAAAAAAGGGTTTCAAAACAAAGTTTCAGATTGAGAATAAATTTTGATGGTAGGTTTCAATGACCAAAAAATAGGAAATACCAAATTTGGAGCATAAACAACGCCGTATGAGGTGGTTTTTAGTCACATAGGCTCGTTATTGACACTCGGTTCACGTTGATTGAAAAGAGGGTTTCAAAACAACGTTTTCAGATTGCGATGGAATTTTGGTGGTAGGTTTTCAATGACATAAAAAATTAGAGAATACCAATTTTGGGGCAAAAATGACGCCATATGAGGTGGTTTTTAGTCACATGGTCTCCTTATTGGTACTCGGTTTACGTTGATGGAAAACAATGGTTTCAAAACAAAGTTTTCAGATTCAGGCGAAATTTAGGTGGTAGGTTTCAATGACCAAAAAAATAGGGAATACCAAATTTGGGGCATAAACGACGCCATATGAGGTGGTTTTTAGTCACATAGGCTCCTTATTGGCACTCGTCGTTGATGGAAAAAAAGGGTTTCAAAACAAAGTTTCAGATTGAGACGAAATTTTGGTGGTAGGTTTCATTGACCAAAAAAAATAGGGAATACCAAATTTAGGGGAAAAACAACGCCGTATGAGGTGGTTTTTAGTCACATAGGCTCCTTATTGGCACTCGTTCACGTTGACGGAAAAAAAGGGTTTCAAAACAAAGTTTCAGATTGAGACGAAATTTTGGTGGTAGATTTCAATGACCAAAAAACTGGGGAATACCAAATTTGGGGCATAAACAACGCCGTATGAGGTGGTTTTTAGTCACATAGGCTCGTTATTTACACTCGGTTCACGTTGATTGAAAAAAGGGTTTCAAAACAAGGATTTCAAATTGAGACGAAATTTTGCTGGTAGGTTTAAAGGACCAAAAAAATAGGGAATACCAAATTTGAGCCATAAACGACGCCGAATGAGGTGGTTTTTAGTCACATAGGCTCCTTATTGGAACTCGGTTCACGTTGATGATGCAGGAGCATCCATGATCAATCCAAGTCTCCTAGCAAAGAGTCATCAAGAAGAGATTAAGGTGAAAGAGATTCAGCTCATTAGCTTACTTAATCCAATTTCGAACAAGCAAGTACTTCGAATTGTTAATTAAGCTTAACACCTTCTTAATCTATTTTAAGCCTTGTTGATTAATGCTTATGATCATCTTAACATCATAAAGTATTAGTAATCAAGCTTGAATTATGATTAAATAGCTTAATTAATTAGTTC
Organism: Patellifolia procumbens; assembly: GCA_947645195.1. Taxonomy (NCBI): domain Eukaryota; kingdom Viridiplantae; phylum Streptophyta; class Magnoliopsida; order Caryophyllales; family Amaranthaceae; genus Patellifolia; species Patellifolia procumbens. The sequence goes on along the minus strand of CANSGD010001498.1, from coordinate 242,695 downwards.
TAAGTCATTAAAGTAAGCTTAGTGAAACTGTTTTGGAAGAAAAGATTTTATACGGTTGGTTTAGGTAACGTTTTGAGCATGTTTTTGAGCTTTATTCTTGGCTAAGGCAACCATACATGACTCACCTGTGTGCTTATATACATCACCAACAAGCATGTGAAGAGTTGGAGGCAAGAATCAATAGGAAATGAGAGCTTCATGAAGAAGTATCCAAAACCGCAGCCTTCCAGCGTCTTTCTGGGCTCCACTTCTTCAGTTCTGGGCAGCCGCTTTTTCTAAGCTTTTGGAGCTGATTTTTTTGAGGATATTTTCCTTAGAATGTCTATTTTATTACCTTAGTTTCCTTTTTGCAGTAGGATATTTTCGTTTCTCAGAATATCCTAATCATTGCACCTAGGTACTGAAAACTGGCCCATATTTTGTAATACTTTAAGATCGCTTTTGTTACCTAAGCAAAACATCACCAAATGACGTGAATTTTTGGTATGTTGCTGCTTTATATGTTAGGATTGTAATGTAAGAAGTTTCATTATAATTTGTTGAATGCTTTAAGAGTTATACTCATTTCTTTGAGCTGTGCGCTTAGAGTAAAAACTGGACAAGTTTGTCCTAATTCAACTCTTTGAGTTAATTAGCTAACTAACGTAGATTAGTTACTAATTTAACAAAGCAAGGTTGCACCAAGAGTTCTTCTTTGACATTGGTGGCCTAGTTTGGTGGTTCTAAGGCTAGTGAAAGTGGTGGTTGTTGGTACTGTTCCAACAAGGCTTGATGCAAAACTGATTCTTCGGTTCTTAACCAACGAATGCTCTTGCTTATGAAATGCTTTATGCATCATTTGGTATCAGAGCTTTGGTTAGTTTAAGAGCATTCTTTTAACCCTCTAATCATCCTTTAATCATTTCCTAAACTCATACACTTATTCCCCCCAAAACCGAAACCAATTCTAAGCCCAAACACATTTCTTTTCTTCTCTTTTCACCTCTAATCTTTGATACAATCTCGTGGTTGTTAAAATGAGTGGTAATGAAGATCCAAATCAGTTTAAAAGGGGCATGACATTGAATGAAGCAAGGCTAGTTGGCCTTGAGAATCAAATGGCTACAATTAGTGAGCAAATGGCAAATCTCATGGAAGCCTTTCGAAGTTCTAGTGTTGGAATTCGAAGAGAAGTTCATGAAAGGAGGCACTTTGAAGATGAGGATGAGGTTGTTTATGACTCTAGTGAAGAAGTGCAATCACAAACTTCTAATCAAAGAAGGAGGCCACGAAAACAAGATGAATTTCGAGACATCAAGTTAGATGTTCCAGAGTTTGATGGAAACCTTAATCCTGATGCTTACTTGGAATGGGTTTCGAGATGTAATAGGATTTTCGAGCTAAAGGAGTATGATGATTCGAAATCTTTCAAGTTGGCTATCACTAAGCTAAAGGGTTATGCATCCCTTTGGTCGGAAAACGTTGCTCTTGCTAGAGAAAGGAAGCATAAGCCGAAAATCAAGAGTTGGAAGAAACTGAAAAAGAAGATGGAAGCTAAGTTTCTCCCCTCCACTTACACTCTTGATTTATATAACCAACTTTCTGATTTGTCTCAAGGTACCAAGAATGTCGAGACATACATCCATGAATATGAGAAGTTGATGATGAAATTGGATGTTCAAGAAAGGGAAGAGCAGACCATGGCTCGTTTTGTGAAGGGCCTAGATCGTGACATTCAAAAGAATCTTGAGCTTCAATCTTATTCTACTTTAGATGAACTTTTCAGGTTGGCTCTTAAGGTGGAAAAGCATCAAAAAGACAAGAAGAAGAAGGTATTTAGCAAAGGAACTTCTTATGCTAAAGGAGGTTCTAGTTCGTATGTAAAGCCTACTTCGACATCTCCATTTACACCTAAAAATGAAGCTGGTTCGAAATTTCTTGATAAAGGGAAGAAAGTTGCTGAAAGTTCTTCCAAGAAGGATGATGTCAAATGTTTTAAGTGTCATGGTTATGGTCATTATCAAGCACAATGCCCAAACAGAAGGGTAATGACCTTACTAGACATTAAAAACATAGAAGATGCCCTTAAAGATCAAGAGGATCACGAAAAAGAATCTGAAAAGGAGGATGAATGCAATGAAGATGTTCTTGTTGATGAAGTGGAAGGAGATGATCATCTTAGCTTGGTTCTAAGGAGGGTCCTTCACTCCAAAGAAGCCGAAGCTATACCATCTCAACGAGACAGACAAAATGCTTAATCAAGGGCAAGATTTGTTCCATGATTATTGATGGTGGGAGTTGCACTAATGTAGCTTCGAGTTCTATGGTGGAGAAGCTCAATCATCCTACCTTCAGTCATCCTAAACCATATAAGCTTCATTGGATTAATGATGGTAACTGTGTGGAGGTAACAAAACAAGCTTTAATTAGCTTCTCTTTTGGTGATTCGTATAATGATAAGGTTTTATGTGATGTGGTGCCTATGAATGCATGTCATATTCTCTTAGGGAGGCCGTGGCAATCTGATAAGGAAACCTTACATAATGGTAGGACTAATACATACACTTTCATGCATGAAAACAAGAAAATTATACTTAGTCCTAGCAGAAAGGGTCCGAATTTACCTAAGAAAGAAACCTCCAATTCGAAAGCTAAAAATCAGAAATCCTTAATTCTCCAAAAATATCAAGTTGATAAGGCCATTGAAAAGGGGAAGGAAATGTACTTGTTGTTGTTATTTGCTGCAAATGATGAAAATACTAGTGAATTACATGATTGGGTTAAACCATTAGTGAACGATTTTAGTGATATTTTTCCCGAGGATCTTCCATATGGTTTACCACCTAGTAGGGGTATTGAGCATCAAATTGACTTAGTTCTTGGAGCACCATTACCTAACAAGGCAGCTTATAGATGTAATCCTGAAGAAGCTAAAGAGTTGCAAAAACATATTACTGAATTGTTAGCTAAGGGGTTTGTGCATGAAAGTCTTAGTCCATGTGTTGTTCCTGTTATTTTGGTTCCAAAGAAGGATGGAACTATGCGTATGTGTGTAGATTGCAGGGCTATAAACAACATTACCATCAAGTATAGGTATCCTATTCCTAGGCTTGATGATTTTCTCGATGAATTACATGGTGCTACTATATTCTCCAAGATAGATTTGCGTAGTGGTTATCATCAGATTCGAATCAAGGAAGGGGATGAATGGAAAACAGCCTTTAAGACTAAGAGTGGGTTATATGAGTGGCGTGTTATGCCTTTTGGTTTAACTAATGCTCCTAGCACTTTCATGAGGCTCATGCATGAGGTACTTCGTCCCTTCATTGGTTCATTTGTTGTGGTTTATTTTGATGATATTCTTGTGTATAGCAACAATGAACAGGATCATCTTATTCATCTGAAGAAGGTTTTCCTTAAGCTAAGGGAAAAGAAGCTATATGCAAAGATGGAGAAGTGTGAATTCTTCACTTCTAGTGTGTCTTTTCTTGGCTTCATTATTTCATCTCAGGGTATTTCTATGGATGAATCCAAGGTGGAGGCAATCAAATCATGGCCGATTCCAAAGTCCATCACAGAAGTTCGAAGTTTTCATGGATTGGCATCTTTTTACAGGAGATTCATCAGAGGTTTTAGTACTATTTTGGCTCCACTGACCGAATGTATCAAAGGGGGTTCTTTCACTTGGACTCCAACAGCTCAGGAAGCATTTGATCAGTTGAAAAGCAAGCTTTGTGAGGCGCCTGTTCTAGCCTTACCAGATTTCAAGAAAGTGTTTGAAGTGGAATGTGATGCAAGTGGCGTAGGGATTGGAGCTGTTTTACAACAAGGAGGGCGTCCCATAGCCTATTTCAGTGAGAAGCTAAATCATGCCAAGCTCAACTACAGCACCTATGATAAAGAGTTCTATGCTATTGTTCGTGCTTTGACTTATTGGACTCATTATCTTAGGCCAGCTCAGTTTGTGTTGCATTCAGATCATCAAGCTTTGAAGTACATTAATGGACAACATAAGCTCAGTTCACGGCATGCTAAATGGGTGGAGTTCCTTCAATCCTTTGATTTTGTTTTAAAGTATAAAACTGGAGTTTCTAATGTGGTTGCAGATGCATTATCTAGGAGGCATTCTATGCTTTCTCTAATGGAGGCTCGAGTTCTTGGCTTCACTCATATTAAGGAGCTTTATTATGATGATCCAGATTTTTCACCATTAATAGAAGCATGCAAGGATGATTCTCATGGAGCTTTTTCGATTCTAGATGGTTTTCTCTTCCGAAACAATAAGCTTTGTATCCCTAAGTGCTCACTAAGGGATTTGCTCATCAAGGAGGTTCATGGAGGAGGCCTAGCAGGACATTTTGGTATTAACAAAACTGTGGATGTTTTGCAAGAACACTTTTATTGGCCAAAACTTGAAGGTGATGTTCACTCAGTTCTAGCTCGATGTTCTACATGTCAAAAGGCCAAGAGTTCTTTTCATCAAGGGCTCTATACTCCACTTCCAGTTCCTAATCAACCATGGGAAGATGTTAGTATGGATTTCATTGTAGCTTTGCCTAGGACTCAAAGGCAAAGAGATGCTATTATGGTGGTGGTGGATCGATTCTCAAAGATGGCTCATTTCATTGCTTGCAACAAAACGGATGATGCAATTCATGTAGCTGATTTGTACTTCAAGGAGATCATTAGATTACATGGTGTACCGAGAACTATTGTTTCTGATAAGGATGTTAAGTTCCTCAGTTTCTTTTGGAAGACTTTATGGAAGCTCCTAGGTACTAAGCTCCTCTTTAGTACCACGGCGCATCCACAAACTGATGGTCAAATGGAGGTGACAAACAGGACACTTACTACTCTCCTCAGGACTCTAGTCAACAAGTCACAGAAAGATTGGGATCTAAAGCTAGCACATGCAGAATTTGCTTATAACAGATCACCTACATATGCCACGAAGTGCTCTCCATTTCAAGTGAACTATGGGGTTAATCCTTTAAGCCCCATTGATTTACTACCTATTCCAGTTGAAGTAGGGCAAAGCAAAGATGCAGAAGACAAGGCAAAAGAGATGAAGAAGCTTCACCAACAGATTAGAGCACGCATTGAGAAGGTTAATGAAGCTTACAAGGTCCGAGCAAACAAGCATCGAAAGGAGGTCATTTACAAGCCCGGGGACTTGGTATGGTTGCACCTAAGGAAGGAACGATTTCCATCAAGAAGGAAGAACAAGCTGATGCCAAGGAGTGATGGTCCATTTAGGGTGCTTGAGAAGATCAATAACAATGCATACAAGATAAAACTACCAAGTGAGATGGGCAACATTTCGGCCACCTTCAATGTGGGTGATTTAGCTCCATATTTAGAAGAAGATTTCGAGTTGCAAGAAGACTTCTCCAAACCGGGGGAGAATGATGCAGGAGCATCCATGATCAATCCAAGTCTCCTAGCAAAGAGTCATCAAGAAGAGATTAAGGTGAAGGAGATTCAATTCATTAGCTTACTAAATCCCATTTCGAACAAGCAAGTACTTCGAATTGATTATTAAGCTTAACACCTTCTTAATCTATTTTAAGCCTTGTTGATTAATGCTTATGATCATCTTAACATCATAAAGTATTAGTAACCAAGCTTGAATTATGATTAAATAGATTAATTAATTAGTTTTAAGTCATTAAAGTAAGCATAGTGAAACTGTTTTGGAAGATCAGTTTTGTACGGTTGGTTTAAGGGGTGTTTTGAGCATGTTTATGACCTTTATTCCTGGCTAAGGCAACCATACATGACTCACCTGTGTGCTTACCTACATCACCAACAAGCATGTGAAGATTGGTGATATGAATATGGCTCTATGAAAGCAACATTCAAGTGTACTCCAATGCAAAGGAACCTAGATATTTTAAAGTCCGAATTTTTATGTGTTTTGTAGCTAAAGTTTGTATCTTTATGTGTTTACGGGATATGGAAATTAAATCAATCACTCCTGAAAGATTTAATTAACTTTCAATCTCACTTAAACCACTCCTGGAATTAAGTAGATTAATCACTCAATAATTAACACTCCTAAATATTATCAAATGGCACGAATTTAATTGACAAACAATTAAGCTCGAAAATATGACTCAAAGTTCTTTGTATTTTCTGAATAAAAAACGGCTTACATAGTCCCCTATTTATACTAGTACACTCTAGTATGATAAGGAACCCTAACTCTATCTAAAAAGCAAGATAAAACTAAATCCCTAAAATGAAGGGAAAGATAGAGATAGAGTTAAGCAAGGATAAGCACCTAAGGAAAATGATAGGCATTCGGCCTTATCACCTTTCCACACGCCTACTTATCTTGTTTACTCTAAACATCAATCCTAATCCCAATAGGATTTGGAAACCTACTAGAATCTACATAACCAACCGAATTAACCATAATTTCGGCCCTAATGTAGTTTTTATTACATGAATAAAAATGACTCAACAAAAGCAAATAGAATACTCTATAAGACTACATATGGACGCCCCATATTAGCCATTTCAAGCTAGTTCTTCTTCCCAAGCTAACATAGTCACAAAAGATCCATTGGCCTTGAGCTTGAATCCAAAGGTCTCAAGAACCAAGCAAATAGGCTCATCTCCAATGGTTGACTTTGGCTCTTGACTCATGTCAGTTGGAGGCAAGAATCAATAGGAATTGAAAGCTTCATCCAAAGGTATCCAAAACCGCAGCTCTGTGGCGTCTTTCTGGGTCCCATTTCATCAGTTCTGGGCAGCCACTTTTTTTAAGCTTTTGGGGCTGAATTTTTGAGGATATTTTTCTTAGAATGTCTATTTTATTACCTTAGTTTCCTTTTTGCAGTAGGATATTTTCGTTTCTTAGAATATCCTAATCATTGCACCTAGGTACTGAAAACTGGCCCAGATTTTGTAATATTTTAAGATAGCTTTTGTTACCTAAGCAAAACATCACCAAATGACGTGAATTTTTGGTATGTTGCTGCTTTATATGTTAGGATTGTAATGTAAGAAGTTTCATTAGACTTTGTTGAATGAATTAAGAGTTATACTCCTTTCTTTGAGCTGTGCGCTTAGAGTAAAAACTGGACAGTTTGTCTTAAATCAAGTCTTTGAGTTAATTAGCTAACTAACGTAGATTAGTTACTAATTTAACAAAGCAAGGTTGTACCAAGAGCTCTTCTTTGACATTGGTGGCCTAGTTTGGTGGTTCTAAGGCTAGTGAAAGTGGTGGTTGTTGGCACGGTTCCAACAAGGCTTGATGCAAAACTGTTTCTTCGGTTCTTAACCAACGAATGCTCTTGATTATGAAATGCTATATGCATCAGTAGGTTTAAATGACCAAAAAAAATAGGGAATACCAAATTTGAGCCATAAACATAGGGAATACCAATTTTGGGGCATACACGACGCCATATGAGGTGGTTTTTAGTCACATAGGCTGCTTATCGGCACTCGGTTTACGTTGATGAAAAAAAAAGGGTTTCAAAACAAAGTTTCAAAATGAGGAGAAATTTAGGTGGTAGGTTTCAATGACCAAAAAAATAGGGAATACCAAATTTGGGGCAAAAACAACGTCGTATGAGTTGGTTTTTAGTCACATAGGCTCTTTATTGGCACTCGGTTCACGTTGATGGAAAAAAAGGGTTTCAAAACAAAGTTTTCAGATTGAGACGAAATTTTGCTGGTAGGTTTAAATGACCAAAAAAATAGGGAATACCAAATTTGAGCCATAAACGACGCCGTATGAGGTGGTTTTTAGTCAAATACGCTCCTTATAGGCACTCGGTTCACGTTGATGGAAAAATAGGGTTTTAAAACAAAGTTTTCAGATTGAGATGAAATTTTGGTGGTAGGTTTCAATGACCAAAAAAATAGGAAATACCAAATTTGGGGCATAAACAAAAACATCGTATGAGGTGGTCTTTAGTCACATAGGTTCATTATTGACACTCAGTTCACGTTGATTGAAAAAGAGGGTTTCAAAACAACGTTTTCAGATTGCGATGAAATTTTGGTGGTAGTTTTTCAATGACATAAAAAAATAGGGAATACCAAATTTGGGGCATAAACAACGCCGTATGAGGTGGTTTTTAGTCACATAGGCTCCTTATTGGCACTCGGTTTACGTTGATGGAAAAAAGGGTTTCAAAAAAAGGTTTTCAGATTGAGACGAAATTTTGCTGGTTGGTTTAAATGACCAAAAAATTAGGGAATACCAAATTTGAGCCATAAACCATGCCGATTCAGGTGGTTTTTAGTCACATACGCTCCTTATTGGAGCTCGGTTCACGTTGATGGAAAAATTGGGTTTCAAAACAAAATTTTCAGATTGAGACGAAATTTTGATGGTAGGTTTCATTGACCAAAAAAATAGAGAATACCATATTTGGGGCAAAAACAACGCCGTATGAGGTGGTTTTTAGTCACATAGGCTCCTTATTGGCACTCGTTCACGTCGATGGAAAAAAAGGGTTTCTAAACAAAGTTTCAGATTGAGACAAAATTTTGGTGGTATGTTTCAATGACCAAAAAAATAGGGAATACCAAATTTGGGGCATAAACAATGCCGTATGAGGTGGTTTTTAGTCACATAGGCTCGTTATTGACACTCGGTTCACGTTGATTGAAAAAAGTGTTTCAAAACAAGGATTTCAAATTGAGACGAAATTTTGCTGGTAGGTTTAAATGACCAAAAAAATAGGGAATACCAAATTTGAGCCGTAAACGACGCCTTATGAGGTGTGATGCATATAGCATTTCATAATCAAGAGCATTCGTTGGTTAAGAACCGAAGAAACAGTTTTACATCAAGCCTTGTTGGAACCGTGCCACTACCACTACTTTCACTAGCCTTAGAACCACCAAACTAGGCCACCAATGTCAAGAAGAGCTCTTGGTGCAACCTTGCTTTGTTAAATTAGTAACTAATCTACGTTAGTTGGCTAATTAACTCAAAGACTTTATTAAGGACAAGCTGTCCAGTTTTAACTCCAAGCACACAACTCAAAGAAAGGAGTATAACTTCCAATTCATTCAACATAGTCTAATGAATCTTTTTTCCATACAATCCTAACATATTAAGCAGCATTATACCAAAAATTCACGTCATTTGGTGATGCCTTGCTTAGGTAACAAAAGCTAACTTAAAATATTAGAAAATCTGGGCCAGTTTTCAGTACCTAGGTGCAATGATCAGGATATTCTGAGAAACGAAAATTTCCTACTGCAAAAGGAAACTAAGGTATTAAAATAGACTTCCTAATGAAAATATCCTGAAAAATTCAGCTCCAAAAGCTTAAAAAAGTCGTTGCCCAGAACTGAGGAAATGGACCCCAGAAAGACGCCAGTCAGCTGCGGTTTTGGATACCTCTTGATGAAGCTTTCATTTCCTATTGATTCTTGCCTATGATTCTTGCCATTCTTGTTGGTGATGTAAGTAAGCACACAGGTGAGTCATGTATGGTTGCCTTAACCCAGAATAAAGCTCAAAAACATGCTCAAAACAAGCATTAAACCAACCGAACTAAAAATGTTCTTCCAAAACAGGTTCATTAGGCTTACTTTAATGACTTAGAACTAATTAATTAAGCTATTTAATCATAATTCTGATGCATAAAGCATTTCATAAACAAGAGCATTCGTTGGTTAAGAACCGAAGAATCAGTTTTGCTTCAAGCCTTGTTGGAACCGTACCAACAACCACCACTTTCACTAACCTTAGAACCACCAAACTAGGCCACCAATGTCAAAAAAGAACTCTTGGTGCAACCTTGCTTTGTTAAATTAGTAACTAATCTACGTTAGTTAGCTAATTAACTCAAAGACTTGGATTAGGACAAACTGTCCAGTTTTGCTCTAAGCGCACAGCTCAAAGAAATGAGTATAACTCTTAATTCATTCAACAAACTCTAATGAAACTTCTTGCATTACAAACCTAACATATAAAGCAGTAACATACCAAAAATTCACGTCCTTTGGTGATGTTTTGCTTAGGTAACAAAAGCCATCTTAAACTATTACAAAAATCTGGCCAGTTCTCAGTACCTAGGTGCAATGATTAGGCTTTTCTGAGAAACGAAAATATCCTACTGCAAAAAGGAAACTAAGGTAATAAAATAGACATTCTAAGGAAAATATCCTCAAAAAATCAGCTCCAAAAGCTAAAAAAAGACGGCTGCCCAGAACTGAAGAAGAGGGGCCCAGAAAGACGCCTCCCAGCTGCGGTTTTGGATACTTCTCCATGAAGCTCTCATTTCCTATTGATTCTTGCCTCCAACTCTTCACATGCTTGTTGGTGATGTATGTAAGCACACAGGTGAGTCATGTATGGTTGCCTTAGCCAAGAATAAAGCTCAAAAACGTAGCCAAAACGAGCCCTAAACAAACCGTATAAATTCTGTTCTTCCAAAACAGTTTCACTAAGCTTACTTTAATGACTTAGAACTAACTAATTAAGCTATTTAATCATAATTCAAGCTTTATTACTAATACTTAATGATGTTAAGATGATCATAAGCATTAATCAACAAGGCTTAAAAAAGATTAAGAAGGTGTTAAGCTTAATTAACAATTCGAAGTACTTGTTTGTTCGAAATTGGATTAAGTAAGCTAATGAACTGAATCTCCTTCACCTTAATCTCTTCTTGATGACTCTTTGTTAGGAGACTTGGATTGATCATGGATGCTCCTGCATCATTCTCCCCTGGTTTGGAGAAGTCTTCTTGTAACTCAAAATCTTCTTCTAAATATGGAGCTAAATCACCCACATTGAAGGTGGCCGAAATGTTGCCCATCTCACTTGGTAGTTCTATCTTGTATGCATTGTTATTGATCTTTTCAAGCACCCTAAATGGACCATCACTCCTTGGCATCAGCTTGTTCTTCCTTCTTGATGGAAATCGTTCCTTCCTTAGGTGCAACCATACCAAGTCCCCGGGCTTGTAAATGACCTCCTTTCGATGCTTGTTAGCTCGGACCTTGTAAGCTTCATTAACCTTCTCAATGCGTGCTCTAATCTGTTGGTGAAGCTTTTTCATCTCCTTTGCCTTCTCCTCTGCATCTTTGCTTTGCCTCACTTCAACTGGAATAGGTAGTAAATCAATGGGGCTTAAAGGATTAACCCCATAGTTCACTTCGAATGGAGAGCACTTCGTGGCATATGTAGGTGATCTATTATAAGCAAATTCTGCATGTGCTAGCTTTAGATCCCAATCTTTCTGTGACTTGTTAACTAGAGTCCTGAGTAGAGTAGTAAGTGTCCTGTTTGTAACCTCCGTTTGGCCATCAGTTTGTGGATGCGCCGTGGTACTAAAGAGGAGCTTAGTACCTAGGAGCTTCCATAAAGTCTTCCAAAAGAAACTAAGGAACTTAACATCCTTATCAGAAACAATAGTCTTCGGTACACCATGTAATCTAATGATCTCCTTGAAGTACAAATCAGCTACATGAACTGCATCATCCGTCTTGTTGCAAGCAATGAAATGAGCCATCTTTGAGAATCGATCCACCACCACCATAATAGCGTCTCTTTGCCTTTGAGTCCTAGGCAAAGCCACAATGAAATCCATACTAACATCTTCCCATGGCTGATTAGGAACTGGAAGTGGAGTATAGAGCCCTTGATGAAAAGAACTCTTGGCCTTTTGACATGTAGAACATCGAGCTAGAACTGAGTGAACATCACCTGCCAGTTTTGGCCAATAAAAGTGTTCCTGCAAAACATCCACAGTTTTGTTAATACCAAAATGTCCTGCTAGGCCTCCTCCATGAACCTCCTTGATGAGCAAATCCCTTAGTGAGCACTTAGGGATACAAAGCTTATTATTTCGGAAGAGAAAACCATCTAGAACCGAATAAGCTCCATGAGAACCATCCTTGCACGCTTCTATCAATGGTGAAAATTCTGGATCATCATAATAAAGCTCCTTAATATGAGTGAAGCCAAGAACTCGAGCCTCCATTAGAGAAAGCATAGAATGCCTCCTAGATAATGCATCTGCAACCACATTAGAAACTCCAGTTTTGTATTTTAAAACAAAATCAAAGGATTGAAGGAACTCCACCCATTTAGCATGTCGAGAACTGAGCTTATGTTGTCCATTAATGTACTTCAAAGCTTGGTGATCTGAATGCAACACAAACTGAGCTGGCCTAAGATAATGAGTCCAATAAGTCAAAGCACGAATAATAGCATAGAACTCTTTATCATAGGTGCTGTAGTTGAGCTTGGCATGATTGAGCTTCTCACTGAAATAGGCTATGGGACGCCCTCCTTGTTGTAAAACAGCTCCAATCCCTACGCCACTTGCATCACATTCCACTTCAAACACTTTCTTGAAATCTGGTAAGGCTAGAACAGGCGCCTCACAAAGCTTGCTTTTCAACTGATCAAATGCTTCCTGAGCTGCTGGAGTCCAAGTGAAAGAACCCCCTTTGATACATTCGGTCAGTGGAGCCAAAATAGTACTAAAACCTCTGATGAATCTCCTGTAAAAAGATGCCAATCCATGAAAACTTCGAACTTCTGTGATGGACTTTGGAATTGGCCATGATTTGATTGCCTCCACCTTGGATTCATCCATAGAAATACCCTGAGATGAAATAATGAAACCAAGAAAAGACACACTAGAAGTGAAGAATTCACACTTCTCCATCTTTGCATATAGCTTCTTTTCCCTTAGCTTAAGGAAAACCTTCTTCAGATGAATAAGATGATCCTGTTCACTGTTGCTATACACAAGAATATCATCAAAATAAACCACAACAAACGAACCAATGAAAGGACGAAGTACCTCATGCATGAGCCTCATGAAAGTACTAGGAGCATTAGTTAAACCAAATGGCATAACACGCCACTCATATAACCCACTCTTAGTCTTAAAGGCTGTTTTCCATTCATCCCCTTCCTTGATTCGAATCTGATGATAACCACTACGCAAATCTATCTTGGAGAATATAGTAGCACCATGTAATTCATCGAGCAAATCATCAAGCCTAGGAATAGGATACCTATACTTGATGGTAATGTTGTTTATAGCCCTGCAATCTACACACATACGCATAGTTCCATCCTTCTTTGGAACCAAAATAACAGGAACAGCACATGGACTAAGACTTTCTTGTACAAACCCCTTAGCTAACAATTCAGTAATCTGTTTTTGCAACTCTTTAGCTTCTTCAGGATTACATCTATAAGCTGCCTTGTTAGGTAATGGTGCTCCAGGAACTAAGTCAATTTGATGCTCAATACCCCTACTAGGTGGTAAGCCATATGGAAGATCTTCGGGAAAAATATCACTAACATCGTTCACCAATGGTTTAACCAAATCATGTAATTCACGAGTATTTTCATTAGTTGCAGCAAATAACAACAACAAGTACTTTATCAACTTGATGTTTTTGAAATATTAAGGATTTCTGATTTTTAGCTTTCGAATTGGAGGTCTCTTTCTTAGGTGAATTCGGACCCTTTTTGCTAGGACTAAGTATAATTTTCTTGTTTTCATGCATGAAAGTGTATGTATTAGTCCTTCCATTATGTAAGGTTTCTTTATCAGATTGCCATGGCCTCCCTAAGAGAATATGACATGCATTCATAGGCACCACATCACATAAAACCTTGTCATTATACGTGATGCAGGAGCATCCATGATCAATCCAAGTCTCCTAGCAAAGAGTCATCAAGAAGAGATTAAGGTGAAGGAGATTCAATTCATTAGCTTACTTAATCCAATTTCGAACAAGCAAGTACTTCGAATTGTTAATTAAGCTTAACACCTTCTTAATCTATTTTAATCCTTGTTGATTAATGCTTATGATCATCTTAACATCATAAAGTATTAGTAATCAAGCTTGAATTATGATTAAATAGCTTAATTAATTAGTTCTAAGTCATTAAAGTAAGCTTAGTGAAACTGTTTTGGAAGAACAGGTTTTATACGGTTGGTTTAGGGAACGTTTTGAGCATGTTTTTGAGCTTCATTCTTGGCTAAGGCAACCATACATGACTCACCTGTGTGCTTACATACATCAACAACAAGCATGTGAAGAGTTGGAGGAAAGAATCAATAGGAAATGAGAGCTTCATGAAGAAGTTTCCAAAACCGCAGCTTTGTGGCGTCTTTCTGGGTCCCATTTCTTCAGTTCTGGGCAGCCGCTTTTCTTAAGCTTTTGGAGCTGATTTTTTGAGGATATTTTCCTTAGAATGTCTATTTTATTACCTTAGTTTCCTTTTTGCAGTAGGATATTTTCGTTTCTCAGAATATCCTAATCATTGCACCTAGGTACTGAAAACTGGCCCAGATTTTGTAATACTTTAAGATGGCTTTTGTTACCTAATCAAAACATCACCAAATGACGTGAATTTTTTGGTATGTTGCTGCTTTATATGTTAGGATTGTAATGTAAGAAGTTTCATTAGACTTTGTTGAATGAATTAAGAGTTATACTCATTTCTTTGAGCTGTGCGCTTAGAGTAAAAACTGGACAGTTTGTCCTAATTCAAGTCTTTGAGTTAATTAGCTAACTAACGTATATTAGTTACTAATTTAACAAAGCAAGGTTGCACCAAGAGCTCTTCTTTGACATTGGTGGCCTAGTTTGGTGGTTCTAAGGCTAGTGAAAGTGGTGGTTGTTGGTACGGTTCCAACAAGGCTTGAAGCAAAACTATTTCTTCGGTTCTTAACCAACGAATGCTCTTGCTTATGAAATGCTTTATGCATCATTTGGTATCAGAGCTTTGGTTAGTTTAAGAGAATTCTTTTAACCCCCTAATCATCCTTTAATCATTTCCTAAACTCATACACTTATCCCCCCCAAAACCGAAACCAATTCTAAGCCCAAACACATCTCTTTTCTTCTCTTTTCACCTCTAATCTTTGATACAATTTCGTGGTTGTTAAAATGAGGGGTAATGAAGATCCAAATTAGTTTAGAAGGGGCATGACATTGAATGAAGCAAGGTTAGTTGGCCTTGAGAATCAAATGGCTACAATTAGTGAGCAAATGGAAAATCTCATGGAAGCTTTTCGAAGTTCTAGTGTTGGAGTTCGAAGAGAAGTTCATGAGAGAAGGCACTTTGAAGATGAGAATGAGGTTGTTTATGACTCTAGTGAAGAAGTGCAATCACAAACTTCTAATCAAAGAAGGAGGCCACGAAAACAAGATGAATTTCGAGACATCAAGTCAGATGTTCCAGAGTTTGATGGAAACCTTAATCCTGATGCTTACTTGGAATGGGTTTCGAGATGTAATAGGATTTTCGAGCTAAAGGAGTATGATGATTCGAAATCTTTCAAGTTGGCTATCACTAAGCTAAAGGGTTATGCATCCCTTTGGTGGGAAAACGTTGCTCTTGCTAGAGAAAGGAAGCATAAGCCGAAAATCAAGAGTTGGAAGAAACTGAAAAAGAAGATGGAAGCTAAGTTTCTCCCCTCCACTTACACTCTTGATTTATATAACCAACTTTCTGATTTGTCTCAAGGTACCAAGAATGTCGAGACATACATCCATGAATATGAGAAGTTGATGATGAAATTGGATGTTCAAGAAAGGGAAGAGCAGACCATGGCTCGTTTTGTGAAGGGCCTAGATCGTGACATTCAAAAGAAGCTTGAACTTCAATCTTATTCTACTTTAGATGAACTTTTCAGGTTGGCTCTTAAGGTGGAAAAGCATCAAAAAGACAAGAAGAAGAAGGTATTTAGCAAAGGAACTTCTTATGCTAAAGGAGGTTCTAGTTCGTATGTAAAGCCTACTTCGACATCTCCATTTACGCCTAAAAATGAAGCTGGTTCGAAATTTCTTGATAAAGGGAAGAAAGTTGCTGAAAGTTCTTCCAAGAAGGATGATGTCAAATGTTTTAAGTGTCATGGTTATGGTCATTATCAAGCACAATGCCCAAACAGAAGGGTAATGACCTTACTAGACATTAAAAACATAGAAGATGCCCTTAAAGATCAAGAGGAGCACGAAAAAGAATCTGAAAAGGAGGAGGAATGCAATGAAGATGTTCTTGTTGATGAAGTGGAAGGAGATGATCATCTTAGCTTGGTTCTAAGGAGGGTCCTTCACTCCAAAGAAGCCGAAGCTATACCATCTCAACGAGACCAGATTTTTCAGACAAAATGCTTAATCAAGGGCAAGATTTGTTCCATGATTATTGATGGTGGGAATTGCACTAATGTAGCTTCGAGTTCTATGGTGGAGAAGCTCAATCATCCTACCTTCAGTCATCCTAAACCATATAAGCTTCATTGGCTTAATGATGATAACTATGTGAAGGTAACAAAACAAGCTTTAATTAGCTTCTCTTTTGGTGATTCGTATAATGATAAGGTTTTATGTGATGTGGTGCCTATGAATGCATGTCATATTCTCTTAGGGAGGCCGTGGCAATCTGATAAGGAAACCTTACATAATGGTAGGACTAATACATACACTTTCATGCATGAAAACAAGAAAATTATACTTAGTCCTAGCAAAAAGGGTCCGAATTTGCCTAAGAAAGAAACCTCCAATTCAAAGGCTAAAAATCAGAAATCCTTAATTCTCCAAAAATATCAAGTTGATAAGGCCATTGAAAAGGGGAAGGAAATGTACTTGTTGTTGTTATTTGCTGCAAATGATGAAAATACTAGTGAATTACATGATTGGGTTAAACCATTAGTGAACGATTTTAGTGATATTTTTCCCGAGGATCTTCCATATGGTTTACCACCTAGTAGGGGTATTGAGCATCAAATTGACTTAGTTCCTGGAGCACCATTACCTAACAAGGCAGCTTATAGATGTTATCCTGAAGAAGCTAAAGAGTTGCAAAAACAGATTACTGAATTGTTAGCTAAGGGGTTTGTGCAAGAAAGTCTTAGTCCATGTGATGTTCGTGTTATTTTGGTTCCAAAGAAGGATGGAACTATGCGTATGTGTGTAGATTGCAGGGCTATAAACAACATTACCATCAAGTATAGGTATCCTTGATGTATTTCCATAGTATAGTTTTGCCTATAGGTTTTTACCTTTCACTTGAAAGGGTTTTTCCTATTTTTGGCTTAGTCTATAGAGTCTTAGATTAAATTATTTTAGACTTTAGTTAATTTAATTTAGACTTTTATTCAGCATATTATTTTCTGTTATATGGCCGAAAATATGTGATGTAATTTCGGTTATGTTTAAGTCTAGTTGAGTTGTAATCCCTTAAAGACAAGATTAGATTAGCTAAGGGATAAGGTTGATCTAGGCGTGTGAAATAAGATAGGAGAGCCGAAAATCTCTATTCTATCTTATTAGATTATCTTCCTTATCTTTAGGATATCTTTTCCTAAATTCTAGGGATTAGTTTTAAATGCTTTCTAGATAGGTTTTTGGATTCCTAATTGTGCTAGGATTAGCCTAGTATATATATAGGACCGATTAGCATTAATAAAATCAGATTTTGAAGTATTAAAATTTCATGAGTTTGTACTTATGATTTAAGGTTGAGTACCTTGCTTGTTTAGCATTGAAGAAAGACTGAGATCGATCTTCTACCCCTTTGAACCGAGATTCAAAGGTTACTATCCCTATTTGTTACTCTCTAAACTACACAACCATCACTCTCTTTAGCTAAATATCACATAAAAATCGTTCCTTTAAGTCCTATAACTCTCACTCACTCTAAAACCTTCTAAAGTAACAATCTTTGAGCCCAAAGTCATATCAATCCTATTCCTAGGCTTGATGATTTGCTCGATGAATTACATGGTGCTACTATATTCTCCAAGATAGATTTGCGTAGTGGTTATCATCAGATTCGAATCAAGGAAGGGGATGAATGGAAAACAGCCTTTAAGACTAAGAGTGGGTTATATGAGTGGCGTGTTATGCCATTTGGTTTAACTAATGCTCCTAGTACTTTCATGAGGCTCATGCATGAGGTACTTCGTCCTTTCATTGGTTCGTTTGTTGTGGTTTATTTTGATGATATTCTTGTGTATAGCAACAGTGAACAGGATCATCTTATTCATCTGAAGAAGGTTTTCCTTAAGCTAAGGGAAAAGAAGCTTATATGCAAAGATGGAGAAGTGTGAATTCTTCACTTCTAGAGTGTCTTTTCTTGGCTTCATTATTTCATCTCAGGGCATTTCTATGGATGAATCCAAGGTGGAGGCAATCAAATCATGGCCAATTCCAAAGTCCATCACAGAAGTTCGAAGTTTTCATGGATTGGCATCTTTTTACAGGAGATTCATCAGAGGTTTTAGTACTATTTTGGCTCCACTGACTGAATGTATCAAAGGGGGTTCTTTCACTTGGACTCCAGCAGCTCAGGAAGCATTTGATCAATTGAAAAGCAAGCTTTGTGAGGCGCCTGTTCTAGCCTTACCAGATTTCAAGAAAGTGTTTGAAGTGGAATGTGATGCAAGTGGCGTAGGGATTGGAGCTGTTTTACAACAAGGAGGGCGTCCCATAGCCTATTTCAGTGAGAAGCTCAATCATGCCAAGCTCAACTACAGCACCTATGATAAAGAGTTCTATGCTATTATTCGTGCCTTGACTTATTGGACTCATTATCTTAGGCCAGCTCAGTTTGTGTTGCATTCAGATCATCAAGCTTTGAAGTACATTAATGGACAACATAAGCTCAGTTCACGGCATGCTAAATGGGTGGAGTTCCTTCAATCTTTTGATTTTGTTTTAAAGTACAAAACTGGAGTTTCTAATGTGGTTGCAGATGCATTATCTAGGAGGCATTCTATGCTTTCTCTAATGGAGGCTCGAGTTCTTGGCTTCACTCATATTAAGGAGCTTTATTATGATGATCCAGATTTTTCACCGTTGATAGAAGCGTGCAAGGATGGTTCTCATGGAGCTTATTCGGTTCTAGATGGTTTTCTCTTCCGAAATAATAAGCTTTGTATCCCTAGGTGCTCACTAAGGGATTTGCTCATCAAGGAGGTTCATGGAGGAGGCCTAGTGATGCATAAAGCATTTCATAAACAAGAGCATTCGTTGGTTAAGAACCGAAGAATCAGTTTTGCTTCAAGCCTTGTTGGAACCGTACCAACAACCACCACTTTCACTAGCCTTAGAACCACCAAACTAGGCCACCAATGTCAAAGAAGAACTCTTGGTGCAACCTTGCTTTGTTAAATTAGTAACTAATCTACGTTAGTTAGCTAATTAACTCAAAGACTTTAATTAGGACAAACTGTCCAGTTTTGCTCTAAGCGCACAGCTCAAAGAAATGAGTATAACTCTTAATTCATTCAACAAACTCTAATGAAACTTCTTGCCTTACAAACCTAACATATAAAGCAGTAACATACCAAAAATTCACGTCATTTGGTGATGTTTTGCTTAGGTAACAAAAGCCATCTTAAACTATTACAAAAATCTGGCCAGTTTACAGTACCTAGGTGCAATGATTGAGGGATTCTGAGAAACGAAAATGTCCTACTGCAAAAAGGAAGCTAAGGTATTAAAATAGACATTCTAAGGAAAATATCCTCAAAAAATCAGCTCCAAAAGCTAAAAAAAGACGGCTGCCCAGAACTGATGAAGAGGGGCCCAGAATGACGCCTCCCAGCTGCGGTTTTGGATACTTCTCCATGAAGCTCTCATTTCCTATTGATTCTTGCCTCCAACTCTTCACATGCTTGTTGGTGATGTATGTAAGCACACAGGTGAGTCATGTATGGTTGCCTTAGCCAAGAATAAAGCTCAAAAACGTAGCCAAAACGTGCCCTAAACAAACCGTATAAATTCTGTTCTTCCAAAACAGTTTCACTAAGCTTACTTTAATGACTTAGAACTAACTAATTAAGCTATTTAATCATAATTCAAGCTTTATTACTAATACTTAATGATGTTAAGATGATCATAAGCATTAATCAACAAGGCTTAAAAAAGATTAAGAAGTTGTTAAGCTTAATTAACAATTCGAAGTACTTGTTTGTTCGAAATTGGATTAAGTAAGCTAATGAACTGAATCTCCTTCACCTTAATCTCTTCTTGATGACTCTTTGTTAGGAGACTTGGATTGATCATGGATGCTCCTGCATCATTCTCCCCTGGTTTGGAGAAGTCTTCTTGTAACTCAAAATCTTCTTCTAAATATGGAGCTAAATCACCCACATTGAAGGTGGCCGAAATGTTGCCCATCTCACTTGGTAGTTCTATCTTGTATGCATTGTTATTGATCTTTTCAAGCACCCTAAATGGACCATCACTCCTTGGCATCAGCTTGTTCTTCCTTCTTGATGGAAATCGTTCCTTCCTTAGGTGCAACCATACCAAGTCCCCGGGCTTGTAAATGACCTCCTTTCGATGCTTGTTAGCTCGGACCTTGTAAGCTTCATTAACCTTCTCAATTCGTGCTCTAATCTGTTGGTGAAGCTTTTTCATCTCCTTTGCCTTCTCCTCTGCATCTTTGCTTTGCCTCACTTCAACTGGAATGGGTAGTAAATCAATGGGGCTTAAAGGATTAACCCCATAGTTCACTTCGAATGGAGAGCACTTCGTGGCATATGTAGGTGATCTATTATAAGCAAATTCTGCATGTGCTAGCTTTAGATCCCAATCTTTCTGTGACTTGTTAACTAGAGTCCTGAGTAGAGTAGTAAGTGTCCTGTTTGTAACCTCCGTTTGGCCATCAGTTTGTGGATGCGCCGTGGTACTAAAGAGGAGCTTAGTACCTAGGAGCTTCCATAAAGTCTTCCAAAAGAAACTAAGGAACTTAACATCCTTATCAGAAACAATAGTCTTCGGTACACCATGTAATCTAATGATCTCCTTGAAGTACAAATCAGCTACATGAATTGCATCATCCGTCTTGTTGCAAGCAATGAAATGAGCCATCTTTGAGAATCGATCCACCACCACCATAATAGCATCTCTTTGCCTTTGAGTCCTAGGCAAAGCCACAATGAAATCCATACTAACATCTTCCCATGGCTGATTAGGAACTGGAAGTGGAGTATAGAGCCCTTGATGAAAAGAACTCTTGGCCTTTTGACATGTAGAACATCGAGCTAGAACTGAGTGAACATCACCTGCCAGTTTTGGCCAATAAAAGTGTTCCTGCAAAACATCCACAGTTTTGTTAATACCAAAATGTCCTGCTAGGCCTCCTCCATGAACCTCCTTGATGAGCAAATCCCTTAGTGAACACTTAGGGATACAAAGCTTATTATTTCGGAAGAGAAAACCATCTAGAACCGAATAAGCTCCATGAGAACCATCCTTGCACGCTTCTATCAATGGTGAAAAATCTGGATCATCATAATAAAGCTCTTTAATATGAGTGAAGCCAAGAACTCGAGCCTCCATTAGAGAAAGCATAGAATGCCTCCTAGATAATGCATCTGCAACCACATTAGAAACTCCAGTTTTGTATTTTAAAACAAAATCAAAAGATTGAAGGAACTCCACCCATTTAGCATGTCGTGAACTGAGCTTATGTTGCCCATTAATGTACTTCAAAGCTTGGTGATCTGAATGCAACACAAACTGAGCTGGCCTAAGATAATGAGTCCAATAAGTCAAAGCACGAATAATAGCATAGAACTCTTTATCATAGGTGCTGTAGTTGAGCTTGGCATGATTGAGCTTCTCACTGAAATAGGCTATGGGACGCCCTCCTTGTTGTAAAACAGCTCCAATCCCTACGCCACTTGCATCACATTCCACTTCAAACACTTTCTTGAAATCTGGTAAGGCTAGAACAGGCGCCTCACAAAGCTTGCTTTTCAACTGATCAAATGCTTCCTGAGCTGCTGGAGTCCAAGTGAAAGAACCCCCTTTGATACATTCGGTCAGTGGAGCCAAAATAGTACTAAAACCTCTGATGAATCTCCTGTAAAAAGATGCCAATCCATGAAAACTTCGAACTTCTGTGATGGACTTTGGAATTGGCCATGATTTGATTGCCTCCACCTTGGATTCATCCATAGAAATACCCTGAGATGAAATAATGAAACCAAGAAAAGACACACTAGAAGTGAAGAATTCACACTTCTCCATCTTTGCATATAGCTTCTTTTCCCTTAGCTTAAGGAAAACCTTCTTCAGATGAATAAGATGATCCTGTTCACTGTTGCTATACACAAGAATATCATCAAAATAAACCACAACAAACGAACCAATGAAAGGACGAAGTACCTCATGCATGAGCCTCATGAAAGTACTAGGAGCATTAGTTAAACCAAATGGCATAACACGCCACTCATATAACCCACTCTTAGTCTTAAAGGCTGTTTTCCATTCATCCCCTTCCTTGATTCGAATCTGATGATAACCACTACGCAAATCTATCTTGGAGAATATAGTAGCACCATGTAATTCATCGAGCAAATCATCAAGCCTAGGAATAGGATACCTATACTTGATGGTAATGTTGTTTATAGCCCTGCAATCTACACACATACGCATAGTTCCATCCTTCTTTGGAACCAAAATAACAGGAACAGCACATGGACTAAGACTTTCTTGTACAAATCCCTTAGCTAACAATTCAGTAATCTGTTTTTGCAACTCTTTAGCTTCTTCAGGATTACATCTATAAGCTGCCTTGTTAGGTAATGGTGCTCCAGGAACTAAGTCAATTTGATGTTCAATACCCCTACTAGGTGGTAAACCATATGGAAGATCCTCGGGAAAAATATCACTAAAATCGTTCACTAATGGTTTAACCCAATCATGTAATTCACTAGTATTTTCATCATTTGCAGCAAATAACAACAACAAGTACATTTCCTTCCCCTTTTCAATGGCCTTATCAACTTGATGTTTTTGGAGAATTAAGGATTTCTGATTTTTAGCTTTCGAATTGGAGGTTTCTTTCTTAGGCAAATTCGGACCCTTTTTGCTAGGACTAAGTATAATTTTCTTGTTTTCATGCATGAAAGTGTATGTATTAGTCCTACCATTATGTAAGGTTTCCTTATCAGATTGCCACGGCCTCCCTAAGAGAATATGACATGCATTCATAGGCACTACATCACATAAAACCTTATCATTATACGAATCACCAAAAGAGAAGCTAATTAAAGCTTGTTTTGTTACCTCCACACAGTTACCATCATTAAGCCAATGAAGCTTATATGGTTTAGGATGACTGAAAGTAGGATAATTGAGCTTCTCCACCATAGAACTCGAAGCTACATTAGTGCAACTCCCACCATCAATAATCATGGAACAAATCTTGCCCTTGATTAAGCATTTTGTCTGAAAAATCTGGTCTCGTTGAGATGGTATAGCTTCGGCTTCTTTGGAGTGAAGGACCCTCCTTAGAACCAAGCTAAGATGATCATCTCCTTCCACTTCATCAACAAGAACATCTTCATTGCATTCATCCTCCTTTTCAGATTCTTTTTCGTGCTCCTCTTGATCTTTAAGGGCATCTTCTATGTTTTTAATGTCTAATAAGGTCATTACCCTTCTGTTTGGGCATTGTGCTTGATAATGACCATAACCATGACACTTAAAACATTTAATATCATCCTTCTTGGAAGAACTTTCAGCAACTTTCTTCCCTTTATCAAGAAATTTCGAACTAGCTTCATTTTTAGGTGTAAATGGAGATGTCGAAGTAGGCTTTACATAGGAACTAGAACCTCCTTTAGCATAAGAAGTTCCTTTGCTAAATAACTTCTTCTTCTTGTCTTTTTGATGCTTTTCCACCTTAAGAGCCAACCTGAAAAGTTCATCTAAAGTAGAATAAGATTGAAGCTCAAGCTTCTTTTGGATGTCACGATCTAGGCCCTTCACAAAACGAGCCATGGTCTGCTCTTCCCTTTCTTGAACATCCAATTTCATCATCAACTTTTCATATTCATGGATGTATGTCTCGACATTCTTGGTACCTTGGAACAAATCAGAAAGTTGGTTATATAAATCAAGAGTGTAAGTGGAGGGGAGAAACTTAGCTTCCATCTTCTTTTTCAGTTTCTTCCAGCTCTTGATTTTCGGCTTATGCTTCCTTTCTCTAGCAAGAGCAACGTTTTCCCACCAAAGAGATGCATAACCCTTTAGCTTAGTGATAGCCAACTTGAAAGATTTCGAATCATCATACTCCTTTAGCTCGAAAATCCTATTACATCTCGAAACCCATTCCAAATAAGCATCCGGATTAAGGTTTCCATCAAATTCTGGAACATCTAACTTGATGTCTCGAAAATCATCTTGTTTTCGTGGCCTCCTTCTTTGATTATAAGTTTGTGATTGTACTTCTTCACTAGAGTCATAAACAACCTCATTCTCATCTTCAAAGTGCCTCTTTTCATGAACTTCTCTTCGAATTCCAACACTAGAACTTCGAAAAGCTTCCATGAGATTTGCCATTTGCTCACTAATTGTAGCCATTTGATTCTCAAGGCCAACTAACCTTGCTTCATTCAATGTCATGCCCCTTCTAAACTGATTTTGATCTTCACCACCACTCATTTTAACAACCACTAAGTTGTATCAAAGATTAGAGGTGAAAAGAGAAGAAAAGAGATGTGTTTGGGCTTAGAATTGATTTCGGTTTTGGGGGGGATAAGTGTATGAGTTTAGGAAATGATTATGGGATGATTAGAGGGTTAAAAGAATGCTCTTAAACTAACCAAAGCTCTGATACCAAATGATGCATAAAGCATTTCATAAACAAGAGCATTCGTTGGTTAAGAACCGAAGAATCAGTTTTGCTTCAAGCCTTGTTGGAACCGTACCAACAACCACCACTTTCACTAGCCTTAGAACCACCAAACTAGGCCACCAATGTCAAAGAAGAACTCTTGGTGCAACCTTGCTTTGTTAAATTAGTAACTAATCTACGTTAGTTAGCTAATTAACTCAAAGACTTTAATTAGGACAAACTGTCCAGTTTTGCTCTAAGCGCACAGCTCAAAGAAATGAGTATAACTCTTAATTCATTCAACAAACTCTAATGAAACTTCTTGCCTTACAAACCTAACATATAAAGCAGTAACATACCAAAAATTCACGTCATTTGGTGATGTTTTGCTTAGGTAACAAAAGCCATCTTAAACTATTACAAAAATCTGGCCAGTTTACAGTACCTAGGTGCAATGATTGAGGGATTCTGAGAAACGAAAATGTCCTACTGCAAAAAGGAAGCTAAGGTATTAAAATAGACATTCTAAGGAAAATATCCTCAAAAAATCAGCTCCAAAAGCTAAAAAAAGACGGCTGCCCAGAACTGATGAAGAGGGGCCCAGAATGACGCCTCCCAGCTGCGGTTTTGGATACTTCTCCATGAAGCTCTCATTTCCTATTGATTCTTGCCTCCAACTCTTCACATGCTTGTTGGTGATGTATGTAAGCACACAGGTGAGTCATGTATGGTTGCCTTAGCCAAGAATAAAGCTCAAAAACGTAGCCAAAACGTGCCCTAAACAAACCGTATAAATTCTGTTCTTCCAAAACAGTTTCACTAAGCTTACTTTAATGACTTAGAACTAACTAATTAAGCTATTTAATCATAATTTAAGCTTTATTACTAATACTTAATGATGTTAAGATGATCATAAGCATTAATCAACAAGGCTTAAAAAAGATTAAGAAGTTGTTAAGCTTAATTAACAATTCGAAGTACTTGTTTGTTCGAAATTGGATTAAGTAAGCTAATGAACTGAATCTCCTTCACCTTAATCTCTTCTTGATGACTCTTTGTTAGGTGACTTGGATTGATCATGGATGCTCCTGCATCACCTAGCAGGACATTTTGGTATTAACAAAACTGTGGATGTTTTGCAGGAACACTTTTATTGGCCAAAACTTGCAGGTGATGTTCACTCAGTTCTAGCTCGATGTTCTACATGTCAAAAGGCCAAGAGTTCTTTTCATCAAGGGCTCTATACTCCACTCCCAGTTCCTAATAAGCCATAGGAAGATGTTAGTATGGATTTCATTGTAGCTTTGCCTAGGACTCAAAGGCAAAGAGATGCTATTATGGTGGTGGTGGATCGATTCTCAAAGATGGCTCATTTCATTGCTTGCAACAAGACGGATGATGCAATTCATGTAGCTGATTTGTACTTCAAGGAGATCATTAGATTACATGGTGTACCAAAAACTTTTATTTCTGATAAGGATGTTAAGTTCCTCAGTTTCTTTTGGAAGACTTTATGGAAGCTCCTAAGTACTAAGCTCCTTTTTAGTACCACGGCGCATCCACAAACTGATGGTCAAACGGAGGTGACAAACAGGACACTTACTACTCTCCTCAGGACTCTAGTTAACAAGTCACAGAAAGATTGGGATCTAAAGCTAGCACATGCAGAATTTGCTTATAATAGATCACCTACATATGCCACGAAGTGCTCTCCATTCGAAGTGAACTATGGGGTTAATCCTTTAAGCCCCATTGATTTACTACCTATTCCAGTTGAAGTGAGGCAAAGCAAAGATGCAGAGGAGAAGGCAAAGGAGATGAAGAAGCTTCACCAACAGATTAGAGCACGCATTGAGAAGGTTAATGAAGCTTACAAGGTCCGAGCTAACAAGCATCGAAAGGAGATCATTTACAAGCCCGGGGACTTAGTATGGTTGCACCTAAGGAAGGAATGATTTCCATCAAGAAGGAAGAACAAGCTGATGCCAAGGAGTGATGGTCCATTTAGGGTGCTTGAGAAGATCAATAACAATGCATACAAGATAGAGCTACCAAGTGAGATGGGCAACATTTCGGCCACCTTCAATGTGGGTGACTTAGCTCCATATTTGGAAGAAGATTTCGAGTTGCAAGAAGACTTCTCCAAACCAGGGGAGAATGATGCAGGAGCATCCATGATCAATCCAAGTCTCCTAGCAAAGAGTCATCAAGAAGAGATTAAGGTGAAGGAGATTCAATTCATTAGCTTTCTTAATCCAATTTCGAACAAGCAAGTACTTCGAATTGTTAATTAAGCTTAACACCTTCTTAATCTATTTTAAGCCTTGTTGATTAATGCTTATGATCATCTTAACTTCATAAAGTATTAGTAATAAGCTTGAATTATGATTAAATAGCTTAATTAATTAGTTCTAAGTCATTAAAGTAAGCTTAGTGAAACTGTTTTGGAAGAACAGGTTTTATACGGTTGGTTTAGGGAACGTTTTGAGCTTTATTCTTGGCTAAGGCAACCATACATGACTCACCTGTGTGCTTACATACATCACCAACAAGCATGTGAAGAGTTGGAGGCAAGAATCAATAGGAAATGAGAGCTTCATGAAGAAGTTTCCAAAACCGCAGCTCTGTGGCGTCTTTCTGGGTCCCATTTCTTTAGTTCTGGGCAGCCGCTTTTCTTAAGCTTTTGGAGCTGATTTTTTGAGGATATTTTCCTTAGAATGTCTATTTTATTACCTTAGTTTCCTTTTTGCAGTAGGTGATGCAGGAGCATCCATAATCAATCCAAGTCTCCTAACAAAGAGTCATCAAGAAGAGATTAAGGTGAAGGAGATTCAGTTCATTAGCTTACTTAATTCAATTTCGAACAAACAAGTACTTCGAATTGTTAATTAAGCTTAGCACCCTCTTAATCTTTTTTAAGCCTTGTTGATTAATGCTTATGATCATCTTAACATCATTAAGTATTAGTAATAAAGCTTGAATTATGATTAAATAGCTTAATTAGTTAGTTCTAAGTCATTAAAGTAAGCTTAGTGAAACTGTTTTGGAAGAACAGAAATTATACGGTTTGTTTAGGGCACGTTTTGGCTACGTTTTTGAGCTTTATTCTTGGCTAAGGCAACCATACATGACTCACCTGTGTGCTTACATACATCACCAACAAGCATGTGAAGAGTTGGAGGCAAGAATCAATAGGAAATGAGAGCTTCATGGAGAAGTATCCAAAACCGCAGCTGGGAGGCGTCATTCTGGGCCCCTCTTCATCAGTTCTGGGCAGCCGTCTTTTTTTAGCTTTTGGAGCTGATTTTTTGAGGATATTTTCCTTAGAATGTCTATTTTAATACCTTAGCTTCCTTTTTGCAGTAGGACATTTTCGTTTCTCAGAATCCCTCAATCATTGCACCTAGGTACTGTAAACTGGCCAGATTTTTGTAATAGTTTAAGATGGCTTTTGTTACCTAAGCAAAACATCACCAAATGACGTGAATTTTTGGTATGTTACTGCTTTATATGTTAGGTTTGTAAGGCAAGAAGTTTCATTAGAGTTTGTTGAATGAATTAAGAGTTATACTCATTTCTTTGAGCTGTGCGCTTAGAGCAAAACTGGACAGTTTGTCCTAATTAAAGTCTTTGAGTTAATTAGCTAACTAACGTAGATTAGTTACTAATTTAACAAAGCAAGGTTGCACCAAGAGTTCTTCTTTGACATTGGTGGCCTAGTTTGGTGGTTCTAAGGCTAGTGAAAGTGGTGGTTGTTGGTACGGTTCCAACAAGGCTTGAAGCAAAACTGATTCTTCGGTTCTTAACCAACGAATGCTCTTGTTTATGAAATGCTTTATGCATCATTTGGTATCAGAGCTTTGGTTAGTTTAAGAGCATTCTTTTAACCCTCTAATCATCCCATAATCACTTCCTAAACTCATACACTTATCCCCCCCAAAACCGAAATCAATTCTAAGCCCAAACACATCTCTTTTCTTCTCTTTTCACCTCTAATCTTTGATACAACTTAGTGGTTGTTAAAATGAGTGGTGGTGAAGATCCAAATCAGTTTAGAAGGGGCATGACATTGAATGAAGCAAGGTTAGTTGGCCTTGAGAATCAAATGGCTACAATTAGTGAGCAAATGGCAAATCTCATGGAAGCTTTTCGAAGTTCTAGTGTTGGAGTTCGAAGAGAAGTTCATGAAAGGAGGCACTTTGAAGATGAGAATGAGGTTGTTTATGACTCTAGTGAAGAAGTACAATCACAAACTTCTAATCAAAGAAGGAGGCCACGAAAACAAGATGATTTTCGAGACATCAAGTTAGATGTTCCAGAATTTGATGGAAACCTTAATCCGGATGCTTATTTGGAATGGGTTTCGAGATGTAATAGGATTTTCGAGCTAAAGGAGTATGATGATTCGAAATCTTTCAAGTTGGCTATCACTAAGCTAAAGGGTTATGCATCCCTTTGGTGGGAAAACGTTGCTCTTGCTAGAGAAAGGAAGCATAAGCCGAAAATCAAGAGTTGGAAGAAACTGAAAAAGAAGATGGAAGCTAAGTTTCTCCCTCCACTTACACTCTTGATTTATATAACCAACTTTCTGATTTGTTCCAAGGTACCAAGAATGTCGAGACATACATCCATGAATATGAAAAGTTGATGATGAAATTGGATGTTCAAGAAAGGGAAGAGCAGACCATGGCTCGTTTTGTGAAGGGCCTAGATCGTGACATCCAAAAGAAGCTTGAGCTTCAATCTTATTCTACTTTAGATGAACTTTTCAGGTTGGCTCTTAAGGTGGAAAAGCATCAAAAAGACAAGAAGAAGAAGGTATTTAGCAAAGGAACTTCTTATGCTAAAGGAGGTTCTAGTTCCTATGTAAAGCCTACTTCGACATCTCCATTTACACCTAAAAATGAAGCTGGTTCGAAATTTCTTGATAAAGGGAAGAAAGTTGCTGAAAGTTCTTCCAAGAAGGATGATATTAAATGTTTTAAGTGTCATGGTTATGGTCATTATCAAGCACAATGCCCAAACAGAAGGGTAATGACCTTACTAGACATTAAAAACATAGAAGATGCCCTTAAAGATCAAGATGAGCACGAAAAAGAATCTGAAAAGGAGGATGAATGCAATGAAGATGTTCTTGTTGATGAAGTGGAAGGAGATGATCATCTTAGCTTGGTTCTAAGGAGGGTCCTTCACTCCAAAGAAGCCGAAGCTATACCATCTCAACGAGACCAGATTTTTCAGACAAAATGCTTAATCAAGGGCAAGATTTGTTCCATGATTATTGATGGTGGGAGTTGCACTAATGTAGCTTCGAGTTCTATGGTGGAGAAGCTCAATTATCCTACTTTCAGTCATCCTAAACCATATAAGCTTCATTGGCTTAATGATGGTAACTGTGTGGAGGTAACAAAACAAGCTTTAATTAGCTTCTCTTTTGGTGATTCGTATAATGATAAGGTTTTATGTGATGTGGTGCCTATGAATGCATGTCATATTCTCTTAGGGAGGCCGTGGCAATCTGATAAGGAAACCTTACATAATGGTAGGACTAATACATACACTTTCATGCATGAAAACAAGAAAATTATACTTAGTCCTAGCAAAAAGGGTCCGAATTTGCCTAAGAAAGAAACCTCTAATTCAAAGGCTAAAAATCAGAAATCCTTAATTCTCCAAAAACGTCAAGTTGATAAGGCCATTGAAAAGGGGAAGGAAATGTACTTGTTGTTGTTATTTGCTGCAAATGATGAAAATACTAGTGAATTACATGATTGGGTTAAACCATTAGTGAACGATTTTAGTGATATTTTTCCCGAGGATCTTCCTTATGGTTTACCACCTAGTAGGGGTATTGAGCATCAAATTGACTTAGTTCCTGGAGCACCATTACCTAACAAGGCAGCTTATAGATGTAATCCTGAAGAAGCTAAAGAGTTGCAAAAACAGATTACTGAATTGTTAGCTAAGGGGTTTGTACAAGAAAGTCTTAGTCCATGTGCTGTTCCTGTTATTTTGGTTCCAAAGAAGGATGGAACTATGCGTATGTGTGTAGATTGCAGGGCTATAAACAACATTACCATCAAGTATAGGTATCCTATTCCTAGGCTTGATGATTTGCTCGATGAATTACATGGTGCTACTATATTCTCCAAGATAGATTTGCGTAGTGGTTATCATCAGATTCGAATCAAGGAAGGGGATGAATGGAAAACAGCCTTTAAGACTAAGAGTGGGTTATATGAGTGGCGTGTTATGCCATTTGGTTTAACTAATGCTCCTAGTACTTTCATGAGGCTCATGCATGAGGTACTTCGTCCTTTCATTGGTTCGTTTGTTGTGGTTTATTTTGATGATATTCTTGTGTATAGCAACAGTGAACAGGATCATCTTATTCATCTGAAGAAGGTTTTCCTTAAGCTAAGGGAAAAAAAGCTATATGCAAAGATGGAGAAGTGTGAATTCTTCACTTCTAGTGTGTCTTTTCTTGGTTTCATTATTTCATCTCAGGGTATTTCTATGGATGAATCCAAGGTGGAGGCAATCAAATCATGGCCAATTCCAAAGTCCATCACAGAAGTTCGAAGTTTTCATGGATTGGCATCTTTTTACAGGAGATTCATCAGAGGTTTTAGTACTATTTTGGCTCCACTGACCGAATGTATCAAAGGGGGTTCTTTCACTTGGACTCCAGCAGCTCAGGAAGCATTTGATCAGTTGAAAAGCAAGCTTTGTGAGGCGCCTGTTCTAGCCTTACCAGATTTCAAGAAAGTGTTTGAAGTGGAATGTGATGCAAGTGGCGTAGGGATTGGAGCTGTTTTACAACAAGGAGGGCGTCCCATAGCCTATTTCAGTGAGAAGCTCAATCATGCCAAGCTCAACTACAGCACCTATGATAAAGAGTTCTATGCTATTATTCGTGCTTTGACTTATTGGACTCATTATCTTAGGCCAGCTCAGTTTGTGTTGCATTCAGATCACCAAGCTTTGAAGTACATTAATGGGCAACATAAGCTCAGTTCACGACATGCTAAATGGGTGGAGTTCCTTCAATCTTTTGATTTTGTTTTAAAATACAAAACTGGAGTTTCTAATGTGGTTGCAGATGCATTATCTAGGAGGCATTCTATGCTTTCTCTAATGGAGGCTCGAGTTCTTGGCTTTACTCATATTAAAGAGCTTTATTATGATGATCCAGATTTTTCACCATTGATAGAAGCGTGCAAGGATGGTTCTCATGGAGCTTATTCGGTTCTAGATGGTTTTCTCTTCCGAAATAATAAGCTTTGTATCCCTAAGTGTTCACTAAGGGATTTGCTCATCAAGGAAGTTCATGGAGGAGGCCTAGCAGGGCATTTTGGTATTAACAAAACTGTGGATGTTTTGCAGGAACACTTTTATTGGCCAAAACTGGCAGGTGATGTTCACTCAGTTCTAGCTCGATGTTCTACATGTCAAAAGGCCAAGAGTTCTTTTCATCAAGGGCTCTATACTCCACTTCCAGTTCCTAATCAGCCATGGGAAGATGTTAGTATGGATTTCATTGTGGCTTTGCCTAGGACTCAAAGGCAAAGAGATGCTATTATTGATGCAGGAGCATCCATGATCAATCCAAGTCTCCTAACAAAGAGTCATCAAGAAGAGATTAAGGTGAAGGAGATTCAGTTCATTAGCTTACTTAATCCAATTTCGAACAAACAAGTACTTCGAATTGTTAATTAAGCTTAACACCTTCTTAATCTTTTTTAAGCCTTGTTGATTAATGCTTATGATCATCTTAACATCATTAAGTATTAGTAATAAAGCTTAAATTATGATTAAATAGCTTAATTAGTTAGTTCTAAGTCATTAAAGTAAGCTTAGTGAAACTGTTTTGGAAGAACAGAATTTACACGGTTTGTTTAGGGCTCGTTTTGGCTACGTTTTTGAGCTTTATTCTTGGCTAAGGCAACCATACATGACTCACCTGTGTGCTTACATACATCACCAACAAGCATGTGAAGAGTTGGAGGCAAGAATCAATAGGAAATGAGAGCTTCATGGAGAAGTATCCAAAACCGCAGCTCCCTGCGTCATTCTGGGCCCATTTTCATCAGTTCTGGGCAGCCGTCTTTTTTTAGCTTTTGGAGCTGATTTTTTGAGGATATTTTCCTTAGAATGTCTATTTTAATACCTTAGCTTCCTTTTTGCAGTAGGACATTTTCGTTTCTCAGAATCCCTCAATCATTGCACCTAGGTACTGTAAACTGGCCAGATTTTTGTAATAGTTTAAGATGGCTTTTGTTACCTAAGCAAAACATCACCAAATGACGTGAATTTTTGGTATGTTACTGCTTTATATGTTAGGTTTGTAAGGCAAGAAGTTTCATTAGAGTTTGTTGAATGAATTAAGAGTTATACTCATTTCTTTGAGCTGTGCGCTTAGAGCAAAACTGGACAGTTTGTCCTAATTAAAGTCTTTGAGTTAATTAGCTAACTAACGTAGATTAGTTACTAATTTAACAAAGCAAGGTTGCACCAAGAGTTCTTCTTTGACATTGGTGGCCTAGTTTGGTGGTTCTAAGGTTAGTGAAAGTGGTGGTTGTTGGTACGGTTCCAACAAGGCTTGAAGCAAAACTGATTCTTCGGTTCTTAACCAACGAATGCTCTTGTTTATGAAATGCTTTATGCATCATTTGGTATCAGAGCTTTGGTTAGTTTAAGAGCATTCTTTTAACCCTCTAATCATCCCATAATCATTTCCTAAACTCATACACTTATTCCCCCCAAAACCGAAATCAATTCTAAGCCCAAACACATCTCTTTTCTTCTCTTTTCACCTCTAATCTTTGATACAACTTAGTGGTTGTTAAAATGAGTGGTGGTGAAGATCCAAATCAGTTTAGAAGGGGCATGACATTGAATGAAGCAAGGTTAGTTGGCCTTGAGAATCAAATGGCTACAATTAGTGAGCAAATGGCAAATCTCATGGAAGCTTTTCGAAGTTCTAGTGTTGGAGTTCGAAGAGAAGTTCATGAAAGGAGGCACTTTGAAGATGAGAATGAGGTTGTTTATGACTCTAGTGAAGAAGTACAATCACAAACTTCTAATCAAAGAAGGAGGCCACGAAAACAAGATGATTTTCGAGACATCAAGTTAGATGTTCCAGAATTTGATGGAAACCTTAATCCGGATGCTTATTTGGAATGGGTTTCGAGATGTAATAGGATTTTCGAGCTAAAGGAGTATGATGATTCGAAATCTTTCAAGTTGGCTATCACTAAGCTAAAGGGTTATGCATCCCTTTGGTGGGAAAACGTTGCTCTTGCTAGAGAAAGGAAGCATAAGCCGAAAATCAAGAGCTGGAAGAAACTGAAAAAGAAGATGGAAGCTAAGTTTCTCCCCCTCCACTTACACTCTTGATTTATATAACCAACTTTCTGATTTGTTCCAAGGTACCAAGAATGTCGAGACATACATCCATGAATATGAAAAGTTGATGATGAAATTGGATGTTCAAGAAAGGGAAGAGCAGACCATGGCTCGTTTTGTGAAGGGCCTAGATCGTGACATCCAAAAGAAGCTTGAGCTTCAATCTTATTCTACTTTAGATGAACTTTTCAGGTTGGCTCTTAAGGTGGAAAAGCATCAAAAAGACAAGAAGAAGAAGGTATTTAGCAAAGGAACTTCTTATGCTAAAGGAGGTTCTAGTTCCTATGTAAAGCCTACTTCGACATCTCCATTTACACCTAAAAATGAAGCTGGTTCGAAATTTCTTGATAAAGGGAAGAAAGTTGCTGAAAGTTCTTCCAAGAAGGATGATATTAAATGTTTTAAGTGTCATGGTTATGGTCATTATCAAGCACAATGCCCAAACAGAAGGGTAATGACCTTATTAGACATTAAAAACATAGAAGATGCCCTTAAAGATCAAGAGGAGCACGAAAAAGAATCTGAAAAGGAGGATGAATGCAATGAAGATGTTCTTGTTGATGAAGTGGAAGGAGATGATCATCTTAGCTTGGTTCTAAGGAGGGTCCTTCACTCCAAAGAAGCCGAAGCTATACCATCTCAACGAGACCAGATTTTTCAGACAAAATGCTTAATCAAGGGCAAGATTTGTTCCATGATTATTGATGGTGGGAGTTGCACTAATGTAGCTTCGAGTTCTATGGTGGAGAAGCTCAATCATCCTACCTTCAGTCATCCTAAACCATATAAGCTTCATTGGCTTAATGATGGTAACTGTGTGGAGGTAACAAAACAAGCTTTAATTAGCTTCTCTTTTGGTGATTCATATAATGATAAGGTTTTATGTGATGTGGTGCCTATGAATGCATGTCATATTCTCTTAGGGAGGCCGTGGCAATCTGATAAGGAAACCTTACATAATGGTAGGACTAATACATACACTTTCATGCATGAAAACAAGAAAATTATACTTAGTCCTAGCAAAAAGGGTCCGAATTTGCCTAAGAAAGAAACCTCTAATTCAAAGGCTAAAAATCAGAAATCCTTAATTCTCCAAAAACGTCAAGTTGATAAGGCCATTGAAAAGGGGAAGGAAATGTACTTGTTGTTGTTATTTGCTGCAAATGATGAAAATACTAGTGAATTACATGATTGGGTTAAACCATTAGTGAACGATTTTAGTGATATTTTTCCCGAGGATCTTCCTTATGGTTTACCACCTAGTAGGGGTATTGAGCATCAAATTGACTTAGTTCCTGGAGCACCATTACCTAATAAGGCAGCTTATAGATGTAATCCTGAAGAAGCTAAAGAGTTGCAAAAACAGATTACTGAATTGTTAGCTAAGGGATTTGTACAAGAAAGTCTTAGTCCATGTGCTGTTCCTGTTATTTTGGTTCCAAAGAAGGATGGAACTATGCGTATGTGTGTAGATTGCAGGGCTATAAACAACATTACCATCAAGTATAGGTATCCTATTCCTAGGCTTGATGAATGGCTCGATGAATTACATGGTGCTACTATATTCTCCAAGATAGATTTGCGTAGTGGTTATCATCAGATTCGAATCAAGGAAGGGGATGAATGGAAAACAGCCTTTAAGACTAAGAGTGGGTTATATGAGTGGCGTGTTATGCCATTTGGTCTAACTAATGCTCCTAGTACTTTCATGAGGCTCATGCATGAGGTACTTCGTCCTTTCATTGGTTCATTTGTTGTGGTTTATTTTGATGATATTCTTGTGTATAGCAACAGTGAACAGGATCATCTTATTCATCTGAAGAAGGTTTTCCTTAAGCTAAGGGAAAAGAAGCTATATGCAAAGATGGAGAAGTGTGAATTCTTCACTTCTAGTGTGTCTTTTCTTGGTTTCATTATTTCATCTCAGGGTATTTCTATGGATGAATCCAAGGTGGAGGCAATTAAATCATGGCCAATTCCAAAGTCCATCACAGAAGTTCGAAGTTTTCATGGATTGGCCTCTTTTTACAGGAGATTCATCAGAGGTTTTAGTACTATTTTGGCTCCACTGACCGAATGTATCAAAGGGGGTTCTTTCACTTGGACTCCAGCAGCTCAGGAAGCATTTGATCAGTTGAAAAGCAAGCTTTGTGAGGCGCCTGTTCTAGCCTTACCAGATTTCAAGAAAGTGTTTGAAGTGGAATGTGATGCAAGTGGCGTAGGGATTGGAGCTGTTTTACAACAAGGAGGGCGTCCCATAGCCTATTTCAGTGAGAAGCTCAATCATGCCAAGCTCAACTACAGCACCTATGATAAAGAGTTCTATGCTATTGTTCGTGCCTTGACTTATTGGACTCATTATCTTAGGCCAGCTCAGTTTGTGTTGCATTCAGATCACCAAGCTTTGAAGTACATTAATGGACAACATAAGCTCAGTTCACGACATGCTAAATGGGTGGAGTTCCTTCAATCTTTTGATTTTGTTTTAAAATACAAAACTGGAGTTTCTAATGTGGTTGCAGATGCATTATCTAGGAGGCATTCTATGCTTTCTCTAATGGAGGCTCGAGTTCTTGGCTTCACTCATATTAAGGAGCTTTATTATGATGATCCAGATTTTTCACCATTGATAGAAGCGTGCAAGGATGGTTCTCATGGAGCTTATTCGGTTCTAGATGGTTTTCTCTTCCGAAATAATAAGCTTTGTATCCCTAAGTGCTCACTAAGGGATTTGCTCATCAAGGAGGTTCATGGAGGAGGCCTAGCAGGGCATTTTGGTATTAACAAAACTGTGGATGTTTTGCAGGAACACTTTTATTGGCCAAAACTGGCAGGTGATGTTCACTCAGTTCTAGCTCGATGTTCTACATGTCAAAAGGCCAAGAGTTCTTTTCATCAAGGACTCTATACTCCACTTCCAGTTCCTAATCAGCCATGGGAAGATGTTAGTATGGATTTCATTGTAGCTTTGCCTAGGACTCAAAGGCAAAAAGACGCTATTATGGTGGTGGTGGATCGATTCTCAAAGATGGCTCATTTTATTGCTTGCAACAAGACGGATGATGCAATTCATGTAGCTGATTTGTACTTCAAGGAGATCATTAGATTACATGGTGTACCGAAGACTATTGTTTCTGATAAGGATGTTAAGTTCCTTAGTTTCTTTTGGAAGACTTTATGGAAGCTCCTAGGTACTAAACTCCTCTTTAGTACCACGGCGCATCCACAAACTGATGGCCAAACGGAGGTTACAAACAGGACACTTACTACTCTACTCAGGACTCTAGTTAACAAGTCACAGAAAGATTGGGATCTAAAGCTAGCACATGCAGAATTTGCTTATAATAGATCACCTACATATGCCACGAAGTGCTCTCCATTCGAAGTGAACTATGGGGTTAATCCTTTAAGCCCCATTGATTTACTACCTATTCCAGTTGAAGTGAGGCAAAGCAAAGATGCAGAGGAGAAGGCAAAGGAGATGAAAAAGCTTCACCAACAGATTAGAGCACGCATTGAGAAGGTTAATGAAGCTTACAAGGTCCGAGCTAACAAGCATCGAAAGGAGGTCATTTACAAGCCCGGGGACTTGGTATGGTTGCACCTAAGGAAGGAACGATTTCCATCAAGAAGGAAGAACAAGCTGATGCCAAGGAGTGATGGTCCATTTAGGGTGCTTGAAAAGATCAATAACAATGCATACAAGATAGAACTACCAAGTGAGATGGGCAACATTTCGGCCACCTTCAATGTGGGTGATTTAGCTCCATATTTAGAGGAAGATTTTGAGTTACAAGAAGACTTCTCCAAACCAGGGGAGAATGATGCAGGAGCATCCATGATCAATCCAAGTCTCCTAACAAAGAGTCATCAAGAAGAGATTAAGGTGAAGGAGATTCAGTTCATTAGCTTACTTAATCCAATTTCGAACAAACAAGTACTTTGAATTGTTAATTAAGCTTAACACCTTCTTAATCTTTTTTAAGCCTTGTTGATTAATGCTTATGATCATCTTAACATCATTAAGTATTAGTAATAAAGCTTAAATTATGATTAAATAGCTTAATTAGTTAGTTCTAAGTCATTAAAGTAAGCTTAGTGAAACTGTTTTGGAAGAACAGAATTTACACGGTTTGTTTAGGGCTCGTTTTGGCTACGTTTTTGAGCTTTATTCTTGGCTA
This sequence comes from Patellifolia procumbens, assembly GCA_947645195.1. Taxonomy (NCBI): domain Eukaryota; kingdom Viridiplantae; phylum Streptophyta; class Magnoliopsida; order Caryophyllales; family Amaranthaceae; genus Patellifolia; species Patellifolia procumbens. The sequence continues at coordinate 204,532 of CANSGD010001498.1, read as the reverse complement.
AGGCAACCATACATGACTCACCTGTGTGCTTACATACATCACCAACAAGCATGTGAAGAGTTGGAGGCAAGAATCAATAGGAAATGAGAGCTTCATGGAGAAGTATCCAAAACCGCAGCTCCCTGCGTCATTCTGGGCCCATTTTCATCAGTTCTGGGCAGCCGTCTTTTTTTAGCTTTTGGAGCTGATTTTTTGAGGATATTTTCCTTAGAATGTCTATTTTAATACCTTAGCTTCCTTTTTGCAGTAGGACATTTTCGTTTCTCAGAATCCCTCAATCATTGCACCTAGGTACTGTAAACTGGCCAGATTTTTGTAATAGTTTAAGATGGCTTTTGTTACCTAAGCAAAACATCACCAAATGACGTGAATTTTTGGTATGTTACTGCTTTATATGTTAGGTTTGTAAGGCAAGAAGTTTCATTAGAGTTTGTTGAATGAATTAAGAGTTATACTCATTTCTTTGAGCTGTGCGCTTAGAGCAAAACTGGACAGTTTGTCCTAATTAAAGTCTTTGAGTTAATTAGCTAACTAACGTAGATTAGTTACTAATTTAACAAAGCAAGGTTGCACCAAGAGTTCTTCTTTGACATTGGTGGCCTAGTTTGGTGGTTCTAAGGTTAGTGAAAGTGGTGGTTGTTGGTACGGTTCCAACAAGGCTTGAAGCAAAACTGATTCTTCGGTTCTTAACCAACGAATGCTCTTGTTTATGAAATGCTTTATGCATCAATTATGGTGGTGGTGGATCGATTCTCAAAGATGGCTCATTTCATTGCTTGCAACAAGACGGATGATGCAATTCATGTAGCTGATTTGTACTTCAAGGAGATCATTAGATTACATGGTGTACCGAAGACTATTGTTTCTGATAAGGATGTTAAGTTCCTTAGTTTCTTTTGGAAGACTTTATGGAAGCTCCTAGGTACTAAACTCCTCTTTAGTACCACGGCGCATCCACAAACTGATGGCCAAACGGAGGTTACAAACAGGACACTTACTACTCTACTCAGGACTCTAGTTAACAAGTCACAGAAAGATTGGGATCTAAAGCTAGCACATGCAGAATTTGCTTATAATAGATCACCTACATATGCCACGAAGTGCTCTCCATTCGAAGTGAACTATGGGGTTAATCCTTTAAGCCCCATTGATTTACTACCTATTCCAGTTGAAGTGAGGCAAAGCAAAGATGCAGAGGAGAAAGCAAAGGAGATGAAAAAGCTTCACCAACAGATTAGAGCACGCATTGAGAAGGTTAATGAAGCTTACAAGGTCCGAGCTAACAAGCATCGAAAGGAGGTCATTTACAAGCCCGGGGACTTGGTATGGTTGCACCTAAGGAAGGAACGATTTCCATCAAGAAGGAAGAACAAGCTGATGCCAAGGAGTGATGGTCCATTTAGGGTGCTTGAAAAGATCAATAACAATGCATACAAGATAGAACTACCAAGTGAGATGGGCAACATTTCGGCCACCTTCAATGTGGGTGATTTAGCTCCATATTTAGAAGAAGATTTTGAGTTACAAGAAGACTTCTCCAAACCAGGGGAGAATGATGCAGGAGCATCCATAATCAATCCAAGTCTCCTAACAAAGAGTCATCAAGAAGAGATTAAGGTGAAGGAGATTCAGTTCATTAGCTTACTTAATTCAATTTCGAACAAACAAGTACTTCGAATTGTTAATTAAGCTTAGCACCCTCTTAATCTTTTTTAAGCCTTGTTGATTAATGCTTATGATCATCTTAACATCATTAAGTATTAGTAATAAAGCTTGAATTATGATTAAATAGCTTAATTAGTTAGTTCTAAGTCATTAAAGTAAGCTTAGTGAAACTGTTTTGGAAGAACAGAAATTATACGGTTTGTTTAGGGCACGTTTTGGCTACGTTTTTGAGCTTTATTCTTGGCTAAGGCAACCATACATGACTCACCTGTGTGCTTACATACATCACCAACAAGCATGTGAAGAGTTGGAGGCAAGAATCAATAGGAAATGAGAGCTTCATGGAGAAGTATCCAAAACCGCAGCTGGGAGGCGTCATTCTGGGCCCCTCTTCATCAGTTCTGGGCAGCCGTCTTTTTTTAGCTTTTGGAGCTGATTTTTTGAGGATATTTTCCTTAGAATGTCTATTTTAATACCTTAGCTTCCTTTTTGCAGTAGGACATTTTCGTTTCTCAGAATCCCTCAATCATTGCACCTAGGTACTGTAAACTGGCCAGATTTTTGTAATAGTTTAAGATGGCTTTTGTTACCTAAGCAAAACATCACCAAATGACGTGAATTTTTGGTATGTTACTGCTTTATATGTTAGGTTTGTAAGGCAAGAAGTTTCATTAGAGTTTGTTGAATGAATTAAGAGTTATACTCATTTCTTTGAGCTGTGCGCTTAGAGCAAAACTGGACAGTTTGTCCTAATTAAAGTCTTTGAGTTAATTAGCTAACTAACGTAGATTAGTTACTAATTTAACAAAGCAAGGTTGCACCAAGAGTTCTTCTTTGACATTGGTGGCCTAGTTTGGTGGTTCTAAGGCTAGTGAAAGTGGTGGTTGTTGGTACGGTTCCAACAAGGCTTGAAGCAAAACTGATTCTTTGGTTCTTAACCAACGAATGCTCTTGTTTATGAAATGCTTTATGCATCAGTAGGATATTTTCGTTTCTCAGAATATCCTAATCATTGCACCTAGGTACTGAAAACTGGCCCAGATTTTGTAATACTTTAAGATGGCTTTTGTTACCTAAGCAAAACATCACCAAATGACGTGAATTTTTGGTATGTTGCTGCTTTATATGTTAGGATTGTAATGTAAGAAGTTTCATTAGACTTTGTTGAATGAATTAAGAGTTATACTCATTTCTTTGAGCTGTGCGCTTAGAGTAAAAACTGGACAGTTTGTCCTAATTCAAGTCTTTGAGTTAATTAGCTAACTAACGTAGATTAGTTACTAATTTAACAAAGAAAGGTTGCACCAAGAGCTCTTCTTTGACATTGGTGGCCTAGTTTGGTGGTTCTAAGGCTAGTGAAAGTGGTGGTTGTTGGTACGGTTCCAACAAGGCTTGAAGCAAAACTATTTCTTCGGTTCTTAACCAACGAATGCTCTTGCTTATGAAATGCTTTATGCATCAATACGAATCACCAAAAGAGAAGCTAATTAAAGCTTGTTTTGTTACCTCCACACAGTTACCATCATTAAGCCAATGAAGCTTATATGGTTTAGGATGATTGAAGGTAGGATGATTGAGCTTCTCCACCATAGAACTCGAAGCTACATTAGTGCAACTCCCACCATCAATGATCATGGAACAAATCTTGCCCTTAATTAAGCATTTTGTCTGAAAAATCTGGTCTCTTTGTGATGGTATGGCTTCGGCTTCTTTGGAGTGAAGGACCATCCTTAGAACCAAGCTAAGATGATCATCTCCTTCCACTTCATCAACATGAACATCTTCATTGCAATCGACCTCCTTTTCAGATTCTTTTTCTTGCTCCTCTTGAACTTTAATGGCATCTTCTATGTTTTTAATGTTAAGTAAGGTCATCACCCTTTTGTTTGGGCATTGTGCTTGATAATGACCATAACCATGACACTTAAAACATTTGACATTATCTTGGAAGAACCTTCAGCAACTTTCTTCCCTTTATCAAGAATTCTCGAACTAGCATCATTTTTAGGTGTAAATGGAGTTGTAGAAGTAGGCCTCACATACGAACTAGAACCTCCTTTAGTATAAGAAGTTCCTTTGCTAAACACCTTTTTATTCTTGTCTTTTTGATGCTTTTCCACCTTAAGAGCCAATCTGAAAAGTTCATCTAAAGTGGAATAAGATTGAAGTTCAAGCTTCTTTTGAATGTCACGTTCTAGGCCCTTCACAAAACGAGCCATGGTTTGCTCTTCCCTTTCTTGAACATCCAATTTCATCATCAACTTCTCATATTCATGGATGTATGTCTCGACATTCTTGGTACCTTGAGACAAATCAGAAAGTTGGTTATATAAATCAAGAGTGTAAGTGGAGGGAGAAACTTAGCTTCCATCTTCTTTTTCAATTTCTTCCAACTCTTGATTTTCGGCTTATGTTTCCTTTCTCTAGCAAGAGCAACTGATATGATTTTGGGCTCAAAGATTGTTACTTTAGAGGGTTTTAGAGTGAGTGAGAGTTATAGGACTTAAAGGAACGATTTTTATGTGATATTTAGCTAAAGAGAGTAATGGTTGTGTAGTTTAGAGAGTAACAAATAGGGATAGTAACCTTTGAAGCTCGGTTCAAAGGGGTAGAAGATCGATCTCAGTCTTTCTTCAATGCTAACAAGCAAGGTACTCAACCTTAATTCATAATTATAAACTCAAGAAATTTTAATACTTCAAAATCTGATTTTATTAATGTTAATCGGTCCTATATATATACTAGAAAGCATTTAAAACTAATCCCTAGATTTTAGGAAAAGATATCCTAAAGATAAGGAAGATAATCTAATAAGATAGGATAGAGATTTTCGGCTCTCCTATCTTATTTCACACGCCTAGATCAACCTTATCCCTTAGCTAATCTAATCTTGTTTTTAAGGGATTACAACTCAACTAGACTTAAACATAACCGAAAGTACATCACATATTTTCGGCAAGATAACAGAAAATAATATGCTGAATAAAAGTCTAAATTAAATTAACTAAAGTCTAAAATAAATTAATCTAAGACTCTATAGACTAAGCCAAAAATAGGAAAAACCCTTTCAAGTGAAAGGTAAAAACCTATAGGCAAAACTATACTATGGAAATACATCATTCTCCCCCTCTTGAAAGCACACTTGTCCTCAAGTGTCTTCAAAACAAGGAACTAAATCTGCGGAAGTCAAGGTAGCACACACACCATTCCCTAGCAGGACCTTGAATGTCTCATAGCCTTGCTTGTCCACCACTTCAAAAGGTTCGTCATTCTTGTGATTAACATGTAAGTTTTTGAGCAGCAAGGGACAACCAAACTCTATCCCCCACAACCAGATTAGAGCCTTTTCGCATATGCACCACTTGATGCCGCCTCTCCTTCTTTGTAGATGCACTGTCAAGCAATTCTTGATGACAAGAACTCAAACAAACATGAGCAGCCACATGTGTGTCTTGAACTGTCGCCACTTTGGGTGGTAAGGAGTGAAGAGCTAGCCGTTTGGATCCCATTAGGACTGAATAGACATTGCTCTTGCCATTGTGTATCACCTCTCTATCAAATTGCCATGGGCGACCAAGTAAGAGCGAACAAGCAGTCATAGGAATAGCATCACACCACAATTGGTCCATGTATTCACCTACACGAAACCCTACAAGTGCTTGTTGCTTTACCCACACACCACCATCATCATTCAACCAACTCAATTTATAAGGGGAGGGGTGTTTTCTTGTAGGCAGTTTTAAGTTATCAACTAATGTTAAAGCACAAGCATTCGTACAAGAACCACTATCAATAATAAAAGAGCAAAGAGTACCACCAATTAAGCACTTAGAGTGAAAAAGATTAGACCTTTGCACATCCTCTTGCACCTCGTGAGTTGATGAGAGTAAAGAACGTCGCAAGATCATGGTTTTTGGTGCTTGTTCTGGTCCACAAACTATTTGAGAGTCCCAAATGATGAATCAAACGCATCATTGGGCGGTTCTAGAAGGTCTTTGGACCTTATTTCTTCCTCATGTTGCGCCAAGAACAAGTAGTAGTCTTCCCTAGACACCAGAATTTTGTTAGGGCATTGTTTGGCGACATGTCCTAGGCCTTGGCACTTGAAACAAACTATATGCCTCATCTTCTGCTGGCCTTGATTCAAAGGGCCTTGTTTGCGTTGGAGATCAGCAGCAACCTTGTCCTCCTTGTCTTTATCAGTAAGCACATGATCCGTAGGTTGATGGGAAGAAGAGGGTTCGGTTTTGGGGTAAAAACCACGAAAGGGACCAGATTTTTGTTCGTGTCTTTGCCGCTCTAATTTGCAAGCGAGGTTACAAACATCATCAAATGAAGTAAGGGGTTGTAATTCAACTTGGAATCTGATGGAAGAGTGCAGCCCTAAAACAAATTTTGCTATTTTTTGTTCCTCCTCATCCTTACAATCACACGCTATGTATAATCTTTCGAATTCTTTAACGTAATTCTCAACAGTCATGTGGTCTTGTTTTAAAGAATTCAACTTTAAAAATAAATCTTGCTTATAAGAGCGTGGCACAAACTTCTTTTTCATCTTAAGTTTTAAATCAGTCCAAGTGGAGATCGTTGCTTTACCTTCTCGTTCACGTTGGGCTTGCATGGAATCATACCATAGGGAAGCATGTCGTGTGAGTCTGAGGATGGCATAAGAAAACCTCCGTGAGTCATCCAGGTTTTTATGCTGGAATAGGCGAGTCATGCGCCTCTCCCAATCAAGGTAGGTCTCGGGGTCAAGATCGCCATCAAACGAGGGTAGGTCAACAAGGCGAATGTCCTCCTCTTGCGGCTTCTTAGATGCCTTAATAGCACCAAGTTCGTGATGTAATTGCACAAGATGTAAACCATATTGATGGTTCTTCTCTTCAGTGACGAGCAATCTAGCAAGTAGGTCCTCAATCTTCGTTGCTTCGTCGTTGTTGGGCATGGTCGAAAATCAGCAGCAGCCACACCAATTGATATGATTTTGGGCTCAAAGATTGTTACTTTAGAGGGTTTTAGAGTGAGTGAGAGTTATAGGACTTAAAGGAACGATTTTTATGTGATATTTAGCTAAAGAGAGTGATGGTTGTGTAGTTTAGAGAGTAACGAATAGGGATAGTAACCTTTGAATCTCGGTTCAAAGGGGTAGAAGATCGATCTCAGTCTTTCTTCAATGCTAACAAGCAAGGTACTCAACCTTAATTCATAAGTATAAACTCACGAAATTTTAATACTTCAAAATCTGATTTTATTAATGCTAATCGGTCCTATATATATACTAGAAAGCATTTAAAACTAATCCCTAGATTTTAGGAAAAGATATCCTAAAGATAAGGAAGATAATCTAATAAGATAGGATAGAGATTTTCGGCTCTCCTATCTTATTTCACCCGCCTAGATCAACCTTATCCCTTAGCTAATCTAATCTTGTTTTTAAGGGATTACAACTCAACTAGACTTAAACATAACCGAAAGTACATCACATATTTTCGGCCATATAACAGAAAATAATATGCTGAATAAAAGTCTAAATTAAATTAACTAAAGTCTAAAATAAATTAATCTAAGACTCTATAGACTAAGCCAAAAATAGGAAAAACCCTTTCAAGTGAAAGGTAAAAACCTATAGGCAAAACTATACTATGGAAATACATCAGCAACATTCTCCCACCAAAGGGATGCATACCCCTTTAGTTTAGTGATAGCCACCTTGAAAGATTTTGAATCATCATACTCCTTTAGCTCGAAAATCCTATTGCATCTCGAAACCCATTCCAAGTAATCATCATACTCCTTTGTCTCGAAATTCATCTTGTTTATGTGGCCTCCTTCTTTGATTAGAAGCTTGTGATTGCACATCTTCACTAGAGTCATAAACAACCTCATTTTCATCTTCAAAGTTTCTTCTTTCACGAACTTCTCTTCGAACTCCAACACTAAAATTTCGAAAAGCTTCCATGAGATTTGCCATTTGCTCACTAATTGTTGCCATATGATTCTCAAGGCCAACTAGCCTTGCTTCATTCAATGTCATGCCCCTTCTAAACTGATTTGGTTCTTCATTACCACTCATTTTAACAACCACGAGATTATATCAAGGATTAGAGGTGAAAAGAGAAGAAAAGAGATGTGTTTGGCTTAGAAATTGTCTCGGTTTTTTTTGGGGGGGGGATAAGTGTATAAGTTTAGGAAATGATTAATGGATGATTAGAGGGTTAAAGGAATTCTCTTAAACTAACCAAAGCTCTGATACCAAATGATGCATATAGCAATTCATAATCAAGAGCATTCGTTGGTTAAGAACCGAAGAAACAGTTTTACATCAAGCCTTAGAACCACCAAACTAGGCCACCAATGTCAAGAAGAGCTCTTGGTGCAACCTTGCTTTGTTAAATTAGTGACTAATCTACGTTAGTTGGCTAATTAACTCAAAGACTTGATTAAGGACAAGCTGTCCAGTTTTAACTCCAAGCACACAGCTCAAAGAAAGGAGTATAACTTCCAATTCATTCAACAAAGTCTAATGAATCTTTTTGCCATACAATCCTAACATATTAAGCAGCATCATACCAAAAATTTTACGTCATTTGGTGATGCCTTGCTTAGGTAACAAAAGCTACTTAAAATATTACAAAATCTGAGCCAGTTTTCAGTATCTAGGTGCAATGATCAGGATATTCTGAGAAACGAAAATGTCCTACTGCAAAAGGAAACTAAGGTATTAAAATAGACTTCCTAATGAAAATATCCTGAAAAATTCAGCTCCAAAAGCTTAAAAAAAGTCGTTGCCCAGAACTGAGGAAATGGACCCCAGAAAGACGCCAGTCAGCTGCGGTTTTGGATACCTCTTGATGAAGCTTTCATTTCCTTTTGATTCTTGCCTCCAATTCTTCACATGCTTGTTGGTGATGTAAGTAAGCACACAGGTGAGTCATGTATGGTTGCCTTAACCCAGAATAAAGCTAAAAAACATGTTCAAAAAAAGCATTAAACCAACCGGACCAAAACTGTTCTTCAAAAACAGGTTCATTAGGCTTACTTTAATGACTTAGAACTAATTAATTAAGCTATTTAATCATAATTCAAACTTGGTTACTAATAATTTATGATGTAAAGATGATCATAAGCATTAATCAACAAGGCTTAAAATAGATTAAGAAGATGTTAAGCTTAATTATCAATTCGAAGTACTTGCTAGTTCGAAATGGGATTTAGTAAGCTAATGAATTGTATCTCCTTCACCTTGATCTCTTCTTGATGACTCTTTATTAGAAGACTTGGGTTGATCATGGATGCTCCTGCATCATTGGTTTTTAGTCACATAGGCTCCTTATTGGCACTCGGTTCACGCTGATGGAAAAAAAGGGTTTCAAAATAAAGTTTTCATATTGAGACAAAATTATGGTGATAGGTTTCATTGACCAAAAAAGTAGGATATACCAAATTTGGGCCATAAACGACGCCGTATGAGGTGGTTTTTAGTCACATAGGCTCCTTATTGGCACTCGGTTCACGTTGATGGAAAAAAGGGTTTCAAAACAAAGTTTTCAGATTGAGAAGAAATTCTATGGTAGCTTTCAATGACCAAAAAAATAGGAAATACCAAATTTGGGGCATAAACAACGCCGTATGAGGTGGTTTTTAGTCACATAGGCTCGTTATTGACACTCGGTTCACATTGATTGAAAAAGAGGGTTTCAAAACAACGTTTTCAGATTGCGATGAAATTTTGCTGGTAGGTTTTCAATGACATAAAAAAATAGGGAATACCAAATTTGGGGCATAAACGACGCCGTATGAGGTGGTTTTTAGTCACATAGGCTCCTTATTGGTACTCGGTTTACGTTGATGGAAAAAAAGGGTTTCAAAACAATGTTTTCAGATTGAGGCGGAATTTAGGTGGAAGGTTTTAATGACCAAAAAAATAGGGAATACCAAATTTGGGGCATAAACGACGCTGATGCATAAAGCATTTCATAAGCAAGAGCATTCGTTGGTTAAGAATCGAAGAATCAGTTTTGCTTCAAGCCTTGTTGGAACCGTACCAACAACCACCACTTTCACTAGCCTTAGAACCACCAAACTAGGCCACCAATGTCAAAGAAGAACTCTTGGTGCAACCTTGCTTTGTTAAATTAGTAACTAATCTACGTTAGTTAGCTAATTAACTCAAAGACTTGGATTAGGACAAACTGTCCAGTTTTGCTCTAAGCGCACAGCTCAAAGAAATGAGTATAACTCTTAATTCATTCAACAAACTCTAATGAAACTTCTTGCCTTACAAACCTAACATATAAAGCAGTAACATACCAAAAATTCACGTCATTTGGTGATGTTTTGCTTAGGTAACAAAAGCCATCTTAAACTATTACAAAAATCTGGCCAGTTTTCAGTACCTAGGTGCAATGATTGAGGGATTCTGAGAAACGAAAATGTCCTACTGCAAAAAGGAAGCTAAGGTATTAAAATAGACATTCTAAGGAAAATATCCTCAAAAAATCAGCTCCAAAAGCTAAAGAAAAGCGGCTGCCCAGAACTGATGAAAATGGGCCCAGAATGACGCAGGGAGCTGCGGTTTTGGATACTTCTTCATGAAGCTCTCGTTTCCTATTGATTCTTGCCTCCAACTCTTCACATGCTTGTTGGTGATGTATGTAAGCACACAGGTGAGTCATGTATGGTTGCCTTAGCCAAGAATAAAGCTCAAAAACGTAGCCAAAACGAGCCCTAAACAAACCGTGTAAATTCTGTTCTTCCAAAACAGTTTCACTAAGCTTACTTTAATGACTTAGAACTAACTAATTAAGCTATTTAATCATAATTTAAGCTTTATTACTAATACTTAATGATGTTAAGATGATCATAAGCATTAATCAACAAGGCTTAAAAAAGATTAAGAAGGTGTTAAGCTTAATTAACAATTCGAAGTACTTGTTTGTTCGAAATTGGATTAAGTAAGCTAATGAACTGAATCTCCTTCACCTTAATCTCTTCTTGATGACTCTTTGTTAGGAGACTTGGATTGATCATGGATGCTCCTGCATCATTCTCCCCTGGTTTGGAGAAGTCTTCTTGTAACTCAAAATCTTCTTCTAAATATGGAGCTAAATCACCCACATTGAAGGTGGCCGAAATGTTGCCCATCTCACTTGGTAGTTCTATCTTGTATGCATTGTTATTGATCTTTTCAAGCACCCTAAATGGACCATCACTCCTTGGCATCAGCTTGTTCTTCCTTCTTGATGGAAATCGTTCCTTCCTTAGGTGCAACCATACCAAGTCCCCGGGCTTGTAAATGACCTCCTTTCGATGCTTGTTAGCTCGGACCTTGTAAGCTTCATTAACCTTCTCAATGCGTGCTCTAATCTGTTGGTGAAGCTTTTTCATCTCCTTTGCCTTCTCCTCTGCATCTTTGCTTTGCCTCACTTCAACTGGAATAGGTAGTAAATCAATGGGGCTTAAAGGATTAACCCCATAGTTCACTTCGAATGGAGAGCACTTCGTGGCATATGTAGGTGATCTATTATAAGCAAATTCTGCATGTGCTAGCTTTAGATCCCAATCTTTCTGTGACTTGTTAACTAGAGTCCTGAGTAGAGTAGTAAGTGTCCTGTTTGTAACCTCCGTTTGGCCATCAGTTTGTGGATGCGCCGTGGTACTAAAGAGGAGTTTAGTACCTAGGAGCTTCCATAAAGTCTTCCAAAAGAAACTAAGGAACTTAACATCCTTATCAGAAACAATAGTCTTCGGTACACCATGTAATCTAATGATCTCCTTGAAGTACAAATCAGCTACATGAATTGCATCATCCGTCTTGTTGCAAGCAATAAAATGAGCCATCTTTGAGAATCGATCCACCACCACCATAATAGCGTCTCTTTGCCTTTGAGTCCTAGGCAAAGCTACAATGAAATCCATACTAACATCTTCCCATGGCTGATTAGGAACTGGAAGTGGAGTATAGAGCCCTTGATGAAAAGAACTCTTGGCCTTTTGACATGTAGAACATCGAGCTAGAACTGAGTGAACGTCACCTGCCAGTTTTGGCCAATAAAAGTGTTCCTGCAAAACATCCACAGTTTTGTTAATACCAAAATGCCCTGCTAGGCCTCCTCCATGAACCTCCTTGATGAGCAAATCCCTTAGTGAGCACTTAGGGATACAAAGCTTATTATTTCGGAAGAGAAAACCATCTAAAACCGAATAAGCTCCATGAGAACCATCCTTGCACGCTTCTATCAATGGCGAAAAATCTGGATCATCATAATAAAGCTCCTTAATATGAGTGAAGCCAAGAACTCGAGCCTCCATTAGAGAAAGCATAGAATGCCTCCTAGATAATGCATCTGCAACCACATTAGAAACTCCAGTTTTGTACTTTAAAACAAAATCAAAAGATTGAAGGAACTCCACCCATTTAGCATGTCGAGAACTGAGCTTATGTTGTCCATTAATGTACTTCAAAGCTTGGTGATCTGAATGCAACACAAACTGAGCTGGCCTAAGATAATGAGTCCAATAAGTCAAAGCACGAATAATCGCATAGAACTCTTTATCATAGGTGCTGTAGTTGAGCTTGGCATGATTGAGCTTCTCACTGAAATAGGCTATGGGACGCCCTCCTTGTTGTAAAACAGCTCCAATCCCTACGCCACTTGCATCACATTCCACTTCAAACACTTTCTTGAAATCTGGTAAGGCTAGAACAGGCGCCTCACAAAGCTTGCTTTTCAACTGATCAAATGCTTCCTGAGCTGCTGGAGTCCAAGTGAAAGAACCCCCTTTGATACATTCGGTCAGTGGAGCCAAAATAGTACTAAAACCTCTGATGAATCTCCTGTAAAAAGATGCCAATCCATGAAAACTTTGAACTTCTGTGATGGACTTTGGAATTGGCCATGATTTGATTGCCTCAACCTTGGATTCATCCATAGAAATACCCTGAGATGAAATAATGAAACCAAGAAAAGACACACTAGAAGTGAAGAATTCACACTTCTCCATCTTTGCATATAGCTTCTTTTCCCTTAGCTTAAGGAAAACCTTCTTCAGATGAATAAGATGATCCTGTTCACTGTTGCTATACACAAGAATATCATCAAAATAAACCACAACAAACGAACCAATGAAAGGACGAAGTACCTCATGCATGAGCCTCATGAAAGTACTAGGAGCATTAGTTAAACCAAATGGCATAACACGCCACTCATATAACCCACTCTTAGTCTTAAAGGCTGTTTTCCATTCATCCCCTTCCTTGATTCGAATCTGATGATAACCACTACGCAAATCTATCTTGGAGAATATAGTAGCACCATGTAATTCATCGAGCAAATCATCAAGCCTAGGGATAGGATACCTATACTTGATGGTAATGTTGTTTATAGCCCTGCAATCTACACACATACGCATAGTTCCATCCTTCTTTGGAACCAAAATAACAGGAACAGCACATGGACTAAGACTTTCTTGTACAAACCCCTTAGCTAACAATTCAGTAATCTGTTTTTGCAACTCTTTAGCTTCTTCAGGATTACATCTATAAGCTGCCTTGTTAGGTAATGGTGCTCCAGGAACTAAGTCAATTTGATGCTCAATACCCCTACTAGGTGGTAAACCATATGGAAGATCCTCGGGAAAAATATCACTAAAATCGTTCACTAATGGCTTAACCCAATCATGTAATTCACGAGTATTTTCATCATTTGCAGCAACTAACAACAACAAGTACATTTCCTTCCCCTTTTCAATGGCCTTATCAACTTGGTGTTTTTGGAGAATTAAGGATTTCTGATTTTTAGCTTTCGAATTGGAGGTTTCTTTCTTAGGCAAATTCGGACCCTTTTTGCTAGGACTAAGTATAATTTTCTTGTTTTCATGCATGAAAGTGTATGTATTAGTCCTACCATTATGTAAGGTTTCCTTATCAGATTGCCACGGCCTCCCTAAGAGAATATGACATGCATTCATAGGCACCACATCACATAAAACCTTATCATTATACGAATCACCAAAAGAGAAGCTAATTAAAGCTTGTTTTGTTACCTCCACACAGTTACCATCATTAAGCCAATGAAGCTTATATGGTTTAGGATGACTGAAAGTAGGATAATTGAGCTTCTCCACCATAGAACTCGAAGCTACATTAGTGCAACTCCCACCATCAATAATCATGGAACAAATCTTGCCCTTGATTAAGCATTTTGTCTGAAAAATCTGGTCTCGTTGAGATGGTATAGCTTCGGCTTCCTTGGAGTGAAGGACCCTCCTTAGAACCAAGCTAAGATGATCATCTCCTTCCACTTCATCAACAAGAACATCTTCATTGCATTCATCCTCCTTTTCAGATTCTTTTTCGTGCTCCTCTTGATCTTTAAGGGCATCTTCTATGTTTTTAATGTCTAATAAGGTCATTACCCTTCTGTTTGGGCATTGTGCTTGATAATGACCATAACCATGACACTTAAAACATTTAATATCATCCTTCTTGGAAGAACTTTCAGCAACTTTCTTCCCTTTATCAAGAAATTTCGAACCAGCTTCATTTTTAGGTGTAAATGGAGATGTCGAAGTAGGCTTTACATAGGAACTAGAACCTCCTTTAGCATAAGAAGTTCCTTTGCTAAATACCTTCTTCTTCTTGTCTTTTTGATGCTTTTCCACCTTAAGAGCCAACCTGAAAAGTTCATCTAAAGTAGAATAAGATTGAAGCTCAAGCTTCTTTTGGATGTCACGATCTAGGCCCTTCACAAAACGAGCCATGGTCTGCTCTTCCCTTTCTTGAACATCCAATTTCATCATCAACTTTTCATATTCATGGATGTATGTCTCGACATTCTTAGTACCTTGGAACAAATCAGAAAGTTGGTTATATAAATCAAGAGTGTAAGTGGAGGGGGAGAAACTTAGCTTCCATCTTCTTTTTCAGTTTCTTCCAACTCTTGATTTTCGGCTTATGCTTCCTTTCTCTAGCAAGAGCAACGTTTTCCCACCAAAGAGATGCATAACCCTTTAGCTTAGTGATAGCCAACTTGAAAGATTTCGAATCATCATACTCCTTTAGCTCGAAAATCCTATTACATCTCGAAACCCATTCCAAATAAGCATCCGGATTAAGGTTTCCATCAAATTCTGGAACATCTAACTTTATGTCTCGAAAATCATCTTGTTTTCGTGGCCTCCTTCTTTGATTAGAAGTTTGTGATTGTACTTCTTCACTAGAGTCATAAACAACCTCATTCTCATCTTCAAAGTGCCTCCTTTCATGAACTTCTCTTCGAACTCCAACACTAGAACTTCGAAAAGCTTCCATGAGATTTGCCATTTGCTCACTAATTGTAGCCATTTGATTCTCAAGGCCAACTAACCTTGCTTCATTCAATGTCATGCCCCTTCTAAACTGATTTGGATCTTCACCACCACTCATTTTAACAACCACTAAGTTGTATCAAAGATTAGAGGTGAAAAGAGAAGAAAAGAGATGTGTTTGGGCTTAGAATTGATTTCGGTTTTGGGGGGGATAAGTGTATGAGTTTAGGAAATGATTATGGGATGATTAGAGGGTTAAAAGAATGCTCTTAAACTAACCAAAGCTCTGATACCAAATGATGCATAAAGCATTTCATAAGCAAGAGCATTCGTTGGTTAAGAATCGAAGAATCAGTTTTGCTTCAAGCCTTGTTGGAACCGTACCAACAACCACCACTTTCACTAGCCTTAGAACCACCAAACTAGGCCACCAATGTCAAAGAAGAACTCTTGGTGCAACCTTGCTTTGTTAAATTAGTAACTAATCTACGTTAGTTAGCTAATTAACTCAAAGACTTGGATTAGGACAAACTGTCCAGTTTTGCTCTAAGCGCACAGCTCAAAGAAATGAGTATAACTCTTAATTCATTCAACAAACTCTAATGAAACTTCTTGCCTTACAAACCTAACATATAAAGCAGTAACATACCAAAAATTCACGTCATTTGGTGATGTTTTGCTTAGGTAACAAAAGCCATCTTAAACTATTACAAAAATCTGGCCAGTTTTCAGTACCTAGGTGCAATGATTGAGGGATTCTGAGAAACGAAAATGTCCTACTGCAAAAAGGAAGCTAAGGTATTAAAATAGACATTCTAAGGAAAATATCCTCAAAAAATCAGCTCCAAAAGCTAAAGAAAAGCGGCTGCCCAGAACTGATGAAAATGGGCCCAGAATGACGCAGGGAGCTGCGGTTTTGGATACTTCTTCATGAAGCTCTCGTTTCCTATTGATTCTTGCCTCCAACTCTTCACATGCTTGTTGGTGATGTATGTAAGCACACAGGTGAGTCATGTATGGTTGCCTTAGCCAAGAATAAAGCTCAAAAACGTAGCCAAAACGAGCCCTAAACAAACCGTGTAAATTCTGTTCTTCCAAAACAGTTTCACTAAGCTTACTTTAATGACTTAGAACTAACTAATTAAGCTATTTAATCATAATTTAAGCTTTATTACTAATACTTAATGATGTTAAGATGATCATAAGCATTAATCAACAAGGCTTAAAAAAGATTAAGAAGGTGTTAAGCTTAATTAACAATTCGAAGTACTTGTTTGTTCGAAATTGGATTAAGTAAGCTAATGAACTGAATCTCCTTCACCTTAATCTCTTCTTGATGACTCTTTGTTAGGAGACTTGGATTGATCATGGATGCTCCTGCATCAGACGCCGTATGAGGTGGTTTTTAGTCATATAGGCTCCTTATTGGCACTCGGTTTATGTTGATGGAAAAAAGGGTTTCCAAAAAAGGTTTTCATATTGAGACGAAATTTTGCTGGTAGGTTTAAATGACCAAAAAAATAGGGAAAACCAAATTTGAGCCATAAACCATACCGAATGAGGTGGTTTTTAGTCACATAGGATCCTTATTTGAGCTCGGTTCACGTTGATGGAAAAAAAGGGTTTCAAAAAAAAGTTTTCAGATTAAGACAAATTATTGTGATAGGTTTGATTGACCAAAAAAATAGGGAATACCAAATTTGGGCCATAAACGACGCCGTATGAGGTGGTTTTTATCACATAGGCTCCTTATTGGCACTCGTTTCACGTTGATGGAAAAAAGGGTTTCAAAACAAAGTTTTCAGATTGAGACAAAATTTTGTTGGTAGCTTTCAATGACCAAAAAAATTGGAAATACCAAATTTGGGGCATAAACAACGTCGTATGAGGTGGTTTTTAGTCACATAGGCTCGTTATTTACACTCGGTTCACGTTTATTGAAAAAGAGGGTTTCAAAACAACGTTTTAAGATTGCGATGTAATTTTGGTGGTAGGTTTTCAATGAAATAAAAAAAAATAGGGAATACCAAATTTGGGGCATAAACGACGCCGTATGAGGTGGTTTTTAGTCAGATAGGCTCCTTATTGGTACTCGGTTTACGTTGATGGAAAAAAGGGTTTAAAAACAATGTTTTCAGATTGAGGCGAAATTTAGGTGGTAGGTTTCAATGACCAAAAAAATAGGGAATACCAAATTTGGGGCATAAATGACGCCGTATGAGGTGGTTTTTGGTCACATAGGCTCCCTATTGGCACTCGGTTTACGTTGATGGAAAAAGGGTTTCAAAAAAAGGTTTTCAGATTAAGACGAAATTTTGCTGGTAGGTTTAAATGACCAAAAAAATGGGGAATACCAAATTTGAGCCATAACCATACCGAATGAGGTGGTTTTTAGTCACATAGGCTCCTTATTGGAGCTCGGTTCACGTTGATGGAAAAATAGGGTTTCAAAACAAAGTTTTCAGATTGAGACGAAATTTTGATGGTAGCTTTCAATGACCAAAAAAATAGGAAATACAAAATTTGGGGCATAAACAACGCCGTATGAGGTGGTTTTTAGTCACATAGGCTCGTTATTGACACTCGGTTCACGTGATTAAAAAAGAAGGTTTCAAAACAACGTTTTCAGATTGCGATGAAATTTTGGTGGTAGGTTTTCAATGACATAAAAAGGGTTTCAAAACAAGGTTTTCAAATAGAAACCAAATTTTGCTGGTAGATTTAAATGACCAAAAAAATAGGGAATACCAAATTTGGGGCATAAACAACGTCGTATGAGGTGGTTTTTAGTCACATAGGCTCGTTATTGACACTCGTTTCACGTTGATTGAAAAAGAGGGTTTCAAAACAACGTTTTCAGATTGCGATGAAATTTTGGTGGTAGGTTTTCAATGACATAAAAAAATAGGGAATACCAAATTTGGGGCATAAACGACGCCGTATGAGGTGGTTTTTAGTTAGATAGGCTCCTTATTGGTACTCGGTTTACGTTGATGGAAAAAAAGGGTTTCAAAACAATGTTTTCAGATTGAGGCGAAATTTAGGTGGTAGGTTTCAATGACCAAAAAAATAGGGAATACCAAATTTGGGGCATAAACGACGCCGTATGAGGTGGTTTTTGGTCACATAGGCTCCCTATTGGCACTCGATTTACGTTGATGGAAAAAGGGTTTCAAAAAAAGGTTTTCAGATTGAGATGAAATTTTGCTGGTAGGTTTAAATGACCAAAAAAATAGGGAATACCAAATTTGAGCCATAAACCATACCGAATGAGGTGGTTTTTAGTCACATAGGCTCCTTATTGGAGCTCGGTTCACGTTGATGGAAAAATAGGGTTTCAAAACAAAGTTTTCAGATTGAGACGAAATTTTGATGGTAGCTTTCAATGACCAAAAAAATAGGAAATACCAAATTTGGGGCATAAACAACACCGTATGAGGTGGTTTTTAGTCACATAGGCTCGTTATTGACACTCGGTTCACGTTGATTAAAAAAGAAGGTTTCAAAACAACGTTTTCAGATTGCGATGAAATTTTGGTGGTAGGTTTTCAATGACATAAAAAGGGTTTCAAAACAAGGTTTTCAAATAGAGACGAAATTTTGCTGGTAGATTTAAATGACCAAAAAAATAGGGAATACCAAATTTGAGCCATAAACGACGCTGTATGAGGTGGTTTTTAATCATATAGGCTCCTTATTGGCACTCGGTTTATGTTGATGGAAAAAAGGGTTTCAAAAAAAGGTTTTCAGATTGAGATGAAATTTTGTTGGTAGGTTTAAATGACCAAAAAAATAGGGAATACCAAATTTGAGCCATAAACCATACCGAATGAGGTTGTTTTTAGTCACATAGCCTCCTTATTAGAGCTCGGTTCACGTTGATGGAAAGATAGGGTTTCAAAACAAAGTTTTCAGATGGAGACGAAATTTTTATGGTAGGTTTCATTGACCAAAAAAATAGGGAATACCACATTTGGGGCAAAAACAACGCCGTATGAGGTGGTTTTTAGTCACATAGGCTCCTTATTGGCACTCGTTCACGTTGATGGAAAAAAAGGGTTTCAAAACAAAGTTTCAGATTGAGACGAAATTTTGGTGGTATGTTTTAATGACCAAAACAATAGGGAATACCAAATTTGGGGCATAAACAACGTCGTATGAGGTGGTTTTTAGTCACATAGGCTCGTTATTGACACTCGTTTCACGTTGATTGAAAAAGAGGGTTTCAAAACAACGTTTTCAGATTGCGATGAAATTTTGGTTGTAGGTTTTCAATGACATAAAAAAATAGGGAATACCAAATTTGGGGCATAAACGACGCTGTATGAGGTGGTTTTTAGTTAGATAGGCTCCTTATTGGTACTTGGTTTACGTTGATGGAAAAAAAGGGTTTCAAAACAATGCTTTCAAATTGAGGCGAAATTTAGCTGGTAAGTTTCAATGACCAAAAAAATAGGGAATACCAAATTTGGGGCATAAACGACGCCGTATGAGGTGGTTTTTAGTCACATAGGCTCCTTATTGGCACTCGGTTTACGTTGATGGAAAAAGGTTTTCAGATTAAGACGAAATTTTGCTGGTAGGTTTAAATGACCAAAAAAATAGGGAATACCAAATTTGAGCCATAAACCATACCGAATGAGGTGGTTTTTAGTCACATAGGCTCCTTATTGGAGCTTTGTTCACGTTGATGGAAAAATAGGGTTTCAAAACAAAGTTTTCAGATTGAGACGAAATTTTGATGGTAGCTTTCAATGACCAAAAAATAGGAAATACCAAATTTGGGGCATAAACAACGCCGTATGAGGTGGTTTTTAGTCACATAGGCTCGTTATTGACACTCGATTCACGTTGATTAAAAAAGAGGGTTTCTGATATGATTTTGGGCTCAAAGATTGTTACTTTAGAGGGTTTTAGAGTGAGTGAGAGTTATAGGACTTAAAGGGACGATTTTTATGTGATATTTAGCTAAAGAGAGTGATGGTTGTGTAGTTTAGAGAGTAACAAATAGGGATAGTAACCTTTGAATCTCGGTTCAAAGGGGTAGAAGATCGATCTCAGTCTTTCTTCAATGCTAAACAAGCAAGGTACTCAACCTTAAATCATAAGTACAAACTCATGAAATTTTAATACTTCAAAATCTGATTTTATTAATGCTAATCGGTCCTATATATATACTAGGCTAATCCTAGCATAATTAGGAATCCAAAAACCTATCAAGAAAGCATTTAAAACTAATCCCTAGAATTTAGGAAAAGATATCCTAAAGATAAGGAAGATAATCTAATAAGATAGGATAGAGATTTTCGGCTCTCCTATCTTATTTCACACGCCTAGATCAACCTTATCCCTTAGCTAATCTAATCTTGTCTTTAAGGGATTACAACTCAACTAGACTTAAAATAACCGAAATTACATCACATATTTTCGGCCATATAACAGAAAATAATATGCTGAATAAAAGTCTAAATTAAATTAACTAAAGTCTAAAATAATTTAATCTAAGACTCTATAGACTAAGCCAAAAATAGGAAAAATCTTTTCAAGTGAAAGGTAAAAACCTATAGGCAAAACTATACTATGGAAATACATCAGTTTCAAAACAACCTTTTCAGATTGCGAAGAAATTTTGGTGGTAGGTTTTCAATGACATAAAAAGGGTTTCAAAACAAGGTTTTCAAATTGAGACGAAATTTTGCTGGTAGGTTTAAATGACCAAAAAAATAGGGAATACCACATTTGGGGCAAAAACAACGCCGTATGAGGTGGTTTTTAGTCACATAGGCTCCTTATTGGCACTCGTTCACGTTGATGGAAAAAAAGGGTTTCAAAACAAAGTTTCAAATTGAGACGAAATTTTGGTGGTAGGTTTCAATGACCAAAAAAATAGGGAATACCAAATTTGGGGCAAAAACAACGCCGTATGAGGTGGTTTTCAGTCACATAGGCTCCTTATTGGAACTCGGTTCACGTTGATGGAAAAATAGGGTTTCAAAACAAAATTTTCAGATTGAGACGAAATTTTGATGGTAGGTTTCATTGACCAAAAAATAGGGAATACCACATTTGGGGCTGATCCAAAGTCAAGCCCACTTAAAGGCTCTTTGGTTCATGAACCAGTTGCACTTGTTTTAGAAGCTCTTGGCTTTTCTCCATTTGTTCTTAAGCCCGAGTTTGTTACTTGTTTAACTTGGATGGTGGATTGAGGCGTGCATCACATTTTGAAGAGCCCAAGTTCTGTTTGGGTTTCAAGCATGATTGTAAAGGAAGCCCAAGTTCTGTTTGGATTCCTATTTAATCTATTTCTTTTTTTTCAACTTAACCCATGAGTCTATCTTCTCTTTTCCTTCTCTCCTTCTATTTGACTTGAGGTTTTCATACCACAAGGCAGCAAGTTTAGTGAGTTTTAAGACAGCAAGTTTAAACCTTTTCCCATCATTATACCCCTTATAATAAAAAACGGTCTCAATTTGCCTCATCCAATCAAGAAAAGCCTCACTATCATGTCCCCCATCAAATTCAGGCATCTCAATTTTCAAACCCCTATCATCATCAAAGTTTCTAGGTGTATTAACTGATTGGTGCGGTTTTGATACAAGAGAGGAAGCCCGTGTGCTACTTTAGTGAAAAGTTAAATGGGGATAAGCTTAACTATTCCACTTATGATCGTGAGTTCTATGCCATTGTGAGGGCTCTTGATCATTGGTCTCATTACTTAAGACCTAAGCCATTTGTCCTTCATTCGGACCATGAGGCGCTTAAGTTCATCCATGGGCAACAAAAGTTGAACCAAAGGCATGCTAAATGGGTGGAGTTTCTCCAAACATTTACCTTTAGTTCAAAATATAAAGATGGAAAGAGTAATGTAGTGGCCGACGCTTTGTCTCGTCGGAACTACTTGCTTTCTATGGTGGATGCTAAGATTTTGGGTTTTGAGCAACTCAAAGAGGGCTATCAACATGATCCTGATTTTGCAAGTGAGTTCGAGAGTCCATCAAAAGAGTTTGTGCAGCAAGATGGTTACCTCTTCAAGGGTAACAAGTTGTGTGTCCCAAAGAGTGGCGTGAGGGAGTTGTTGGTGAGGGAAGTGCATAGTGGTGGTTTGGCGGGTCACTTTGGCATCCAAAAGACTCTTGATAATATTCTTGGTGAGCATTTCTATTGGCCAAGAATGATCAAAGATGTGACTTTGGTTGTGGAGAGATGTGCTACTTGTCAAAAAGCAAAGGGTCACTTCACCAAAGGTCTCTACACTCCTCTTCCAGTTCCAGATGCCCCATGGGAGAGTGTTAGCATGGACTTCATTGTAGGATTACCAAGAACTCAAAGGGGAAGGGATAGCATCATGGTTGTTGTAGATAGATTCTCTAAAATGGCTCACTTCATAGCTTGTAATAAAACTGATGATGCTGTAAAAGTGGCGGAAATGTACTTTAAGGAAGTTGTCAAACTTCATGGCATTCCTCGAAGTATAGTTTCAGATAGGGACTCCAAGTTTCTTAGTCACTTTTGGAGGACCCTATGGAAGCTTGTTGGTACCAAGTTGCTATTTAGCACCTCTCATCATCCCCAAACTGATGGGCAAACGGAGGTGACAAATAGAACTTTGGGTACGTTGTTGAGAGGACTTGTAAGCAAAACGCAAAAAGATTGGGACATGAAACTAGCCCATGCGGAGTTTGCTTACAATCGAGCTCATTCCTTAACTACTTCTCGCTCCCCATTTGAAGTAGTTTATGGAGTGAATCCCTTTGTGCCTATTGATCTTATTCCTATGGTTAAAGGGGATATTGTGGAGAAAGATGCTAAAAAGAGGGTGGAAGCCTTTCAAAAACCTGTGAGCAAGTGAAGAAAAGAATTGAGGAGATGAATAAGAAATAGCAAGAGAGAGCAAACAAACGACGAAAGCAACCCATCTTTCAACCCGGGGATTTGGTTTGGCTTCATTTGAGGAAAGAGATTTCCCAAACTTCGCAAAAACAAACTCATGCCTCGTTCTGATGGTCCATTTAGAGTGACTGAAAGGGTGAATGATAGTGCTTACAAAATTGAGCTTCCTGATGAGTTGATGGGTGTTAGTGCTACGTTCAATGTGGGGGATTTGTCACCATACTTAGATGATTCAAGTTTGAGGGCAAACTCTTCAAAAGAAGGGGAGAATGATCCAAAGTCAAGCCCACTTAAAGGCTCTTTGGTTCATGAACCAGTTGCACTTGTTTTAGAAGCTCTTGGCTTTTCTCCATTTGTTCTTAAGCCCGAGTTTGTTACTTGTTTAACTTGGATGGTGGATTGAGGCGTGCATCACATTTTGAAGAGCCCAAGTTCTGTTTGGGTTTCAAGCATGATTGTAAAGGAAGCCCAAGTTCTGTTTGGATTCCTATTTAATCTATTTCTTTTTTTTGTTTTATTTCAAGCTTAAAATAAAGCCTAGTGATTACTTAAGACACTAAGGCAAGTAGGCGTGTGTTTTGTGGCTGATTAGGCATGTAATCAGGGGTTATTTACAGCTCATAATTGCTGATTGCCTTCTTTGTAGCAGCCCCTTAAATGAGGCTTAATTAGGGCATGAATCAAGGAGTTTTGTAACTCCTCAAAGCCATTCCTCTTAGGACGTTTTTAGGATGTTTCAGCTCCTCCTTTGCTGCTCCTTATCTCTATATAAGGAGAGAAAATGATAATAGAAAGCAGATTTGAGTTTTGATAAAAAAAAACCTTTGTGTTATAGTTTTTACTTTGAGTTTGTCTCAAGTATTGCTAACCCTTATTACTTTGAGTGAGTCTTGAGTGATAAGCCTAGGAGAGATTGAGTGAGTCTTATCTCTGACCTAGAACCCCAAAACATTGAGTGTGTTCTTGTGTTTTGGTACTATATCTTGTTTCGAGTGATTTCTTGTTAAAGTGAGTGTTCTATTGTTCGTAAGTTTAGAATCATCATCCAGTACTTTGGAGGGTGATTTTAGATTCACATCATCTGGTATCAGAGCTTTGGTGAAGAAATTCGTCGGAAAAATCGAGTTTTGGAGAAGAAATGAAACTGCCAGAATTCAACCCGTTTTTCATCCGACTTTGAAGGACGATTTCTCAACCTTCAAGAGTCCAAATTGGTTGATTCTTTTTTTCATTATGCATAACTTTTTGTCTAGAATATTCATAGAATTTTTCATATTTTTGTGAATTTTTTTGATATTAAACTGGGCCCGTTTTTCGCAACTGCGCCAAAAACGGAGCAAATCTGGCACACAGAACTTCAAACGATAATTCCTCCTTCATAAGGAAAGCTTTTCAAGAGTTTCTTTTTTTGATTCCGCTTGAAATTTCCTGAGTGTTATTAATCTGTAAGCCTTTGAGAGTCTCAAGGCCATTTACAGTTTCGTTTTGTTGTTCAAGTTTACGGCAGTTTGCATCTTGTATCTTGTAATGAGTTCGAGAAAATAGTGGAAGAAAATGGTGGGGGTATGCTTTGGTTGTAAGGACCAAAGACGAGAATGAGACTACTTGCAATAACTCACCACTTTTGGATGAGTTGTTGGAAGAGTTCAAAGATGTATTCCCCAATGACTTGCCCAAGGGCCTCCCTCCAATAAGGGGCATTGAGCATGCCATTGACTTGATTCCAGGATCACCTTTGCCCAACAAGGCTGCCTATAGGTGTAATCCGGAAGAGAGTAAGGAACTTGAAAGGCAAGTGAATGAATTGATTGAAAGAGGCTATGTGAGAGAGAGCCTTAGTCCTTGCGCGGTTCCTGCCCTCTTAGTACCAAAGAAAGATGGTACTTGGAGAATGTGTGTTGATAGTCGTTCCATTAACAACATAACCATCAAATATCGTTTTCCTATGCCTCGTTTGCAAGATATGCTAGATGAATTGAGTGGTTCCTTAGTCTTTTCCAAAATAGACTTAAGGAGTGGATACCATCAAATGAGAGTAAGGAGGGGAGATGAGTGGAAAACGGCTTTCAAAACAAAGCAAGGGTTATATGAGTGGTTAGTTATGCCATTTGGGCTTTGCAATGCCCCAAGCTCCTTCATGCGGTTGATGAATGAAGTCCTCCGTCCTTTCCTTAATGATTTTATTGTTGTTTACTTAGATGACATACTTGTGTATAGTAAAAACAATGAAGATCATGTAATTCATTTGAGGAGGTTGTTTGAAAAATTGAGGGAGATGAAGTTGTATGGCAAGCTTGAGAAATGTGTATTCATGACTCCTAGTGTTGTATTCTTAGGATACATTGTAACAGGAGAGGGGGTGCATGTAGACCCGGAAAAAGTAAAAGCCGTGCAATCATGGTTGGCTCCAACCAATGTGCATGAAGTAAGAAGCTTCCATGGACTAGCCTCCTTCTATAGGCGGTTCATCAAGAACTTCTCTATTATCATGGCTCCTATCACAGAGTTAACAAAGAAAGGTGAGTTTAAGTGGGGTGAGAGTGCGCAAAAGGCCTTTGAGAAGGTCAAGCATATGCTTTGTAATGCTCCCATACTTGTACTTCCGACTTTAACAAAGTGTTTGAGGTGGAGTGTGATGCGAGTGGGATTGGGATTGGTGCGGTTTTGATACAAGAGAGGAAGCCCGTGTGCTACTTTAGTGAAAAGTTAAATGGGGCTAAGCTTAACTATTCCACTTATGATCGTGAGTTCTATGCCATTGTGAGGGCTCTTGATCATTGGTCTCATTACTTAAGACCTAAGCCATTTGTCCTTCATTCGGACCATGAGGCGCTTAAGTTCATCCATGGGCAACAAAAGTTGAACCAAAGGCATGCTAAATGGGTGGAGTTTCTCCAAACATTTACCTTTAGTTCAAAATATAAAGATGGAAAGAGTAATGTAGTGGCCGACGCTTTGTCTCGTCGGAACTACTTGCTTTCTATGGTGGATGCTAAGATTTTGGGTTTTGAGCAACTCAAAGAGGGCTATCAACATGATCCTGATTTTGCAAGTGAGTTCGAGAGTCCATCAAAAGAGTTTGTGCAGCAAGATGGTTACCTCTTCAAGGGTAACAAGTTGTGTGTCCCAAAGAGTGGCGTGAGGGAGTTGTTGGTGAGGGAAGTGCATAGTGGTGGTTTGGCGGGTCACTTTGGCATCCAAAAGACTCTTGATAATATTCTTGGTGAGCATTTCTATTGGCCAAGAATGATCAAAGATGTGACTTTTGTTGTGGAGAGATGTGCTACTTGTCAAAAAGCAAAGGGTCACTTCACCAAAGGTCTCTACACTCCTCTTCCAGTTCCAGATGCCCCATGGGAGAGTGTTAGCATGGACTTCATTGTAGGATTACCAAGAACTCAAAGGGGAAGGGATAGCATCATGGTTGTTGTAGATAGATTCTCTAAAATGGCTCACTTCATAGCTTGTAATAAAACTGATGATGCTGTAAAAGTGGCGGAAATGTACTTTAAGGAAGTTGTCAAACTTCATGGCATTCCTCGAAGTATAGTTTCGGATAGGGACTCCAAGTTTCTTAGTCACTTTTGGAGGACCCTATGGAAGCTTGTTGGTACCAAGTTGCTATTTAGCACCTCTCATCATCCCCAAACTGATGGGCAAACGGAGGTGACAAATAGAACTTTGGGTACGTTGTTGAGAGGACTTGTAAGCAAAACGCAAAAAGATTGGGACATGAAACTAGCCCATGCGGAGTTTGCTTACAATCGAGCTCATTCCTTAACTACTTCTCGCTCCCCATTTGAAGTAGTTTATGGAGTGAATCCCTTTGTGCCTATTGATCTTATTCCTATGGTTAAAGGGGATATTGTGGAGAAAGATGCTAAAAAGAGGGTGGAAGCCTTTCAAAAAACCTGTGAGCAAGTGAAGAAAAGAATTGAGGAGATGAATAAGAAATAGCAAGAGAGAGCAAACAAACGACGAAAGCAACCCATCTTTCAACCCGGGGATTTGGTTTGGCTTCATTTGAGGAAAGAGAGATTTCCCAAACTTCGCAAAAACAAACTCATGCCTCGTTCTGATGGTCCATTTAGAGTGACTGAAAGGGTGAATGATAGTGCTTACAAAATTGAGCTTCCTGATGAGTTGATGGGTGTTAGTGCTACGTTCAATGTGGGGGATTTGTCACCATACTTAGATGATTCAAGTTTGAGGGCAAACTCTTCAAAAGAAGGGGAGAATGATCCAAAGTCAAGCCCACTTAAAGGCTCTTTGGTTCATGAACCAGTTGCACTTGTTTTAGAAGCTCTTGGCTTTTCTCCATTTGTTCTTAAGCCCGAGTTTGTTACTTGTTTAACTTGGATGGTGGATTGAGGCGTGCATCACATTTTGAAGAGCCCAAGTTCTGTTTGGGTTTCAAGCATGATTGTAAAGGAAGCCCAAGTTCTGTTTGGATTCCTATTTAATCTATTTCTTTTTTTTGTTTTATTTCAAGCTTAAAATAAAGCCTAGTGATTACTTAAGACACTAAGGCAAGTAGGCGTGTGTTTTGTGGCTGATTAGGCATGTAATCAGGGGTTATTTACAGCTCATAATTGCTGATTGCCTTCTTTGTAGCAGCCCCTTAAATGAGGCTTAATTAGGGCATGAATCAAGGAGTTTTGTAACTCCTCAAAGCCATTCCTCTTAGGACGTTTTTAGGATGTTTCAGCTCCTCCTTTGCTGCTCCTTATCTCTATATAAGGAGAGAAAATGATAATAGAAAGCAGATTTGAGTTTTGATAAAAAAAAACCTTTGTGTTATAGTTTTTACTTTGAGTTTGTCTCAAGTATTGCTAACCCTTATTACTTTGAGTGAGTCTTGAGTGATAAGCCTAGGAGAGATTGAGTGAGTCTTATCTCTGACCTAGAACCCCAAAACATTGAGTGTGTTCTTGTGTTTTGGTACTATATCTTGTTTCGAGTGATTTCTTGTTAAAGTGAGTGTTCTATTGTTCGTAAGTTTAGAATCATCATCCAGTACTTTGGAGGGTGATTTTAGATTCACATCATCTGGTATCAGAGCTTTGGTGAAGAAATTCGTCGGAAAAATCGAGTTTTGGAGAAGAAATGAAACTGCCAGAATTCAACCCGTTTTTCATCCGACTTTGAAGGACGATTTCTCAACCTTCAAGAGTCCAAATTGGTTGATTCTTTTTTTCATTATGCATAACTTTTTGTCTAGAATATTCATAGAATTTTTCATATTTTTGTGAATTTTTTTGATATTAAACTGGGCCCGTTTTTCGCAACTGCGCCAAAAACGGAGCAAATCTGGCACACAGAACTTCAAACGATAATTCCTCCTTCATAAGGAAAGCTTTTCAAGAGTTTCTTTTTTTGATTCCGCTTGAAATTTCCTGAGTGTTATTAATCTGTAAGCCTTTGAGAGTCTCAAGGCCATTTACAGTTTCGTTTTGTTGTTCAAGTTTACGGCAGTTTGCATCTTGTATCTTGTAATGAGTTCGAGAAAATAGTGGAAGAAAATGGTGGGGGTATGCTTTGGTTGTAAGGACCAAAGACGAGAATGAGACTACTTGCAATAACTCACCACTTTTGGATGAGTTGTTGGAAGAGTTCAAAGATGTATTCCCCAATGACTTGCCCAAGGGCCTCCTCCAATAAGGGGCATTGAGCATGCCATTGACTTGATTCCAGGATCACCTTTGCCCAACAAGGCTGCCTATAGGTGTAATCCGGAAGAGAGTAAGGAACTTGAAAGGCAAGTGAATGAATTGATTGAAAGAGGCTATGTGAGAGAGAGCCTTAGTCCTTGCGCGGTTCCTGCCCTCTTAGTACCAAAGAAAGATGGTACTTGGAGAATGTGTGTTGATAGTCGTTCCATTAACAACATAACCATCAAATATCGTTTTCCTATGCCTCGTTTGCAAGATATGCTAGATGAATTGAGTGGTTCCTTAGTCTTTTCCAAAATAGACTTAAGGAGTGGATACCATCAAATGAGAGTAAGGGAGGGAGATGAGTGGAAAACGGCTTTCAAAACAAAGCAAGGGTTATATGAGTGGTTAGTTATGCCATTTGGGCTTTGCAATGCCCCAAGCTCCTTCATGCGGTTGATGAATGAAGTCCTCCGTCCTTTCCTTAATGATTTTATTGTTGTTTACTTAGATGACATACTTGTGTATAGTAAAAACAATGAAGATCATGTAATTCATTTGAGGAGGTTGTTTGAAAAATTGAGGGAGATGAAGTTGTATGGCAAGCTTGAGAAATGTGTATTCATGACTCCTAGTGTTGTATTCTTAGGATACATTGTAACAGGAGAGGGGGTGCATGTAGACCCGGAAAAAGTAAAAGCCGTGCAATCATGGTTGGCTCCAACCAATGTGCATGAAGTAAGAAGCTTCCATGGACTAGCCTCCTTCTATAGGCGGTTCATCAAGAACTTCTCTATTATCATGGCTCCTATCACAGAGTTAACAAAGAAAGGTGAGTTTAAGTGGGGTGAGAGTGCGCAAAAGGCCTTTGAGAAGGTCAAGCATATGCTTTGTAATGCTCCCATACTTGTACTTCCGACTTTAACAAAGTGTTTGAGGTGGAGTGTGATGCGAGTGGGATTGGGATTGGTGCGGTTTTGATACAAGAGAGGAAGCCCGTGTGCTACTTTAGTGAAAAGTTAAATGGGGCTAAGCTTAACTATTCCACTTATGATCGTGAGTTCTATGCCATTGTGAGGGCTCTTGATCATTGGTCTCATTACTTAAGACCTAAGCCATTTGTCCTTCATTCGGACCATGAGGCGCTTAAGTTCATCCATGGGCAACAAAAGTTGAACCAAAGGCATGCTAAATGGGTGGAGTTTCTCCAAACATTTACCTTTAGTTCAAAATATAAAGATGGAAAGAGTAATGTAGTGGCCGACGCTTTGTCTCGTCGGAACTACTTGCTTTCTATGGTGGATGCTAAGATTTTGGGTTTTGAGCAACTCAAAGAGGGCTATCAACATGATCCTGATTTTGCAAGTGAGTTCGAGAGTCCATCAAAAGAGTTTGTGCAGCAAGATGGTTACCTCTTCAAGGGTAACAAGTTGTGTGTCCCAAAGAGTGGCGTGAGGGAGTTGTTGGTGAGGGAAGTGCATAGTGGTGGTTTGGCGGGTCACTTTGGCATCCAAAAGACTCTTGATAATATTCTTGGTGAGCATTTCTATTGGCCAAGAATGATCAAAGATGTGACTTTGGTTGTGGAGAGATGTGCTACTTGTCAAAAAGCAAAGGGTCACTTCACCAAAGGTCTCTACACTCCTCTTCCAGTTCCAGATGCCCCATGGGAGAGTGTTAGCATGGACTTCATTGTAGGATTACCAAGAACTCAAAGGGGAAGGGATAGCATCATGGTTGTTGTAGATAGATTCTCTAAAATGGCTCACTTCATAGCTTGTAATAAAACTGATGATGCTGTAAAAGTGGCGGAAATGTACTTTAAGGAAGTTGTCAAACTTCATGGCATTCCTCGAAGTATAGTTTCGGATAGGGACTCCAAGTTTCTTAGTCACTTTTGGAGGACCCTATGGAAGCTTGTTGGTACCAAGTTGCTATTTAGCACCTCTCATCATCCCCAAACTGATGGGCAAACGGAGGTGACAAATAGAACTTTGGGTACGTTGTTGAGAGGACTTGTAAGCAAAACGCAAAAAGATTGGGACATGAAACTAGCCCATGCGGAGTTTGCTTACAATCGAGCTCATTCCTTAACTACTTCTCGCTCCCCATTTGAAGTAGTTTATGGAGTGAATCCCTTTGTGCCTATTGATCTTATTCCTATGGTTAAAGGGGATATTGTGGAGAAAGATGCTAAAAAGAGGGTGGAAGCCTTTCAAAAACCTGTGAGCAAGTGAAGAAAAGAATTGAGGAGATGAATAAGAAATAGCAAGAGAGAGCAAACAAACGACGAAAGCAACCCATCTTTCAACCCGGGGATTTGGTTTGGCTTCATTTGAGGAAAGAGAGATTTCCCAAACTTCGCAAAAACAAACTCATGCCTCGTTCTGATGGTCCATTTAGAGTGACTGAAAGGGTGAATGATAGTGCTTACAAAATTGAGCTTCCTGATGAGTTGATGGGTGTTAGTGCTACGTTCAATGTGGGGGATTTGTCACCATACTTAGATGATTCAAGTTTGAGGGCAAACTCTTCAAAAGAAGGGGAGAATGATCCAAAGTCAAGCCCACTTAAAGGCTCTTTGGTTCATGAACCAGTTGCACTTGTTTTAGAAGCTCTTGGCTTTTCTCCATTTGTTCTTAAGCCCGAGTTTGTTACTTGTTTAACTTGGATGGTGGATTGAGGCGTGCATCACATTTTGAAGAGCCCAAGTTCTGTTTGGGTTTCAAGCATGATTGTAAAGGAAGCCCAAGTTCTGTTTGGATTCCTATTTAATCTATTTCTTTTTTTTGTTTTATTTCAAGCTTAAAATAAAGCCTAGTGATTACTTAAGACACTAAGGCAAGTAGGCGTGTGTTTTGTGGCTGATTAGGCATGTAATCAGGGGTTATTTACAGCTCATAATTGCTGATTGCCTTCTTTGTAGCAGCCCCTTAAATGAGGCTTAATTAGGGCATGAATCAAGGAGTTTTGTAACTCCTCAAAGCCATTCCTCTTAGGACGTTTTTAGGATGTTTCAGCTCCTCCTTTGCTGCTCCTTATCTCTATATAAGGAGAGAAAATGATAATAGAAAGCAGATTTGAGTTTTGATAAAAAAAACCTTTGTGTTATAGTTTTTACTTTGAGTTTGTCTCAAGTATTGCTAACCCTTATTACTTTGAGTGAGTCTTGAGTGATAAGCCTAGGAGAGATTGAGTGAGTCTTATCTCTGACCTAGAACCCCAAAACATTGAGTGTGTTCTTGTGTTTTGGTACTATATCTTGTTTCGAGTGATTTCTTGTTAAAGTGAGTGTTCTATTGTTCGTAAGTTTAGAATCATCATCCAGTACTTTGGAGGGTGATTTTAGATTCACATCATCTGGTATCAGAGCTTTGGTGAAGAAATTCGTCGGAAAAATCGAGTTTTGGAGAAGAAATGAAACTGCCAGAATTCAACCCGTTTTTCATCCGACTTTGAAGGACGATTTCTCAACCTTCAAGAGTCCAAATTGGTTGATTCTTTTTTCATTATGCATAACTTTTTGTCTAGAATATTCATAGAATTTTTCATATTTTTGTGAATTTTTTTGATATTAAACTGGGCCCGTTTTTCGCAACTGCGCCAAAAACGGAGCAAATCTGGCACACAGAACTTCAAACGATAATTCCTCCTTCATAAGGAAAGCTTTTCAAGAGTTTCTTTTTTTGATTCCGCTTGAAATTTCCTGAGTGTTATTAATCTGTAAGCCTTTGAGAGTCTCAAGGCCATTTACAGTTTCGTTTTGTTGTTCAAGTTTACGGCAGTTTGCATCTTGTATCTTGTAATGAGTTCGAGAAAATAGTGGAAGAAAATGGTGGGGGTATGCTTTGGTTGTAAGGACCAAAGACGAGAATGAGACTACTTGCAATAACTCACCACTTTTGGATGAGTTGTTGGAAGAGTTCAAAGATGTATTCCCCAATGACTTGCCCAAGGGCCTCCTCCAATAAGGGGCATTGAGCATGCCATTGACTTGATTCCAGGAT
The DNA here is from genome assembly GCA_947645195.1 of Patellifolia procumbens. NCBI lineage: Eukaryota > Viridiplantae > Streptophyta > Magnoliopsida > Caryophyllales > Amaranthaceae > Patellifolia > Patellifolia procumbens. The sequence continues at coordinate 172,008 of CANSGD010001498.1, read as the reverse complement.
CACCTTTGCCCAACAAGGCTGCCTATAGGTGTAATCCGGAAGAGAGTAAGGAACTTGAAAGGCAAGTGAATGAATTGATTGAAAGAGGCTATGTGAGAGAGAGCCTTAGTCCTTGCGCGGTTCCTGCCCTCTTAGTACCAAAGAAAGATGGTACTTGGAGAATGTGTGTTGATAGTCGTTCCATTAACAACATAACCATCAAATATCGTTTTCCTATGCCTCGTTTGCAAGATATGCTAGATGAATTGAGTGGTTCCTTAGTCTTTTCCAAAATAGACTTAAGGAGTGGATACCATCAAATGAGAGTAAGGGAGGGAGATGAGTGGAAAACGGCTTTCAAAACAAAGCAAGGGTTATATGAGTGGTTAGTTATGCCATTTGGGCTTTGCAATGCCCCAAGCTCCTTCATGCGGTTGATGAATGAAGTCCTCCGTCCTTTCCTTAATGATTTTATTGTTGTTTACTTAGATGACATACTTGTGTATAGTAAAAACAATGAAGATCATGTAATTCATTTGAGGAGGTTGTTTGAAAAATTGAGGGAGATGAAGTTGTATGGCAAGCTTGAGAAATGTGTATTCATGACTCCTAGTGTTGTATTCTTAGGATACATTGTAACAGGAGAGGGGGTGCATGTAGACCCGGAAAAAGTAAAAGCCGTGCAATCATGGTTGGCTCCAACCAATGTGCATGAAGTAAGAAGCTTCCATGGACTAGCCTCCTTCTATAGGCGGTTCATCAAGAACTTCTCTATTATCATGGCTCCTATCACAGAGTTAACAAAGAAAGGTGAGTTTAAGTGGGGTGAGAGTGCGCAAAAGGCCTTTGAGAAGGTCAAGCATATGCTTTGTAATGCTCCCATACTTGTACTTCCGACTTTAACAAAGTGTTTGAGGTGGAGTGTGATGCGAGTGGGATTGGGATTGGTGCGGTTTTGATACAAGAGAGGAAGCCCGTGTGCTACTTTAGTGAAAAGTTAAATGGGGCTAAGCTTAACTATTCCACTTATGATCGTGAGTTCTATGCCATTGTGAGGGCTCTTGATCATTGGTCTCATTACTTAAGACCTAAGCCATTTGTCCTTCATTCGGACCATGAGGCGCTTAAGTTCATCCATGGGCAACAAAAGTTGAACCAAAGGCATGCTAAATGGGTGGAGTTTCTCCAAACATTTACCTTTAGTTCAAAATATAAAGATGGAAAGAGTAATGTAGTGGCCGACGCTTTGTCTCGTCGGAACTACTTGCTTTCTATGGTGGATGCTAAGATTTTGGGTTTTGAGCAACTCAAAGAGGGCTATCAACATGATCCTGATTTTGCAAGTGAGTTCGAGAGTCCATCAAAAGAGTTTGTGCAGCAAGATGGTTACCTCTTCAAGGGTAACAAGTTGTGTGTCCCAAAGAGTGGCGTGAGGGAGTTGTTGGTGAGGGAAGTGCATAGTGGTGGTTTGGCGGGTCACTTTGGCATCCAAAAGACTCTTGATAATATTCTTGGTGAGCATTTCTATTGGCCAAGAATGATCAAAGATGTGACTTTGGTTGTGGAGAGATGTGCTACTTGTCAAAAAGCAAAGGGTCACTTCACCAAAGGTCTCTACACTCCTCTTCCAGTTCCAGATGCCCCATGGGAGAGTGTTAGCATGGACTTCATTGTAGGATTACCAAGAACTCAAAGGGGAAGGGATAGCATCATGGTTGTTGTAGATAGATTCTCTAAAATGGCTCACTTCATAGCTTGTAATAAAACTGATGATGCTGTAAAAGTGGCGGAAATGTACTTTAAGGAAGTTGTCAAACTTCATGGCATTCCTCGAAGTATAGTTTCGGATAGGGACTCCAAGTTTCTTAGTCACTTTTGGAGGACCCTATGGAAGCTTGTTGGTACCAAGTTGCTATTTAGCACCTCTCATCATCCCCAAACTGATGGGCAAACGGAGGTGACAAATAGAACTTTGGGTACGTTGTTGAGAGGACTTGTAAGCAAAACGCAAAAAGATTGGGACATGAAACTAGCCCATGCGGAGTTTGCTTACAATCGAGCTCATTCCTTAACTACTTCTCGCTCCCCATTTGAAGTAGTTTATGGAGTGAATCCCTTTGTGCCTATTGATCTTATTCCTATGGTTAAAGGGGATATTGTGGAGAAAGATGCTAAAAAGAGGGTGGAAGCCTTTCAAAAAACCTGTGAGCAAGTGAAGAAAAGAATTGAGGAGATGAATAAGAAATAGCAAGAGAGAGCAAACAAACGACGAAAGCAACCCATCTTTCAACCCGGGGATTTGGTTTGGCTTCATTTGAGGAAAGAGAGATTTCCCAAACTTCGCAAAAACAAACTCATGCCTCGTTCTGATGGTCCATTTAGAGTGACTGAAAGGGTGAATGATAGTGCTTACAAAATTGAGCTTCCTGATGAGTTGATGGGTGTTAGTGCTACGTTCAATGTGGGGGATTTGTCACCATACTTAGATGATTCAAGTTTGAGGGCAAACTCTTCAAAAGAAGGGGAGAATGATCCAAAGTCAAGCCCACTTAAAGGCTCTTTGGTTCATGAACCAGTTGCACTTGTTTTAGAAGCTCTTGGCTTTTCTCCATTTGTTCTTAAGCCCGAGTTTGTTACTTGTTTAACTTGGATGGTGGATTGAGGCGTGCATCACATTTTGAAGAGCCCAAGTTCTGTTTGGGTTTCAAGCATGATTGTAAAGGAAGCCCAAGTTCTGTTTGGATTCCTATTTAATCTATTTCTTTTTTTTGTTTTATTTCAAGCTTAAAATAAAGCCTAGTGATTACTTAAGACACTAAGGCAAGTAGGCGTGTGTTTTGTGGCTGATTAGGCATGTAATCAGGGGTTATTTACAGCTCATAATTGCTGATTGCCTTCTTTGTAGCAGCCCCTTAAATGAGGCTTAATTAGGGCATGAATCAAGGAGTTTTGTAACTCCTCAAAGCCATTCCTCTTAGGACGTTTTTAGGATGTTTCAGCTCCTCCTTTGCTGCTCCTTATCTCTATATAAGGAGAGAAAATGATAATAGAAAGCAGATTTGAGTTTTGATAAAAAAAAACCTTTGTGTTATAGTTTTTACTTTGAGTTTGTCTCAAGTATTGCTAACCCTTATTACTTTGAGTGAGTCTTGAGTGATAAGCCTAGGAGAGATTGAGTGAGTCTTATCTCTGACCTAGAACCCCAAAACATTGAGTGTGTTCTTGTGTTTTGGTACTATATCTTGTTTCGAGTGATTTCTTGTTAAAGTGAGTGTTCTATTGTTCGTAAGTTTAGAATCATCATCCAGTACTTTGGAGGGTGATTTTAGATTCACATCATCTGGTATCAGAGCTTTGGTGAAGAAATTCGTCGGAAAAATCGAGTTTTGGAGAAGAAATGAAACTGCCAGAATTCAACCCGTTTTTCATCCGACTTTGAAGGACGATTTCTCAACCTTCAAGAGTCCAAATTGGTTGATTCTTTTTTTCATTATGCATAACTTTTTGTCTAGAATATTCATAGAATTTTTCATATTTTTGTGAATTTTTTTGATATTAAACTGGGCCCGTTTTTCGCAACTGCGCCAAAAACGGAGCAAATCTGGCACACAGAACTTCAAACGATAATTCCTCCTTCATAAGGAAAGCTTTTCAAGAGTTTCTTTTTTTGATTCCGCTTGAAATTTCCTGAGTGTTATTAATCTGTAAGCCTTTGAGAGTCTCAAGGCCATTTACAGTTTCGTTTTGTTGTTCAAGTTTACGGCAGTTTGCATCTTGTATCTTGTAATGAGTTCGAGAAAATAGTGGAAGAAAATGGTGGGGGTATGCTTTGGTTGTAAGGACCAAAGACGAGAATGAGACTACTTGCAATAACTCACCACTTTTGGATGAGTTGTTGGAAGAGTTCAAAGATGTATTCCCCAATGACTTGCCCAAGGGCCTCCTCCAATAAGGGGCATTGAGCATGCCATTGACTTGATTCCAGGATCACCTTTGCCCAACAAGGCTGCCTATAGGTGTAATCCGGAAGAGAGTAAGGAACTTGAAAGGCAAGTGAATGAATTGATTGAAAGAGGCTATGTGAGAGAGAGCCTTAGTCCTTGCGCGGTTCCTGCCCTCTTAGTACCAAAGAAAGATGGTACTTGGAGAATGTGTGTTGATAGTCGTTCCATTAACAACATAACCATCAAATATCGTTTTCCTATGCCTCGTTTGCAAGATATGCTAGATGAATTGAGTGGTTCCTTAGTCTTTTCCAAAATAGACTTAAGGAGTGGATACCATCAAATGAGAGTAAGGGAGGGAGATGAGTGGAAAACGGCTTTCAAAACAAAGCAAGGGTTATATGAGTGGTTAGTTATGCCATTTGGGCTTTGCAATGCCCCAAGCTCCTTCATGCGGTTGATGAATGAAGTCCTCCGTCCTTTCCTTAATGATTTTATTGTTGTTTACTTAGATGACATACTTGTGTATAGTAAAAACAATGAAGATCATGTAATTCATTTGAGGAGGTTGTTTGAAAAATTGAGGGAGATGAAGTTGTATGGCAAGCTTGAGAAATGTGTATTCATGACTCCTAGTGTTGTATTCTTAGGATACATTGTAACAGGAGAGGGGGTGCATGTAGACCCGGAAAAAGTAAAAGCCGTGCAATCATGGTTGGCTCCAACCAATGTGCATGAAGTAAGAAGCTTCCATGGACTAGCCTCCTTCTATAGGCGGTTCATCAAGAACTTCTCTATTATGATGGCTCCTATCACAGAGTTAACAAAGAAAGGTGAGTTTAAGTGGGGTGAGAGTGCGCAAAAGGCCTTTGAGAAGGTCAAGCATATGCTTTGTAATGCTCCCATACTTGTACTTCCGACTTTAACAAAGTGTTTGAGGTGGAGTGTGATGCGAGTGGGATTGGGATTGGTGCGGTTTTGATACAAGAGAGGAAGCCCGTGTGCTACTTTAGTGAAAAGTTAAATGGGGCTAAGCTTAACTATTCCACTTATGATCGTGAGTTCTATGCCATTGTGAGGGCTCTTGATCATTGGTCTCATTACTTAAGACCTAAGCCATTTGTCCTTCATTCGGACCATGAGGCGTTTAAGTTCATCCATGGGCAACAAAAGTTGAACCAAAGGCATGCTAAATGGGTGGAGTTTCTCCAAACATTTACCTTTAGTTCAAAATATAAAGATGGAAAGAGTAATGTAGTGGCCGACGCTTTGTCTCGTCGGAACTACTTGCTTTCTATGGTGGATGCTAAGATTTTGGGTTTTGAGCAACTCAAAGAGGGCTATCAACATGATCCTGATTTTGCAAGTGAGTTCGAGAGTCCATCAAAAGAGTTTGTGCAGCAAGATGGTTACCTCTTCAAGGGTAACAAGTTGTGTGTCCCAAAGAGTGGCGTGAGGGAGTTGTTGGTGAGGGAAGTGCATAGTGGTGGTTTGGCGGGTCACTTTGGCATCCAAAAGACTCTTGATAATATTCTTGGTGAGCATTTCTATTGGCCAAGAATGATCAAAGATGTGACTTTGGTTGTGGAGAGATGTGCTACTTGTCAAAAAGCAAAGGGTCACTTCACCAAAGGTCTCTACACTCCTCTTCCAGTTCCAGATGCCCCATGGGAGAGTGTTAGCATGGACTTCATTGTAGGATTACCAAGAACTCAAAGGGGAAGGGATAGCATCATGGTTGTTGTAGATAGATTCTCTAAAATGGCTCACTTCATAGCTTGTAATAAAACTGATGATGCTGTAAAAGTGGCGGAAATGTACTTTAAGGAAGTTGTCAAACTTCATGGCATTCCTCGAAGTATAGTTTCGGATAGGGACTCCAAGTTTCTTAGTCACTTTTGGAGGACCCTATGGAAGCTTGTTGGTACCAAGTTGCTATTTAGCACCTCTCATCATCCCCAAACTGATGGGCAAACGGAGGTGACAAATAGAACTTTGGGTACGTTGTTGAGAGGACTTGTAAGCAAAACGCAAAAAGATTGGGACATGAAACTAGCCCATGCGGAGTTTGCTTACAATCGAGCTCATTCCTTAACTACTTCTCGCTCCCCATTTGAAGTAGTTTATGGCTGATTAGGCATATAACACAAAGGTTTTTTTTTATCAAAACTCAAATCTGCTTTCTATTATCATTTTCTCTCCTTATATAGAGATAAGGAGCAGCAAAGGAGGAGCTGAAACATCCTAAAAACGTCCTAAGAGGAATGGCTTTGAGGAGTTACAAAACTCCTTGATTCATGCCCTAATTAAGCCTCATTTAAGGGGCTGCTACAAAGAAGGCAATCAGCAATTATGAGCTGTAAATAACCCCTAATTACATGCCTAATCAGCCACAAAACACACGCCTACTTGCCTTAGTGTCTTAAGTAATCACTAGGCTTTATTTTAAGCTTGAAATAAAACAAAAAAAAGAAATAGATTAAATAGGAATCCAAACAGAACTTGGGCTTCCTTTACAATCATGCTTGAAACCCAAACAGAACTTGGGCTCTTCAAAATGTGATGCACGCCTCAATCCACCATCCAAGTTAAACAAGTAACAAACTCGGGCTTAAGAACAAATGGAGAAAAGCCAAGAGCTTCTAAAACAAGTGCAACTGGTTCATGAACCAAAGAGCCTTTAAGTGGGCTTGACTTTGGATCATTCTCCCCTTCTTTTGAAGAGTTTGCCCTCAAACTTGAATCATCTAAGTATGGTGACAAATCCCCCACATTGAACGTAGCACTAACACCCATCAACTCATCAGGAAGCTCAATTTTGTAAGCACTATCATTCACCCTTTCAGTCACTCTAAATGGACCATCAGAACGAGGCATGAGTTTGTTTTTGCGAAGTTTGGGAAATCTTTCTTTCCTCAAATGAAGCCAAACCAAATCCCCGGGTTGAAAGATGGGTTGCTTTCGTCGTTTGTTTGCTCTCTCTTGGTATTTCTTATTCATCTCCTCAATTCTTTTCTTCACTTGCTCACAGGTTTTTTGAAAGGCTTCCACCCTCTTTTTAGCATCTTTCTCCACAATATCCCCTTTAACCATAGGAATAAGATCAATAGGCACAAAGGGATTCACTCCATAAACTACTTCAAATGGGGAGCGAGAAGTAGTTAAGGAATGAGCTCGATTGTAAGCAAACTCCGCATGGGCTAGTTTCATGTCCCAATCTTTTTGCGTTTTGCTTACAAGTCCTCTCAACAACGTACCCAAAGTTCTATTTGTCACCTCAGTTTGCCCATCAGTTTGGGGATGATGAGAGGTGCTAAATAGCAACTTGGTACCAACAAGCTTCCATAGGGTCCTCCAAAAGTGACTAAGAAACTTGGAGTCCCTATCCGAAACTATACTTCGAGGAATGCCATGAAGTTTGACAACTTCCTTAAAGTACATTTCCGCCACTTTTACAGCATCATCAGTTTTATTACAAGCTATGAAGTGAGCCATTTTAGAGAATCTATCTACAACAACCATGATGCTATCCCTTCCCCTTTGAGTTCTTGGTAATCCTACAATGAAGTCCATGCTAACACTCTCCCATGGGGCATCTGGAACTGGAAGAGGAGTGTAGAGACCTTTGGTGAAGTGACCCTTTGCTTTTTGACAAGTAGCACATCTCTCCACAACCAAAGTCACATCTTTGATCATTCTTGGCCAATAGAAATGCTCACCAAGAATATCAAGAGTCTTTTGGATGCCAAAGTGACCCGCCAAACCACCACTATGCACTTCCCTCACCAACAACTCCCTCACGCCACTCTTTGGGACACACAACTTGTTACCCTTGAAGAGGTAACCATCTTGCTGCACAAACTCTTTTGATGGACTCTCGAACTCACTTGCAAAATCAGGATCATGTCGATAGCCCTCTTTGAGTTGCTCAAAACCCAAAATCTTAGCATCCACCATAGAAAGCAAGTAGTTCCGACGAGACAAAGCGTCAGCCACTACATTACTCTTTCCATCTTTATATTTTGAACTAAAGGTAAATGTTTGGAGAAACTCCACCCATTTAGCATGCCTTTGGTTCAACTTTTGTTGCCCATGGATGAACTTAAGCGCCTCATGGTCCGAATGAAGGACAAATGGCTTAGGTCTTAAGTAATGAGACCAATGATCAAGAGCCCTCACAATGGCATAGAACTCACGATCATAAGTGGAATAGTTAAGCTTAGCCCCATTTAACTTTTCACTAAAGTAGCACACGGGCTTCCGCTCTTGTATCAAAACCGCACCAATCCCAATCCCACTCGCATCACACTCCACCTCAAACACTTTGTTAAAGTCGGGAAGTACAAGTATGGGAGCATTACAAAGCATATGCTTGACCTTCTCAAAGGCCTTTTGCGCACTCTCACCCCACTTAAACTCACCTTTCTTTGTTAACTCGGTGATAGGAGCCATGATAGTAGAGAAGTTCTTGATGAACCGCCTATAGAAGGAGGCTAGTCCATGGAAGCTTCTTACTTCATGCACATTGGTTGGAGCCAACCATGATTGCACGGCTTTTACTTTTTCCGGGTCTGCATGCACCCCCTCTCCTGTTACAATGTATCCTAAGAATACAACACTAGGAGTCATGAATACACATTTCTCAAGCTTGCCATACAACTTCATCTCCCTCAATTTTTCAAACAACCTCCTCAAATGAATTACATGATCTTCATTGTTTTTACTATACACAAGTATGTCATCTAAGTAAACAACAATAAAATCATTAAGGAAAGGACGTGATGCAGGAGCATCCATGATCAATCCAAGTCTCCTAACAAAGAGTCATCAAGAAGAGATTAAGGTGAAGGAGATTCAGTTCATTAGCTTACTTAATCCAATTTCGAACAAACAAGTACTTCGAATTGTTAATTAAGCTTAACACCTTCTTAATCTTTTTTAAGCCTTGTTGATTAATGCTTATGATCATCTTAACATCATTAAGTATTAATAATAAAGCTTAAATTATGATTAAATAGCTTAATTAGTTAGTTCTAAGTCATTAAAGTAAGCTTAGTGAAACTGTTTTGGAAGAACAGAATTTACACGGTTTGTTTAGGGCTCGTTTTGGCTACGTTTTTGAGCTTTATTCTTGGCTAAGGCAACCATACATGACTCACCTGTGTGCTTACATACATCACCAACAAGCATGTGAAGAGTTGGAGGCAAGAATCAATAGGAAACGAGAGCTTCATGAAGAAGTATCCAAAACCGCAGCTCCCTGCGTCATTCTGGGCCCATTTTCATCAGTTCTGGGCAGCCGCTTTTCTTTAGCTTTTGGAGCTGATTTTTTGAGGATATTTTCCTTAGAATGTCTATTTTAATACCTTAGCTTCCTTTTTGCAGTAGGACATTTTCGTTTCTCAGAATCCCTCAATCATTGCACCTAGGTACTGAAAACTGGCCAGAATTTTGTAATAGTTTAAGATGGCTTTTGTTACCTAAGCAAAACATCACCAAATGACGTGAATTTTTGGTATGTTACTGCTTTATATGTTAGGTTTGTAAGGCAAGAAGTTTCATTAGAGTTTGTTGAATGAATTAAGAGTTATACTCATTTCTTTGAGCTGTGCGCTTAGAGCAAAACTGGACAGTTTGTCCTAATTAAAGTCTTTGAGTTAATTAGCTAACTAACGTAGATTAGTTACTAATTTAACAAAGCAAGGTTGCACCAAGAGTTCTTCTTTGACATTGGTGGCCTAGTTTGGTGGTTCTAAGGCTAGTGAAAGTGGTGGTTGTTGGTACGGTTCCAACAAGGCTTGAAGCAAAACTGATTCTTCGGTTCTTAACCAACGAATGCTCTTGTTTATGAAATGCTTTATGCATCATTTGGTATCAGAGCTTTGGTTAGTTTAAGAGCATTCTTTTAACCCTCTAATCATCCCATAATCACTTCCTAAACTCATACACTTATCCCCCCCAAAACCGAAATCAATTCTAAGCCCAAACACATCTCTTTTCTTCTCTTTTCACCTCTAATCTTTGATACAACTTAGTGGTTGTTAAAATGAGTGGTGGTGAAGATCCAAATCAGTTTAGAAGGGGCATGACATTGAATGAAGCAAGGTTAGTTGGCCTTGAGAATCAAATGGCTACAATTAGTGAGCAAATGGCAAATCTCATGGAAGCTTTTCGAAGTTCTAGTGTTGGAGTTCGAAGAGAAGTTCATGAAAGGAGGCACTTTGAAGATGAGAATGAGGTTGTTTATGACTCTAGTGAAGAAGTACAATCACAAACTTCTAATCAAAGAAGGAGGCCACGAAAACAAGATGATTTTCGAGACATAAAGTTAGATGTTCCAGAATTTGATGGAAACCTTAATCCGGATGCTTATTTGGAATGGGTTTCGAGATGTAATAGGATTTTCGAGCTAAAGGAGTATGATGATTCGAAATCTTTCAAGTTGGCTATCACTAAGCTAAAGGGTTATGCATCCCTTTGGTGGGAAAACGTTGCTCTTGCTAGAGAAAGGAAGCATAAGCCGAAAATCAAGAGTTGGAAGAAACTGAAAAAGAAGATGGAAGCTAAGTTTCTCCCCTCCACTTACACTCTTGATTTATATAACCAACTTTCTGATTTGTTCCAAGGTACCAAGAATGTCGAGACATACATCCATGAATATGAAAAGTTGATGATGAAATTGGATGTTCAAGAAAGGGAAGAGCAGACCATGGCTCGTTTTGTGAAGGGCCTAGATCGTGACATCCAAAAGAAGCTTGAGCTTCAATCTTATTCTACTTTAGATGAACTTTTCAGGTTGGCTCTTAAGGTGGAAAAGCATCAAAAAGACAAGAAGAAGAAGGTATTTAGCAAAGGAACTTCTTATGCTAAAGGAGGTTCTAGTTCCTATGTAAAGCCTACTTCGACATCTCCATTTACACCTAAAAATGAAGCTAGTTCGAAATTTCTTGATAAAGGGAAGAAAGTTGCTGAAAGTTCTTCCAAGAAGGATGATATTAAATGTTTTAAGTGTCATGGTTATGGTCATTATCAAGCACAATGCCCAAACAGAAGGGTAATGACCTTATTAGACATTAAAAACATAGAAGATGCCCTTAAAGATCAAGAGGAGCACGAAAAAGAATCTGAAAAGGAGGATGAATGCAATGAAGATGTTCTTGTTGATGAAGTGGAAGGAGATGATCATCTTAGCTTGGTTCTAAGGAGGGTCCTTCACTCCAAAGAAGCCGAAGCTATACCATCTCAACGAGACCAGATTTTTCAGACAAAATGCTTAATCAAGGGCAAGATTTGTTCCATGATTATTGATGGTGGGAGTTGCACTAATGTAGCTTCGAGTTCTATGGTGGAGAAGCTCAATTATCCTACTTTCAGTCATCCTAAACCATATAAGCTTCATTGGCTTAATGATGGTAACTGTGTGGAGGTAACAAAACAAGCTTTAATTAGCTTCTCCTTTGGTGATTCATATAATGATAAGGTTTTATGTGATGTGGTGCCTATGAATGCATGTCATATTCTCTTAGGGAGGCCGTGGCAATCTGATAAGGAAACCTTACATAATGGTAGGACTAATACATACACTTTCATGCATGAAAACAAGAAAATTATACTTAGTCCTAGCAAAAAGGGTCCGAATTTGCCTAAGAAAGAAACCTCTAATTCAAAGGCTAAAAATCAGAAATCCTTAATTCTCCAAAAACGTCAAGTTGATAAGGCCATTGAAAAGGGGAAGGAAATGTACTTGTTGTTGTTATTTGCTGCAAATGATGAAAATACTAGTGAATTACATGATTGGGTTAAACCATTAGTGAACGATTTTAGTGATATTTTTCCCGAGGATCTTCCCTATGGTTTACCACCTAGTAGGGGTATTGAGCATCAAATTGACTTAGTTCCTGGAGCACCATTACCTAATAAGGCAGCTTATAGATGTAATCCTGAAGAAGCTAAAGAGTTGCAAAAACAGATTACTGAATTGTTAGCTAAGGGATTTGTACAAGAAAGTCTTAGTCCATGTGCTGTTCCTGTTATTTTGGTTCCAAAGAAGGATGGAACTATGCGTATGTGTGTAGATTGCAGGGCTATAAACAACATTACCATCAAGTATAGGTATCCTATTCCTAGGCTTGATGATTTGCTCGATGAATTACATGGTGCTACTATATTCTCCAAGATAGATTTGCGTAGTGGTTATCATCAGATTTGAATCAAGGAAGGGGATGAATGGAAAACAGCCTTTAAGACTAAGAGTGGGTTATATGAGTGGCGTGTTATGCCATTTGGTCTAACTAATGCTCCTAGTACTTTCATGAGGCTCATGCATGAGGTACTTCGTCCTTTCATTGGTTCATTTGTTGTGGTTTATTTTGATGATATTCTTGTGTATAGCAACAGTGAACAGGATCATCTTATTCATCTGAAGAAGGTTTTCCTTAAGCTAAGGGAAAAGAAGCTATATGCAAAGATGGAGAAGTGTGAATTCTTCACTTCTAGTGTGTCTTTTCTTGGTTTCATTATTTCATCTCAGGGTATTTCTATGGATGAATCCAAGGTGGAGGCAATCAAATCATGGCCAATTCCAAAGTCCATCACAGAAGTTCGAAGTTTTCATGGATTGGCATCTTTTTACAGGAGATTCATCAGAGGTTTTAGTACTATTTTAGCTCCACTGACCGAATGTATCAAAGGGGGTTCTTTCACTTGGACTCCAGCAGCTCAGGAAGCATTTGATCAGTTGAAAAGCAAGCTTTGTGAGGCGCCTGTTCTAGCCTTACCAGATTTCAAGAAAGTGTTTGAAGTGGAATGTGATGCAAGTGGCGTAGGGATTGGAGCTGTTTTACAACAAGGAGGGCGTCCCATAGCCTATTTCAGTGAGAAGCTCAATCATGCCAAGCTCAACTACAGCACCTATGATAAAGAGTTCTATGCTATTGTTCGTGCCTTGACTTATTGGACTCATTATCTTAGGCCAGCTCAGTTTGTGTTGCATTCAGATCACCAAGCTTTGAAGTACATTAATGGACAACATAAGCTCAGTTCACGACATGCTAAATGGGTGGAGTTCCTTCAATCTTTTGATTTTGTTTTAAAATACAAAACTGGAGTTTCTAATGTGGTTGCAGATGCATTATCTAGGAGGCATTCTATGCTTTCTCTAATGGAGGCTCGAGTTCTTGGCTTCACTCATATTAAGGAGCTTTATTATGATGATCCAGATTTTTCACCATTGATAGAAGCGTGCAAGGATGGTTCTCATGGAGCTTATTCGGTTCTAGATGGTTTTCTCTTCCGAAATAATAAGCTTTGTATCCCTAAGTGCTCACTAAGGGATTTGCTCATCAAGGAGGTTCATGGAGGAGGCCTAGCAGGACATTTTGGTATTAACAAAACTGTGGATGTTTTGCAGGAACACTTTTATTGGCCAAAACTGGCAGGTGACGTTCACTCAGTTCTAGCTCGATGTTCTACATGTCAAAAGGCCAAGAGTTCTTTTCATCAAGGGCTCTATACTCCACTTCCAGTTCCTAATCAGCCATGGGAAGATGTTAGTATGGATTTCATTGTAGCTTTGCCTAGGACTCAAAGGCAAAGAGACGCTATTATGGTGGTGGTGGATCGATTCTCAAAGATGGCTCATTTTATTGCTTGCAACAAGACGGATGATGCAATTCATGTAGCTGATTTGTACTTCAAGGAGATCATTAGATTACATGGTGTACCGAAGACTATTGTTTCTGATAAGGATGTTAAGTTCCTTAGTTTCTTTTGGAAGACTTTATGGAAGCTCCTAGGTACTAAACTCCTCTTTAGTACCACGGCGCATCCACAAACTGATGGCCAAACGGAGGTTACAAACAGGACACTTACTACTCTACTCAGGACTCTAGTTAACAAGTCACAGAAAGATTGGGATCTAAAGCTAGCACATGCAGAATTTGCTTATAATAGATCACCTACATATGCCACGAAGTGCTCTCCATTCGAAGTGAACTATGGGGTTAATCCTTTAAGCCCCATTGATTTACTACCTATTCCAGTTGAAGTGAGGCAAAGCAAAGATGCAGAGGAGAAGGCAAAGGAGATGAAAAAGCTTCACCAACAGATTAGAGCACGCATTGAGAAGGTTAATGAAGCTTACAAGGTCCGAGCTAACAAGCATCGAAAGGAGGTCATTTACAAGCCCGGGGACTTGGTATGGTTGCACCTAAGGAAGGAACGATTTCCATCAAGAAGGAAGAACAAGCTGATGCCAAGGAGTGATGGTCCATTTAGGGTGCTTGAAAAGATCAATAACAATGCATACAAGATAGAACTACCAAGTGAGATGGGCAACATTTCGGCCACCTTCAATGTGGGTGATTTAGCTCCATATTTAGAAGAAGATTTTGAGTTACAAGAAGACTTCTCCAAACCAGGGGAGAATGATGCAGGAGCATCCATGATCAATCCAAGTCTCCTAACAAAGAGTCATCAAGAAGAGATTAAGGTGAAGGAGATTCAGTTCATTAGCTTACTTAATCCAATTTCGAACAAACAAGTACTTCGAATTGTTAATTAAGCTTAACACCTTCTTAATCTTTTTAAGCCTTGTTGATTAATGCTTATGATCATCTTAACATCATTAAGTATTAATAATAAAGCTTAAATTATGATTAAATAGCTTAATTAGTTAGTTCTAAGTCATTAAAGTAAGCTTAGTGAAACTGTTTTGGAAGAACAGAATTTACACGGTTTGTTTAGGGCTCGTTTTGGCTACGTTTTTGAGCTTTATTCTTGGCTAAGGCAACCATACATGACTCACCTGTGTGCTTACATACATCACCAACAAGCATGTGAAGAGTTGGAGGCAAGAATCAATAGGAAACGAGAGCTTCATGAAGAAGTATCCAAAACCGCAGCTCCCTGCGTCATTCTGGGCCCATTTTCATCAGTTCTGGGCAGCCGCTTTTCTTTAGCTTTTGGAGCTGATTTTTTGAGGATATTTTCCTTAGAATGTCTATTTTAATACCTTAGCTTCCTTTTTGCAGTAGGACATTTTCGTTTCTCAGAATCCCTCAATCATTGCACCTAGGTACTGAAAACTGGCCAGAATTTTGTAATAGTTTAAGATGGCTTTTGTTACCTAAGCAAAACATCACCAAATGACGTGAATTTTTGGTATGTTACTGCTTTATATGTTAGGTTTGTAAGGCAAGAAGTTTCATTAGAGTTTGTTGAATGAATTAAGAGTTATACTCATTTCTTTGAGCTGTGCGCTTAGAGCAAAACTGGACAGTTTGTCCTAATTAAAGTCTTTGAGTTAATTAGCTAACTAACGTAGATTAGTTACTAATTTAACAAAGCAAGGTTGCACCAAGAGTTCTTCTTTGACATTGGTGGCCTAGTTTGGTGGTTCTAAGGCTAGTGAAAGTGGTGGTTGTTGGTACGGTTCCAACAAGGCTTGAAGCAAAACTGATTCTTCGGTTCTTAACCAACGAATGCTCTTGTTTATGAAATGCTTTATGCATCAGGACGGAGGACTTCATTCATCAACCGCATGAAGGAGCTTGGGGCATTGCAAAGCCCAAATGGCATAACTAACCACTCATATAACCCTTGCTTTGTTTTGAAAGCCGTTTTCCACTCATCTCCCTCCCTTACTCTCATTTGATGGTATCCACTCCTTAAGTCTATTTTGGAAAAGACTAAGGAACCACTCAATTCATCTAGCATATCTTGCAAACGAGGCATAGGAAAACGATATTTGATGGTTATGTTGTTAATGGAGCGACTATCAACACACATTCTCCAAGTACCATCTTTCTTTGGTACTAAGAGGGCAGGAACCGCGCAAGGACTAAGGCTCTCTCTCACATAGCCTCTTTCAATCAATTCATTCACTTGCCTTTCAAGTTCCTTACTCTCTTCCGGATTACACCTATAGGCAGCCTTGTTGGGCAAAGGTGATCCTGGAATCAAGTCAATGGCATGCTCAATGCCCCTTATTGGAGGGAGGCCTTTGGGCAAGTCATTGGGGAACACATCTTTGAACTCTTCCAACAACTCATCCAAAAGTGGTGAGTTATTGCAAGTAGTCTCATTCTCGTCTTTGGTCCTTACAACCAAACATACCCCCCACCATTTTCTTCCACTATTTTCTCAAACTCATTACAAGATACAAGATAGTTGCTCTTTTCTTTGTCTTTCTTAGCAACTTTAGGGGGTAGGGGGAAGCAATTTAACTTTTCTACCATCTTTGGTAGTTACAAGATATACATTAGATTTTCCTTTATGCTCCGAATCATGGTCAAATTGCCATGGCCTTCCAAGTAACAAGTGACAAGCATCCATAGGAAGAATGTCGCACCATCTCTCATCTTCAAACTTGCCAATAGAGTAAGAAACCAAAGCTTGCTTCTTCACCCTAATACCATTGCCATCATTCAACCAATTGAGCTTATAAGGCTCATCATGATCTCTAGTGGTAAGTTTCAACTTACTCACAGCTTCGGATGAAACAACATCCGTTTGAGCTCCACCATCGACTATCACATTGCAAGTCTTCTCTCCAATCTTGCATCTAGTATGAAACAAGTTGTTTCTTTGCCTCTCATCAACTTGAGGCTCACTAAACAATACTTTCCGCACAACCATCATATTGTACTCACCCTCGGGTTCTATCTCTTCTTCAAAGTCATCTTCTACATAGCCATTTTCTTCTTGTACTACAAAATTATACATTTGTTCTTCTTCATCCATTATGGCACATTGAGTGGCGGTCAAAACAGTTTTACTAGGACATTCACTAGCAATATGACCCCTCCCATGGCATTTAAAACATTTTCTCCTAGTTGCAAGCTCACTAGGTGAAATCACTTGTTTTTCTTTCCCCTTATCAAATTTAGAACCGGATGAACTAGATGAAAAGGCTCTACTTTGAAAAGTACTCCCTTTAGAGTTGAAAGGAGTAAATTTTGAAGTACCCTTGAAAGAAGAAGTTTTGGGCTTCTCTTTCTCCTTTTCCTCCTTAGCTTGTGCCTCATATTTCAAAGCAAGTTTACAAACATCACTAAAAGTGGCATAGTGAGTCACTTCTACTTTCTTACTTATCTCTTTGGACAAACCTTTAACAAATCGAGCAATTTTAAAGGTTTCCTTTTCTTGCAAATCACAAATCAAGCACAATTTTTCAAACTCTTTCATGTACTCTTCCACACTCATGTTATTTTCTTGAGAAAGGTGGGTAAGTTTTAGGTACTGCTCTTGCTCATACTCCTTACTAACCCATTTATCCCTCATCTTTTTTTTCAACTTAACCCATGAGTCTATCTTCTCTTTTCCTTCTCTCCTTCTATTCGACTTGAGGTTTTCATACCACAAGGCAGCAAGTAGGCGTGTGTTTTAAGACAGCAAGTAGGCGTGTGTTTTAAGACAGCAAGTTTAAACCTTTTCCCATCATTATACCCTTTATAATCAAAAACGGTCTCAATTTGCCTCATCCAATCAAGAAAAGCCTCACTATCATGTCCCCCATCAAATTCAGGCATCTCAATTTTCAAACCCCTATCATCATCAAAGTTTCTAGGTGTATTAACCTCACCATCCTCATTTTCAAGAAAATTCAGTTTTCTACTTGCTTGCATCAACATTTCGGACATGGCATCTAACCTAGTCTTTTGTTGAGCCTTATCTTCATCATTTGCTTCTGATTTTCTCTCTAAGTTTTCCAACTTCTCAGTAATTACTTGTAACATCCTAGCAAGATCACCTTCAACCATGACTTCACTATTTTTGCTAGACTATTACAAATACAAGATGCAAACTGCCGTAAACTTGAACAACAAAACGAAACTGTAAATGGCCTTGAGACTCTCAAAGGCTTACAGATTAATAACACTCAGGAAATTTCAAGCGGAATCAAAAAAAGAAACTCTTGAAAAGCTTTCCGTATGAAGGAGGAATTGTCGTTTGAAGTTCTGTGCGCCAGATTTGCTCCGTTTTTGGCGCAGTTGCGAGAAACGTGCCCAGTTTAATATCAAAAAAATTCAAAAAAATATGAAAAATTCTGTGAGTATTCTAGACAAAAAGTTATGCAAAATGAAAAAAAGAATCAACCAATTTGGACTCCTGAAGGTTGAGAAATCGTCCTTCAAAGTCGGATGAAAAACGGGTTGAATTCTGGCAGTTTCATTTCTACTCCAAAACTCGATTTTTCCGACGAATTTCTTCACCAAAGCTCTGATACCAGATGATGTGAATCTAAAATCACCCTCCAAAGTATTGGATGATGATTCTAAACTTACGAACAATAGAACACTCACTTTAACAAGAAATCACTCGAAACAAGATATAGTACCAAAACACAAGAACACACTCAATGTTTTGGGGTTCTAGGTCAGAGATAAGACTCACTCAATCTCTCCTAGGCTTATCACTCAAGACTCACTCAAAGCAATAAGGGTTAGCAATACTTGAGACAAACTCAAAGTAAAAACTATAACACAAAGGTTTTTTTTATCAAAACTCAAATCTGCTTTCTATTATCATTTTCTCTCCTTATATAGAGATAAGGAGCAGCAAAGGAGGAGCTGAAACACCCTAAAAACGTCCTAAGAGGAATGGCTTTGAGGAGTTACAAAACTCCTTGATTCATGCCCTAATTAAGCCTCATTTAAGGGGCTGCTACAAAGAAGGCAATCAGCAATTATGAGCTGTAAATAACCCCTAATTACATGCCTAATCAGCCACAAAACACACGCCTACTTGCCTTAGTGTTTTAAGTAATCACTAGGCTTTATTTTAAGCTTGAAATAAAACAAAAAAAAGAAATAGATTAAATAGGAATCCAAACAGAACTTGGGCTTCCTTTACAATCATGCTTGAAACCCAAACAGAACTTGGGCTCTTCAAAATGTGATGCACGCCTCAATCCACCATCCAAGTTAAACAAGTAACAAACTCGGGCTTAAGAACAAATGGAGAAAAGCCAAGAGCTTCTAAAACAAGTGCAACTGGTTCATGAACCAAAGAGCCTTTAAGTGGGCCTGACTTTGGATCACGGTCCACGTTGATTGAAAAAGAGGGTTTCAAAACAAAGTTTTTAGATTGAGACCAAATTATGGTGATAGGTTTCATTGACCAAAAAAATAGGGAATACCGAATTTGGGCCATAAACGACGCCGTATGAGGTGGTTGTTAGTGACATAGGCTCCTTATTGGCACTCGGTTCACGTTGATGGAAAAAAGGATTTCAAAACAAAGTTTTCAGATTGAGAAGAAATTTAAATGGTAGCTTTCAAGGACCAAAAAAATAGGAAATACCAAATTTGGGGCATAAACAACGCCGTATGAGGTGGTTTTTAGTCACATAGGCTCGTTATTGACACTAGATTCACGTGGATTGAAAAAGAGGGTTTCAAAACAACGTTTTCAGATTGCGATGAAAGTTTGTTGGTAGGTTTTCAATGACATAAAAAAATAGGGAATACCAAATTTGCGGCATAAACGACGCCGTATGAGGTGGTTTTTAGTCACATAGGCTCCTTATTGGTACTCGGTTTACGTTGATGGAAAAAAAGGGTTTCAAAACAATATTTTCAGATTGAGGCGAAATTTAGGTGGTAGGTTTCAATGACCAAAATATAGGGAATACCAAATTTGGGGCATAAACGTCGCCGTATAAGGTGGTTTTTAGTCAGATATGCTCCTTATTGGCACTCGGTTTACGTTGATGGAAAAAAGGGTTTCAAAAAAAGGTTTTCAGATTGAGACGAAATTTTGCTGGTAGGTTTAAATGACCAAAAAAATAGGGAATACCAAATTTGAGCCATAATCGATGCCGAATGAGGTGGTTTTTACTCACATAGGCTCCTTATTGGACTCGGTTCACGTTGATGGAATAATAGGGTTTCAAAACAAAGTTTTCAAATTGAGACGAAATTTTGATGGTAGGTTTCATTGACCAAAAAAATAGGGAATACCACATTTGGGGCAAAAACAACGCCGTATGAGGTGGTTTTTAGTCACATAAGCTCCTTATCTGCACTCGTTCACGTTGATGGAAAAAAAGGGTTTCAAAACAAAGTTTCAGATTGAGACGAAATTTTGGTGGTATGTTTCAATGACCAAAAAAATAGGGAATACCAAATTTGGGGCATAAACAACGCCGTATGAGGTGGGTTTTAGTCACATAGGCTCGTTATTGACACTCGGTTTACGTTGATTGAAAAAGAGGGTTTCAAAACAACATTTTCAGATTGCGATGAAATTTTGGTGGTAGGTTTTCAATGACATAAAAAAATAGGGAATACCAAATTTGGGGCATAAACGACGCCGTTTGAGGTGGTTTTTAGTCACATAGGATCGTTATTGGCACTCGGTTCACGTTGATGGAAAAATAGGGTTTCAAAACAAAATTTTCAGATTGAGACGAAATTTTAATGGTAGCTTTCAATGATCAAACAAAATAGGAAATACCAAATTTGGGGCATAAACAACGCCGTATGAGGTAGTTTTTAGTCACATAGGCTCCTTATTGACACTCAGTTCACGTTGATGGAAAAAAGGTTTCAAAACAAAGTTTTCAGATTGGGAAGAAATTTTGGTGGTAGGTTGCAATGACCAAAAAAATAGAAAATACCAAATTTGGGGCATAAAACACGCCGTATGAGGTGGTTTTTAGTCACATAGGCTCGTTATTGGCACTCGGTTCATGTTGATGGAAAAATAGGGTTTCAAAACAAAATTTTCAGATTGAGACGAAATTTTAATGGTAGCTTTTGATGCAGGAGCATCCATGATCAATCCACGTCTCCTAGCAAAGAGTCATCAAGAAGAGATTAAGGTGAAGGAGATTCAGTTCATTAGCTTACTTAATCCAATTTCGAACAAGCAAGTACTTCGAATTGTTAATTAAGCTTAACACCTTCTTAATCTATTTTAAGCCTTGTTGGTTAATGCTTATGATCATCTTGACATCATAAAGTATTAGTAATCAAGCTTGAATTATGATTAAATAGCTTAATTAATTAGTTCTAAGTCATTAAAGTAAGCTTAGTGAAACTGTTTTGGAAGAACAGATTTTATACGGTTGGTTTAGGGAACGTTTTGAGCATGTTTTTGAGCTTTATTCTTGGCTAAGGCAACCATACATGACTCACCTGTGTGCTTACATACATCACCAACAAGCATGTGAAGAGTTGGAGGCAAGAATCAATAGGAAAGGAGAGCTTCATGAAGAAGTATCCAAAACCGCAGCTCACAGCGTCCTTCTGGGTCCCATTCCTTCAGTTATGGGCAGCCGCTTTTCTTAAGCTTTTGGAGCTGATTTTTTGAGGATATTTTCCTTAGAATGTCTATTTTATTACCTTAGTTTCCTTTTTGCAGTAGGATATTTTCGTGTCTCAGAAAATCCTAATCATTGCACCTAGGTACTGAAAACTGGCCAGATTTTGTAATAGTTTAAGATGGCTTTTGTTACCTAAGCAAAACATCACCAAATGACGTGAATCTTTGGTATGTTACTGCCTTATATGTTAGGATTGTAATGTAAGAAGTTTCATTAGACTTTGTTGAATGAATTAAGAGTTATACTCATTTCTTTGAGCTGTGCGCTTAGAGTAAAACTGGACAGTTTGTCCTAATTCAAGTCTTTGAGTTAATTAGCTAACTAACGTAGATTAGTTACTAATTTAACAAAGCAAGGTTGCACCAAGAGCTCTTCTTTGACATTGGTGGCCTAGTTTGGTGGTTCTAAGGCTAGTGAAAGTGGTGGTTGTTGGTACGGTTCCAACAAGGCTTGAAGCAAAACTGATTCTTCGGTTCTTAACCAACGAATGCTCTTGCTTATGAAATGCTTTATGCATCAGCTTTCAATGACCAAAAAAATGGGAAATACCAAATTTGGGGCATAAATAACGCCGTATAAGGTGGTTTTTAGTCACATAGGCTCCTTATTGACACTCGGTTCACGTTTATGGAAAAAAAGGGTTTAAAACAAAGTTTCAGAGTGAGATGAAATTTTGGTGGTAGGTTTCAATGACCAAAAAAATAGGGAATACCAAATTTGGGGCAAATACAACGCCGTATGAGGTGGTTTTCAGTCACATAGGCTCCTTATTGGAACTCGGTTCACGTTGATGGAAAAATAGGGTTTCAAAACAAAGTTTTCAGATTGCGATGAAATTTTAGTGGTAGGTATTCAATGACAAAAAAAATAGGGAATACCAAATTTGGGGCATAAACGACGCAGTATGAGGTTGTTTTTAGTCAGATAGGCTCCTTATTGGTACTCGGTTTACGTTGATGGAAAAAAAGGGTTTAAAAACAATGTTTTCAGATTGAGGCAAAATTTAGGTGGTAGGTTTCAATGACCAAAAATATAGGGAATACCAAATTTGGGGCATAAACCACGCCGTATGAGGTGGTTTTTAGTCACATAGGCTCCTTATTGGCACTCGGTTTACGTTGATGGAAAAAAGGGTTTCAAAAAATGGTTTTCAGATTGAGACGAAATTTTGCTGGTAGGTTTAAATGACCACAAAAATAGGGAATACCAAATTTGAGCCATAAACCATACCGAATAACATGGTTTTTAGTCACATAGGCTCCTTATTGGAGCTCGGTTCACGTTGATGGTAAAATAGGGTTTCAAAACAAAGTATTCAGATTGAGACGAAATTTTGATGGTAGCTTTCAATGACCAAAAAAAATAAGAAATACCAAATTTGGGGCATAAAGAACGCCGTATGAGGTGGTTTTTAGTCACATAGGCTCTTTATTGACACTCGGTTCACGTTGATTAAAAAAGAGGGTTTCAAAACAACGTTTTCAGATTGCGATGAAATTTTGGTGGTAGGTTTTCAAAGACATAAAAAGGGTTTCAAAACAAGGTTTTCAAATTGAGACGAAATTTTGCTGGTAGGTTTAAATGACCAAAAAAATAGGGAATACCAAATTTGAGCCATAAACGACGCCGTATGAGGTGGTTTTTATTCACATAGGCTCCTTATTGGCACTATGTTTATATTGATGGAAAAAAGGGTTTCAAAAAAAGGTTTTCAGATTGAGATGAAATCTGTGGGTAGGATTAAATGATCAAAAAAATAGGGAATACCAAATTTGAGCCATAAACCACACCGACTGAGGTGGTTTTTAGTCACATAGGCTCCTTATTGGAGCTCGGTTCACGTTGATGGAAAAATAGGGTTTCAAAACAAAGTTTTCAGATTGAGACGAAATTTTGATGGTAGGTTTCATTGACCAAAAAAATAGGGAATACCACATTTGGGGCAAAAACAACGCCGTATGAGGTGGTTTTTAGTCACATAGGCTCCTTATTGGCACTCGGTTTATGTTGATGGAAAAAAGGGTTTCAAAAATAGGTTTTCAGATTGAGACGAAATTTTGGTGGTATGTTTCAATGACCAAAAAAATTGGGAATACCAAATTTGGGGCATAAACAACGCCGTATGAGGTGGTTTTTAGTCAGATAGGCTCCTTATTGACACTCGGATCACGTTGATTAAAAAAAGGGTTTCAAAACAAGGATTTCAAATTGAGACGAAATTTTGCTGGTAGTTTTAAGTGACAAAAAAAAATAGGTAATACCAAATTTGAGTAATAAACGACGCTGTACGAGGTGGTTTTTAGTCACATAGGCTCCTTATTGGCACTCGGTTCACGTTGATGGAAAAGGGTTTCAAAACAAAGTTTTCAGATTGAGACGAAATTTTGATGGTAGGTTTCATTGACCTAAAAAATGGGGAATACCACATTTGGGGCAAAAACAACGCCGTATGAGGTGGTTTTTAGTCACATAGGCTCCTTATTGGCACTCGTTCACGTTGATGGAAAAAAGGGTTTCAAAACAAAGTTTCTGATTGAGACGAAATTTTGGTGGTAGGTTTCAAAGACCAAAAAAATTGGGCATACCAAATTTTGGGCAAAAACAACGCCGTATGAGTGTATTTTCAGTCACATAGGCTCCTTATTGGAACTCGGTTC
This sequence comes from Patellifolia procumbens, assembly GCA_947645195.1. Classification (NCBI taxonomy): domain Eukaryota; kingdom Viridiplantae; phylum Streptophyta; class Magnoliopsida; order Caryophyllales; family Amaranthaceae; genus Patellifolia; species Patellifolia procumbens. The sequence goes on along the minus strand of CANSGD010001498.1, from coordinate 148,099 downwards.
ACGTTGATGGAAAAATAGGGTTTCAAAACAAAGTTTTCAGATTGAGACAAAATTTTGATGGTAGGTTTCATTGACCAAAAAATAGGGAATACCACATTTGGGGCAAAAACAACGCCGTATGAGGTAGTTTTTGTCACATAGGCTCGTTATTGACACTCGGTCCACGTTGATTGAAAAAGAGGGTTTCAAAACAAAGTTTTTAGATTGAGACCAAATTATGGTGATAGGTTTCATTGACCAAAAAAATAGGGAATACCGAATTTGGGCCATAAACGACGCCGTATAAGGTGGTTTTTAGTCACATAGGCTCCTTATTGGCACTCGGTTCACGTTGATGGAAAAAAGGGTTTCAAAACAAAGTTTTCAGATTGAGAAGAAATTTAAATGGTAGCTTTCAAGGACCAAAAAAATAGGAAATACCAAATTTGGGGCATAAACAACGCCGTATGAGGTGGTTTTTAGTCACATAGGCTCGTTATTGACACTCGATTCACGTGGATTAAAAAAGAGGGTTTCAAAACAACGTTTTCAGATTGCGATGAAAGTTTGGTGGTAGGTTTTCAATGACATAAAAAAATAGGGAATACCAAATTTGGGGCATAAACGACGCCGTATGAGGTGGTTTTTAGTCACATAGGCTCCTTATTGGTACTCGGTTTACGTTGATGGAAAAAAGGGTTTCAAAACAATGTTTTCAGATTGAGGCGAAATTTAGGTGGTAGGTTTCAATGACCAAAAATATAGGGAATACCAAATTTGGGGCATAAACGACGCCGTATAAGGTGGTTTTTAGTCAGATAGGCTCCTTATTGGCACTCGGTTTACGTTGATGGAAAAAAGGGTTTCAAAAAATGGTTTTCAGATTGAGACGAAATTTTGCTGGTAGGTTTAAATGACCAAAAAAATAGGGAATACCAAATTTGGGGCAAAAACAACGCCGTATGAGGTGGTTTTTAGTCACATAGGCTCCTTATTGGCACTCGTTCACGTTGATGGAAAAAAAGGGTTTCAAAACAACGTTTCAAATTGAGACGAAATTTTGGTGGTAGGTTTCAATGACCAAAAAAATAGGGAATAACCAAATTTGGGGCAAAAACCAAAAACGTATGAGGTGGTTTTCAGTCACATAGGCTCCTTATTGGAACTCGGTTCACGTTGATGGAAAAATAGGGTTTCAAAACAAAATTTTCAATTTGAGACGACATTTTGATGGTAGCTTTGAATGACCAAGAAAAATAAGAAATCCGAAATTTGGGGCATAAACAACGCCGTATGAGGTGGTTTTTAGTCACATAGGCTCGTTATTGACACTCGGTTCACGTTGATTAAAAAAAGGGTTTCAAAACAACGTTTTCAGATTGCGATGAAATTTTGGTGGTAGGTTTTCAAAGACATAAAAAGGGTTTCAAAACAAGGATTTCAAATTGAGACGAAATTTTGCTGGTAATTTTAAATGACAAAAAAAAGGTAATACCAACTTTGAGCAATAAACGACGCTGTATGAGGTGGTTTTTAGTCACATAGGCTCCTTATTGGCACTCGGTTCACGTTGATGGAAAAAGGGTTTCAAAACAAAGTTTTCAGATTGAAACGTAATTTTGATGGTAGGTTTCATTGACCAATAAAATAGGGAATACCACATTTGGGGCAAAAACAACGCCGTATGAGGTGGTTTTTAGTCACATAGGCTCCTTATTGGCACTCGTTCACGTTGATGGAAAAAAAGGGTTTCAAAACAAAGTTTCAGATTGAGACGAAATTTTGGTGGTAGGTTTCAATGACCAAAAAAATAGGGCATACCAAATTTGGGGCAAAAACAACGCCGTATGAGGTGATTTTCAGTCACATAGGCTCCTTATTGGAACTCGGTTCACGTTGATGGAAAAATAGTGTTTCAAAACAAAGTTTTCAGATTGAGACGAAATTTTGATGGTAGGTTTCATTGACCAAAAAATAGGGAATACCACATTTGGGGCAAAAACAACTCTGTATGAGGTAGTTTTTGTCACATAGGTTCGTTATTGACACTCGGTCCACGTTGATTGAAAAAGAGGGTTTCAAAAAAACGTTTTCAGATTGCGATGAAATTTTTGTGGTAGGTTTTCAATGACATAAAAAAAAGGGAATACCAAATTTGGGGCATAAACGACGCCGTATGAGGTGGTTTTTAGTCACATAGGCTCCTTATTGGTACTCGGTTTACGTTGATGGAAAAATAGGGTTTCAAAACAAAGTTTTCAGATTGAGACGAAATTTTGATGGTAACTTTCAATGACCACAAAAAATAGGAGATACCAAATTTGGGGCATAAACGACGCCGTATAAGGTGGTTTTTAGTCAGATAGGCTCCTTATTGGCACACGGTTTACGTTGATGGAAAAAAGGGTTTCAAAAAATAGTTTTCAGATTGAGACGAAATTTTGCTGGTAGGTTTAAATGACCAAAAAAATAGGGAATACCAAATTTGGGGCAAAAACAACGCCGTATGAGGTGGTTTTTAGTCACATAGGCTCCTTATTGGCACTCGTTCACGTTGATGGAAAAAAAGGGTTTCAAAACAAAGTTTCAAATTGAGACGAAATTTTGGTGGTAGGTTTCAATGACCAAAAAAATAGGGAATACCAAATTTGGGGCAAAAACAACGCCGTATGAGGTGGTTTTCAGTCACATAGGCTCCTTATTGGAACTCGGTTCACGTTGATGGAAAAATAGGGTTTCAAAACAAAATTTTCAGTTTGAGACGACATTTTGATGGTAGCTTTGAATGACCAAGAAAAATAAGAAATACGAAATTTGGGGCATAAACAACGCCGTATGAGGTGGTTTTTAGTCACATAGGCTCGTTATTGACACTCGGTTCACGTTGATTAAAAAAAAGGGTTTCAAAACAACGTTTTCAGATTGCGATGAAATTTTGGTGGTAGGTTTTCAAAGACATAAAAAGGGTTTCAAAACAAGGTTTTCAAATTGAGACGAAATTTTGCTGGTTGGTTTAAATGACCAAAAAAATAGGGAATACCAAATTTGAGCCATAAACGACGCCGTATGAGGTGGTTTTTAGTTACATAGGCTCCTTATTGGCACCCTGTTTATGTTGATGGAAAAAAGGGTTTCAAAAAAAGGTTTTCAGATTGAGACGAAATTTTGCTGGTAGGTTTCATTGACCAAAAAATAGGGAATACCACATTTGGGGCAAAAACAACGCCGTATGAGGTAGTTTTTGTCACATAGGCTCGTTATTGACACTCGGTCCACGTTGATTGAAAAAGAGGGTTTCAAAACAAAGTTTTTAGATTGAGACCAAATTATGGTGATAGGTTTCATTGACCAAAAAAATAGGGAATACCAAATTTGGGGCAAATACAACGCCGTATGAGGTGGTTTTCAGTCACATAGGCTCCTTATTGGAACTCGGTTCACGTTGATGGAAAAATAGGGTTTCAAAACAAAGTTTTCAGATTGCGATGAAATTTTAGTGGTAGGTATTCAATGACAAAAAAAATAGGGAATACCAAATTTGGGGCATAAACGACGCAGTATGAGGTTGTTTTTAGTCAGATAGGCTCCTTATTGGTACTCGGTTTACGTTGATGGAAAAAAGGGTTTAAAAACAATGTTTTCAGATTGAGGCAAAATTTAGGTGGTAGGTTTCAATGACCAAAAATATAGGGAATACCAAATTTGGGGCATAAACCACGCCGTATGAGGTGGTTTTTAGTCACATAGGCTCCTTATTGGCACTCGGTTTACGTTGATGGAAAAAAGGGTTTCAAAAATGGTTTTCAGATTGAGACGAAATTTTGCTGGTAGGTTTAAATGACCACAAAAATAGGGAATACCAAATTTGAGCCATAAACCATACCGAATAACATGGTTTTTAGTCACATAGGCTCCTTATTGGAGCTCGGTTCACGTTGATGGTAAAATAGGGTTTCAAAACAAAGTATTCAGATTGAGACGAAATTTTGATGGTAGCTTTCAATGACCAAAAAAAATAAGAAATACCAAATTTGGGGCATAAAGAACGCCGTATGAGGTGGTTTTTAGTCACATAGGCTCGTTATTGACACTCGGTTCACGTTGATTAAAAAAGAGGGTTTCAAAACAACGTTTTCAGATTGCGATGAAATTTTGGTGGTAGGTTTTCAAAGACATAAAAAGGGTTTCAAAACAAGGTTTTCAAATTGAGACGAAATTTTGCTGGTAGGTTTAAATGACCAAAAAAATAGGGAATACCAAATTTGAGCCATAAACGACGCCGTATGAGGTGGTTTTTATTCACATAGGCTCCTTATTGGCACTATGTTTATATTGATGGAAAAAAGGGTTTCAAAAAGGTTTTCAGATTGAGATGAAATCTGTGGGTAGGATTAAATGATCAAAAAAATAGGGAATACCAAATTTGAGCCATAAACCACACCGACTGAGGTGGTTTTTAGTCACATAGGCTCCTTATTGGAGCTCGGTTCACGTTGATGGAAAAATAGGGTTTCAAAACAAAGTTTTCAGATTGAGACAAAATTTTGATGGTAGGTTTCATTGACCAAAAAATAGGGAATACCACATTTGGGGCAAAAACAACGCCGTATGAGGTAGTTTTTGTCACATAGGCTCGTTATTGACACTCGGTCCACGTTGATTGAAAAAGAGGGTTTCAAAACAAAGTTTTTAGATTGAGACCAAATTATGGTGATAGGTTTCATTGACCAAAAAAATAGGGAATACCGAATTTGGGCCATAAACGACGCCGTATAAGGTGGTTTTTAGTCACATAGGCTCCTTATTGGCACTCGGTTCACGTTGATGGAAAAAAGGGTTTCAAAACAAAGTTTTCAGATTGAGAAGAAATTTAAATGGTAGCTTTCAAGGACCAAAAAAATAGGAAATACCAAGTTTGGGGCATAAACAACGCCGTATGAGGTGGTTTTTAGTCACATAGGCTCGTTATTGACACTCGATTCACGTGGATTAAAAAAGAGGGTTTCAAAACAACGTTTTCAGATTGCGATGAAAGTTTGGTGGTAGGTTTTCAATGACATAAAAAAATAGGGAATACCAAATTTGGGGCATAAACGACGCCGTATGAGGTGGTTTTTAGTCACATAGGCTACTTATTGGTACTCGGTTTACGTTGATGGAAAAAAAGGGTTTCAAAACAATGTTTTCAGATTGAGGCGAAATTTAGGTGGTAGGTTTCAATGACCAAAAATATAGGGAATACCAAATTTGGGACATAAACGACGCCGTATAAGGTGGTTTTTAGTCAGATAGGCTCCTTATTGGCACTCGGTTTACGTTGATGGAAAAAAGGGTTTCAAAAAATGGTTTTCAGATTGAGACGAAATTTTGCTGGTAGGTTTAAATGACCAAAAAAATGGGGAATACCAAATTTGAGCCATAAACGATGCCGAATGAGGTGGTTTTTACTCACATAGTCTCCTTATTGGACTCGGTTCACGTTGATGGAATAATAGTGTTTCAAAACAAAGTTTTCAGATTGAGACGAAATTTTGATGGTAGGTTTCATTGACCAAAAAAATAGGGAATACCACATTTGGGGCAAAAACAACGCCGTATGAGGTGGTTTTTAGTCACATAGGCTCCTTATTGGCACTCGGTTTATGTTGATGGAAAAAAGGGTTTCAAAAAAAGGTTTTCAGATTGAGACGGGTGGTATGTTTTCAATGACCAAAAAAATTGGGAATACCAAATTTGGGGCATAAACAACGCCGTATGAGGTGGTTTTTAGTCAGATAGGCTCCTACTTGACACTCGGTTCACGTTGATTAAAAAAAGGGTTTCAAAACAAGGATTTCAAATTGAGACGAAATTTTGCTGGTAGTTTTAAATGACAAAAAAAAAAGGTAATACCAAATTTGAGCAATAAACGACGCTGTATGAGGTGGTTTTTAGTCACATAGGCTCCTTATTGGCACTCGGTTCACGTTGATGGAAAAAGGGTTTGAAAACAAAGTTTTCAGATTGAGAAGAAATTTAAATGGTAGCTTTCAAGGACCAAAAAAATAGGAAATACCAAATTTGGGGCATAAACAACGCCGTATGAGGTGGTTTTTAGTCACATAGGCTCGTTATTGACACTCGATTCACGTGGATTAAAAAAGAGGGTTTCAAAACAACGTTTTCAGATTGCGATGAAAGTTTGGTGGTAGGTTTTCAATGACATAAAAAAATAGGGAATACCAAATTTGGGGCATAAACGACGCCGTATGAGGTGGTTTTTAGTCACATAGGCTACTTATTGGTACTCGGTTTACGTTGATGGAAAAAAAGGGTTTCAAAACAATGTTTTCAGATTGAGGCGAAATTTAGGTGGTAGGTTTCAATGACCAAAAATATAGGGAATACCAAATTTGGGACATAAACGACGCCGTATAAGGTGGTTTTTAGTCAGATAGGCTCCTTATTGGCACTCGGTTTATGTTGATGGAAAAAAGGGTTTCAAAAAATGGTTTTCAGATTGAGACGAAATTTTGCTGGTAGGTTTAAATGACCAAAAAAATGGGGAATACCAAATTTGAGCCATAAACGATGCCGAATGAGGTGGTTTTTACTCACATAGTCTCCTTATTGGACTCGGTTCACGTTGATGGAATAATAGTGTTTCAAAACAAAGTTTTCAGATTGAGACGAAATTTTGATGGTAGGTTTCATTGACAAAAAAAATAGGGAATACCACATTTGGGGAAAAAACAACGCCGTATGAGGTGGTTTTTAGTCACATAAGCTCCTTATCTGCACTCGTTCACGTTGATGGTAAAATAGGGTTTCAAAACAAAGTATTTAGTTTGAGATGAAATTTTGATGGTAGCTTTCAATGACCAAAAAAAATAAGAAATACCAAATTTGGGGCATAAACAACGCCGTATGAGGTGGTTTTTAGTCACATAGGCTCGTTATTGACACTCGGTTCACGTTGATTAAAAAAAAGGGTTTCAAAACAAGGTTTTCAGATTGAAATGAAATTTTTGTGGTAGGTTTTCAAAGACATAAAAAGGGTTTCAAAACAAGGTTTTCAAATTGAGACGAAATTTTGCTGGTAGGTTTAAATGACCAAAAAAATAGGGAATACTAAATTTGAGCCATAAACGACGCCGTATGAGGTGGTTTTTAGTTACATAGGCTCCTTATTGGCACCCTGTTTATGTTGATGGAAAAAAGGGTTTCAAAAAAAGGTATTCAGATTGAGACGAAATTTTGCTGGTAGGATTAAATGACCAAAAAAATAGGGAATACCAAATTTGAGCCATAAACCATACCGACTGAGGTGGTTTTTAGTCACATAGGCTCCTTATTGGAGCTCGGTTCACGTTGATGGAAAAATAGGGTTTCAAAACAAAGTTTTCAGATTGAGACGAAATTTTGATGGTAGGTTTCATTGACCAAAAAAATAGGGAATACCACATTTGGGGCAAAAACAACGCTGTATGAGGTGGTTTTTAGTCACATAGGCTCCTTATTGGCACTCGGTTTATGTTGATGGAAAAAAGGGTTTCAAAAAAAGGTTTTCAGATTGAGACGAAATTTGGGTGGTATGTTTCAATGACCAAAAAAATTGGGAATACCAAATTTGGGGCATAAACAACGCCGTATGAGGTGGTTTTTAGTCAGATAGGCTCCTACTTGACACTCGGTTCACGTTGACTAAAAAAAGGGTTTCAAAACAAGGATTTCAAATTGAGACGAAATTTTGCTGGTAGTTTTAAATGACAAAAAAAAAAGGTAATACCAAATTTGAGCAATAAACGACGCTGTATGAGGTGGTTTTTAGTCACATAGGCTCCTTATTGGCACTCGGTTCACGTTGATGGAAAAAGGGTTTCAAAACAAAGTTTTCAGATTGAAACGTAATTTTGATGGTAGGTTTCATTGACCAAAAAAATAGGGAATACCACATTTGGGGCAAAAACAACGCCGTATGAGGTGGTTTTTAGTCACATAGGCTCCTTATTGGCACTCGTTCACGTTGATGGAAAAAAAGGGTTTCAAAACAAAGTTTCAGATTGAGACGAAATTTTGGTGGTAGGTTTCAATGACCAAAAAAATAGGGCATACCAAATTTGGGGCAAAAACAACGCCGTATGAAGTGATTTTCAGTCACATAGGCTCCTTATTGGAACTCGGTTCACGTTGATGGAAAAATAGTGTTTCAAAACAAAGTATTCAGATTGAGACGAAATTTTGATGGTAGGTTTCATTGACCAAAAAGTAGGGAATACCACATTTGGGGCAAAAACAACTCCGTATGAGGTAGTTTTTGTCACATAGGTTCGTTATTGACACTCGGTCCACGTTGATTGAAAAAGAGGGTTTCAAAAAAACGTTTTCAGATTGCGATGAAATTTTTGAGGTAGGTTTTCAATGACATAAAAAAAAGGGAATACCAAATTTGGGGCATAAACGACGCCGTGTGAGGTGGTTTTTAGTCACATAGGCTCCTTATTGGTACTCGGTTTACGTTGATGGAAAAATAGGGTTTCAAAACAAAGTTTTCAGATTGAGACGAAATTTTGATGGTAGCTTTCAATGACCACAAAAAATAGGAGATACCAAATTTGGGGCATAAACAACGCCGTATGAGGTGGTTTTTAGTCACATAGGCTCGTTATTGACACTCGGTTCACGTTGATTAAAAAAGAGGGTTTCAAAACAACGTTTTCAGATTGCAATGAAATTTTTGTGGTAGGTTTTCAATGACATAAAAAGGGTTTCAAAATAAGGTTTTCAAATTAAGACGAAATTTTGCTGGTAGGTTTAAATGACCAAAAAAATAGGGAATACCAAATTTGAGCCATAAACCATACCGAATGAGGTGGTTTTTAGTCACATAGGATCCTTATTGGAGCTCGGTTCACGTTGATGGAAAAATAGGGTTTCAAAACAAAGTTTTCAGATTGATACGAAATTTTGATGGTAGGTTTCATTGACCAAAAAAATAGGGAATACCACATTCGGGGCAAAAACAACGCCGTATGAGGTGGTTTTTAGTCACATAGGCTCCTTATAGGCACTCGTTCACGTTGATGGAAAAAAGGGTTTCAAAACAAAGTTTAAGATTGAGACGAAATTTTGGTGGTATGTTTCAATGACCAAAAATATAGGGAATACCAAATTTGGGGCATAAACAACGCCTTATGAGGTGGTTTTTAGTCACATAGGCTCGTTATTGACGCTCGGTTCACGTTGATTGAAAAAAGGGTTTCAAAACAAGGTTTCCAAATTGAGACGAAATTTCGCTGGTAGGTTTAAATGACATAAAAAAATAGCGAATACCAAATTATGGGCATGAACGACGCCGTATGAGGTGGTTTTTAGTTACATAGGCTCCTTATTGGTACTCGGTTTACGTTGATGGAAAAATAGGGTTTCAAAACAAAGTTTTCAGATTGAGACGAAATTTTGGTGGTAGGTTTTCAATGACATAAAAAGGGTTTCAAATCAAGGCTTTCAAATTGAGACGAAATTTTGCTGGTAGGTTTAAATGACAAAAAAAATAGGGAATACCACATTTTGGGGCAAAAACAACGTCGTATGAGGTGGTTTTTAGTCACATAGGCTCCTTATTTGCACTCGTTCACGTTGATGGAAAAGAAGGGTTTCAAAACAAAGTTTCAGATTGAGACGAAATTTTGGTGGTAGGTTTCAATGACCAAAAAAATAGGGAATACCAAATTTGGGGCAAAAACAACGCCGTATGATGTGGTTTTCAGTCACATAGGCTCCTTATTGGAACTCGGTTCACGTTGATGGAAAAATAGGGTTTCCAAACAATGTTTTCAGATTGAGACAAAATTTTGATGGTAGGTTTCATTGACCAAAAAATAGGGAATACCACATTTGGGGCAAAAACAACGCCGTATGAGGTGGTTTTTAGTCACATAGGCTCCTTATTGGCACTAGTTCACGTTGATGGAAAAAAAGGGTTTCAAAACAAAGTTTCATATTAAGACGAAATTTTGGTGGTATGTTTCAATTACCAAAAAAAATATGGAATACCAAATTTGGGGCATAAACAACGCCGTATGAGGTGGGTTTTAGTCACATAGGCTCGTTATTGTCACTCGGTTCACGTTGATTGAAAAAGAGGGTTTCAAAACAACGTTTTCAGATTGCGCTGAAATTTTGGTGGTAGGTTTTCAATGACATAAAAAAATAGGGAATACCAAATTTGGGGCATAAACGACGCCGTATGAGGTGGTTTTTAGTCACATAGGCTCCTTATTGACACTCAGTTCACGTTGATGGAAAAAAGGGTTTCAAAACAAAGTTTTCAGATTGGGAAGAAATTTTGGTGGTAGGTTGCAATGACCAAAAAAATAGCAAATACAAAATTTGGGGCATAAAACACGCCGTATGAGGTGGTTTTTAGTCACATAGGCTCGTTATAGGCTATGCTCTAGGCAGAATAGGTTTGATTAGGAATTTAATTGATAGTTAAGCTTTACTTAATTTAACTTAGATACAGAAATCACCACTAAGTCAATATTAAGGTCCTAAGAACACCACTTGATTTAAGCTCAAAATCAAGCTAGCATAGGCGCTTGGATTAATGATGAATTAATCAAAGCAAAAGAAACTCGAAAGTTCAATGTCTATAAACGTCTAATGAATGTTTATTAATGACTCAAGCCCTTTAAATACATGTCCTTGACTCTCTAAAAGATAATTACTGAAAATAAAAAGAAATAATTAAACGAATTAAGATAAAACCTATCCTAACTAGGGTTGAAATCGATCCACTTCACTCCCCTCCATTTGTGACGCCATCTTGGACCATTTTCCTTGATATTCTCACTTATCCCTTCAAAGTAGGACACCAAACCCTAATCTGATTAGGTTAGGCGCCTAAGATAAGCTTTGGAGGGAAAATGATTCCTTTTCCTTGATCCTTGTAGCTTGGCCGCCCATTTTGTGTAAAAGATAGGCTTTGGGCGCCCATTTTGTGTAGAAGATAGAAGGGAATTTCTATCTTATCTTTAGTAAGCCCTAGGCGCCATTTTCTGATATGTTAGGCGCCATTTTCCTCATTTTCCTTGCTTCATCCGTCCATGCCTTCCTTTGTAACCCTAGTTGACTTTCTACTTTCTAAAAATGGAAATTACAACTCAACTAAGACTTTCCTAGTTAATCTAATATATCATTAAATTAACTAAGAGTACATTTTATTAACTAGACTCCTAATAAAGCAATAAAGATAGTAACTTAGTCAATAATCAATTAACTAAGCAAAGGACATTTTCAAGGGACTTAAAGGACTCAATACTCTTAAGGGAATTCAGAACATCTTGGTCTTGGAATCAATGGAGCTAGATGGACCTCCATCATCCTCTCCTTCTTTGGAGGAGTTTGACCTCAAACTTGGTAGCTCTTCTTCATCATCATAGAACGGGCTCAAATCAGCAACGTTGAAAGTGGCTGAAACTCCATAGTCTCCAGGCAACTCGATCATGTAGGCATTGTTGTTGACCTTCTCAATCACTCTAAATGGACCATCAACTCGAGGACTAAGTTTGGATTTTCGTTTAGAAGGGAAACGTTCCTTCCTTAGATGAATCCAAACCATGTCACCCTCTTTGAATTGGACATCTCTCTTTTTCTTATCAATCCTCTCCTTGGTTCTCTCATTGACTTTCTCAATCTTTCCTCTCACGTATTCATGTAGCTTTTGGATCTCTTTCACTCTATTTTCGGCTTCATGGCTATATTTTGTGGTGGTAGGGAAAGGGGCTAAGTCAATAGGGGTGCAAGGGTTTTGACCATAGACCACAAAGAATGGACTAAGGCCAGTAGTCTTGCTAGGAACTCGATTATAGGCAAACTCAGCGTGAGGTAGCATCTCCTCCCATTGTTTAGGGCTTTTTGTAGCTAGGGCTCGAATTAGGGTTCCTAGGGTTCTATTGGTGACCTCTGTTTGACCATCAGTTTGAGGATGGCTAGAGGTACTAAATTTCAGTTTCGTCCCCATCTTCTTCCAAAGTGTAAGCCAAAAGTGACTTAAGAACTTTGGGTCTCAATCACTAACCATCGTCTTTGGCACTCCATGCAACCTAACAATGTCCCTGAAATACAAGTTAGCACAAGAAACAGCATCGTTAGTAGTATGGCACGCCACAAAGTGTGCCATCTTGGAAAACCTATCAACCACCACCATGATTGAATCTTTTGGTGTTGGGTTCTAGGTAATCCTGTAATGAAATCCAAGCTCACATCTTCCCATGGTGCTTGAGGAACAGGAAGAGGCATAAACAACCCTTGAGGTAGTAAATGTCCCTTAGCCTTTTGGCATATCAAGCACCTCTTAATTAAGAACTCTACATCTCTTGCCAATCTAGGCCAAAAGAAATACTCACTCACAAGCGTAATAGTCTTTTCTATTCCAAAGTGGCCAGCAAGCCCACCCTCATGAAACTCCTTGACTAAGGACACTCTCATACTGTGCCTAGGAATACAAAGGCGATTTCCTTTAAAAAGAAACCCCTTTAAGAGATAATATTCACCACTTGGGTGATTATGGCACTTTTCAAACAAAACACCAAAGTCCTTGTCCTCTACATAACATTCTTTCAACAACTCAAGCCCCATCACCTTAGGGCTTAAGGTAGAAAGCAACAAGTACCTCCTAGATAAGGCATCAGCACCTTTGTTCATCTTCCCTGCTTTATGCTTAATAGTAAAATGGAATGTTTGAAGGTATTCCACCCATTTAGCATGTCTAGGCTGCAATTTCTGTTGGCTTTGGAGGTACTTAAGTGCCTCATGATCTGAATGGAGAATAAACTCCTTTGCAATGAGATAGTGTCTCCAATGGTCCAAAGCACGAACCAAAGCATAGAATTCTTTGTCATAGGTCGAGTACTTTCTCTTTGCCTCGTTTAGTTTCTCACTAAAGTAGGCCAAAGGCCTTCCATTTTGAGACAGCACAGCTCCAATTCCCACGCCAGATGCATCACATTCAACCTCAAAAACTTCATTAAAGTTAGGTAAAGCTCGAATAGGAGCACTAATCAATTGAGCTTTTACCTCCTCAAACGCCTTGTTGGCTTGATCACTCCACTCAAACTTCTTTAGCTTTGTGATCTCTGTAATCGGAGTCATGATAGCACTGAAATTTCGAACAAACCTCCTATAAAAGGAAGCTAGTCCATGAAAGCTTCGAACTTGTTGTATTGAAGTAGGAGTAGGCCACTCCTTGATTGCTTGCACCTTCTTCTCATCAGCCTTGATTCCATCTTTAGAGATAATGAAACCTAAAAATACAACTTGACTAGAAAAGAAGTGACATTTTTCTAAGTTCCCATACAAGCTTTCGGCTCTCAACACACTAAACACTTGATCTAAGTGTTTTGCATGCTCACATTCATTCATGCTATAGATAAGTATATCATCAAAATAAACTACTACAAATCTGCCCAAAAAAGGCTTCATGGTTTGATTCATTAAGCGCATGAAAGTACTTGGAGCATTAGACAATCCAAATGGCATAACAAGCCACTCATACAAACCCTCCTTTGTCTTGAAGGCAGTCTTCCATTCATCCCCTTCACAAATGCGAATTTGATGGTATCTACTTCTCAAATCGATCTTAGAGAACACATTAGATCCATTGAGATCATCTAACAAGTCATTCAATCTTGGAATTGGAAATCTGTACTTGATAGTGATCTTGTTGATAGCCCTACTATCCACACACATACGCCACTCACCATTCTTCTTTGGCACTAAGAGAGTTGGAACTGCACAAGGACTCAAAGACTCTCTAATCATGCCCTTCGACAACAATTCATTCACTTGCCTCCTTATTTCTTCAGTTTCTTTAGGGTTGGTTCTTTAGGCAGGCTTGTTGGGTAACATGGTGCCAGGAATTAGGTCAATTTTGTGTTGGATGTCTCTTTTTGGGGGTAGGCCGTGGGGTGATGCATAAAGCATTTCATAAGCAAGAGCATTCGTTGGTTAAGAACCGAAGAATCAGTTTTGGTTCAAGCCTTGTTGGAACCGTACCAACAACCACCACTTTCACTAGCCTTAGAACCACCAAACTAGGCCACCAATGTCAAAGAAGAACTCTTGGTGCAACCTTGCTTTGTTAAATTAGTAACTAATCTACGTTAGTTAGCTAATTAACTCAAAGACTTGAATTAGGACAAACTGTCCAGTTTTTACTCTAAGCGCACAGCTCAAAGAAATGAGTATAACTCTTAATTCATTCAACAAAGTCTAATGAAACTTCTTACATTACAATACTAACATATAAAGCAGTAACATACCAAAAATTCACGTCATTTGGTGATGTTTTGCTTAGGTAACAAAAGCCATCTTAAACTATTACAAAATCTGGCCAGTTTTCAGTACCTAGGTGCAATGATTAAGGTATTCTGAGAAACGAAAATATCCTACTGCAAAAAGGAAACTAAGGTAATAAAATAGACATTCTAAGAAAATATCCTCAAAAAATCAGCTCCAAAATCTTAAGAAAAGCGGCTGCCCAGAACTGATGAAGTGGAGCCCAGAATGACGCAGGGGAGCTGCGGTTTTGGACACTTCTTCATGAAGCTCTCGTTTCCTATTGATTCTTGCCTCCAACTCTTCACATGCTTGTTGGTGATGTATGTAAGCACACAGGTGAGTCATGTATGGTTGCCTTAGCCAAGAATAAAGCTCAAAAACGTGGCCAAAATACTCCCTAAACCAACCGTATAAAACATGTTCTTCCAAAACAGTTTCACTAAGCTTACTTTAATGACTTAGAACTAATTAATTAAGCTATTTAATCATAATTCAAGCTTGATTACTAATACTTTATGATGTTAAGATGATCATAAGCATTAATCAACAAGGCTTAAAAAAGATTAAGAAGGTGTTAAGCTTAATTAACAATTCGAAGTACTTGTTTGTTCGAAATTGGATTAAGTAAGCTAATGAATTGAATCTCCTTCACCTTAATCTCTTCTTGATGACTCTTTGCTAGGAGACTTGGATTGATCATGGATGCTCCTGCATCATTATCCCCTGGTTTGGAGAAGTCTTCTTGCAACTCGAAATCTTCTTCCAAATATGGAGCTAAGTCACCCACATTGAAGGTGGCCGAAATGTTGCCCATCTCACTTGGTAGCTCTATCTTGTATGCATTGTTATTGATCTTCTCAAGCACCCTAAATGGACCATCACTCCTTGGCATCAGCTTGTTCTTCCTTCTGGATGGAAATCGTTCCTTCCTTAGGTGCAACCATACCAAGTCCCCGGGCTTGTAAATGACCTTCTTTCGATGCTTGTTAGCTCGGACCTTGTAAGCTTCATTAACCTTCTCAATGCGTGCTCTAATCTGTTGGTGAAGCTTCTTCATCTCCTTTGCCTTCTCCTCTGCATCTTTGCTTTGCCTCACTTCAACTGGAATAGGTAGTAAATCAATGGGGCTTAAAGGATTAACCCCATAATTCACTTCGAATGGAGAGCACTTCGTGGCATATGTAGGTGATCTATTATAAGCAAATTCTGCATGTGCTAGCTTTAGATCCCAATCTTTCTGTGACTTGTTAACTAGAGTCCTGAGGAGAGTAGTAAGTGTCCTGTTTGTCACCTCCGTTTGACCATCAGTTTGTGGATGCGCCGTGGTACTAAAGAGGAGCTTAGTACCTAGGAGCTTCCATAAAGTCTTCCAAAAGAAACTGAGGAACTTAACATCCTTATCAGAAACAATAGTCTTCGGTACACCATGTAATCTAATGATCTCCTTGAAGTACAAATCAGCTACATGAATTGCATCATCCGTCTTGTTGCAAGCAATGAAATGAGCCATCTTTGAGAATCGATCCACCACCACCATAATAGCATCTCTTTGCCTTTGAGTCCTAGGCAAAGCCACAATGAAGTCCATACTAACATCTTCCCATGGCTGATTAGGAACTGGAAGTGGAGTATAGAGCCCTTGATGAAAAGAACTCTTGGCCTTCTGACAGGTAGAACATCGAGCTAGAACTGAATGAACATCACCTGCAAGTTTTGGCCAATAAAAATGTTCCTGCAAAACATCCACAGTTTTGTTAATACCAAAATGTCCTACTAGGCCTCCTCCATGAACCTCCTTGATGAGCAAATCCCTTAGTGAGCACTTAGGGATACAAAGCTTATTATTTCGAAAGAGAAAACCATCTAGAACCGAATAAGCTCCATGAGAACCATCCTTGCATGCTTTTATCAATGGTGAAAAATCTGGATCATCATAATAAAGCTCCTTAATATGAGTGAAGCCAAGAACTCGAGCCTCCATTAGAGAAAGCATAGAATGCCTCCTAGATAATGCATCTGCAACCACATTAGAAACTCCAATTTTGTACTTTAAAACAAAATCAAAAGATTGAAGGAACTCCACCCATTTAGCATGCCGTGAACTGAGCTTATGTTGTCCATTAATGTACTTCAAAGCTTGATGATCTGAATGCAACACAAACTGAGCTGGCCTAAGATAATGAGTCCAATAAGTCAAAGCACGAACAATAGCATAGAACTCTTTATCATAGGTGCTGTAGTTGAGCTTGGCATGATTGAGCTCCTCACTGAAATAGGCTATGGGACGCCCTCCTTGTTGTAAAACAGCTCCAATCCCTACGCCACTTGCATCACATTCAACTTCAAACACTTTCTTGAAATCTGGTAAGGCTAGAACAGGCGCCTCACAAAGCTTGCTTTTCAACTGATCAAATGCTTCCTGAGCTGCTGGAGTCCAAGCGAAAGAACCCCCTTTGATACATTCGGTCAGTGGAGCCAAAATAGTACTAAAACCTCTGATGAATCTCCTATAAAAAGATGCCAATCCATGAAAACTTTGAACTTCTGTGATGGACTTTGGAATTGGCCATGATTTGATTGCCTCCACCTTGGATTCATCCATAGAAATGCCCTGAGATGAAATAATGAAGCCAAGAAAAGACACACTAGAAGTGAAGAATTCACACTTCTCCATCTTTGCATATAGCTTTTTTCCCTTAGCTTAAGGAAAACCTTCTTCAGATGAATAAGATGATCCTGTTCATTGTTGCTATACACAAGAATATCATTAAAATAAACCACAACAAATGAACCAATGAAAGGACGAAGTACCTCATGCATGAGCCTCATGAAAGTACTAGGAGCATTAGTTAAACCAAATGGCATAACACGCCACTCATATAACCCACTCTTAGTCTTAAAAGCTGTTTTCCATTCATCCCCTTCCTTGATTCGAATCTGATGATAACCACTACGCAAATCTATCTTGGAGAATATAGTAGCACCATGTAATTCATCGAGCAAATCATCAAGCCTAGGAATAGGATACCTATACTTGATGGTGATGTTGTTTATAGCCCTGCAATCTACACACATACGCATAGTTCCATCCTTCTTTGGAACCAAAATAACAGGAACAGCACATGGACTAAGACTTTCTTGTACAAACCCCTTAGCTAACAATTCAGTAATCTATTTTTGCAACTCTTTAGCTTCTTCAGGATTACATCTATAAGCTGCCTTGTTAGGTAATGGTGCTCCAGGAACTAAGTCAATTTGATGCTCAATACCCCTACTAGGTGGTAAACCATATGGAAGATCCTCGGGAAAAATATCACTAAAATCGTTCACTAATGGTTTAACCCAATCATGTAATTCACGAGTATTTTCATCATTTGCAGCAAATAACAACAACAAGTACATTTCCTTCCCCTTTTCAATGGCCTTATCAACTTGATGTTTTTGGAGAATTAAGGATTTCTGATTTTTAGCCTTTGAATTGGAGGTTTCTTTCTTAGGCAAATTCAGACCCTTTTTGCTAGGACTAAGTATAATTTTCTTGTTTTCATGCATGAAAGTGTATGTATTAGTCCTACCATTATGTAAGGTTTCCTTATCAGATTGCCACGGCCTCCCTAAGAGAATATGACATGCATTCATAGGCACCACATCACATAAAACCTTATCATTATACGAATCACCAAAAGAGAAGCTAATTAAAGCTTGTTTTGTTACCTCCACACAGTTACCATCATTAAGCCAATGAAGCTTATATGGTTTAGGATGACTGAAGGTAGGATGATTGAGCTTCTCCACCATAGAACTCGAAGCTACATTAGTGCAACTCCCACCATCAATAATCATGGAACAAATCTTGCCCTTGATTAAGCATTTTGTCTGAAAAATCTGGTCTCGTTGAGATGGTATAGCTTCG
Source organism: Patellifolia procumbens (assembly GCA_947645195.1). Taxonomy (NCBI): domain Eukaryota; kingdom Viridiplantae; phylum Streptophyta; class Magnoliopsida; order Caryophyllales; family Amaranthaceae; genus Patellifolia; species Patellifolia procumbens. The sequence continues at coordinate 129,885 of CANSGD010001498.1, read as the reverse complement.
GCTTCTTTGGAGTGAAGGACCCTCCTTAAAACCAAGCTAAGATGATCATCTCCTTCCACTTCATCAACAAGAACATCTTCATTGCATTCATCCTCCTTTTCAGATTCTTTTTCGTGCTCCTCTTGATCTTTAAGGGCATCTTCTATGTTTTTAATGTCTAGTAAGGTCATTACCCTTCTGTTTGGGCATTGTGCTTGATAATGACCATAACCATGACACTTAAAACATTTGACATCATCCTTCTTGGAAGAACTTTCAACAACTTTCTTCCCTTTATCAAGAAATTTCGAACCAGCTTCATTTTTAGGTGTAAATGGAGATGTCGAAGTAGGCTTTACATACGAACTAGAACCTCCTTTAGCATAAGAAGTTCCTTTGCTAAATACCTTCTTCTTCTTGTCTCTTTGATGCTTTTCCACCTTAAGAGCCAACCTGAAAAGTTCATCTAAAGTAGAATAAGATTGAAGTTCAAGCTTCTTTTGAATGTCACGATCTAGGCCCTTCACAAAACGAGCCATGGTCTGCTCTTCCCTTTCTTGAACATCCAATTTCATCATCAACTTTTCATATTCATGGATGTATGTCTCGACATTCTTGGTACCTTGGAACAAATCAGAAAGTTGGTTATATAAATCAAGAGTGTAAGTGGAGGGGGAGAAACTTAGCTTCCATCTTCTTTTTCAGTTTCTTCCAACTCTTGATTTTCGGCTTATGCTTTCTTTCTCTAGCAAGAGCAACGTTTTCCCACCAAAGGGATGCATAACCCTTTAGCTGAGTGATAGCCAACTTGAAAGATTTCGAGTCATCATACTCCTTTAGCTCGAAAATCCTATTGCATCTCGAAACCCATTCCAAATAAGCATCCGGATTAAGGTTTCCGTCAAATTCTGGAACATCTAACTTGATGTCTCGAAAATCATCTTGTTTTCCTGGCCTCCTTCTTTGATTAGAAGTTTGTGATTGTACTTCTTCACTAGAGTCATAAACAACCTCATTCTCATCTTCAAAGTGCCTCCTTTCATGAACTTCTCTTAGAACTCCAACACTAGAACTTCGAAAAGCTTCCATGAGATTTGCCATTTGCTCACTAATTGTAGCCATTTGATTCTCAAGGCCAACTAACCTTGCTTCATTCAATGTCATGCCCCTTCTAAACTGATTTGGATCTTCATTACCACTCATTTTAACAACCACGAAATTGTATCAAAGATTAGAGGTGAAAAGAGAAGAAAAGAGATGTGTTTGGGCTTAGAATTGATTTCGGTTTTGGGGGGGATAAGTGTATGAGTTTAGGAAATGATTATGGGATGATTAGAGGGTTAAAAGAATGCTCTTAAACTAACCAAAGCTCTGATACCAAATGATGCATAAAGCATTTCATAAGCAAGAGCATTCGTTGGTTAAGAACCGAAGAATCAGTTTTGCTTCAAGCTTTGTTGGAACCGTACCAACAACCACCACTTTCACTAGCCTTAGAACCACCAAACTAGGCCACCAATGTCAAAGAAGAACTCTTGGTGCAACCTTGCTTTGTTAAATTAGTAACTAATCTACATTAGTTAGCTAATTAACTCAAAGACTTGAATTAGGACAAACTGTCCAGTTTTTACTCTAAGCGCACAGCTCAAAGAAATGAGTATAACTCTTAATTCATTCAACAAAGTCTAATGAAACTTCTTACATTACAATCCTAACATATAAAGCAGTAACATACCAAAAATTCACGTCATTTGGTGATGTTTTGCTTAGGTAACAAAAGCCATCTTAAACTATTACAAAATCTGGCCAGTTTTCAGTACCTAGGTGCAATGATTAAGGTATTCTGAGAAACGAAAATATCCTACTGCAAAAAGGAAACTAAGGTAATAAAATAGACATTCTAAGGAAAATATCCTCAAAAAATCAGCTCCAAAAGCTTAAGAAAAGCGGCTGCCCAGAACTGATGAAGTGGAGCCCAGAATGACGCAGGGGAGCTGCGGTTTTGGACACTTCTACATGAAGCTCTCATTTCCTATTGATTCTTGCCTCCAACTCTTCACATGCTTGTTGGTGATGTATGTAAGCACACAGGTGAGTCATGTATGGTTGCCTTAGCCAAGAATAAAGCTCAAAAACGTGGCCAAAATACTCCCTAAACCAACCGTATAAAACCTGTTCTTCCAAAACAGTTTCACTAAGCTTACTTTAATGACTTAGAACTAATTAATTAAGCTATTTAATCATAATTCAAGCTTGATTACTAATACTTTATGATGTTAAGATGATCATAAGCATTAATCAACAAGGCTTAAAAAAGATTAAGAAGGTGTTAAGCTTAATTAACAATTCGAAGTACTTGTTTGTTCGAAATTGGATTAAGTAAGCTAATGAATTTAATCTCCTTCACCTTAATCTCTTCTTGATGACTCTTTGCTAGGAGACTTGGATTGATCATGGATGCTCCTGCATCATGGGGTATTTCATGTGGGAAGACATCTTTGTAGTTTTCAAGCAATGGGACAAGTAAGGGGTGATCTAGATTACTATCAACTTGTTCCTTTTGATCTATATTCAACAACAAATCACGAAAAGGACTAAGTTCATGATAATCAGATTTCAATAAGGTGGTGAGTGAGTGATATTTCTCTTTAGTCGAATGTTGTTTAGAGGTAGGGATAGACATGATAGGGGTTAGGGTTACTTTCTTTCCATCTTTAGTGAATGAATATGTGTTCTTATAACCATCATGTATGACTCTCCTATCAAACAACCAAGGACGCCCTAACAACACATGACAAGCATCCATAGGAATAATATCACACCAAATCTCCTCTTTATAGTTACTACCAATACTAAAAGATAATAGTAAACGATGAGTAACTTGGATACCTTTACCTTGATTGAGCCATTGAATCACATATGGCTTAGGATGAGGAGAAGTTGAAAGCTTCAACTTATCCACCATAGTTTGAGACGCCACATTGGTACAACTTCCTCCATTAATAATCAAGGTGCACACCTTGTTCTCAACAGTGCATCTAGTATGGAATATGGCTTCTCGTTGTTGTGACTTCTCTTCATCTATCACGCCACTCAAAGCTCTCCTAACAACCAAGCATTCACCCTCATCAGGGCCAATAACTTCTTCTCCATACTCCTCATCATCACACACCTCCATGACTACATCATCTGCCTCCTCTAGGGTTTCATACTCTACTAGGGTCACAATTCTTTTGTTAGGGCACTCAGAAGCAATATGTCCTCCTCCTTGACATCTAAAGCACTTTCTAGTAGATCTATTTGGGGTGAACGTGTTTGGGGTGAAGGTATTTGGGGTGTTTGGGGATTTTTGGTTCGAGTTTGGGGTAGTTTTAGAAAAGTTCGTGTTTGGCTTAGAGTAGGTGTTAGGTTTAGGGTAAGAACGAGCCAATCCAGCCTTTCCTTTGCTCTTTTGTTGTTTCTCCACCTTGTGAGCCAAGATGATCAAGTCCTCCAAACTAGAAAAAGGATGCAATTCAACTATGTTAGCAATCTTAACATCCAAACCACCAAGAAATCTTACCAGAGTTTGAGGTTCATCCTCTTGCACTTCACACTTCATGATATATGACTCGAATTCCCTTGCATAGGTCTCTACTGAATTCGAACCTTGTTGTAGGTGATGGAATTTAGAGAAGTTCTCTTGAACATAGTAGGTAGGGAGAAACTTTGTTTTAAGTAGTTTCTTCATTTTCGTCCATTCTCTAATCTTTTCCTTTCCTTCTCTTTCTCTCTTGCTGCACTTGCTAGCCCACCATGTTGATGCATATTTTCGAAGCTTGAGAGCAACAAGCTTGACCTTCCTATCCTCCGGAATTTGCTTGTAATCAAAGACTCTTTCAACAGTCCTTAACCACTCTACAAATTCGTCTGCATCCAACTTGCCATCATACTCAGGAAGATCCACCTTAAAATCATTGAAGTTTCGTTGATCATTTTGGAAGGGTGGAACCCTAGATGCATCATCACTTTCTCCATCAGAACTCCCAAAGGGTTCATCTCCTCTTTGTCTTCTCAACCTTAAAGACAAACTCTTTACTTGATCTTGTAGTAAGGTCATCCTGGCCTCACTCTCACGCCTCTCTGCTTCCATGGTTACGAGTCTCTCTTGTAATTGTTCGTTGGTTTGGCTAGTTCCTGACATTGTGTTTAGGGTTTGTGTTTGGAAAAATAGGGTTTCCAAACAATGTTTTCAGATTGAGACAAAATTTTGATGGTAGGTTTCATTGACCAAAAAATAGGGAATACCACATTTGGGGCAAAAACAACGCCGTATGAGGTGGTTTTTAGTCACATAGGCTCCTTATTGGCACTAGTTCACGTTGATGGAAAAAAAGGGTTTCAAAACAAAGTTTCATATTAAGACGAAATTTTGGTGGTATGTTTCAATTACCAAAAAAAATATGGAATACCAAATTTGGGGCATAAACAACGCCGTATGAGGTGGGTTTTAGTCACATAGGCTCGTTATTGTCACTCGGTTCACGTTGATTGAAAAAGAGGGTTTCAAAACAACGTTTTCAGATTGCGCTGAAATTTTGGTGGTAGGTTTTCAATGACATAAAAAAATAGGGAATACCAAATTTGGGGCATAAACGACGCCGTATGAGGTGGTTTTTAGTCACATAGGCTCCTTATTGACACTCAGTTCACGTTGATGGAAAAAAGGGTTTCAAAACAAAGTTTTCAGATTGGGAAGAAATTTTGGTGGTAGGTTGCAATGACCAAAAAAATAGCAAATACAAAATTTGGGGCATAAAACACGCCGTATGAGGTGGTTTTTAGTCACATAGGCTCGTTATAGGCTATGCTCTAGGCAGAATAGGTTTGATTAGGAATTTAATTGATAGTTAAGCTTTACTTAATTTAACTTAGATACAGAAATCACCACTAAGTCAATATTAAGGTCCTAAGAACACCACTTGATTTAAGCTCAAAATCAAGCTAGCATAGGCGCTTGGATTAATGATGAATTAATCAAAGCAAAAGAAACTCGAAAGTTCAATGTGTATAAACGTCTAATGAATGTTTATTAATGACTCAAGCCCTTTAAATACATGTCCTTGACTCTCTAAAAGATAATTACTGAAAATAAAAAGAAATAATTAAACGAATTAAGATAAAACCTATCCTAACTAGGGTTGAAATCGATCCACTTCACTCCCCTCCATTTGTGACGCCATCTTGGACCATTTTCCTTGATATTCTCACTTATCCCTTCAAAGTAGGACACCAAACCCTAATCTGATTAGGTTAGGCGCCTAAGATAAGCTTTGGAGGGAAAATGATTCCTTTTCCTTGATCCTTGTAGCTTGGCCGCCCATTTTGTGTAAAAGATAGGCTTTGGGCGCCCATTTTGTGTAGAAGATAGAAGGGAATTTCTATCTTATCTTTAGTAAGCCCTAGGCGCCATTTTCTGATATGTTAGGCGCCATTTTCCTCATTTTCCTTGCTTCATCCGTCCATGCCTTCCTTTGTAACCCTAGTTGACTTTCTACTTTCTAAAAATGGAAATTACAACTCAACTAAGACTTTCCTAGTTAATCTAATATATCATTAAATTAACTGATGCAGGAGCATCCATGATCAATCCAAGTCTCCTAGCAAAGAGTCATCAAGAAGAGATTAAGGTGAAGGAGATTCAATTCATTAGCTTACTTAATCCAATTTCGAACAAACAAGTACTTCGAATTGTTAATTAAGCTTAACACCTTCTTAATCTTTTTTAAGCCTTGTTGATTAATGCTTATGATCATCTTAACATCATAAAGTATTAGTAATCAAGCTTGAATTATGATTAAATAGCTTAATTAATTAGTTCTAAGTCATTAAAGTAAGCCTAGTGAAACTGTTTTGGAAGATCAGTTTTTGTACGGTTAGTTTAGGGAACGTTTTGAGCATGTTTTTGAGCTTTATTCTTGGCTAAGGCAACCATACATGACTCACCTGTGTGCTTACATACATCACCAACAAGCATGTGAAGAGTTGGAGGCAAGAATCAATAGGAAAGGAGAGCTTCATGAAGAAGTATCCAAAACCGCAGCTCACAGCGTCCTTCTGGGCCCCTTTTCATCAGTTCTGGGCAGCCGCTTTTCTTAAGCTTTTGGAGCTGATTTTTTGAGGATATTTTCCTTAGAATGTCTATTTTAATACCTTAGTTTCCTTTTTGCAGTAGGATATTTTCGTTTCTCAGAAAATCCTAATCATTGCACCTAGGTACTGAAAACTGGCCAGATTTTGTAATAGTTTAAGATGGCTTTTGTTACCTAAGCAAAACATCACCAAATGACGTGAATCTTTGGTATGTTACTGCCTTATATGTTAGGATTGTAATGTAAGAAGTTTCATTAGACTTGGTTGAATGAATTAAGAGTTATACTCATTTCTTTGAGCTGTGCGCTTAGAGTAAAACTGGACAGTTTGTCCTAATTCAAGTCTTTGAGTTAATTAGCTAACTAACGTAGATTAGTTACTAATTTAACAAAGCAAGGTTGCACCAAGAGCTCTTCTTTGACATTGGTGGCCTAGTTTGGTGGTTCTAAGGCTAGTGAAAGTGGTGGTTGTTGGTACGGTTCCAACAAGGCTTGAAGCAAAACTGATTCTTCGGTTCTTAACCAACCAATGCTCTTGCTTATGAAATGCTTTATGCATCATTTGGTATCAGAGCTTTGGTTAGTTTAAGAGCATTCTTTTAACCCTCTAATCATCCCATAATCATTTCCTAAACTCATACACTTATCCCCCCCAAAACCGAAATCAATTCTAAGCCCAAACACATCTCTTTTCTTCTTTTTTCACCTCTAAACTTTGATACAATCTCGTGGTTGTTAAAATGAGTGGTGGTGAAGATCCAAATCAGTTTAGAAGGGGCATGACATTGAATGAAGCAAGGCTAGTTGGCCTTGAGAATCAAATGGCTACAATTAGTTAGCAAATGGCAAATCTCATGGAAGCTTTTCGAAGTTCTAGTGTTGGAGTTCGAAGAGAAGTTCATGAAAGAAGGCACTTTGAAGATGAGAATGAGGTTGTTTATGACTCTAGTGAAGAAGTACAATCACAAACTTCTAATCAAAGAAGGAGGCCACGAAAACAAGATGATTTTCGAGACATCAAGTTAGATGTTCCAGAATTTGATGGAAACCTTAATTCGGATGCTTATTTGGAATGGGTTTCGAGATGCAATAGGATTTTCGAGCTAAAGGAGTATGATGATTCGAAATCTTTCAAGTTGGCTATCACTAAGCTAAAGGGTTATGCATCCCTTTGGTGGGAAAACGTTGCTCTTGCTAGAGAAAGAAAGCATAAGCCAAAAATCAAGAGTTGGAAGAAACTGAAAAAGAAGATGGAAGCTAAGTTTCTCCCCCTCCACTTACACTCTTGATTTATATAACCAACTTTCTGATTTGTTCCAAGGTACCAAGAATGTCGAGACATACATCCATGAATATGAGAAGTTGATGATGAAATTGGATGTTCAAGAAAGGGAAGAGCAGACCATGGCTCGTTTTGTGAAGGGCCTAGATCGTGACATTCAAAAGAAGCTTGAGCTTCAATCTTATTCTACTTTCGATGAACTTTTCAGGTTGGCTCTTAAGGTGGAAAAGCATCAAAAAGACAAGAAGAAGAAGGTATTTATCAAAGGAACTTCTTATGCTAAAGGAGGTTCTAGTTCGTATGTAAAGCCTACTTCGACATCTTCATTTACACCTAAAAATGAAGCTGGTTCGAAATTTCTTGATAAAGGGAAGAAAGTTGCTGAAAGTTCTTCAAAGAAGGATGATGTCAAATGTTTTAAGTGTCATGGTTATGGTCATTATCAAGCACAATGCCCAAACAGAAGTGTAATGACCTTACTAGACATTAAAAACATAGAAGATGCCCTTAAAGATCAAGAGGAGCACGAAAAAGAATCTGAAAAGGAGGATGAATGCAATGAAGATGTTCTTGTTGATGAAGTGGAAGGAGATGATCATCTTAGCTTGGTTCTAAGGAGGGTCCTTCACTCCAAAGAAGCCGAAGCTATACCATCTCAACGAGACCAGATTTTTCAGACAAAATGCTTAATCAAGGGCAAGATTTGTTCCATGATCATTGATGGTGGGAGTTGCACTAATGTAGCTTCGAGTTCTATGGTGGAGAAGCTCAATCATCCTACCTTCAGTCATCCTAAACCATATAAGCTTCATTGGCTTAATGATGGTAACTGTGTGGAGGTAACAAAATAAGCTTTAATTAGCTTCTCTTTTGGTGATTCGTATAATGATAAGGTTTTATGTGATGTGGTGCCTATGAATGCATGTCATATTCTCTTAGGGAGGCCGTGGCAATCTGATAAGGAAACCTTACATAATGGTAGGACTAATACATACACTTTCATGCATGAAAATAAGAAAATTATACTTAGTCCTAGCAAAAAGGGTCCGAATTTGCCTAAGAAAGAAACCTCCAATTCGAAAGCAAAAAATCAGAAATCCTTAATTCTCCAAAAACATCAAGTTGATAAGGCCATTGAAAAGGGGAAGTAAATGTACTTGTTGTTGTTATTTGCTGCAAATGATGAAAATACTAGTGAATTACATGATTGGGTTAAACCATTAGTGAACGATTTTAGTGATATTTTTCCCGAGGATCTTCCATATGGTTTACCACCTAGTAGGGGTATTGAGCATCAAATTGACTTAGTTCCTAGAGTACCATTACCTAACAAGGCAGCTTATAGATGTAATCCTGAAGAAGCTAAAGAGTTGCATAAACAGATTACTGAATTGTTAGCTAAGGGGTTTGTACAAGAAAGTCTTAGTCCATGTGCTGTTCCTGTTATTTTGGTTCCAAAGAAGGATGGAACTATGCGTATGTGTCTAGATTGCAGGGCTATAAACAACATTACCATCAAGTATAGGTATCCTATTCCTAGGCTTGATGATTTGCTCGATGAATTACATGGTGCTACTATATTCTCCAAGATAGATTTGCGTAGTGGTTATCATCAGATTCGAATCAAGGAAGGGGATGAATGGAAAACAGCCTTTAAGACTAAGAGTGGGTTATATGAGTGGCGTGTTATGCCATTTGGTTTAACTAATGCTCCTAGCACTTTCATGAGGCTCATGCATGAGGTACTTTGTCCCTTCATTGGTTCATTTGTTGTGGTTTATTTTGATGATATTCTTGTGTATAGCAACAATGAACAGGATCATCTTATTCATCTGAAGAAGGTTTTCCTTAAGCTAAGGGAAAAGAAGTTATATGCAAAGATGGAGAAGTGTGAATTCTTCACTTCTAGTGTGTCTTTTCTTGGCTTCATTATTTCATCTCAGGGCATTTCTATGGATGAATCCAAGGTGGAGGCAATTAAATCATGGCCAATTCCAAAGTCCATCACAGAAGTTCGAAGTTTTCATGGATTGGCATCTTTTTACAGGAGATTCATCAGAGGTTTTAGTACTATTTTGGCTCCACTGACCGAATGTATCAAAGGGGGTTCTTTCACTTGGACTCCAGCAGCTCAGGAAGCATTTGATCAGTTGAAAAGCAAGCTTTGTGAGGCGCCTATTCTAGCCTTACCAGATTTCAAGAAAGTGTTTGAAGTGGAATGTGATGCAAGTGGCGTAGGGATTGGAGCTGTTTTACAACAAGGAGGGCGTCCCATAGCCTATTTCAGTGAGAAGCTCAATCATGCCAAGCTCAACTACAGCACCTATGATAAAGAGTTCTATGCTATTGTTCGTGCTTTGACTTATTGGACTCATTATCTTAGGCCAGCTCAGTTTGTGTTGCATTCAGATCATCAAGCTTTGAAGTACATTAATGGACAACATAAGCTCAGTTCACGGCATGCTAAATAGATGCATTATCAAGGAGGCATTCTATGCTTTCTCTAATGGAGGCTCGAGTTCTTGGCTTCACTCATATTAAGGAGCTTTATTATGATGATCCAGATTTTTCACCATTGATAGAAGCGTGCAAGGATGGTTCTCATGGAGCTTATTCGGTTCTAGATGGTTTTCTCTTCCGAAATAATAAGCTTTGTATCCCTAAGTGCTCACTAAGGGATTTGCTCATCAAGGAGGTTCATGGAGGAGGCCTAGCAGGGCATTTTGGTATTAACAAAACTGTGGATGTTTTGCAGGAACACTTTTATTGGCCAAAACTGGCAGGTGATGTTCACTCAGTTCTAGCTCGATGTTCTACATGTCAAAAGGCCAAGAGTTCTTTTCATCAAGGGCTCTATACTCCACTTCCAGTTCCTAATCAGCCATGGGAAGATGTTAGTATGGATTTCATTGTGGCTTTGCCTAGGACTCAAAGGCAAAGAGATGCTATTATGGTGGTGGTGGTTCGATTCTCAAAGATGGCTCATTTCATTGCTTGCAACAAGACGGATGATGCAATTCATGTAGCTGATTTGTACTTCAAGGAGATCATTAGATTACATGGTGTACCGAAGACTATTGTTTCTGATAAGGATGTTAAGTTCCTCAGTTTCTTTTGGAAGACTTTATGGAAGCTCCTAGGTACTAAGCTCCTCTTTAGTACCACGGCGCATCCACAAACTGATGGTCAAACGGAGATGACAAACAGGACACTTACTACTCTCCTCAGGACTCTAGTTAACAAGTCACAGAAAGATTGGGATCTAAAGCTAGCACATGCAGAATTTGCTTATAATAGATCACCTACATATGCCACGAAGTGCTCTCCATTCGAAGTGAACTATAGGGTTAATCCTTTAAGCCCCATTGATTTACTACCTATTCCAGTTGAAGTGAGGCAAAGCAAAGATGCAGAGGAGAAGGCAAAGGAGATGAAAAGGCTTCACCAACAGATTAGAGCACGCATTGAGAAGGTTAATGAAGCTTACAAGGTCCGAGCTAACAAGCATCGAAAGGAGGTCATTTACAAGCCCGGGGACTTGGTATGGTTGCACCTAAGGAAGGAGAGATTTCCATCAAGAAGGAAGAACAAGCTAATGCCAAGGAGTGATGGTCCATTTAGGGTGCTTGAAAAGATCAATAACAATGCATACAAGATAGAACTACCAAGTGAGATGGGCAACATTTCGGACACCTTCAATGTGGGTGACTTAGCTCCATATTTGGAAGAAGATTTCGAGTTACAAGAAGATTTCTCCAAACCAGGGGAGAATGATGCAGGAGCATCCATGATCAATCCAAGTCTCCTAGCAAAGAGTCATCAAGAAGAGATTAAGGTGAAGGAGATTCAATTCATTAGCTTACTTAATCCAATTTCGAACAAACAAGTACTTCGAATTGTTAATTAAGCTTAACATCTTCTTAATCTTTTTTAAGCCTTGTTGATTAATGCTTATGATCATCTTAACATCATAAAGTATTAGTAATCAAGCTTGAATTATGATTAAATAGCTTAATTAATTAGTTCTAAGTCATTAAAGTAAGCCTAGTGAAACTGTTTTGGAAGATCAGTTTTTGTACGGTTAGTTTAGGGAACGTTTTGAGCATGTTTTTGAGCTTTATTCTTGGCTAAGGCAACCATACATGACTCACCTGTGTGCTTACATACATCACCAACAAGCATGTGAAGAGTTGGAGGCAAGAATCAATAGGAAAGGAGAGCTTCATGAAGAAGTATCCAAAACCGCAGCTCACAGCGTCCTTCTGGGCCCCTTTTCATCAGCTCTGGGCAGCCGCTTTTCTTAAGCTTTTGGAGCTGATTTTTTGAGGATATTTTCCTTAGAATGTCTATTTTAATACCTTAGTTTCCTTTTTGCAGTAGGATATTTTCGTTTCTCAGAAAATCCTAATCATTGCACCTAGGTACTGAAAACTGGCCAGATTTTGTAATAGTTTAAGATGGCTTTTGTTACCTAAGCAAAACATCACCAAATGACGTGAATCTTTGGTATGTTACTGCCTTATATGTTAGGATTGTAATGTAAGAAGTTTCATTAGACTTGGTTGAATGAATTAAGAGTTATACTCATTTCTTTGAGCTGTGCGCTTAGAGTAAAACTGGACAGTTTGTCCTAATTCAAGTCTTTGAGTTAATTAGCTAACTAACGTAGATTAGTTACTAATTTAACAAAGCAAGGTTGCACCAAGAGCTCTTCTTTGACATTGGTGGCCTAGTTTGGTGGTTCTAAGGCTAGTGAAAGTGGTGGTTGTTGGTACGGTTCCAACAAGGCTTGAAGCAAAACTGATTCTTCGGTTCTTAACCAACCAATGCTCTTGCTTATGAAATGCTTTATGCATCATTAACTAAGAGTACATTTTATTAACTAGACTCCTAATAAAGCAATAAAGATAGTAACTTAGTCAATAATCAATTAACTAAGCTAAGGACATTTTCAAGGGACTTAAAGGACTCAATACTCTTAAGGGAATTCAGAACATCCCTTAACACACAAGCAACCATGTTCTTGGTCTTGGAATCAATGGAGCTAGATGGACCTCCATCATATTCAATGACAAAAAAAATAGGGAATACCAAATTTGGGGCATAAACGACGCCGTATGAGGTTGTTTTTAGTCAGATAGGCTCCTTATTGGTACTCGGTTTACGTTGATGGAAAAAAATGGTTTAAAAACAATGTTTTCAGATTGAGGCGAAATTTAGGTGGTAGGTTTCAATGACCAAAAATATAGGGAATACCAAATTTGGGGCATAAACCACGCCGCATGAGGTGGTTTTTAGTCACATAGGCTCCTTATTGGCACTTGGTTTACGTTGATGGAAAAAAGGGTTTCAAAAAATGGTTTTCAGATTGAGACGAAATTTTGCTGGTAGGTTTAAATGACCACAAAAATAGGGAATACCAAATTTGAGCCATAAACCATACCGAATGAGGTGGTTTTTAGTCACATAGGCTCCTTATTGGAGCTCGATTCACGTTGATGGTAAAATAGGACTTCAAAACATAGTATTCAGATTGAGACGAAACTTTGATGGTAGCTTTCAATGACCAAAAAAATAAGAAATACCAAATTTGGGGCATAAACAACGCCGTATGAGGTGGTTTTTAGTCACATAGGCTCGTTATTAACACTCGGTTCACGTTGATTAAAAAAGAGGGTTTCAAAACAACGTTTTCAGATTGCGATGAAATTTTGGTGGTAGGTTTTCAAAGACATAAAAAGGGTTTCAAAACAAGGTTTTCAAATTGAGACGAAATTTTGCTGGTAGGTTTAAATGACCAAAAAAATAGGGAATACCAAATTTGAGCCATAAACGACGCCGTATGAGGTGGTTTTTAGTCACATAGGCTCCTTATTGGCACTCTGTTTATGTTGATGGAAAAAAGGGTTTCAAAAAAGGTTTTCAGATTGAGATGAAATTTTGCTGGTAGGATTAAATGACCAAAAAAATAGGGAATACCAAATTTGAGCCATAAACCATACCGACTGAGGTGGTTTTTAGTCACATAGGCTCCTTATTGGAGCTCGGTTCACGTAGATGGAAAAATAGGGTTTCAAAACAAAGTTTTCAGATTGAGACGAAATTTTGATGGTAGGTTTCATTGACCAAAAAAAAAGGGAATACCACATTTGGGGCAAAAACAACGCCGTATGAGGTGGTTTTTAGTCAGATAGGCTCCTTATTGACACTCGGTTCACGTTGATTTAAAAAAGGGTTTCAAAACAAGGTTTCCAAATTGAGACGAAATTTTGCTGGTAGGTATAAATCACCAAAAAAATAGGGAATACCAAATTTGAGCCATAAACGACGCCGTATGAGGTGGTTTTTAGTCACATAGGCTCCTTATTGGCACTCGGTTCACGTTGATGGAAAAAAAGGTTTTAAAACAAAGTTTTCAGAATGAGACGAAATTATGGTGATAGGTTTCATTGACCAAAAAAATAGGGAATCCAAATTTGGGCCATAAACGACGCCGTATGAGGTGGTTTTTAGTCACATCGGCTCCTTATTGACACTCGGTTCACGTGGATGGAAAAAAGGGTTTCAAAACAAAGTTTTCAGATTGGGTTGAAATTTTGGTGGTCGGTTTCAATGACCAAAAAAATAGCAAATACCAAATTTGGGGCATAAACCACGCCGTATGAGGTGGTTTTTAGTCACATAGGTTCCTTATTGGCACTCAGTTCACGTTGATGGAAAAAAGGGTTTCAAAACAAAGTTTTCAGATTGAGACGAAATTTTGATGGTAGCTTTCAATGACCAAAAAAATAGGAAATAGCAAATTTGGGGCATAAACAACGCCGTATGAGGTGGTTTTTAGTCACATAGGCTCGTTATTGACACTCAGTTCACGTTGATTGAAAAAGAGGGTTTCAAAACACCGTTTTCATATTGTGATGAAATTTTGGTGGTAGGTTTTCAATGACATAAAAAATAGGGAATACAAAATTTGGGGCTTAAACGACGCCGTATGAGGTGGTTTTTAGTCACATAGGCTCCTTATTGGTACTCGGTTTACGTTGATGGAAAAAAAGGGTTTCAAAACAATGTTTCAGATTGAGGCGAAATTTAGGTGGTAGGTTTCAAGGACCAAAATATAGGGAATACCAAATTTGGGGCATAAACGACGCCGTATGAGGTGGTTATTAGTCACATACGCTCCTTATTGGCACTCGGTTTACGTTGATGGAAAAAAGGTTTTCAAAAAAAGGTTTTCAAATTGAGACGAAATTTTGCTGGTAGGTTTAAATGACCAAGAAAATAGGGAATACCAAATTTGAGCCATAAACCATACCGAATGAAGTGGTTTTTAGTCACATAGGCTCCTTATTGGAGCTCGGTTCACGTTGATAGAAAAATAGGGTTTCAAAACAAAATTTTCAGATTGAGACAAAATTTTGATGGAAGGTTTCATTGACCAAAAAAATAGGCAATACCAAATTTGGGGCAAAAACAACGCCGTATGTGGTGGTTTTTAGTCACATAGGCTCCTTATTGGCACTTGTTCACGTTGATGCAAAAAAAGGTTTCAAAACAAAGTTTCAGATTGAGACGAAATTTTAGTGGTATGTTTCAATGACCAAAAAAATAGGGAATACCAAATTTGGGGCATAAACAACGCCGTATGAGGTGGTTTTTAGTCACATAGGCTCGTTATTGACACTCGGTTCACGTTGATTGAAAAAAGGGTTTCAAAACAAGGATTTCAAATTGAGACGAAATTTTGCTGGTAGGTTTAAATGACAAAAAAAATAGGGAATACCAAATTTGAGCCATAAACGACGTCGTATGAGGTGGTTTTTAGTCACATAGGCTCCTTATTGGCACTCGGTTCACGTTGATGGAAAAAAAAGGTTTCAAAACAAAGTTTTCAGATTGAGACGAAATTATGGTGATAGGTTTCATTGACCAAAAAAATAGGGAATACCAATTTTGGGGCATAAACCACGCCGTATGAGGTGGTTTTTAGTCACATAGGCTCGTTATTGGCACTCGGTTCACGTTGATTGAAAAAGAGGATTTCAAAACAACGTTTTCAGATTGCGATTAAATTTTGGTGGTAGGTTTTCAATGACATAAAAAAATAGGAAATACCAAATTTGGGGCATAAACGACGCCGTATGAGGTGGTTTTTAGTCACATAGGCTCCCTATTGGTACTCGGTTTACGTTGATGGAAAAAAGGGTTTAAAACAATGTTTTCAGAAAGAGGCGAAATTTAGATGGTAGGTTTCAATGACCAAAAAAATAGGGAATACCAAATTTGGGGCATAAACGACGCCGTATGAGGTGGTTTTTAGTCACATAGGCTCCTTATTGGCACTCGGTTTACGATGATGGAAAAATAGGGTTTCAAAACAAAATTTTCAGATTGAGACGAAATTTTAATGGTAGCTTTCAATGACCCAAAAAAATAGGAAATACCAAATTTGGGGCATAAACAACGCCGTATGAGGTGGTTTTTAGTCACATAGGCTCGTTATTGACACTCGGTTCACGTTGATTAAAAAAGGGTTTCAAAACAACGTTTTCAGATTGCGATGAAATTTTAGTAGTAGGTTTTCAATGACATAAAAAGGGTTTCAAAACAAGGGTTTCAAAACAAGGTTTTCAAATTGAGACGAAATTTTGCTGGTAGGTTTAAATGACCAAAAAATAGGGAATACCACATTTGGGGCAAAAACAACGCCGTATGAGGTAGTTTTTGTCACATAGGATCGTTATTGACACTCGGTCCACGTTGATTGAAAAAGAGGGTTTAAAAAAAAAGTTTTTAGATTGAGACCAAATTATGGTGACAGGTTTCATTGACCAAAAAAATAGGGAATACCGAATTTGGGCCATAAACGACGCCGTATGAGGTGGTTTTTAGTCACATAGGCTCCTTATTGGCACTCGGTTCACGTTGATGGAAAAAAGGGTTTCAAAACAAAGTTTTCAGATTGAGAAGAAATTTAAATGGTAGCTTTCAAGGACCAAAAAAATAGGAAATACCAAATTTGGGGCATAAACAACGCCGTATGAGGTGGTTTTTATTCACATAGGCTCGTTATTGACACTAGATTCACGTGGATTGAAAAAGAGGGTTTCAAAACAACGTTTTCAAATTGCGATGAAAGTTTGGTGGTAGGTTTTCAATGACATAAAAAAATAGGGAATACCAAATTTGGGGCATAAACGACGCCGTATGAGGTGATTTTTAGTTACATAGGCTCCTTATTGGTACTCGGTTTACGTTGATGGAAAAAAAGGGTTTCAAAACAATATTTTCAGATTGAGGCGAAATTTAGGTGGTAGGTTTCAATGACCAAAAATATAGGGAATACCAAATTCGGGGCATAAACGACGCCGTATAAGGTGGTTTTTAGTCAGATAGGCTCCTTATTGGCACTCGGTTTACGTTGATGGAAAAAAGGGTTTCAAAAAAAGGTTTTCAGATTGAGACGAAATTTTGCTAGTAGGTTTAAATGACCACAAAAATAGGGAATACCAAATTTGAGCCATAAACCATAACGAATAAGGTGGTTTTTAGTCACATAGGCTCCTTATTGGAGCTCGGTTCACGTTGATGGTAAAATAGGGTTTCAAAACAAAGTATTCAGATTCAGACGAAATTTTGATGGTAGCTTTCAATGACCAAAAAAAATAAGAAATACCAAATTTGGGGCATAAACAACGCCGTATGAGGTGGTTTTTAGTCACATAGGCTCGTTATTGACACTCGGTTCACGTTGATTAATAAAGAGGGTTTCAAAACAACGTTTTCAGATTGCGATGAAATTTTGGTGGTAGGTTTTCAAAGACATAAAAAGGGTTTCAAAACAAGGTTTTCAAATTGAGACGAAATTCTGCTGGTAGGTTTAAATGACCAAAAAAATAGGGAATACCAAATTTGAGTCATAAACGACGCCGTATGAGGTGGTTTTTAGTCACATAGGCTCCTTATTGGCACTCTGTTTATGTTGATGGAAAAAAGGGTTTCAAAAAAAGGTTTTCAGATTGAGATAAAATTTGTGGGTAGGATTAAATGAGCAAAAAAATTGGGAATACCAAATTTGAGCCATAAACCACACCGACTAAGGTGGTTTTTAGTCACATAGGCTCCTTATTGGAGCTCGGTTCACGTTGATGGAAAAATAGGGTTTCAAAACAAAGTTTTCAGATTGAGACGAAATTTTGATGGTAGGTTTCATTGACCAAAAAAATAGGGAATACCACATTTGGGGCAAAAACAACGCCGTATGAGGTGGTTTTTAGTCACATAGGCTCCTTATTGGCAATCGGTTTATGTTGGTGGAAAAAAGGGTTTCAAAAATAGGTTTTCAGATTGAGACGAAATTTTGGTGGTATGTTTCAAGGACCAAAAAAATTGGGAATACCAAATTTGGGGCATAAACAACGCCGTATGAGGTGGTTTTTAGTCAGATTGGCTCCTTATTGACACTCGGATCACGTTGATTAAAAAAAGGGTTTCAAAACAAGGATTTCAAATTGAGACGAAATTTTGCTGCTAGTTTTAAGTGACAAAAAAAAATAGGTAATACCAAATTTGAGTAATAAACGACGCTGTATGAGGTGGTTTTTAGTCACATAGGCTCCTTATTGGCACTCGGTTCACGTTGATGGAAAAAGGGTTTCAAAACAAAGTTTTCAGATTCAGACGAAATTTTGATGGTAGGTTTCATTGACCAAAAAAATAGGGAATACCACATTTGGGGCAAAAACAACGCCGTATGAGGTGGTTTTTAGTCACATAGGCTCCTTATTGGCACTCGTTCACGTTGATGGAAAAAAAGGGTTTCAAAACAAAGTTTCAGATTGAGACGAAATTTTGGTGGTAGGTTTCAATGACCAAAAAAATTGGGCATACCAAATTTTGGGCAAAAACAACGCCGTATGAGTTGATTTTCAGTCACATAGGCTCCTTATTGGAACTCGGTTCACGTTGATGGAAAAATAGGGTTTCAAAACAAAGTTTTCAGATTGAGACAAAATTTTGATGGTAGGTTTCATTGACCAAAAAATAGGGAATACCACATTTGGTGCAAAAACAACGCCGTATGAGGTAGTTTTTGTCACATAGGCTCGTTATTGACACTCGGTCCACGTTGATTGAAAAAGAGGGTTTCAAAACAATGTTTTTAGATTGAGACCAAATTATGGTGATAGGTTTCATTGACCAAAAATATGGGGAATACCGAATTTGGGCCATAAACGACGCCGTATAAGGTGGTTTTTAGTCACATAGGCTCCTTATTGGCACTCGGTTCACGTTGATGGAAAAAAGGGTTTCAAAACAAAGTTCTCAGATTGAGAAGAAATTTAAATGGTAGCTTTCAAGGACCAAAAAAATAGGAAATACCAAATTTGGGGCATAAACAACGCCGTATGAGGTGGTTTTTAGTCACATAGGCTCGTTATTGACACTCGATTCACGTGGATTAAAAAAGAGGGTTTCAAAACAACGTTTTCAGATTGCGATGAAAGTTTGGTGGTAGGTTTTCAATGACATAAAAAAATAGGGAATACCAAATTTGGGGCATAAACGACGCCGTATGAGGTGGTTTTTAGTCACAGAGGCTCCTTATTGGTACTCGGTTTACGTTGATGGAAAAAAAGGTTAGCAAAACAATGTTTTCAGATTGAGGCGAAATTTAGGTGGTAGGTTTCAATGACCAAAAATATAGGGAATACAAAATTTGGGGCATAAACGACGCCGTATAAGGTGGTTTTTAGTTAGATAGACTCCTTATTGGCACTCGGTTTACGTTGATGGAAAAAAGGGTTTCAAAAAAAGGTTTTCTGATTGAGACGAAATTTTGCTGGTATGTTTAAATGACCAAAAAAATAGGGAATACCAAATTTGAGCCATAAACGATGCTGAATGAGGTGGTTTTTACTCACATAGTCTCCTTATTGGACTCGGTTCACGTTGAAGGAATAATAGGGTTTCAAAACAAAGTTTTCAGATTGAGACGAAATTTTGATGGTAGGTTTCATTGACCAAAAAAATAGGGAATACCACATTTGGGGCAAAAACAACGCCGTATTAGGTGGTTTTTAGTCACATAAGCTCCTTATCTGCACTCGTTCACGTTGATGGTAAAATAGGGTTTCAAAACAAAGTATTCAGTTTGAGACGAAATTTTGATGGTAGCTTTAAATGACCAAAAAAAATAAGAAATACTAAATTTGGGGCATAAACAACGCCGTATGAGGTGGTTTTTAGTCACATAGGCTCGTTATTGACACTCGGTTCACGTGGATTAAAAAAGAGGGGTTCAAAACAACGTTTTCAGATTGCGATGAAATTTTGGTGGTAGGTTTTCAAAGACATAAAAAGGGTTTCAAAACAAGGTTTTCAAATTGAGACAAAATTTTGCTGGTAGGTTTAAATGACCAAAAAAATAGGGAATACCAAATTTGAGCCATAAACGACGCCGTATGAGGTGGTTTTTAGTTACATAGGCTCCTTATTGGCACCCTGTTTATGTTGATGGAAAAAAGGGTTTCAAAAAAAGGTTTTCAAATTGAGATGAAATTTTGCTGGTAGGATTAAATGACCAAAAAAATAGGGAATACCAAATTTGAGCCATAAACCATACCGACTGAGGTGGTTTTTAGTCACATAGGCTCGTTATTGGAGCTCGGTTCACGTTGATGGAAAAATAGGGTTTCAAAACAAAGTTTTCAGATTGAGACGAAATTTTGATGGTAGGTTTCATTGACCAAAAAAATAGGGAATACCGAATTTGGGCCATAAACGACGCCGTATAAGGTGGTTTTTAGTCACATAGGCTCCTTATTGGCACTCGGTTCACGTTGATGGAAAAAAGGATTTCAAAACAAAGTTTTCAGATTGAGAAGAAATTTAAATGGTAGCTTTCAAGAACCAAAAAAATAGGAAATACC
Source organism: Patellifolia procumbens (assembly GCA_947645195.1). NCBI lineage: Eukaryota > Viridiplantae > Streptophyta > Magnoliopsida > Caryophyllales > Amaranthaceae > Patellifolia > Patellifolia procumbens. Next base: position 109,561 of record CANSGD010001498.1, on the reverse strand, counting down.
AAATTTGGGGCATAAACAACGCCGTATGAGGTGGTTTTTAGTCACATAGGCTCGTTATTGACACTCGATTCACGTGGATTAAAAAAGAGGGTTTCAAAACAACGTTTTCAGATTGCGATGAAAGTTTGGTGGTAGGTTTTCAATGACATAAAAAAATAGGGAATACCAAATTTGGGGCATAAACGACGCCGTATGAGGTGGTTTTTAGTCACATAGGCTCCTTATTGGTACTCGGTTTACGTTGATGGAAAAAAGGGTTTCAAAAAAAGGTTTTCAGATTGAGACGAAATTTTGCTGGTAGGTTTAAATGACCAAAAAAATAGGGAATACCAAATTTGAGCCATAAACGATGCCGAATGAGGTGGTTTTTACTCACATAGTCTCCTTATTGGACTCGGTTCACGTTGATGGAATAATAGGGTTTCAAAACAAAGTTTTCAGATTGAGACGAAATTTTGATGGTAGGTTTCATTGACCAAAAAAATAGGGAATACCACATTTGGGGCAAAAACAACGCCGTATTAGGTGGTTTTTAGTCACATAAGCTCCTTATCTGCACTCGTTCACGTTGATGGTAAAATAGGGTTTCATAACAAAGTATTCAGTTTGAGACGAAATTTTGATGGTAGCTTTCAATGACCAAAAAAAATAAGAAATACCAAATTTGGGGCATAAACAACGCCGTATGAGGTGGTTTTTTGTCACATAGGCTCGTTATTGACACTCGGTTCACGTTGATTAAAAAAGAGGGGATCAAAACAACGTTTTCAGATTGCGATGAAATTTTGGTGGTAGGTTTTCAAAGACATAAAAAGGGTTTCAAAACAAGGTTTTCAAATTGAGACAAAATTTTGCTGGTAGGTTTAAATGACCAAAAAAATAGGGAATACCAAATTTGAGCCATAAACGACGCCGTATGAGGTGGTTTTTAGTTACATAGGCTCCTTATTGGCACCCTGTTTACGTTGATGGAAAAAAGGGTTTCAAAAAAAGGTTTTCAGATTGAGATGAAATATTGCTGGTAGGATTAAATGACCAAAAAAATAGGGAATACCAAATTTGAGACCTAAACCATAACGACTGAGGTGGTTTTTAGTCACATAGGCTCCTTATTGGAGCTCGGTTCACGTTGATGGAAAAATAGGGTTTCAAAACAAAGTTTTCAGATTGAGACGAAATTTTGATGGTAGGTTTCATTGCCCAAAAAAATAGGGAATACCACATTTGGGCCAAAAACAACGCCGTATGAGGTGGTTTTTAGTCACATAGGCTCCTTATTGGCACTCGGTTCACGTTGATGGAAAAAGGGTTTCAAAACAAAGTTTTCAGATTGAGACGTAATTTTGATGGTAGGTTTCATTGACCAAAAAAATAGGGAATACCACATTTGGGGCAAAAACAACGCCGTATTAGGTGGTTTTTAGTCACATAAGCTCCTTATCTGCACTCGTTCACGTTGATGGTAAAATAGGGTTTCATAACAAAGTATTCAGTTTGAGACGAAATTTTGATGGTAGCTTTCAATGACCAAAAAAAATAAGAAATACCAAATTTGGGGCATAAACAACGCCGTATGAGGTGGTTTTTTGTCACATAGGCTCGTTATTGACACTCGGTTCACGTTGATTAAAAAAGAGGGGATCAAAACAACGTTTTCAGATTGCGATGAAATTTTGGTGGTAGGTTTTCAAAGACATAAAAAGGGTTTCAAAAAAAGGTTTTCAAATTGAGACAAAATTTTGCTTGTAGGTTTAAATGACCAAAAAAATAGGGAATACCAAATTTGAGCCATAAACGACGCCGTATGAGGTGGTTTTTAGTTACATAGGCTCCTTATTGGCACCCTGTTTATGTTGATGGAAAAAAGGGTTTCAAAAAAAGGTTTTCAGATTGAGATGAAATATTGCTGGTAGGATTAAATGACCAAAAAAATAGGGAATACCAAATTTGAGACCTAAACCATAACGACTGAGGTGGTTTTTAGTCACATAGGCTCCTTATTGGAGCTCGGTTCACGTTGATGGAAAAATAGGGTTTCAAAACAAAGTTTTCAGATTGAGACGAAATTTTGATGGTAGGTTTCATTGCCCAAAAAAATAGGGAATACCACATTTGGGCCAAAAACAACGCCGTATGAGGTGGTTTTTAGTCACATAGGCTCCTTATTGGCACTCGATTTATGTTGATGGAAAAAAGGGTTTCAAAAAAAGGTTTTCAGATTGAGACGAAATTTGGGTGGTGATGCATAAAGCATTTCATAAACAAGAGCATTCGTTGGTTAAGAACCGAAGAATCAGTTTTGCTTCAAGCCTTGTTGGAACCGTACCAACAACCACCACTTTCACTAACCTTAGAACCACCAAACTAGGCCACCAATGTCAAAGAAGAACTCTTGGTGCAACCTTGCTTTGTTAAATTAGTAACTAATCTACGTTAGTTAGCTAAATAACTCAAAGACTTTAATTAGGACAAACTGTCCAGTTTTGCTCTAAGCGCACAGCTCAAAGAAATGAGTATAACTCTTAATTCATTCAACAAACTCTAATGAAACTTCTTGCCTTACAAACCTAACATATAAAGCAGTAACATACCAAAAATTCACGTCATTTGGTGATGTTTTGCTTAGGTAACAAAAGCCATCTTAAACTATTACAAAAATCTGGCCAGTTTACAGTACCTAGGTGCAATGATTGAGGGATTCTGAGAAACGAAAATGTCCTACTGCAAAAAGGAAGCTAAGGTATTAAAATAGACATTCTAAGGAAAATATCCTCAAAAAATCAGCTCCAAAAGCTAAAGAAAAGCGGCTGCCCAGAACTGATGAAAAATGGGCCCAGAATGACGCAGGGAGCTGCGGTTTTGGATACTTCTTCATGAAGCTCTCGTTTCCTATTGATTCTTGCCTCCAACTCTTCACATGCTTGTTGGTGATGTATGTAAGCACACAGGTGAGTCATGTATGGTTGCCTTAGCCAAGAATAAAGCTCAAAAAACGTAGCCAAAACGAGCCCTAAACAAACCGTGTAAATTCTGTTCTTCCAAAACAGTTTCACTAAGCTTACTTTAATGACTTAGAACTAACTAATTAAGCTATTTAATCATAATTTAAGCTTTATTACTAATACTTAATGATGTTAAGATGATCATAAGCATTAATCAACAAGGCTTAAAAAAGATTAAGAAGGTGTTAAGCTTAATTAACAATTCGAAGTACTTGTTTGTTCGAAATTGGATTAAGTAAGCTAATGAACTGAATCTCCTTCACCTTAATCTCTTCTTGATGACTCTTTGTTAGGAGACTTGGATTGATCATGGATGCTCCTGCATCATTCTCCCCTGGTTTGGAGAAGTCTTCTTGTAACTCAAAATCTTCCTCTAAATATGGAGCTAAATCACCCACATTGAAGGTGGCCGAAATGTTGCCCATCTCACTTGGTAGTTCTATCTTGTATGCATTGTTATTGATCTTTTCAAGCACCCTAAATGGACCATCACTCCTTGGCATCAGCTTGTTCTTCCTTCTTGATGGAAATCGTTCCTTCCTTAGGTGCAACCATACCAAGTCCCCGGGCTTGTAAATGACCTCCTTTCGATGCTTGTTAGCTCGGACCTTGTAAGCTTCATTAACCTTCTCAATGCGTGCTCTAATCTGTTGGTGAAGCTTTTTCATCTCCTTTGCCTTCTCCTCTGCATCTTTGCTTTGCCTCACTTCAACTGGAATAGGTAGTAAATCAATGGGGCTTAAAGGATTAACCCCATAGTTCACTTCGAATGGAGAGCACTTCGTGGCATATGTAGGTGATCTATTATAAGCAAATTCTGCATGTGCTAGCTTTAGATCCCAATCTTTCTGTGACTTGTTAACTAGAGTCCTGAGTAGAGTAGTAAGTGTCCTGTTTGTAACCTCCGTTTGGCCATCAGTTTGTGGATGCGCCGTGGTACTAAAGAGGAGCTTAGTACCTAGGAGCTTCCATAAAGTCTTCCAAAAGAAACTAAGGAACTTAACATCCTTATCAGAAACAATAGTCTTCGGTACACCATGTAATCTAATGATCTCCTTGAAGTACAAATCAGCTACATGAACTGCATCATCCGTCTTGTTGCAAGCAATGAAATGAGCCATCTTTGAGAATCGATCCACCACCACCATAATAGCGTCTCTTTGCCTTTGAGTCCTAGGCAAAGCTACAATGAAATCCATACTAACATCTTCCCATGGCTGATTAGGAACTGGAAGTGGAGTATAGAGCCCTTGATGAAAAGAACTCTTGGCCTTTTGACATGTAGAACATCGAGCTAGAACTGAGTGAACATCACCTGCCAGTTTTGGCCAATAAAAGTGTTCCTGCAAAACATCCACAGTTTTGTTAATACCAAAATGTCCTGCTAGGCCTCCTCCATGAACCTCCTTGATGAGCAAATCCCTTAGTGAGCACTTAGGGATACAAAGCTTATTATTTCGGAAGAGAAAACCATCTAGAACCGAATAAGCTCCATGAGAACCATCCTTGCACGCTTCTATCAATGGTGAAAAATCTGGATCATCATAATAAAGCTCCTTAATATGAGTGAAGCCAAGAACTCGAGCCTCCATTAGAGAAAGCATAGAATGCCTCCTAGATAATGCATCTGCAACCACATTAGAAACTCCAGTTTTGTATTTTAAAACAAAATCAAAAGATTGAAGGAACTCCACCCATTTAGCATGTCGAGAACTGAGCTTATGTTGTCCATTAATGTACTTCAAAGCTTGGTGATCTGAATGCAACACAAACTGAGCTGGCCTAAGATAATGAGTCCAATAAGTCAAAGCACGAATAATAGCATAGAACTCTTTATCATAGGTGCTGTAGTTGAGCTTGGCATGATTGAGCTTCTCACTGAAATAGGCTATGGGACGCCCTCCTTGTTGTAAAACAGCTCCAATCCCTACGCCACTTGCATCACATTCCACTTCAAACACTTTCTTGAAATCTGGTAAGGCTAGAACAGGCGCCTCACAAAGCTTGCTTTTCAACTGATCAAATGCTTCCTGAGCTGCTGGAGTCCAAGTGAAAGAACCCCCTTTGATACATTCGGTCAGTGGAGCCAAAATAGTACTAAAACCTCTGATGAATCTCCTGTAAAAAGATGCCAATCCATGAAAACTTCGAACTTCTGTGATGGACTTTGGAATTGGCCATGATTTGATTGCCTCCACCTTGGATTCATCCATAGAAATACCCTGAGATGAAATAATGAAACCAAGAAAAGACACACTAGAAGTGAAGAATTCACACTTCTCCATCTTTGCATATAGCTTCTTTTCCCTTAGCTTAAGGAAAACCTTCTTCAGATGAATAAGATGATCCTGTTCACTGTTGCTATACACAAGAATATCATCAAAATAAACCACAACAAACGAACCAATGAAAGGACGAAGTACCTCATGCATGAGCCTCATGAAAGTACTAGGAGCATTAGTTAAACCAAATGGCATAACACGCCACTCATATAACCCACTCTTAGTCTTAAAGGCTGTTTTCCATTCATCCCCTTCCTTGATTCGAATCTGATGATAACCACTACGCAAATCTATCTTGGAGAATATAGTAGCACCATGTAATTCATCGAGCAAATCATCAAGCCTAGGAATAGGATACCTATACTTGATGGTAATGTTGTTTATAGCCCTGCAATCTACACACATACGCATAGTTCCATCCTTCTTTGGAACCAAAATAACAGGAACAGCACATGGACTAAGACTTTCTTGTACAAACCCCTTAGCTAACAATTCAGTAATCTGTTTTTGCAACTCTTTAGCTTCTTCAGGATTACATCTATAAGCTGCCTTGTTAGGTAATGGTGCTCCAGGAACTAAGTCAATTTGATGCTCAATACCCCTACTAGGTGGTAAACCATAAGGAAGATCCTCGGGAAAAATATCACTAAAATCGTTCACTAATGGTTTAACCCAATCATGTAATTCACGAGTATTTTCATCATTTGCAGCAACTAACAACAACAAGTACATTTCCTTCCCCTTTTCAATGGCCTTATCAACTTGGTTTTTTTGGAGAATTAAGGATTTCTGATTTTTAGCCTTTGAATTAGAGGTTTCTTTCTTAGGCAAATTCGGACCCTTTTTGCTAGGACTAAGTATAATTTTCTTGTTTTCATGCATGAAAGTGTATGTATTAGTCCTACCATTATGTAAGGTTTCCTTATCAGATTGCCACGGCCTCCCTAAGAGAATATGACATGCATTCATAGGCACCACATCACATAAAACCTTATCATTATACGAATCACCAAAAGAGAAGCTAATTAAAGCTTGTTTTGTTACCTCCACACAGTTACCATCATTAAGCCAATGAAGCTTATATGGTTTAGGATGACTGAAGGTAGGATAATTGAGCTTCTCCACCATAGAACTCGAAGCTACATTAGTGCAACTCCCACCATCAATAATCATGGAACAAATCTTGCCCTTGATTAAGCATTTTGTCTGAAAAATCTGGTCTCGTTGAGATGGTATAGCTTCGGCTTCTTTGGAGTGAAGGACCCTCCTTAGAACCAAGCTAAGATGATCATCTCCTTCCACTTCATCAACAAGAACATCTTCATTGCATTCATCCTCCTTTTCAGATTCTTTTTCGTGCTCCTCTTGATCTTTAAGGGCATCTTCTATGTTTTTAATGTCTAATAAGGTCATTACCCTTCTGTTTGGGCATTGTGCTTGATAATGACCATAACCATGACACTTAAAACATTTAACATCATCCTTCTTGGAAGAACTTTCAGCAACTTTCTTCCCTTTATCAAGAAATTTCGAACCAGCTTCATTTTTAGGTGTAAATGGAGATGTCGAAGTAGGCTTTACATAGGAACTAGAACCTCCTTTAGCATAAGAAGTTCCTTTGTTAAATACCTTCTTCTTCTTGTCTTTTTGATGCTTTTCCACCTTAAGAGCCAACCTGAAAAGTTCATCTAAAGTAGAATAAGATTGAAGCTCAAGCTTCTTTTGGATGTCACGATCTAGGCCCTTCACAAAACGAGCCATGGTCTGCTCTTCCCTTTCTTGAACATCCAATTTCATCATCAACTTTTCATATTCATGGATGTATGTCTCGACATTCTTAGTACCTTGGAACAAATCAGAAAGTTGGTTATATAAATCAAGAGTGTAAGTGGAGGGGAGAAACTTAGCTTCCATCTTCTTTTTCAGTTTCTTCCAACTCTTGATTTTCGGCTTATGCTTCCTTTCTCTAGCAAGAGCAACGTTTTCCCACCAAAGGGATGCATAACCCTTTAGCTTAGTGATAGCCAACTTGAAGGATTTCGAATCATCATACTCCTTTAGCTCGAAAATCCTATTACATCTCGAAACCCATTCCAAATAAGCATCCGGATTAAGGTTTCCATCAAATTCTGGAACATCTAACTTTATGTCTCGAAAATCATCTTGTTTTCGTGGCCTCCTTCTTTGATTAGAAGTTTGTGATTGTACTTCTTCACTAGAGTCATAAACAACCTCATTCTCATCTTCAAAGTGCCTCCTTTCATGAACTTCTCTTCGAACTCCAACACTAGAACTTCGAAAAGCTTCCATGAGATTTGCCATTTGCTCACTAATTGTAGCCATTTGATTCTCAAGGCCAACTAACCTTGCTTCATTCAATGTCATGCCCCTTCTAAACTGATTTGGATCTTCACCACCACTCATTTTAACAACCACTAAGTTGTATCAAAGATTAGAGGTGAAAAGAGAAGAAAAGAGATGTGTTTGGGCTTAGAATTGATTTCGGTTTTGGGGGGATAAGTGTATGAGTTTAGGAAGTGATTATGGGATGATTAGAGGGTTAAAAGAATGCTCTTAAACTAACCAAAGCTCTGATACCAAATGATGCATAAAGCATTTCATAAACAAGAGCATTCGTTGGTTAAGAACCGAAGAATCAGTTTTGCTTCAAGCCTTGTTGGAACCGTACCAACAACCACCACTTTCACTAACCTTAGAACCACCAAACTAGGCCACCAATGTCAAAGAAGAACTCTTGGTGCAACCTTGCTTTGTTAAATTAGTAACTAATCTACGTTAGTTAGCTAAATAACTCAAAGACTTTAATTAGGACAAACTGTCCAGTTTTGCTCTAAGCGCACAGCTCAAAGAAATGAGTATAACTCTTAATTCATTCAACAAACTCTAATGAAACTTCTTGCCTTACAAACCTAACATATAAAGCAGTAACATACCAAAAATTCACGTCATTTGGTGATGTTTTGCTTAGGTAACAAAAGCCATCTTAAACTATTACAAAAATCTGGCCAGTTTACAGTACCTAGGTGCAATGATTGAGGGATTCTGAGAAACGAAAATGTCCTACTGCAAAAAGGAAGCTAAGGTATTAAAATAGACATTCTAAGGAAAATATCCTCAAAAAATCAGCTCCAAAAGCTAAAGAAAAGCGGCTGCCCAGAACTGATGAAAAATGGGCCCAGAATGACGCAGGGAGCTGCGGTTTTGGATACTTCTTCATGAAGCTCTCGTTTCCTATTGATTCTTGCCTCCAACTCTTCACATGCTTGTTGGTGATGTATGTAAGCACACAGGTGAGTCATGTATGGTTGCCTTAGCCAAGAATAAAGCTCAAAAAACGTAGCCAAAACGAGCCCTAAACAAACCGTGTAAATTCTGTTCTTCCAAAACAGTTTCACTAAGCTTACTTTAATGACTTAGAACTAACTAATTAAGCTATTTAATCATAATTTAAGCTTTATTACTAATACTTAATGATGTTAAGATGATCATAAGCATTAATCAACAAGGCTTAAAAAAGATTAAGAAGGTGTTAAGCTTAATTAACAATTCGAAGTACTTGTTTGTTCGAAATTGGATTAAGTAAGCTAATGAACTGAATCTCCTTCACCTTAATCTCTTCTTGATGACTCTTTGTTAGGAGACTTGGATTGATCATGGATGCTCCTGCATCAGGTGGTATGTTTCAATGACCAAGAAAATTGGGAATACCAAATTTGGGGCATAAACAACGCCGTATGAGGTGGTTTTTAGACAGATAGGCTCCTACTTGACACTCGGTTCACGTTGATTAAAAAAAGGGTTTCAAAACAAGGATTTCAAATTGAGAGGAAATTTTGCTGATAGTTTTAAATGACAAAAAAAAAAGGTAATACCAAATTTGAGCAATAAACGACGCTGTATGAGGTGGTTTTTAGTCACATAGGCTCCTTATTGGCACTCGGTTCACGTTGATGGAAAAAGGGTTTCAAAACACAGTTTTCAGATTGAGACGTAATTTTGATGGTAGGTTTCATTGACCAAAAAAATAGGGAATACCACATTTGGGGCAAAAACTACGCCGTATGAGGTGGTTTTTAGTCACAAAGGCTCCTTATTGGCACTCGTTCACGTTGATGGAAAAATAGGGTTTCAAAACAAAGTTTTCAGATTGAGACGAAATTTTGATGGTAGGTTTCATTGACCAAAATATAGGGAATACCACATTTGGGGCAAAAACAACGCCGTATGAGTTAGTTTTTGTCACATAGGCTCGTTATTGACACTCGGTCCACGTTGATTGAAAAAGAGGGTTTCAAAAAAACGTTTTCAGATTGCGATGAAATTTTGGAGGTAGGTTTTCAATGACATAAAAAAAAGGGAATACCAAATTTGGGGCATAAACGACGCTGTATGAGGTGGTTTTTAGTCACATAGGCTCCTTATTGGTACTCGGTTTACGTTGATGGAAAAATAGGGTTTCAAAACAAAGTTTTCAGATTGAGACGAAATTTTGATGGTAGCTTTCAATGACCACAAAAAATAGGAAATACTAATTTGGGGCATAAACAACGCCGTATGAGGTGGTTTTTAGTCAGATAGGCTCCTTATTGACACTCGGATCACGTTGATTAAAAAAAGGGTTTCAAAACAAGGATTTCAAATTGAGACGAAATTTTGCTGGTAGTTTTAAGTGACAAAAAAATAGGTAATACCAAATTTGAGTAATAAACGACGCTGTATGAGGTGGTTTTTAGTCACATAGGCTCCTTATTGGCACTCGGTTCACGTTGATGAAAAAGGGTTTCAAAACAAAGTTTTCAGATTGAGACGAAATTTTGATGGTAGGTTTCATTGACCAAAAAAATAGGGAATACCACATTTGGGGCAAAAACAACGCCGTATGAGGTGGTTTTTAGTCACATAGGCTCCTTATTGGCACTCGTTCACGTTGATGGAAAAAAAGGGTTTCAAAACAAAGTTTCAGATTGAGACAAAATTTTGGTGGTAGGTTTCAATGACCAAAAAATTGGGCATACCAAATTTTGGGCAAAAACAACGCCGTATGAGTTGATTTTCAGTCACATAGGCTCCTTATTGGAACTCGGTTCACGTTGATGGAAAAATAGGGTTTCAAAACAAAGTTTTCAGATTGAGACAAAATTTTGATGGTAGGTTTCATTGACCAAAAAATAGGGAATACCACATTTGGGGCAAAAACAACGCCGTATGAGGTAGTTTTTGTCTCGTAGGCTCGTTATTGACACTCGTTCCATGTTGATTGAAAAAGAGGGTTTCAAAACAAAGTTTTTAGATTGAGATCAAATTATGGTGATAGGTTTCATTGACCAAAAAAATAGGGAATACCGAATTTGGGCCATAAACGACGCCGTATAAGGTGGTTTTTAGTCACATAGGCTCCTTATTGGCACTCGGTTCACGTTGATGGAAAAAAGGGTTTCAAAACAAAGTTTTCAGATTGAGAAGAAATTTAAATGGTAGCTTTCAAGGACCAAAAAAATAGGAAATACCAAATTTGGGGCATAAACAACGCCGTATGAGGTGGTTTTTAGTCACATAGGCTCGTTATTGACACTCGATTCACGTGGATTAAAAAAGGGGGTTTCAAAACAACGTTTTCAGATTTCGATGAAAGTTTGGTGGTAGGTTTTCAATGACATAAAAAAATAGGGAATACCAAATTTGGGGCATAAACGACGCCGTATGAGGTGGTTTTTAGTCACATAGGCTCCTTATTGGTACTCGGTTTACGTTGATGGAAAAAAGGGTTTCAAAAAAAGGTTTTCAGATTGAGACGAAATTTTGCTGGTAGGTTTAAATGACCAAAAAAAAAGGGAATACCAAATTTGAGCCATAAACGATGCCGAATGAGGTGGTTTTTACTCACATAGTCTCCTTATTGGACTCGGTTCACGTTGATGGAATAATAGGGTTTCAAAACAAAGTTTTCAGATTGAGACGAAATTTTGATGGTAGGTTTCATTGACAAAAAAAATAGGGAATACCACAATTGGGGTAAAAACAACGCCGTATTAGGTGGTTTTTAGTCACATAAGCTCCTTATCTGCATTCGTTCACGTTGATGGTAAAATAGGGTTTCATAACAAAGTATTCAGTTTGAGACGAAATTTTGATGGTAGCTTTCAATGACCAAAAAAAATAAGAAATACCAAATTTGGGGCATAAACAACGCCGTATGAGGTGGTTTTTAGTCACATAGGCTCGTTATTGACACTCGGTTCACGTTGATTAAAAAAGAGGGGATCAAAACAACGTTTTCAGATTGCGATGAAATTTTGGTGGTAGGTTTTCAAAGACATAAAAAGGGTTTCAAAACAAGGTTTTCAAATTGAGACAAAATTTTGCTGGTAGGTTTAAATGACAAAAAAAATAGGGAATACCAAATTTGAGCCATAAACGACGCCGTATGAGGTGGTTTTTAGTTACATAGGCTCCTTATTGGCACCCTGTTTACGTTGATGGAAAAAAGGGTTTCAAAAAAAGGTTTTCAGATTGAGATGAAATTTTGCTGGTAGGATTAAATGACCAAAAAAATAGGGAATACCAAATTTGAGCCATAAACCATACCGACTGAGGTGGTTTTTAGTCACATAGGCTCCTTATTGGAGCTCTGTTCACGTTGATGGAAAAATAGGGTTTCAAAACAAAGTTTTCAGATTGAGACGAAATTTTGATGGTAGGTTTCATTGCCCAAAAAAATAGGGAATACCACATTTGGGCCAAAAACAACGCCGTATGAGGTGGTTTTTAGTCACATAGGCTCCTTATTGGCACTCGGTTTATGTTGATGGAAAAAAGGGTTTCAAAAAAGGTTTTCAGATTCAGACGAAATTTGGGTGGTATGTTTCAATGACCAAAAAAATTGGGAATACCAAATTTGGGGCATAAACAACGCCGTATGAGGTGGTTTTTAGTCAGATAGGCTCCTACTTGAACTCGGTTCACGTTGAGTAAAAAAAGGGTTTCAAAACAAGGATTTCAAATTGAGACGAAATTTTGCTGATAGTTTTAAATGACAAAAAAAAGGTAATACCAAATTTGAGCAATAAACGACGCTGTATGAGGTGGTTTTTAGTCACATAGGCTCCTTATTGGCACTCGGTTCACGTTGATGGAAAAAGGGTTTCAAAACAAAGTTTTCAGATTGAGACGTAATTTTGATGGTAGATTCATTGACCAAAAAAATAGGGAATACCACATTTGGGGCAAAAACAACGCCGTATGAGGTGGTTTTTAGTCACATAGGCTCCTTATTGGCACTCGTTCACCTTGATGGAAAAATAGGGTTTCAAAACAAAGTTTTCAGATTGAGACGAAATTTTGATGGTAGGTTTCATTGACCAAAATATAGGGAATACCACATTTGGGGCAAAAACAACGCCGTATGAGGTAGTTTTTGTCACATAGGCTCGTTATTGACACTCGGTCCACGTTGATTGAAAAAGAGGGTTTCAAAAAAACGTTTTCAGATTGCGATGAAATTTTGGAGGTAGGTTTTCAATGACATAAAAAAAAGGGAATACCAAATTTGGGGCATAAACGACGCTGTATGAGGTGGTTTTTAGTCACATAGGCTCGTTATTGACACTCGGTTCACGTTGATTAAAAAAGAGGGGTTCAAAACAACGTTTTCAGATTGCGATGAAATTTTGGTGGTAGGTTTTCAAAGACATAAAAAGGGTTTCAAAACAAGGTTTTCAAATTGAGACAAAATTTTGCTTGTAGGTTTAAATGACCAAAAAAATAGGGAATACCAAATTTGAGCCATAAACGACGCCGTATGAGGTGGTTTTTAGTTACATAGGCTCCTTATTGGCACCCTGTTTATGTTGATGGAAAAAAGGGTTTCAAAAAAAGGTTTTCAGATTGAGATGAAATATTGCTGGTAGGATTAAATGACCAAAAAAATAGGGAATACCAAATTTGAGACCTAAACCATACCGACTGAGGTGGTTTTTAGTCACATAGGCTCCTTATTGGAGCTCGGTTCACGTTGAGGGAAAAATAGGGTTTCAAAACAAAGTTTTCAGATTGAGACGAAATTTTGATGGTAGGTTTCATTGCCCAAAAAAATAGGGAATACCACATTTGGGCCAAAAACAACGCCGTATGAGGTGGTTTTTAGTCACATAGGCTCCTTATTGGCACTCGATTTATGTTGATGGAAAAAAGGGTTTCAAAAAAAGGTTTTCAGATTGAGACGAAATTTGGGTGGTATGTTTCAATGACCAAGAAAATTGGGAATACCAAATTTGGGGCATAAACAACGCCGTATGAGGTGGTTTTTAGACAGATAGGCTCCTACTTGACACTCGGTTCACGTTGATTAAAAAAAGGGTTTCAAAACAAGGATTTCAAATTGAGACGAAATTTTGCTGGTAGTTTTAAATGACAAAAAAAAAAGGTAATACCAAATTTGAGCAATAAACGATGCTGTATGAGGTGGTTTTTAGTCACATAGGCTCCTTATTGGCACTCGTTCACGTTGATGGAAAAAAAGGGTTTCAAAACAAAGTTTCAGATTGAGACGAAATTTTGGTGGTAGGTTTCAATGACCAACAAAATTGGGCATAACAAATTTGGGGCAAAAACAACACCGTATGAGGTGATTTTCAGTCACATAGGCTCCTTATTGGAACTCGGTTCACGTTGATGGAAAAATAGGGTTTCAAAACAAAGTTTTCAGATTGAGACGAAATTTTGATGGTAGGTTTCATTGACCAAAATATAGGGAATACCACATTTGGGGCAAAAACAACGCCGTATGAGGTAGTTTTTGTCACATAGGCTCGTTATTGACACTCGGTCCACGTTGATTGAAAAAGAGGGTTTCAAAACAAAGTTTTTAGATTGAGACCAAATTATGGTGATAGGTTTCATTGACCAAAAAATAGGGAATACCAAATTTGGGCCATAAACGACGCCGTATAAGGTGGTTTTTAGTCACATAGGCTCCTTATAGGTACTCGGTTTACGTTGATGGAAAAATAGGGTTTCAAAACAAAGTTTTCAGATTGAGACGAAATTTTGATGGTAGCTTTCAATGACCACAAAAAATATGAAATACTAAATTAAGGGCATAAACAACGCCGTATGAGGTGGTTTTTAGTCACATAGGTTCGTTATTGACACTCGGTTCACGTTGATTAAAAAAAAGGGTTTCAAAACAACGTTTTCAGATTGCAATGAAATTTTGGTGGTAGGTTTTCAATGACATAAAAAGGGTTTCAAAACAAGGTTTTCAAATTGAGACGAAATTTTGCTGGTAGGTTTAAATGACCAAAAAAATTAGGAATACCAAATTTGAGCCATAAACCATACCGAATGAGGTGGTTTTTAGTCACATAGGATCCTTATTGGAGCTCGGTTCATGTTGATGGAAAAATAGGGTTTCAAAACAAGGTTTCCAAATTGAGACGAAATTTTGATGGTAGGTTTCATTGACCAAAAAAATAGGGAATTCCAAATTATGGGCAAAAACAACGCCGTATGAGGTGGTTTTTAGTCACATAAGCTCCTTATAGGCACTCGTTCACGTTGATGGAAAAAAGGGTTTCAAAACAAAGTTTAAGATTGAGACGAAATTTTGGTGGTATGTTTCAATGACCAAAAATATAGGGAATACCAAATTTGGGGCATAAACAACGCCTTATGAGGTGGTTTTTAGTCACATAGCTCGTTATTGGAGCTCGGTTCACGTTGATTAAAAAAGAGGGTTTCAAAACAACGTTTTCAGATTGCGATGAAATTTTGGTGGTAGGTTTTCAATGACATAAAAAGGGTTTCAAATCAAGGTTTTCAAATTGAGACAAAATTTGCTGGTAGGTTTAAATGACAAAAAAAATAGGGAATACCACATTTTGGGGCAAAAACAACGTCGTATGAGGTGGTTTTTAGTCACATAGGCTCCTTATTTGCACTCGTTCACGTTGATGGAAAAGAAGGGTTTCAAAACAAAGTTTAAGATTGGGACGAAATTTTGGTGGTAGGTTTCAATGACCAAAAAAATAGGGAATACCAAATTTGGTGCAAAAACAACGCCGTATGAGGTGGTTTTTAGTCACATAGGCTCCTTATTGGCACTCGTTCACGTTGATGGAAAAAAAGGGTTTCAAAACAAAGTTTCATATTGAGACGAAATTTTGGTGGTATGTTTCAATTACCAAAAAAATAGGGAATACCAAATTTGGGGCATAAACAACGCCGTATGAGGTGGGTTTTAGTCACATAGGCTCGTTATTGACACTCGGTTCACGTTGATTGAAAAAGAGGGTTTCAAAACAACGTTTTCAGATTACGCTGAAATTTTGGTGGTAGGTTTTCAGTGACATAAAAAAATAGGGAATACCAAATTTGGGGCATAAACGACTCCGTATGAGGTGGTTTTTAGTCACATAGGCTTGTTATTGGCACTCGGTTCACGTTGATGGAAAAATAAGGTTTCAAAACAAAATTTTCAGATCGAGACGAAATTTTAATGGTAGCTTTCAATGACCAAAAAAATAGGAAATACCAAATTTGGGGCCTAAACAACGCCGTATGAGGTGGTTTTTAGTCACATAGGCTCCTTATTGACACTCAGTTCACGTTGATGGAAAAAAGGGTTTCAAAACAAAGTTTTCAGATTGGGAAGAAATTTTGGTGGTAGGTTGCAATGACCAAAAAAATAGCAAATACAAAATTTGGGGCATAAAACACGCCGTATGAGGTGATTTTTAGTCACATAGGCTCGTTGTTGGCACTCGGTTCACGTTGATGGAAAAATAGGGTTTCAAAACAAAATTTTCAGATTGAGACGAAATTTTAATGGTAGCTTTCAATGACCAAAAAAAATCGGAAATACCAAATTTGGGGCATAAACAACGCCGTATGAGGTGGTTTTTAGTCACATAGGCTCGTTATTGACACTCGGTTCACGTTGATTAAAAAAAGGGTTTCAAAACAACGTTTTCAGATTGCGATGAAATTTTGGTAGTAGGTTTTCAATGACATAAAAAGGGTTTCAAAACTAGGTTTTCAAAATTGAGACGAAATTTTGCTGGTAGGTTTAAATGACCAAAAAAATAGGGAATACCACATTTGGGGCAAAAATAACGCCGTATGAGGTGGTTTTTAGTCACATAAGCTCCTTATTGGCATTCGTTCACGTTGATGGAAAAAAAGGGTTTAAAACAGAGTTTAAGAGTGAGACGAAATTTTGGTGGTAGGTTTCAATGACCAAAAAAATAGGGAATACCAAATTTGGGGCAAAAACAACGCCGTATGAGGTGTATTTCAGTCACATAGGCTCCTTATTAGAACTCGGTTCACGTTGATGGAAAAATTGGGTTTCAAAACAAAGTTTTCAGATTGCGATGAAATTTTGGTGGTAGGTATTCAATGACAAAAAAAATAGGGAATACCAAATTTGGGGCATAAACGACGTCGTATGAGGTTGTTTTTAGTCAGATAGACTCCTTATTGGTACTCGGTTTACGTTGATGGAAAAAAAGGGTTTAAAATCAATGTTTTCAGATTGAGGCGAAATTTAGGTGGTAGGTTTCAATGACCAAAAATATAGGAAATACCAAATTTGGGGCATAAACAACGCCGTATGAGGTGGTTTTTAGGCACATAGGCTCCTTATTAGCACTTGGTTTACGTTGATGGAAAAAAGGGTTTCAAAAAATGGTTTTCAGATTGAGACGAAATTTTGCTGGTAGGTTTAAATGACCACAAAAATAGGGAAAACCAAATTTGAGCCATAAACCATACCGAATGAGGTGGTTTTTAGTCACATAGGCACCTTATTGGAGCTCGATTCACGTTGATGGTAAAATAGGACTTCAAAACATAGTATTCAGATTGAGACGAAATTTTGATGGTAGGTTTCATTGACCAAAAAATAGGGAATACCACATTTGGGGCAAAAACAACGCCGCATGGGGTGGTTTTTAGTCACATAGGCTCCTTATTGGCACTCGTTCACGTTGATGGAAAAAAAGGGTTTCAAAACAAAGTTTCATATTGAGACGAAATTTTGGTGGTATGTTTCAATTACCAAAAAAATAGGGAATACCAAATTTGGGGCATAAACAACGCCGTATGAGGTGGGTTTTAGTCACATAGGCTCGTTATTGACACTCGGTTCACGTTGATTGAAAAAGAGGGTTTCAAAACAACGTTTTCAGATTGCGCTGAAATTTTGGTGGTAGGTTTTCAGTGACATAAAAAAATAGGGAATACCAAATTTGGGGCATAAACGACTCCGTATGAGGTGGTTTTTAGTCACATAGGCTTGTTATTGGCACTCGGTTCACGTTGATGGAAAAATAGGGTTTCAAAACAAAATTTTCAGATTGAGACGAAATTTTAATGGTAGCTTTCAATGACCAAAAAAATAGGAAATACCAAATTTGGGGCCTAAACAACGCCGTATGAGGTGGTTTTTAGTCACATAGGCTCCTTATTGACACTCAGTTCACGTTGATGGAAAAAAGGGTTTCAAAACAAAGTTTTCGGATTGGGAAGAAATTTTGGTGGTAGGTTGCAATGACCAAAAAAATAGCAAATATAAAATTTGGGGCATAAAACACGCCGTATGAGGTGATTTTTAGTCACATAGGCTCGTTATTGGCACTCGGTTCACGTTGATGGAAAAATAGGGTTTCAAAACAAAATTTTCAGATGGAGACGAAATTTTAATGGTAGCTTTCAATGACCAAAAAAAATAGGAAATACCAAATTTGGGGCATAAACAACGCCGAATGAGGTGGTTTTTAGTCACATAGGCTCGTTATTGACACTCGGTTCACGTTGATTAAAAACAGGGTTTCAAAACAACGTTTTCAGATTGCGATGAAATTTTGGTAGTAGGTTTTCAATGACATAAAAAGGGTTTCAAAACAAGGTTTTCGAAATTGAGACGAAATTTTGCTGGTAGGTTTAAATGACCAAAAAAATAGGGAATACCACATTTGGGGCAAAAACAACGCCGTATGAGGTGGTTTTTAGTCACATAAGCTCCTTATTGGCATTCGTTCACGTTGATGGAAAAAAAGGGTTTAAAACAAAGTTTAAGAGTGAGACGAAATTTTGGTGGTAGGTTTCAATGACCAAAAAAATAGGGAATACCAAATTTGGGGCAAAAACAACGCCGTATGAGGTGGTTTTCAGTCACATAGGCTCCTTATTAGAACTCGGTTCACGTTGATGGAAAAATTGGGTTTCAAAACAAAGTTTTCAGATTGCGATGAAATTTTGGTGGTAGGTATTCAATGACAAAAAAAATAGGGAATACCAAATTTGGGGCATAAACGACGTCGTATGAGGTTGTTTTTAGTCAGATAGACTCCTTATTGGTACTCGGTTTACGTTGATGGAAAAAAAGGGTTTAAAATCAATGTTTTCAGATTGAGGCGAAATTTAGGTGGTAGGTTTCAATGACCAAAAATATTGGAAATACCAAATTTGGGGCATAAACAACGCCGTATGAGGTGGTTTTTAGTCACATAGGCTCCTTATTAGCACTTGGTTTACGTTGATGGAAAAAAGGGTTTCAAAAAATGGTTTTCAGATTGAGACGAAATTTTGCTGGTAGGTTTAAATGACCACAAAAATAGGGAATACCAAATTTGAGCCATAAACCATACCGAATGAGGTGGTTTTTAGTCACATAGGCTCCTTATTGGAGCTCGATTCACGTTGATGGTAAAATAGGACTTCAAAACATAGTATTCAGATTGAGACGAAATTTTGATGGTAGGTTTCATTGACCAAAAAATAGGGAATACCACATTTGGGGCAAAAACAATGCCGCATGGGGTGGTTTTTAGTCACATAGGCTCCTCCTTATTGGCACTCGTTCACGTTGATGGAAAAAAAGGGTTTCAAAACAAAGTTTCATATTGAGACGAAATTTTGGTGGTATGTTTCAATTACCAAAAAAATAGGGAATACCAAATTTGGGGCATAAACAACGCCGTATGAGGTGGGTTTTAGTCACATAGGCTCGTTATTGACACTCGGTTCACGTTGATTGAAAAAGAGGGTTTCAAAACAACGTTTTCAGATTGCGCTGAAATTTTGGTGGTAGGTTTTCAGTGACATAAAAAAATAGGGAATACCTAATTTGGGGCGTAAACGACTCCGTATGAGGTGGTTTTTAGTCACATAGGCTTGTTATTGGCACTCGGTTCACGTTGATGGAAAAATAGGGTTTCAAAACAAAATTTTCAGATTGAGACGAAATTTTAATGGTAGCTTTCAATGACCAAAAAAATAGGAAATACCAAATTTGGGGCCTAAACAACGCCTTATGAGGTGGTTTTTAGTCACATAGGCTCCTTATTGACACTCAGTTCACGTTGATGGAAAAAAGGGTTTCAAAACAAAGTTTTCAGATTGGGAAGAAATTTTAATGGTAGCTTTCAATGACCAAAAAAAATAGGAAATACCAAATTTGGGGCATAAAACACGCGTATGAGGTGATTTTTAGTCACATAGGCTCGTTATTGGCACTCGGTTCACGTTGATGGAAAAATAGGGTTTCAAAACAAAATTTTCAGATTGAGACGAAATTTTAATGGTAGCTTTCAATGACCAAAAAAAATAGGAAATACCAAATTTGGGGCATAAACAACGCCGTATGAGGTGGTTTTTAGTCACATAGGCTCGTTATTGACACTCGGTTCACGTTGATTAAAAAAAGGGTTTCAAAACAACGTTTTCAGATTGCGATGAAATTTTGGTAGTAGGTTTTCAATGACATAAAAAGGGTTTCAAAACAAGGTTTTCAAAATTGAGACGAAATTTTGCTGGTAGGTTTAAATGACAAAAAAAATAGGGAATATCAAATTTGAGCCATAAACGACGTCGTATGAGGTGGTTTTAGTCACATAGGCTCCTTATTGGCACTCGGTTCACGTTGATGGAAAAAAAAGGTTTCAAAACAAAGTTTTCAGATTGAGACGAAATTATGGTGATAGGTTTCATTGACCAAAAAAATAGGGAATACCAATTTTGGGGCATAAACCACGCCGTATGAGGTGGTTTTTAGTCACATAGGCTCGTTATTGGCACTCGGTTCACGTTGATGGAAAAAAGGGTTTCAAAAAAAAGTTTTCAGATTGAGACGAAATTTTGATGGTAGCTTTCAATGACCAAAAAAATAGGAAATACCAAATTTGGGGCATAAACAACGCCGTATGAGGTGGTTTTTAGTCACATAGGCTCGTTATTGACACTAGATTCACGTGGATTGAAAAAGAGGGTTTCAAAACAACGTTTTCAGATTGCGATGAAAGTTTGGTGGTAGGTTTTCAATGACATAAAAAAATAGGGAATACCAAATTTGGGCATAAACAACGCCGTATGAGGTGGTTTTTAGTCACATAGGCTCCATATTGGTACTCGGTTTACGTTGATGGAAAAAAAGGGTTTCAAAACAATATTTTCATATTGAGGCGAAATTTAGATGGTAGGTTTCAATGACAAAAAATATAGGGAATACCAAATTTGGGGCATAAACGACGCCGTATAAGGTGGTTTTTAGTCAGATAGGCTCCTTATTGGCACTCGGTTTACGTTGATGGAAAAAAGGGTTTCAAAAAAAGGTTTTCAGATTGAGAAGAAATTTTGCCGGTAGGTTTAAATGACCAAAAAAATAGGTGATGCAGGAGCATCCATGATCAATCCAAGTCTCCTAACAAAGAGTCATCAAGAAGAGATTAAGGTGAAGGAGATTCAGTTCATTAGCTTACTTAATCCAATTTCGAACAAACAAGTACTTCGAATTGTTAATTAAGCTTAACACCTTCTTAATCTTTTTTAAGCCTTGTTGATTAATGCTTATGATCATCTTAACATCATTAAGTATTAATAATAAAGCTTAAATTATGATTAAATAGCTTAATTAGTTAGTTCTAAGTCATTAAAGTAAGCTTAGTGAAACTGTTTTGGAAGAACAGAATTTACACGGTTTGTTTAGGGCTCGTTTTGGCTACGTTTTTGAGCTTTATTCTTGGCTAAGGCAACCATACATGACTCACCTGTGTGCTTACATACATCACCAACAAGCATGTGAAGAGTTGGAGGCAAGAATCAATAGGAAACGAGAGCTTCATGAAGAAGTATCCAAAACCGCAGCTCCCTGCGTCATTCTGGGCCCATTTTCATCAGTTCTGGGCAGCCGCTTTTCTTTAGCTTTTGGAGCTGATTTTTTGAGGATATTTTCCTTAGAATGTCTATTTTAATACCTTAGCTTCCTTTTTGCAGTAGGACATTTTCGTTTCTCAGAATCCCTCAATCATTGCACCTAGGTACTGAAAACTGGCCAGAATTTTGTAATAGTTTAAGATGGCTTTTGTTACCTAAGCAAAACATCACCAAATGACGTGAATTTTTGGTATGTTACTGCTTTATATGTTAGGTTTGTAAGGCAAGAAGTTTCATTAGAGTTTGTTGAATGAATTAAGAGTTATACTCATTTCTTTGAGCTGTGCGCTTAGAGCAAAACTGGACAGTTTGTCCTAATTAAAGTCTTTGAGTTAATTAGCTAACTAACGTAGATTAGTTACTAATTTAACAAAGCAAGGTTGCACCAAGAGTTCTTCTTTGACATTGGTGGCCTAGTTTGGTGGTTCTAAGGCTAGTGAAAGTGGTGGTTGTTGGTACGGTTCCAACAAGGCTTGAAGCAAAACTGATTCTTCGGTTCTTAACCAACGAATGCTCTTGTTTATGAAATGCTTTATGCATCATTTGGT
The DNA here is from genome assembly GCA_947645195.1 of Patellifolia procumbens. Taxonomy (NCBI): domain Eukaryota; kingdom Viridiplantae; phylum Streptophyta; class Magnoliopsida; order Caryophyllales; family Amaranthaceae; genus Patellifolia; species Patellifolia procumbens. The sequence goes on along the minus strand of CANSGD010001498.1, from coordinate 87,496 downwards.
ATCAGAGCTTTGGTTAGTTTAAGAGCATTCTTTTAACCCTCTAATCATCCCATAATCACTTCCTAAACTCATACACTTATCCCCCCCAAAACCGAAATCAATTCTAAGCCCAAACACATCTCTTTTCTTCTCTTTTCACCTCTAATCTTTGATACAACTTAGTGGTTGTTAAAATGAGTGGTGGTGAAGATCCAAATCAGTTTAGAAGGGGCATGACATTGAATGAAGCAAGGTTAGTTGGCCTTGAGAATCAAATGGCTACAATTAGTGAGCAAATGGCAAATCTCATGGAAGCTTTTCGAAGTTCTAGTGTTGGAGTTCGAAGAGAAGTTCATGAAAGGAGGCACTTTGAAGATGAGAATGAGGTTGTTTATGACTCTAGTGAAGAAGTACAATCACAAACTTCTAATCAAAGAAGGAGGCCACGAAAACAAGATGATTTTCGAGACATAAAGTTAGATGTTCCAGAATTTGATGGAAACCTTAATCCGGATGCTTATTTGGAATGGGTTTCGAGATGTAATAGGATTTTCGAGCTAAAGGAGTATGATGATTCGAAATCTTTCAAGTTGGCTATCACTAAGCTAAAGGGTTATGCATCCCTTTGGTGGGAAAACGTTGCTCTTGCTAGAGAAAGGAAGCATAAGCCGAAAATCAAGAGTTGGAAGAAACTGAAAAAGAAGATGGAAGCTAAGTTTCCCCCTCCACTTACACTCTTGATTTATATAACCAACTTTCTGATTTGTTCCAAGGTACCAAGAATGTCGAGACATACATCCATGAATATGAAAAGTTGATGATGAAATTGGATGTTCAAGAAAGGGAAGAGCAGACCATGGCTAGTTTTGTGAAGGGCCTAGATCGTGACATCCAAAAGAAGCTTGAGCTTCAATCTTATTCTACTTTAGATGAACTTTTCAGGTTGGCTCTTAAGGTGGAAAAGCATCAAAAAGACAAGAAGAAGAAGGTATTTAGCAAAGGAACTTCTTATGCTAAAGGAGGTTCTAGTTCCTATGTAAAGCCTACTTCGACATCTCCATTTACACCTAAAAATGAAGCTAGTTCGAAATTTCTTGATAAAGGGAAGAAAGTTGCTGAAAGTTCTTCCAAGAAGGATGATATTAAATGTTTTAAGTGTCATGGTTATGGTCATTATCAAGCACAATGCCCAAACAGAAGGGTAATGACCTTATTAGACATTAAAAACATAGAAGATGCCCTTAAAGATCAAGAGGAGCACGAAAAAGAATCTGAAAAGGAGGATGAATGCAATGAAGATGTTCTTGTTGATGAAGTGGAAGGAGATGATCATCTTAGCTTGGTTCTAAGGAGGGTCCTTCACTCCAAAGAAGCCGAAGCTATACCATCTCAACGAGACCAGATTTTTCAGACAAAATGCTTAATCAAGGGCAAGATTTGTTCCATGATTATTGATGGTGGGAGTTGCACTAATGTAGCTTCGAGTTCTATGGTGGAGAAGCTCAATTATCCTACTTTCAGTCATCCTAAACCATATAAGCTTCATTGGCTTAATGATGGTAACTGTGTGGAGGTAACAAAACAAGCTTTAATTAGCTTCTCCTTTGGTGATTCATATAATGATAAGGTTTTATGTGATGTGGTGCCTATGAATGCATGTCATATTCTCTTAGGGAGGCCGTGGCAATCTGATAAGGAAACCTTACATAATGGTAGGACTAATACATACACTTGCCAGTTTTGGCCAATAAAAGTGTTCCTGCAAAACATCCACAGTTTTGTTAATACCAAAATGTCCTGCTAGGCCTCCTCCATGAACCTCCTTGATGAGCAAATCCCTTAGTGAGCACTTAGGGATACAAAGCTTATTATTTCGGAAGAGAAAACCATCTAGAACCGAATAAGCTCCATGAGAACCATCCTTGCACGCTTCTATCAATGGTGAAAAATCTGGATCATCATAATAAAGCTCCTTAATATGAGTGAAGCCAAGAACTCGAGCCTCCATTAGAGAAAGCATAGAATGCCTCCTAGATAATGCATCTGCAACCACATTAGAAACTCCAGTTTTGTATTTTAAAACAAAATCAAAAGATTGAAGGAACTCCACCCATTTAGCATGTCGTGAACTGAGCTTATGTTGTCCATTAATGTACTTCAAAGCTTGGTGATCTGAATGCATCCACAAACTGATGGCCAACCGGAGGTTACAAACAGGACACTTACTACTCTACTCAGGACTCTAGTTAACAAGTCACAGAAAGATTGGGATCTAAAGCTAGCACATGCAGAATTTGCTTATAATAGATCACCTACATATGCCACGAAGTGCTCTCCATTCGAAGTGAACTATGGGGTTAATCCTTTAAGCCCCATTGATTTACTACCTATTCCAGTTGAAGTGAGGCAAAGCAAAGATGCAGAGGAGAAGGCAAAGGAGATGAAAAAGCTTCACCAACAGATTAGAGCACGCATTGAGAAGGTTAATGAAGCTTACAAGGTCCGAGCTAACAAGCATCGAAAGGAGGTCATTTACAAGCCCGGGGACTTGGTATGGTTGCACCTAAGGAAGGAACGATTTCCATCAAGAAGGAAGAACAAGCTGATGCCAAGGAGTGATGGTCCATTTAGGGTGCTTGAAAAGATCAATAACAATGCATACAAGATAGAACTACCAAGTGAGATGGGCAACATTTCGGCCACCTTCAATGTGGGTGATTTAGCTCCATATTTAGAAGAAGATTTTGAGTTACAAGAAGACTTCTCCAAACCAGGGTAGAATGATGCAGGAGCATCCATGATCAATCCAAGTCTCCTAACAAAGAGTCATCAAGAAGAGATTAAGGTGAAGGAGATTCAGTTCATTAGCTTACTTAATCCAATTTCGAACAAACAAGTACTTCGAATTGTTAATTAAGCTTAACACCTTCTTAATCTTTTTTAAGCCTTGTTGATTAATGCTTATGATCATCTTAACATCATTAAGTATTAATAATAAAGCTTAAATTATGATTAAATAGCTTAATTAGTTAGTTCTAAGTCATTAAAGTAAGCTTAGTGAAACTGTTTTGGAAGAACAGAATTTACACGGTTTGTTTAGGGCTCGTTTTGGCTACGTTTTTGAGCTTTATTCTTGGCTAAGGCAACCATACATGACTCACCTGTGTGCTTACATACATCACCAACAAGCATGTGAAGAGTTGGAGGCAAGAATCAATAGGAAACGAGAGCTTCATGAAGAAGTATCCAAAACCGCAGCTCCCTGCGTCATTCTGGGCCCATTTTCATCAGTTCTGGGCAGCCGCTTTTCTTTAGCTTTTGGAGCTGATTTTTTGAGGATATTTTCCTTAGAATGTCTATTTTAATACCTTAGCTTCCTTTTTGCAGTAGGACATTTTCGTTTCTCAGAATCCCTCAATCATTGCACCTAGGTACTGAAAACTGGCCAGAATTTTGTAATAGTTTAAGATGGCTTTTGTTACCTAAGCAAAACATCACCAAATGACGTGAATTTTTGGTATGTTACTGCTTTATATGTTAGGTTTGTAAGGCAAGAAGTTTCATTAGAGTTTGTTGAATGAATTAAGAGTTATACTCATTTCTTTGAGCTGTGCGCTTAGAGCAAAACTGGACAGTTTGTCCTAATTAAAGTCTTTGAGTTAATTAGCTAACTAACGTAGATTAGTTACTAATTTAACAAAGCAAGGTTGCACCAAGAGTTCTTCTTTGACATTGGTGGCCTAGTTTGGTGGTTCTAAGGCTAGTGAAAGTGGTGGTTGTTGGTACGGTTCCAACAAGGCTTGAAGCAAAACTGATTCTTCGGTTCTTAACCAACGAATGCTCTTGTTTATGAAATGCTTTATGCATCAATAGGGAATACCAAATTTGAGCCATAATCGATGCCGAATGAGGTGGTTTTTACTCACATAGGCTCCTTATTGGACTCAGTTCACGTTGATGGAATAATAGGGTTTCAAAACAAAGTTTTCAGATTGAGACGAAATTTTGATGGTAGGTTTCATTGACCAAAAAAAATAGGGAACACAACATTTGGGGTAAAAACAACGCCGTATGAGGTGGTTTTTAGTCACATAAGCTCCTTATCTGCACTCGTTCACGTTGATGGAAAAAAAGGGTTTCAAAACAAAGTTTCAGATTGAGACGAAATTTTGCTGGTAGGTTTAAATGACCACAAAAATAGGGAATACCAAATTTGAGCCATAAACCATACCGAATGAGGTGGTTTTTAGTCACATAGGCTCCTTATTGGAGCTCGATTCACGTTGATGGTAAAATAGGACTTCAAAACATAGTATTCAGATTGAGACGAAATTTTGATGGTAGCTTTCAATGACCAAAAAAATAAGAAATACCAAATTTGGGGCATAAACAACGCCGTATGAGGTGGTTTTTAGTCACATAGGCTCGTTATTGACACTCGGTTCATGTTGATTGAAAAAAGGGTTTCAAAACAAGGATTTCAAATTGAGACGAAATTTTGCTGGTAGGTTTAAATGACCAAAAAAATAGGGAATACCACCTTTGGGGGATAAACAACGTCGTATGAGGTGGTTTTTAGTCACATAGGCTCCTTATAGGTACTCGGTTTACGTTGATGGAAAAAAGGGTTTCAAAAAAAAGTTTTCAGATTGAGACGAAATTTTGATGGTAGCTTTCAATGACCAAAAAAATAGGAAATACCAAATTTGGGGCATAAACAACGCCGTATGAGGTGGTTTTTAGTCACATAGGCTCGTTATTGACACTAGATTCACGTGGATTGAAAAAGAGGGTTTCAAAACAACGTTTTCAGATTGCGATGAAAGTTTGGTGGTAGGTTTTCAATGACATAAAAAAATAGGGAATACCAAATTTGGGCATAAACGACGCTGTATGAGGTGGTTTTTAGTCACATAGGCTCCATATTGGTACTCGGTTTACGTTGATGGAAAAAAAGGGTTTCAAAACAATATTTTCAGATTGAGGCGAAATTTAGATGGTAGGTTTCAATGACAAAAAATATAGGGAATACCAAATTTGGGGCATAAACGACGCCGTATAAGGTGGTTTTTAGTCAGATAGGCTCCTTATTGGCACTCGGTTTACGTTGATGGAAAAAAGGGTTTCAAAAAAAGGTTTTCAGATTGAGAAGAAATTTTGCCGGTAGGTTTAAATGACCAAAAAAATAGGGAATACCAAATTTGAGCCATAATCGATGCCGAATGAGGTGGTTTTTATTCACATAGGCTCCTTATTGGACTCAGTTCACGTTGATGGAATAATAGGGTTTCAAAACAAAGTTTTCAGATTGAGACGAAATTTTGATGGTAGGTTTCATTGACCAAAAAAAATAGGGAATACAACATTTGGGGCAAAAACAACGCCGTATGAGGTGGTTTTTAGTCACATAAGCTCCTTATCTGCACTCGTTCACGTTGATGGAAAAAAAGGGTTTCAAAACAAAGTTTCAGATTGAGACGAAATTTTGCTGGTAGGTTTAAATGACCACAAAAACAGGGAATACCAAATTTGAGCCATAAACCATACCGAATGAGGTGGTTTTTAGTCACATAGGCTCCTTATTGGAGCTCGATTCACGTTGATGGTAAAATAGGACTTCAAAACATAGTATTCAGATTGAGACGAAATTTTGATGGTAGCTTTCAATGACCAAAAAAATAAGAAATACCAAATTTGGGGCATAAACAACGCCGTATGAGGTGGTTTTTAGTCACATAGGCTCGTTATTGACACTCGGTTCATGTTGATTGAAAAAAGGGTTTCAAAACAAGGATTTCAAATTGAGACGAAATTTTGCTGGTAGGTTTAAATGACCAAAAAAATAGGGAATACCACCTTTGGGGGAAAAACAACGTCGTATGAGGTGGTTTTTAGTCACATAGGCTCCTTATTGGCACTCGTTCACGTTGATGGAAAAAAAGGGTTTAAAACAAAGTTTCAAAGTGAGACGAAATTTTGGTGGTAGGTTTCAATGACCAAAAAAATAGGGAATACCAAATTTGGGGCAAAAACAACGCCGTATGAGGTGGTTTTCAGTCACATAGGCTCCTTATTGGAACTCGGTTCACGTTGATGGAAAAATAGGGTTTCAAAACAAAGTTTTCAGATTGCGATGAAATTTTGGTGGTAGGTATTCAATGACAAAAAAAATAGTGAATACCAAATTTGGGGCATAAACGACGCCGTATGAGGTTGTTTTTAGTCAGATAGGCTCCTTATTGGTACTCGGTTTACGTTGATGGAAAAAAAGGGTTTAAAAACAGTGTTTTCAGATTGAGGCGAAATTTAGGTGGTAGGTTTCAATGACCAAAAATATAGGGAATACCAAATTTGGGGCATAAACCACGCCGTATGAGGTGGTTTTTAGTCACATAGGCTCCTTATTGACACTTGGTTTACGTTGATGGAAAAAAGGGTTTCAAAAAATGGTTTTCAGATTGAGACAAAATTTTGCTGGAAGGTTTAAATGACCACAAAAATAGGGAATACCAAATTTGAGCCATAAACCATACCGAATGAGGTGGTTTTTAGTCACATAGGCTCCTTATTGGAGCTCGATTCACGTTGATGGTAAAATAGGGTTTCAAAACAAAGTATACAGATTGAGACGAAATTTTGATGGTAGCTTTCAATGACAAAAAAAAATAAGAAATACCAAATTTGGGGCATAAACAACGCCGTATGAGGTGGTTTTTAGTCACATAGGCTCGTTATTGACACTCGGTTCACGTTGATTAAAAAAAGGGTTTCAAAACAACGTTTTCAGATTGCGATGAAATTTTGTTAGTAGGTTTTCAATGACATAAAAAGGGTTTCAAAAAAGGTTTTCAAAATTGAGACGAAATTTTGCTGGTAGGTTTAAATGACCAAAAAAATAGGGAATACCACATTTGGGGCAAAAACAACGCCGTATGAGGTGGTTTTTAGTCACATAAGCTCCTTATTGGCATTCGTTCACGTTGATGGAAAAAAAGGGTTTAAAACAAAGTTTCAAAGTGAGACGAAATTTTGGTGGTAGGTTTCAATGACCAAAAAAATAGGGAATACCAAATTTGGGGCAAAAACAACGCCGTATGAGGTGGTTTTCAGTCACATAGGCTCCTTATTAGAACTCGGTTCACGTTGATGGAAAAATTGGGTTTCAAAACAAAGTTTTCAGATTGCGATGAAATTTTGGTGGTAGGTATTCAATGACAAAAAAAATAGGGAATACCAAATTTGGGGCGTAAACGACGTCGTATGAGGTTGTTTTTAGTCAGATAGACTCCTAATTGGTACTCGGTTTACGTTGATGGAAAAAAAGGGTTTAAAATCAATGTTTTCAGATTGAGGCGAAATTTAGGTGGTAGGTTTCAATGACCAAAAATATAGGAAATACCAAATTTGGGGCATAAACCACGCTGTATGAGGTGGTTTTTAGTCACATAGGCTCCTTATTAGCACTTGGTTTACGTTGATGGAAAAAAGGGGTTCAAAAAATGGTTTTCAGATTGAGACGAAATTTTGCTGGTAGGTTTAAATGACCACAAAAATAGGGAATACCAAATTTGAGCCATAAACCATACCGAATGAGGTGGTTTTTAGTCACATAGGCTCCTTATTGGAGCTCGATTCACGTTGATGGTAAAATAGGACTTCAAAACATAGTATTCAGATTGAGACGAAATTTTGATGGTAGCTTTCAATGGACAAAAAAATAAGAAATACCAAATTTGGGGCATAAACAACGCCGTATGAGGTGGTTTTTAGTCACATAGGCTCGTTATTGACACTCGGTTCACGTTGATTAAAAAAGAGGGTTTCAAAACAACGTTTTCAGATTGCAATGAAACTTTGGTGGTAGGTTTTCAAAGACATAAAAAGGGTTTCAAAACAAGGTTTTCAAATTGAGACGAAATTTTGCTGGTAGGTTTAAATGACCAAAAAAATAGGGAATACCAAATTTGAGCCATAAACGACGCCGTATGAGGTGGTTTTTAGTCACATAGGCTCCTTATTGGCACTCTGTTTATGTTGATGGAAAAAGGGTTTCAAAAAAAGGTTTTCAGATTGAGATGAAATTTTGCTGGTAGAATTAAATGACCAAAAAAATAGGGAATACCAAATTTGAGCCATAAACCATACCGACTGAGGTGGTTTTTAGTCACATAGGCTCCTTATTGGAGCTCGGTTCACGTTGATGGAAAAATAGGGTTTCAAAACAAAGTTTTGAGATTGAGACGAAATTTTGATGGTAGGTTTCATTGACCAAAAAAATAGGGAATACCACATTTGGGGCAAAAAAAACGCCGTATGAGGTGGTTTTTAGTCACATAGGCTCCTGATTGGCACTCGGTTTATGTTGATGGAAAAAAGGGTTTCAAAAAAGGTTTTCAAATTGAGACGAAATTTTGGTGGTATGTTTCAATGACCAAAAAAATTGGAATACCAAATTTGGCGCATAAACAACGCCGTATGAGGTTGTTTTTAGTCAGATAGGCTCCTTATTGACACTCGGTTCACGTTGATTTAAAAAAGGGTTCCAAAACAAGGTTTCCAAATTGAGACGAAATTTTGCTGGTAGGTATAAATCACCAAAAAAATAGGGAATACCAAATTTGAGCCATAAACGACGCCGTATGAGGTGGTTTTTAGTCACATAGGCTCCTTATTGGCACTCGGTTCACGTTGATGGAAAAAAAGGTTTTAAAACAAAGTTTTCAGAATGAGAGGAAATTATGGTGATAGGTATCATTGACCAAAAAAATAGGGAATCCAAATTTGGGCCATAAACGACGCCGTATGAGGTGGTTTTTAATCACATCGGCTCCTTATTGACACTCGGTTCACGTTGATGGAAAAAAGGGTTTCAAAACAAAGTTTTCAGATTGGGTTGAAATTTTTGTGGTAGGTTTCAATGACCAAAAAAATAGCAAATACCAAATTTGGGGCATAAACCACGCCGTATGAGGTGGTTTTTAGTCACATAGGTTCCTTATTGGCACTCGTGTCACGTTGATGGAAAAAAGGGTTTCAAAACAAAGTTTTCAGATTGAGACGAAATTTTGATGGTAGCTTTCAATGACCAAAAAAATAGGAAATAGCAAATTTGGGGCATAAACAACGCCGTATGAGGTGGTTTTTAGTCACATAGGCTCGTTATTGACACTCAGTTCACGTTGATTGAAAAAGAGGGTTTCAAAACACCGTTTTCATATTGTGATGAAATTTTGGTGGTAGGTTTTCAATAACATAAAAAATAGGGAATACAAAATTTGGGGCTTAAACGACGCCGTATGAGGTGGTTTTTAGTCACATAGGGTCCTTATTGGTACTCGGTTTACGTTGATGGAAAAAAAGGGTTTCCAAACAATGTTTCAGATTGAGGCGAAATTTAGGTGGTAGGTTTCAAGGACCAAAAAAATAGGGAATACCAAATTTGGGGCATAAACGACGCCGTATGAGGTGGTTATTAGTCACATAGGCTCCTTATTTGCACTCGGTTTACGTTGATGGAAAAAAGGTTTTCAGATTGAGACGAAATTTTGCTGGTAGGTTTAAATGACCAAGAAAATAGGGAATACCAAATTTGAGCCATAAACCATACCGAATGAGGTGGTTTTTAGTCACATAGGATCCTTATTGGAGCTCGGTTCACGTTGATAGAAAAATAGGGTTTCAAAACAAAATTTTCAGATTGAGACAAAATTTTGATGGAAGGTTTCATTGACCAAAAAAATAGGCAATACCAAATTTGGGGCAAAAACAACGCCGTATGTGGTGGTTTTTAGTCACATAGGCTCCTTATTGGCACTCGTTCACGTTGATGGAAAAAAAGGTTTCAAAACAAAGTTTCAGATTGAGACGAAATTTTAGTGGTATGTTTCAATGACCAAAAAAATAGGGAATACCAAATTTGGGGCATAAACAATGCCGTATGAGGTGGTTTTTAGTCACATAGGCTCGTTATTGACACTCGGTTCACGTTGATTAAAAAAGGGTTTCAAAACAACGTTTTCAGATTGCGATGAAATTTTAGTAGTAGGTTTTCAATGACATAAAAAGGGTTTCAAAACAAGGGTTTCAAAACAAGGTTTTCAAATTGAGACGAAATTTTGCTGGTAGGTTTAAATGACCAAAAAATAGGGAATACCACATTTGGGGCAAAAACAACGCCGTATGAGGTAGTTTTTGTCACATAGGATCGTTATTGACACTCGGTCCACGTTGATTGAAAAAGAGGGTTTAAAAAAAAAGTTTTTAGATTGAGACCAAATTATGGTGACAGGTTTCATTGACCAAAAAAATAGGGAATACCGAATTTGGGCCATAAACGACGCCGTATGAGGTGGTTTTTAGTCACATAGGCTCCTTATTGGCACTCGGTTCACGTTGATGGAAAAAAGGGTTTCAAAACAAAGTTTTCAGATTGAGAAGAAATTTAAATGGTAGCTTTCAAGGACCAAAAAATAGGAAATACCAAATTTGGGGCATAAACAACGCCGTATGAGGTGGTTTTTATTCACATAGGCTCGTTATTGACACTAGATTCACGTGGATTGAAAAAGAGGGTTTCAAAACAACGTTTTCAAATTGCGATGAAAGTTTGGTGGTAGGTTTTCAATGACATAAAAAAATAGGGAATACCAAATTTGGGGCATAAACGACGCCGTATGAGGTAATTTTTAGTCACATCGGCTCCTTATTGGTACTCGGTTTACGTTGATGGAAAAAAAGGGTTTCAAAACAATATTTTCAGATTGAGGCGAAATTTAGGTGGTAGGTTTCAATGACCAAAAATATAGGGAATACCAAATTCGGGGCATAAACGACGCCGTATAAGGTGGTTTTTAGTCAGATAGGCTCCTTATTGGCACTCGGTTTACGTTGATGGAAAAAAGGGTTTCAAAAAAAGGTTTTCAGATTGAGACGAAATTTTGCTGGTAGGTTTAAATGACCACAAAAATAGGGAATACCAAATTTGAGCCATAAACCATACCGAATAAGGTGGTTTTTAGTCACATAGGCTCCTTATTGGAGCTCGGTTCACGTTGATGGTAAAATAGGGTTTCAAAACAAAGTATTCAGATTCAGACGAAATTTTGATGGTAGCTTTCAATGACCAAAAAAAATAAGAAATACCAAATTTGGGGCATAAACAACGCCGTATGAGGTGGTTTTTAGTCACATAGGCTCGTTATTGACACTCGGTTCACGTTGATTAATAAAGAGGGTTTTAAAACAACGTTTTCAGATTGCGATGAAATTTTGGTGGTAGGTTTTCAAAGACATAAAAAGGTTTCAAAACAAGGTTTTCAAATTGAGACGAAATTCTGCTGGTAGGTTTAAATGACCAAAAAAATAGGGAATACCAAATTTGAGCCATAAACGACGCCGTATGAGGTGGTTTTTAGTCACATAGGCTCCTTATTGGCACTCGGTTCACGTTGATGGAAAAAAAAGGTTTCAAAACAAAGTTTTCAGATTGAGACGAAATTATGGTGATAGGTTTCATTGACCAAAAAAATAGGGAATACCAATTTTGGGGCATAAACCACGCCGTATGAGGTGGTTTTTAGTCACATAGGCTCGTTATTGGCACTCGGTTCACGTTGATGGAAAAAAGGGTTTCAAAAAAAAGTTTTCAGATTGAGACGAAATTTTGATGGTAGCTTTCAATGACAAAAAAAATAGGAAATACCTAATTTGGGGCATAAACAACGCCGTATGAGGTGGTTTTTAGTCACATAGGCTCGTTATTTACACTCGGTTCACGTTGATTGAAAAAGAGGATTTCAAAACAACGTTTTCAGATTGCGATCAAATTTTGGTGGTAGGTTTTCAATGACATAAAAAAAGAGGAAATACCAAATTTGGGGCATAAACGATGCCGTATGAGGTGGTTTTTAGTCACATAGGCTCCCTATTGGTACTCGGTTTACGTTGATGGAAAAAAGGGTTTAAAATAATGTTTTCAGAAAGAGGCGAAATTTAGATGGTAGGTTTCAATGACCAAAAAAATAGGGAATACCAATTTTGGGGCATAAACCACGCCGTATGAGGTGGTTTTTAGTCACATAGGCTCGTTATTGGCACTCGGTTCACGTTGATGGAAAAAAGGGTTTCAAAAAAAAGTTTTCAGATTGAGACGAAATTTTGATGGTAGCTTTCAATGACCAAAAAAATAGGAAATACCAAATTTGGGGCATAAACAACGCCGTATGAGGTGGTTTTTAGTCACATAGGCTCGTTATTGACACTAGATTCACGTGGATTGAAAAAGAGGGTTTCAAAACAACGTTTTCAGATTGCGATGAAAGTTTGGTGGTAGGTTTTCAATGACATAAAAAAATAGGGAATACCAAATTTGGGCATAAACGACGCCGTATGAGGTGGTTTTTAGTCACATAGGCTCCATATTGGTACTCGGTTTACGTTGATGGAAAAAAAGGGTTTCAAAACAAGATTTTCAGATTCAGGCGAAATTTAGATGGTAGGTTTCAATGACAAAAAATATAGGGAATACCAAATTTGGGGCATAAACGACGCCGTATAAGGTGGTTTTTAGTCAGATAGGCTCCTTATTGGCACTCGGTTTACGTTGATGGAAAAAAGGGTTTCAAAAAAAGGTTTTTAGATTGAGAAGAAATTTTGCCGGTAGGTTTAAATGACCAAAAAAATAGGGAATACCAAATTTGAGCCATAATCGATGCCGAATGAGGTGGTTTTTACTCACATAGGCTCCTTATTAGACTCAGTTCACGTTGATGGAATAATAGGGTTTCAAAACAAAGTTTTCAGATTGAGACGAAATTTTGATGGTAGGTTTCATTGACCAAAAAAATAGGGAATACAACATTTGGGGCAAAAACAACGCCGTATGAGGTGGTTTTTAGTCACATAAGCTCCTTATCTGCACTCGTTCACGTTGATGGAAAAAAGGGTTTCAAAACAAAGTTTCAGATTGAGACGAAATTTTGCTGGTAGGTTTAAATGACCACAAAAATAGGGAATACCAAATTTGAGCCATAAACCATACCGAATGAGGTGGTTTTTAGTCACATAGGCTCCTTATTGGAGCTCGATTCACGTTGATGGTAAAATAGGACTTCAAAACATAGTATTCAGATTGAGACGAAATTTTGATGGTAGCTTTCAATGACCAAAAAAATAAGAAATACCAAATTTGGGGCATAAACAACGCCGTATGAGGTGGTTTTTAGTCACATAGGCTCGTTATTGACACTCGGTTCATGTTGATTGAAAAAAGGGTTTCAAAACAAGGATTTCAAATTGAGACGAAATTTTGCTGGTAGGTTTAAATGACAAAAAAAATAGGGAATACCAAATTTGAGCCATAAACGACGTCGTATGAGGTGGTTTTTAGTCACATAGGCTTCTTATTGGCACTCGGTTCACGTTGATGGAAAAAAAAGGTTTCAAAACAAAGTTTTCAGATTGAGACGAAATTATGGTGATAGGTTTCATTGACCAAAAAAATAGGGAATACCAATTTTGGGGCATAAACCACGCCGTATGAGGTGGTTTTTAGTCACATAGGCTCGTTATTGGCACTCGGTTCACGTTGATGGAAAAAAGGGTTTCAAAAAAAAGTTTTCAGATTGAGACGAAATTTTGATGGTAGCTTTCAATGACTAAAAAAATAGGAAATACCAAATTTGGGGCAGAAACAACGCCGTATGAGGTGGTTTTTAGTCACATAGGCTCGTTATTTACACTCGGTTCACGTTGATTAAAAAGAGGATTTCAAAACAACGTTTTCAGATTGCGATTAAATTTTGGTGGTAGGTTTTCAATGACATAAAAAAATAGGAAATACCAAATTAGGGGCATAAACGACGCCGTATGAGGTGGTTTTTAGTCACATAGGCTCCCTATTGGTACTCGGTTTACGTTGATGGAAAAAAGGGTTTAAAACAATGTTTTCAGAAAGAGGCGAAATTTAGATGGTAGGTTTCAATGACCAAAAAAATAGGGAATACCAATTTTGGGGCATAAACCACGCCGTATGAGGTGGTTTTTAGTCACATAGGCTCGTTATTGGCACTCGGTTCACGTTGATGGAAAAAAGGGTTTCAAAAAAAGTTTTCAGATTGAGACGAAATTTTGATGGTAGCTTTCAATGACCAAAAAAATAGGAAATACCAAATTTGGGGCATAAACAACGCCGTATGAGGTGGTTTTTAGTCACATAGGCTCGTTATTGACACTAGATTCACGTGGATTGAAAAAGAGGGTTTCAAAACAACGTTTTCAGATTGCGATGAAAGTTTGGTGGTAGGTTTTCAATGACATAAAAAAATAGGGAATACCAAATTTGGGCATAAACGACGCCGTATGAGGTGGTTTTTAGTCACATAGGCTCCATATTGGTACTCGGTTTACGTTGATGGAAAAAAAGGGTTTCAAAACAAGATTTTCAGATTGAGGCGAAATTTAGATGGTAGGTTTCAATGACAAAAAATATAGGGAATACCAAATTTGGGGCATAAACGACGCCGTATAAGGTGGTTTTTAGTCAGATAGGCTCCTTATTGGCACTCGGTTTACGTTGATGGAAAAAAGGGTTTCAAAAAAGGTTTTCAGATTGAGAAGAAATTTTGCCGGTAGGTTTAAATGACCAAAAAAATAGGGAATACCAAATTTGAGCCATAATCGATGCCGAATGAGGTGGTTTTTACTCACATAGGCTCCTTATTAGACTCAGTTCACGTTGATGGAATAATAGGGTTTCAAAACAAAGTTTTCAGATTGAGACGAAATTTTGATGGTAGGTTTCATTGACCAAAAAAATAGGGAATACAACATTTGGGGCAAAAACAACGCCGTATGAGGTGGTTTTTAGTCACATAAGCTCCTTATCTGCACTCGTTCACGTTGATGGAAAAAAAGGGTTTCAAAACAAAGTTTCAGATTGAGACGAAATTTTGCTGGTAGGTTTAAATGACCACAAAAATAGGGAATACCAAATTTGAGCCATAAACCATACCGAATGAGGTGGTTTTTAGTCACATAGGCTCCTTATTGGAGCTCGATTCACGTTGATGGTAAAATAGGACTTCAAAACATAGTATTCAGATTGAGACGAAATTTTGATGGTAGCTTTCAATGACCAAAAAATAAGAAATACCAAATTTGGGGCATAAACAACGCCGTATGAGGTGGTTTTTAGTCACATAGGCTCGTTATTGACACTCGGTTCATGTTGATTGAAAAAAGGGTTTCAAAACAAGGATTTCAAATTGAGACGAAATTTTGCTGGTAGGTTTAAATGACAAAAAAAATAGGGAATACCAAATTTGAGCCATAAACGACGTCGTATGAGGTGGTTTTTAGTCACATAGGCTTCTTATTGGCACTCGGTTCACGTTGATGGAAAAAAAAGGTTTCAAAACAAAGTTTTCAGATTGAGACGAAATTATGGTGATAGGTTTCATTGACCAAAAAAATAGGGAATACCAATTTTGGGGCATAAACCACGCCGTATGAGGTGGTTTTTAGTCACATAGGCTCGTTATTGGCACTCGGTTCACGTTGATGGAAAAAAGGGTTTCAAAAAAAGTTTTCAGATTGAGACGAAATTTTGATGGTAGCTTTCAATGACTAAAAAAATAGGAAATACCAAATTTGGGGCAGAAACAACGCCGTATGAGGTGGTTTTTAGTCACATAGGCTCGTTATTTACACTCGGTTCACGTTGATTAAAAAGAGGATTTCAAAACAACGTTTTCAGATTGCGATTAAATTTTGGTGGTAGGTTTTCAATGTCATAAAAAAATAGGAAATACCAAATTAGGGGCATAAACGACGCCGTATGAGGTGGTTTTTAGTCACATAGGCTCCCTATTGGTACTCGGTTTACGTTGATGGAAAAAAGGGTTTAAAACAATGTTTTCAGAAAGAGGCGAAATTTAGATGGTAGGTTTCAATGACCAAAAAAATAGGGAATACCAATTTTGGGGCATAAACCACGTCGTATGAGGTGGTTTTTAGTCACATAGGCTCGTTATTGGCACTCGGTTCACGTTGATGGAAAAAAGGGTTTCAAAAAAAGTTTTCAGATTGAGACGAAATTTTGATGGTAGCTTTCAATGACCAAAAAAATAGGAAATACCAAATTTGGGGCATAAACAACGCCGTATGAGGTGGTTTTTAGTCACATAGGCTCGTTATTGACACTAGATTCACGTGGATTGAAAAAGAGGGTTTCAAAACAACGTTTTCAGATTGCGATGAAAGTTTGGTGGTAGGTTTTCAATGACATAAAAAAATAGGGAATACCAAATTTGGGCATAAACAACGCCGTATGAGGTGGTTTTTAGTCACATAGGCTCCATATTGGTACTCGGTTTACGTTGATGGAAAAAAGGGTTTCAAAACAATATTTTCAGATTGAGGCGAAATTTAGATGGTAGGTTTCAATGACAAAAAATATAGGGAATACCAAATTTGGGGCATAAACGACGCCGTATAAGGTGGTTTTTAGTCAGATAGGCTCCTTATTGGCACTCGGTTTACGTTGATGGAAAAAAGGGTTTCAAAAAAAGGTTTTCAGATTGAGAAGAAATTTTGCCGGTAGGTTTAAATGACCAAAAAAATAGGGAATACCAAATTTGAGCCGTAATCGATGCCGAATGAGGTGGTTTTTACTCACATAGGCTCCTTATTGGACTCAGTTCACGTTGATGGAATAATAGGGTTTCAAAACAAAGTTTTCAGATTGAGACGAAATTTTGATGGTAGGTTTCATTGACCAAAAAAATAGGGAATACAACATTTGGGGCAAAAACAACGCCGTATGAGGTGGTTTTTAGTCACATAAGCTCCTTATCTGCACTCGTTCACGTTGATGGAAAAAAGGGTTTCAAAACAAAGTTTCAGATTGAGACGAAATTTTGCTGGTAGGTTTAAATGACCACAAAAATAGGGAATACCAAATTTGAGCCATAAACCATACCGAATGAGGTGGTTTTTAGTCACATAGGCTCCTTATTGGAGCTCGATTCACGTTGATGATAAAATAGGACTTCAAAACATAGTATTCAGATTGAGACGAAATTTTGATGGTAGCTTTCAATGACCAAAAAAATAAGAAATACCAAATTTGGGGCATAAACAACGCCGTATGAGGTGGTTTTTAGTCACATAGGCTCGTTATTGACACTCGGTTCATGTTGATTGAAAAAAGGGTTTCAAAACAAGGATTTCAAATTGAGACGAAATTTTGCTGGTAGGTTTAAATGACCAAAAAAATAGGGAATACCACCTTTGGGGCAAAAACAACGCCGTATGTGGTGGTTTTTAGTCACATAGGCTCCTTATTGGCACTCGTTCACGTTGATGGAAAAAAAGGTTTCAAAACAAAGTTTCAGATTGAGACAAATTTTAGTGGTAGGTTTCAATGACCAAAAAAATAGGGAATACCAAATTTGGGGCATAAACAATGCCGTATGAGGTGGTTTTTAGTCACATAGGCTCGTTATTGACACTCGGTTCACGTTGATTGAAAAAAGGGTTTCAAAACAAGGATTTCAAATTGAGACGAAATTTTGCGGGTAGGTTTAAATGACAAAAAAAATAGGGAATACCAAATTTGAGCCATAAACGACGTCGTATGAGGTGGTTTTTAGTCACATAGGCTCCTTATTGGCACTCGGTTCACGTTGATGGAAAAAAAAGGTTTCAAAACAAAGTTTTCAGATTGAGACGAAATTATGGTGATAGGTTTCATTGACCAAAAAAATAGGGAATACCAATTTTGGGGCATAAACCACGCCGTATGAGGTGGTTTTTAGTCACATAGGCTCGTTATTGGCACTCGGTTCACGTTGATGGAAAAAAGGGTTTCAAAAAATAGTTTTCAGATTGAGACGAAATTTTGATGGTAGCTTTCAATGACAAAAAAAATAGGAAATACCAAATTTGGGGCATAAACAACGCCGTATGAGGTGGTTTTTAGTCACATAGGCTAGTTATTGACACTCGGTTCACATTGATTGAAAAAGAGGGTTTCAAAACAACGTTTTCAGATTGCGATCAAATTTTGGTGGTAGGTTTTCAATGAAATAAAAAAATAGGAAATACCAAATTTGGGGCATAAACGACGCCGTATGAGGTGGTTTTTAGTCACATAGGCTCCCTATTGGTACTCGGTTTACGTTGATGGAAAAAAGGGTTTAAAACAATGTTTTCAGAAAGAGGCGAAATTTAGATGGTAGGTTTCAATGACCAAAAAAATAGGGAATACCAATTTTGGGGCATAAACCACGCCGTATGAGGTGGTTTTTAGTCACATAGGCTCGTTATTGGCACTCGGTTCACGTTGATGGAAAAAAGGGTTTCAAAAAAAAGTTTTCAGATTGAGACGAAATTTTGATGGTAGCTTTCAATGACCAAAAAAATAGGAAATACCAAATTTGGGGCATAAACAACGCCGTATGAGGTGGTTTTTAGTCACATAGGCTCGTTATTGACACTAGATTCACGTGGATTGAAAAAGAGGGTTTCAAAACAACGTTTTCAGATTGCGATGAAAGTTTGGTGGTAGGTTTTCAATGACATAAAAAAATAGGGAATACCAAATTTGGGCATAAACGACGCCGTATGAGGTGGTTTTTAGTCACATAGGCTCCATATTGGTACTCGGTTTACGTTGATGGAAAAAAGGGTTTCAAAACAATATTTTCAGATTGAGGCGAAATTTAGATGGTAGGTTTCAATGACAAAAAATATAGGGAATACCAAATTTGGGGCATAAACGACGCCGTATAAGGTGGTTTTTAGTCAGATAGGCTCCTTATTGGCACTCGGTTTACGTTGATGGAAAAAAGGGTTTCAAAAAAGGTTTTCAGATTGAGAAGAAATTTTGCCGGTAGGTTTAAATGACCAAAAAAATAGGGAATACCAAATTTGAGCCATAATCGATGCCGAATGAGGTGGTTTTTACTCACATAGGCTCCTTATTGGACTCAGTTCACGTTGATGGAATAATAGGGTTTCAAAACAAAGTTTTCAGATTGAGACAAAATTTTGATGGTAGGTTTCATTGACCAAAAAAATAGGGAATACAACATTTGGGGCAAAAACAACGCCGTATGAGGTGGTTTTTAGTCACATAAGCTCCTTATCTGCACTCGTTCACGTTGATGGAAAAAAAGGGTTTCAAAACAAAGTTTCAGATTGAGACGAAATTTTGCTGGTAGGTTTAAATGACCACAAAAATAGGGAATACCAAATTTGAACCATAAACCATACCGAATGAGGTGGTTTTTAGTCACATAGGCTCCTTATTGGAGCTCGATTCACGTTGATGGTAAAATAGGACTTCAAAACATAGTATTCAGATTGAGACGAAATTTTGATGGTAGCTTTCAATGACCAAAAAATAAGAAATACCAAATTTGGGGCATAAACAACGCCGTATGAGGTGGTTTTTAGTCACATAGGCTCGTTATTGACACTCGGTTCATGTTGATTGAAAAAAGGGTTTCAAAACAAGGATTTCAAATTGAGGCGAAATTTTGCTGGTAGGTTTAAATGACCAAAAAAATAGGGAATACCACCTTTGGGGCAAAAACAACGCCGTATGTGGTGGTTTTTAGTCACATAGGCTCCTTATTGGCACTCGTTCACGTTGATGGAAAAAAAGGTTTCAAAATAAAGTTTCAGATTGAGACGAAATTTTAGTGGTAGGTTTCAATGACCAAAAAAATTGGGAATACCAAATTTGGGGCATAAACAATGCCGTATGAGGTGGTTTTTAGTCACATAGGCTCGTTATTGGCACTCGGTTCACGTTGATGGAAAAAAGGGTTTCAAAAAAAAGTTTTCAGATTGAGACGAAATTTTGATGGTAGCTTTCAATGACCAAAAAAATAGGAAATACCAAATTTGGGGCATAAACAACGCCGTATGAGGTGGTGTTTACTCACATAGGCTCGTTATTGACACTAGATTCACGTGGATTGAAAAAGAGGGTTTCAAAACAACGTTTTCAGATTGCGATGAAAGTTTGGTGGTAGGTTTTCAATGACATAAAAAAATAGGGAATACCAAATTTGGGCATAAACGACGCCGTATGAGGTGGTTTTTAGTCACATAGGCTCCATATTGGTCTTCGGTTTACGTTGATGGAAAAAAAGGGTTTCAAAACAATATTTTCAGATTGAGGCGAAATTTAGATGGTAGGTTTCAATGACAAAAAATATAGGGAATACCAAATTTGGGGCATAAACGACGCCGTATAAGGTGGTTTTTAGTCAGATAGGCTCCTTATTGGCACTCGGTTTACGTTGATGGAAAAAAGGGTTTCAAAAAAAGGTTTTCAGATTGAGAAGAAATTTTGCCGGTAGGTTTAAATGACCAAAAAAATAGGGAATACCAAATTTGAGCCATAATCGATGCCGAATGAGGTGGTTTTTACTCACATAGGCTCCTTATTGGACTCAGTTCACGTTGATGGAATAATAGGGTTTCAAAACAAAGTTTTCAGATTGAGACGAAATTTTGATGGTAGGTTTCATTGACCAAAAAAATAGGGAATACAACATTTGGGGCAAAAACAACGCCGTATGAGGTGGTTTTTAGTCACATAAGCTCCTTATCTGCACTCGTTCACGTTGATGGAAAAAAAGGGTTTCAAAACAAAGTTTCAGATTGAGACGAAATTTTGATGATGATAGGGGTTTGAAAATTGAGATGCCTGAATTTGATGGGGGACATGATAGTGAGGCTTTTCTTGATTGGATGAGGCAAATTGAGACCGTTTTTGATTATAAAGGGTATAATGATGGGAAAAGGTTTAAACTTGCTGTCTTAAAACTCACTAAACTTGCTGCCTTGTGGTATGAAAACCTCAAGTCGAATAGAAGGAGAGAAGGAAAAGAGAAGATAGACTCATGGGTTAAGTTGAAAAAAAAGATGAGGGATAAATGGGTTAGTAAGGAGTATGAGCAAGAGCAGTACCTAAAACTTACCCACCTTTCTCAAGAAAATAACATGAGTGTGGAAGAGTACATGAAAGAGTTTGAAAAATTGTGCTTGATTTGTGATTTGCAAGAAAAGGAAACCTTTAAAATTGCTCGATTTGTTAAAGGTTTGTCCAAAGAGATAAGTAAGAAAGTAGAAGTGACTCACTATGCCACTTTTAGTGATGTTTGTAAACTTGCTTTGAAATATGAGGCACAAGCTAAGGAGGAAAAGGAGAAAGAGAAGCCCAAAACTTCTTCTTTCAAGGGTACTTCAAAATTTACTCCTTTCAACTCTAAAGGGAGTACTTTTCAAAGTAGAGCCGTTTCATCTAGTTCATCCGGTTCTAAATTTGATAAGGGGAAAGAAAAACAAGTGATTTCACCTAGTGAGCTTGCAACTAGGAGAAAATGTTTTAAATGCCATGGGAGGGGTCATATTGCTAGTGAATGTCCTAGTAAAACTGTTTTGACCGCCACTCAATGTGCCATAATGGATGAAGAAGTACAAATGTATAATTTTGTAGTACAAGAAGAAAATGGCTATGTAGAAGATGACTTTGAAGAAGAGATAGAACCCGAGGGTGAGTACAATATGATGGTTGTGCGGAAAGTATTATTTAGTGAGCCTCAAGTTGATGAGAGGCAAAGAAACAACTTGTTTCATACTAGATGCAAGATTGGAGAGAAGACTTGCAATGTGATAGTCGATGGTGGAGCTCAAACGGATGTTGTTTCATCCGAAGCTGTGAGTAAGTTGAAACTTACCACTAGAGATCATGATGAGCCTTATAAGCTCAATTGGTTGAATGATGGCAATGGTATTAGGGTGAAGAAGCAAGCTTTGGTTTCTTACTCTATTGGCAAGTTTGAAGATGAGAGATGGTGCGACATTCTTCCTATGGATGCTTGTCACTTGTTACTTGGAAGGCCATGGCAATTTGACCATGATTCGGAGCATAAAGGAAAATCTAATGTATATCTTGTAACTACCAAAGATGGTAGAAAAGTTAAATTGCTTCCCCTACCCCCTAAAGTTGCTAAGAAAGACAAAGAAAAGAGCAACTATCTTGTATCTTGTAATGAGTTTGAGAAAATAGTGGAAGAAAATGGTGGGGGGTATGCTTTGGTTGTAAGGACCAAAGACGAGAATGAGACTACTTGCAATAACTCACCACTTTTGGATGAGTTGTTGGAAGAGTTCAAAGATGTGTTCCCCAATGACTTGCCCAAGGGCCTCCCTCCAATAAGGGGCATTGAGCATGCCATTGACTTGATTCCAGGATCACCTTTGCCCAACAAGGCTGCCTATAGGTGTAATCCGGAAGAGAGTAAGGAACTTGAAAGGCAAGTGAATGAATTGATTGAAAGAGGCTATGTGAGAGAGAGCCTTAGTCCTTGCGCGGTTCCTGCCCTCTTAGTACCAAAGAAAGATGGTACTTGGAGAATGTGTGTTGATAGTCGCTCCATTAACAACATAACCATCAAATATCGTTTTCCTATGCCTCGTTTGCAAGATATGCTAGATGAATTGAGTGGTTCCTTAGTCTTTTCCAAAATAGACTTAAGGAGTGGATACCATCAAATGAGAGTAAGGGAGGGAGATGAGTGGAAAACGGCTTTCAAAACAAAGCAAGGGTTATATGAGTGGTTAGTTATGCCATTTGGGCTTTGCAATGCCCCAAGCTCCTTCATGCGGTTGATGAATGAAGTCCTCCGTCCTTTCCTTAATGATTTTATTGTTGTTTACTTAGATGACATACTTGTGTATAGTAAAAACAATGAAGATCATGTAATTCATTTGAGGAGGTTGTTTGAAAAATTGAGGGAGATGAAGTTGTATGGCAAGCTTGAGAAATGTGTATTCATGACTCCTAGTGTTGTATTCTTAGGATACATTGTAACAGGAGAGGGGGTGCATGTAGACCCGGAAAAAGTAAAAGCCGTGCAATCATGGTTGGCTCCAACCAATGTGCATGAAGTAAGAAGCTTCCATGGACTAGCCTCCTTCTATAGGCGGTTCATCAAGAACTTCTCTACTATCATGGCTCCTATCACCGAGTTAACAAAGAAAGGTGAGTTTAAGTGGGGTGAGAGTGCGCAAAAGGCCTTTGAGAAGGTCAAGCATATGCTTTGTAATGCTCCCATACTTGTACTTCCCGACTTTAACAAAGTGTTTGAGGTGGAGTGTGATGCGAGTGGGATTGGGATTGGTGCGGTTTTGATACAAGAGCGGAAGCCCGTGTGCTACTTTAGTGAAAAGTTAAATGGGGCTAAGCTTAACTATTCCACTTATGATCGTGAGTTCTATGCCATTGTGAGGGCTCTTGATCATTGGTCTCATTACTTAAGACCTAAGCCATTTGTCCTTCATTCGGACCATGAGGCGCTTAAGTTCATCCATGGGCAACAAAAGTTGAACCAAAGGCATGCTAAATGGGTGGAGTTTCTCCAAACATTTACCTTTAGTTCAAAATATAAAGATGGAAAGAGTAATGTAGTGGCTGACGCTTTGTCTCGTCGGAACTACTTGCTTTCTATGGTGGATGCTAAGATTTTGGGTTTTGAGCAACTCAAAGAGGGCTATCAACATGATCCTGATTTTGCAAGTGAGTTCGAGAGTCCATCAAAAGAGTTTGTGCAGCAAGATGGTTACCTCTTCAAGGGTAACAAGTTGTGTGTCCCAAAGAGTGGCGTGAGGGAGTTGTTGGTGAGGGAAGTGCATAGTGGTGGTTTGGCGGGTCACTTTGGCATCCAAAAGACTCTTGATATTCTTGGTGAGCATTTCTATTGGCCAAGAATGATCAAAGATGTGACTTTGGTTGTGGAGAGATGTGCTACTTGTCAAAAAGCAAAGGGTCACTTCACCAAAGGTCTCTACACTCCTCTTCCAGTTCCAGATGCCCCATGGGAGAGTGTTAGCATGGACTTCATTGTAGGATTACCAAGAACTCAAAGGGGAAGGGATAGCATCATGGTTGTTGTAGATAGATTCTCTAAAATGGCTCACTTCATAGCTTGTAATAAAACTGATGATGCTGTAAAAGTGGCGGAAATGTACTTTAAGGAAGTTGTCAAACTTCATGGCATTCCTCGAAGTATAGTTTCGGATAGGGACTCCAAGTTTCTTAGTCACTTTTGGAGGACCCTATGGAAGCTTGTTGGTACCAAGTTGCTATTTAGCACCTCTCATCATCCCCAAACTGATGGGCAAACTGAGGTGACAAATAGAACTTTGGGTACGTTGTTGAGAGGATTTGTAAGCAAAACGCAAAAAGATTGGGACATGAAACTAGCCCATGCGGAGTTTGCTTACAATCGAGCTCATTCCTTAACTACTTCTCGCTCCCCATTTGAAGTAGTTTATGGAGTGAATCCCTTTGTGCCTATTGATCTTATTCCTATGGTTAAAGGGGATATTGTGGAGAAAGATGCTAAAAAGAGGGTGGAAGCCTTTCAAAAAACCTGTGAGCAAGTGAAGAAAAGAATTGAGGAGATGAATAAGAAATACCAAGAGAGAGCAAACAAACGACGAAAGCAACCCATCTTTCAACCCGGGGATTTGGTTTGGCTTCATTTGAGGAAAGAAAGATTTCCCAAACTTCGCAAAAACAAACTCATGCCTCGTTCTGATGGTCCATTTAGAGTGACTGAAAGGGTGAATGATAGTGCTTACAAAATTGAGCTTCCTGATGAGTTGATGGGTGTTAGTGCTACGTTCAATGTGGGGGATTTGTCACCATACTTAGATGATTCAAGTTTGAGGGCAAACTCTTCAAAAGAAGGGGAGAATGATCCAAAGTCAAGCCCACTTAAAGGCTCTTTGGTTCATGAACCAGTTGCACTTGTTTTAGAAGCTCTTGGCTTTTCTCCATTTGTTCTTAAGCCCGAGTTTGTTACTTGTTTAACTTGGATGGTGGATTGAGGCGTGCATCACATTTTGAAGAGCCCAAGTTCTGTTTGGGTTTCAAGCATGATTGTAAAGGAAGCCCAAGTTCTGTTTGGATTCCTATTTAATCTATTTCTTTTTTTTGTTTTATTTCAAGCTTAAAATAAAGCCTAGTGATTACTTAAGACACTAAGGCAAGTAGGCGTGTGTTTTGTGGCTGATTAGGCATGTAATTAGGGGTTATTTACAGCTCATAATTGCTGATTGCCTTCTTTGTAGCAGCCCCTTAAATGAGGCTTAATTAGGGCATGAATCAAGGAGTTTTGTAACTCCTCAAAGCCATTCCTCTTAGGACGTTTTTAGGGTGTTTCAGCTCCTCCTTTGCTCCTCCTTATCTCTATATAAGGAGAGAAAATGATAATAGAAAGCAGATTTGAGTTTTGATAAAAAAAACCTTTGTGTTATAGTTTTTACTTTGAGTTTGTCTCAAGTATTGCTAACCCTTATTGCTTTGAGTGAGTCTTGAGTGATAAGCCTAGGAGAGATTGAGTGAGTCTTATCTCTGACCTAGAACCCCAAAACATTGAGTGTGTTCTTGTGTTTTGGTACTATATCTTGTTTCGAGTGATTTCTTGTTAAAGTGAGTGTTCTATTGTTCGTAAGTTTAGAATCATCATCCAATACTTTGGAGGGTGATTTTAGATTCACATCACCGTATGAGGTTGTTTTTAGTCAGATAGGCTCCTTATTGGTACTCGGTTTACGTTGATGGAAAAAAAGGGTTTAAAAACAGTATTTTCAGATTGAGGCGAAATTTAGGTGGTAGGTTTCAATGACCAAAAATATAGGGAATACCAAATTTGGGGCATAAACCACGCCGTATGAGGTGGTTTTTAGTCACATAGGCTCCTTATTGACACTTGGTTTACGTTGATGGAAAAAAGGGTTTCAAAAAATGGTTTTCAGATTGAGACAAAATTTTGCTGGTAGGTTTAAATGACCACAAAAATAGGGAATACCAAATTTGAGCCATAAACCATACCGAATGAGGTGGTTTTTAGTCACATAGGCTCCTTATTGGAGCTCGATTGATGTGAATCTAAAATCACCCTCCAAAGTATTGGATGATGATTCTAAACTTATGAACAATAGAACACTCACTTTAACAAGAAATCACTCGAAACAAGATATAGTACCAAAACACAAGAACACACTCAATGTTTTGGGGTTCTAGGTCAGAGATAAGACTCACTCAATCTCTCCTAGGCTTATCACTCAAGACTCACTCAAAGCAATAAGGGTTAGCAATACTTGAGACAAACTCAAAGTAAAAACTATAACACAAAGGTTTTTTTATCAAAACTCAAATCCGCTTTCTATTATCATTTTCTCTCCTTATATAGAGATAAGGAGCAGCAAAGGAGGAGCTGAAACACCCTAAAAACGTCCTAAGAGGAATGGCTTTGAGGAGTTACAAAACTCCTTGATTCATGCCCTAATTAAGCCTCATTTAAGGGGCTGCTACAAAGAAGGCAATCAGCAATTATGAGCTGTAAATAACCCCTAATTACATGCCTAATCAGCCACAAAACACACGCCTACTTGCCTTAGTGTCTTAAGTAATCACTAGGCTTTAGTTTAAGCTTGAAATAAAACAAAAAAAAGAAATAGATTAAATAGGAATCCAAACAGAACTTGGGCTTCCTTTACAATCATGCTTGAAACCCAAACAGAACTTGGGCTCTTCAAAATGTGAAGCACGGCTCAATCCACCATCCAAGTTAAACAAGTGACAAACTCGGGCTTAAGAACAAATGGAGAAAAGCCAAGAGCTTCTAAAACAAGTGCAACTGGTTCATGAACCAAAGAGCCTTTAAGTGGGCTTGACTTTGGATCATCGATTCACGTTGATGGTAAAATAGGGTTTCAAAACAAAGTATACAGATTGAGACGAAATTTTGATGGTAGCTTTCAATGACAAAAAAAAATAAGAAATACCAAATTTGGGGCATAAACAACGCCGTATGAGGTGGTTTTTAGTCACATAGGCTCGTTATTGACACTCGGTTCACGTTGATTAAAAAAAGGGTTTCAAAATAACGTTTTCAGATTGCGATGAAATTTTGGTAGTATGTTTTCAATGACATAAAAAGGGTTTCAAAACAAGGTTTTCAAAATTGAGACGAAATTTTGCTGGTAGGTTTAAATGACCAAAAAAATAGGGAATACCACATTTGGGGCAAAAACAACGCCGTATGAGGTGGTTTTTAGTCACATAAGCTCCTTATTGGCATTCGTTCACGTTGATGGAAAAAAAGGGTTTAAAACAAAGTTTAAGAGTGAGACGAAATTTTGGTGGTAGGTTTCAATGACCAAAAAAATAGGGAATACCAAATTTGGGGCAAAAACAACGCCGTATGAGGTGGTTTTCAGTCACATAGGCTCCTTATTAGAACTCGGTTCACGTTGATGGAAAAATTGGGTTTCAAAACAAAGTTTTCAGATTGCGATGCAATTTTGGTGGTAGGTATTCAATGACAAAAAAAATAGGGAATACCAAATTTGGGGCATAAACGACGTCGTATGAGGTTGTTTTTAGTCAGATAGACTCCTTATTGGTACTCGGTTTACGTTGATGGAAAAAAAGGGTTTAAAATCAATGGTTTCAGATTGAGGCGAAATTTAGGTGGTAGGTTTCAATGACCAAAAATATAGGAAATACCAAATTTGGGGCATAAACCACGCTGTATGAGGTGGTTTTTAGTCACATAGGCTCCTTATTAGCACTTGGTTTACGTTGATGGAAAAAGGGGTTCAAAAAATGGTTTTCAGATTGAGACGAAATTTTGCTGGTAGGTTTAAATGACCACAAAAATAGGGAATACCAAATTTGAGCCATAAACCATACCGAATGAGGTGGTTTTTAGTCACATAGGCTCCTTATTGGAGCTTGATTCACGTTGATGGTAAAATAGGACTTCAAAACATAGTATTCAGATTGAGACGAAATTTTGATGGTAGCTTTCAATGACCAAAAAAATAAGAAATACCAAATTTGGGGCATAAACAACGCCGTATGAGGTGGTTTTTAGTCACATAGGCTCGTTATTGACACTCGGTTCACGTTGATTAAAAAAGAGGGTTTCAAAACAACGTTTTCAGATTGCGATGAAATTTTGGTGGTAGGTTTTCAAAGACATAAAAAGGGTTTCAAAACAAGGTTTTCAAATTGAGACGAAATTTTGCTGGTAGGTTTAAATGACCAAAAAAATAGGGAATACCAAATTTGAGCCATAAACGACGCCGTATGAGGTGGTTTTTAGTCACATAGGCTCCTTATTGGCACTCTGTTTATGTTGATGGAAAAAGGGTTTCAAAAAAAGGTTTTCAGATTGAGATGAAATTTTGCTGGTAGGATTAAATGACCAAAAAAATAGGGAATACCAAATTTGAGCCATAAACCATACCGACTGAGGTGGTTTTTAGTCACATAGGCTCCTTATTGGAGCTCGGTTCACGTTGATGGAAAAATAGGGTTTCAAAACAAAGTTTTGAGATTGAGACGAAATTTTGATGGTAGGTTTCATTGACCAAAAAAATAGGGAATACCACATTTGGGGCAAAAAAAACGCCGTATGAGGTGGTTTTTAGTCACATAGGCTGATCCAAAGTCAAGCCCACTTAAAGGCTCTTTGGTTCATGAACCAGTTGCACTTGTTTTAGAAGCTCTTGGCTTTTCTCCATTTGTTCTTAAGCCCGAGTTTGTTACTTGTTTAACTTGGATGGTGGATTGAGGCGTGCATCACATTTTGAAGAGCCCAAGTTCTGTTTGGGTTTCAAGCATGATTGTAAAGGAAGCCCAAGTTCTGTTTGGATTCCTATTTAATCTATTTCTTTTTTTTGTTTTATTTCAAGCTTAAAATAAAGCCTAGTGATTACTTAAAACACTAAGGCAAGTAGGCGTGTGTTTTGTGGCTGATTAGGCATGTAATTAGGGGTTATTTACAGCTCATAATTGCTGATTGCCTTCTTTGTAGCAGCCCCTTAAATGAGGCTTAATTAGGGCATGAATCAAGGAGTTTTGTAACTCCTCAAAGCCATTCCTCTTAGGACGTTTTTAGGGTGTTTCAGCTCCTCCTTTGCTGCTCCTTATCTCTATATAAGGAGAGAAAATGATAATAGAAAGCAGATTTGAGTTTTGATAAAAAAAAACCTTTGTGTTATAGTTTTTACTTTGAGTTTGTCTCAAGTATTGCTAACCCTTATTACTTTGAGTGAGTCTTGAGTGATAAGCCTAGGAGAGATTGAGTGAGTCTTATCTCTGACCTAGAACCCCAAAACATTGAGTGTGTTCTTGTGTTTTGGTACTATATCTTGTTTCGAGTGATTTCTTGTTAAAGTGAGTGTTCTATTGTTCGTAAGTTTAGAATCATCATCCAATACTTTGGAGGGTGATTTTAGATTCACATCATCTGGTATCAGAGCTTTGGTGAAGAAATTCGTCGGAAAAATCGAGTTTTGGAGTAGAAATGAAACTGCCAGAATTCAACCCGTTTTTCATCCGACTTTGAAGGACGTTTTCTCAACCTTCAGGAGTCCAAATTGGTTGATTCTTTTTTTCATTTTGCATAACTTTTTGTCTAAAATACTCACAGAATTTTTCATATTTTTTTGAATTTTTTTGATATTAAACTGGGCACGTTTCTCGCAACTGCGCCAAAAACGGAGCAAATCTGGCGCACAGAACTTCAAACGACAATTCCTCCTTCATACGGAAAGCTTTTCAAGAGTTTCTTTTTTTGATTCCGCTTGAAATTTCCTGAGTTTTATTAATCTGTAAGCCTTTGAGAGTCTCAAGGCCATTTACAGTTTCGTTTTGTTGTTCAAGTTTACGGCAGTTTGCATCTTGTATTTGTAATAGTCTAGCAAAAATAGTGAAGTCATGGTTGAAGGTGATCTTGCTAGGATGTTACAAGTAATTACTGAGAAGTTGGAAAACTTAGAGAGAAAATCAGAAGCAAATGATGAAGATAAGGCTCAACAAAAGACTAGGTTAGATGCCATGTCCGAAATGTTGATGCAAGCAAGTAGAAAACTGAATTTTCTTGAAAATGAGGATGGTGAGGTTAATACACCTAGAAACTTTGATGATGATAGGGGTTTGAAAATTGAGATGCCTGAATTTGATGGGGGACATGATAGTGAGGCTTTTCTTGATTGGATGAGGCAAATTGAGACCGTTTTTGATTATAAAGGGTATAATGATGGGAAAAGGTTTAAACTTGCTGTCTTAAAACTCACTAAACTTGCTGCCTTGTGGTATGAAAACCTCAAGTCGAATAGAAGGAGAGAAGGAAAAGAGAAGATAGACTCATGGGTTAAGTTGAAAAAAAAGATGAGGGATAAATGGGTTAGTAAGGAGTATGAGCAAGAGCAGTACCTAAAACTTACCCACCTTTCTCAAGAAAATAACATGAGTGTGGAAGAGTACATGAAAGAGTTTGAAAAATTGTGCTTGATTTGTGATTTGCAAGAAAAGGAAACCTTTAAAATTGCTCGATTTGTTAAAGGTTTGTCCAAAGAGATAAGTAAGAAAGTAGAAGTGACTCACTATGCCACTTTTAGTGATGTTTGTAAACTTGCTTTGAAATATGAGGCACAAGCTAAGGAGGAAAAGGAGAAAGAGAAGCCCAAAACTTCTTCTTTCAAGGGTACTTCAAAATTT
Source organism: Patellifolia procumbens (assembly GCA_947645195.1). Taxonomy (NCBI): domain Eukaryota; kingdom Viridiplantae; phylum Streptophyta; class Magnoliopsida; order Caryophyllales; family Amaranthaceae; genus Patellifolia; species Patellifolia procumbens. Next base: position 56,916 of record CANSGD010001498.1, on the reverse strand, counting down.
ACTCCTTTCAACTCTAAAGGGAGTACTTTTCAAAGTAGAGCCGTTTCATCTAGTTCATCCGGTTCTAAATTTGATAAGGGGAAAGAAAAACAAGTGATTTCACCTAGTGAGCTTGCAACTAGGAGAAAATGTTTTAAATGCCATGGGAGGGGTCATATTGCTAGTGAATGTCCTAGTAAAACTGTTTTGACCGCCACTCAATGTGCCATAATGGATGAAGAAGTACAAATGTATAATTTTGTAGTACAAGAAGAAAATGGCTATGTAGAAGATGACTTTGAAGAAGAGATAGAACCCGAGGGTGAGTACAATATGATGGTTGTGCGGAAAGTATTATTTAGTGAGCCTCAAGTTGATGAGAGGCAAAGAAACAACTTGTTTCATACTAGATGCAAGATTGGAGAGAAGACTTGCAATGTGATAGTCGATGGTGGAGCTCAAACGGATGTTGTTTCATCCGAAGCTGTGAGTAAGTTGAAACTTACCACTAGAGATCATGATGAGCCTTATAAGCTCAATTGGTTGAATGATGGCAATGGTATTAGGGTGAAGAAGCAAGCTTTGGTTTCTTACTCTATTGGCAAGTTTGAAGATGAGAGATGGTGCGACATTCTTCCTATGGATGCTTGTCACTTGTTACTTGGAAGGCCATGGCAATTTGACCATGATTCGGAGCATAAAGGAAAATCTAATGTATATCTTGTAACTACCAAAGATGGTAGAAAAGTTAAATTGCTTCCCCTACCCCCTAAAGTTGCTAAGAAAGACAAAGAAAAGAGCAACTATCTTGTATCTTGTAATGAGTTTGAGAAAATAGTGGAAGAAAATGGTGGGGGGTATGCTTTGGTTGTAAGGACCAAAGACGAGAATGAGACTACTTGCAATAACTCACCACTTTTGGATGAGTTGTTGGAAGAGTTCAAAGATGTGTTCCCCAATGACTTGCCCAAGGGCCTCCCTCCAATAAGGGACATTGAGCATGCCATTGACTTGATTCCAGGATCACCTTTGCCCAACAAGGCTGCCTATAGGTGTAATCCGGAAGAGAGTAAGGAACTTGAAAGGCAAGTGAATGAATTGATTGAAAGAGGCTATGTGAGAGAGAGCCTTAGTCCTTGCGCGGTTCCTGCCCTCTTAGTACCAAAGAAAGATGGTACTTGGAGAATGTGTGTTGATAGTCGCTCCATTAACAACATAACCATCAAATATCGTTTTCCTATGCCTCGTTTGCAAGATATGCTAGATGAATTGAGTGGTTCCTTAGTCTTTTCCAAAATAGACTTAAGGAGTGGATACCATCAAATGAGAGTAAGGGAGGGAGATGAGTGGAAAACGGCTTTCAAAACAAAGCAAGGGTTATATGAGTGGTTAGTTATGCCATTTGGGCTTTGCAATGCCCCAAGCTCCTTCATGCGGTTGATGAATGAAGTCCTCCGTCCTTTCCTTAATGATTTTATTGTTGTTTACTTAGATGACATACTTGTGTATAGTAAAAACAATGAAGATCATGTAATTCATTTGAGGAGGTTGTTTGAAAAATTGAGGGAGATGAAGTTGTATGGCAAGCTTGAGAAATGTGTATTCATGACTCCTAGTGTTGTATTCTTAGGATACATTGTAACAGGAGAGGGGTGCATGTAGACCCGGAAAAAGTAAAAGCCGTGCAATCATGGTTGGCTCCAACCAATGTGCATGAAGTAAGAAGCTTCCATGGACTAGCCTCCTTCTATAGGCGGTTCATCAAGAACTTCTCTACTATCATGGCTCCTATCACCGAGTTAACAAAGAAAGGTGAGTTTAAGTGGGGTGAGAGTGCGCAAAAGGCCTTTGAGAAGGTCAAGCATATGCTTTGTAATGCTCCCATACTTGTACTTCCCGACTTTAACAAAGTGTTTGAGGTGGAGTGTGATGCGAGTGGGATTGGGATTGGTGCGGTTTTGATACAAGAGCGGAAGCCCGTGTGCTACTTTAGTGAAAAGTTAAATGGGGCTAAGCTTAACTATTCCACTTATGATCGTGAGTTCTATGCCATTGTGAGGGCTCTTGATCATTGGTCTCATTACTTAAGACCTAAGCCATTTGTCCTTCATTCGGACCATGAGGCACTTAAGTTCATCCATGGGCAACAAAAGTTGAACCAAAGGCATGCTAAATGGGTGGAGTTTCTCCAAACATTTACCTTTAGTTCAAAATATAAAGATGGAAAGAGTAATGTAGTGGCTGACGCTTTGTCTCGTCGGAACTACTTGCTTTCTATGGTGGATGCTAAGATTTTGGGTTTTGAGCAACTCAAAGAGGGCTATCAACATGATCCTGATTTTGCAAGTGAGTTCGAGAGTCCATCAAAAGAGTTTGTGCAGCAAGATGGTTACCTCTTCAAGGGTAACAAGTTGTGTGTCCCAAAGAGTGGCGTGAGGGAGTTGTTGGTGAGGGAAGTGCATAGTGGTGGTTTGGCGGGTCACTTTGGCATCCAAAAGACTCTTGATATTCTTGGTGAGCATTTCTATTGGCCAAGAATGATCAAAGATGTGACTTTGGTTGTGGAGAGATGTGCTACTTGTCAAAAAGCAAAGGGTCACTTCACCAAAGGTCTCTACACTCCTCTTCCAGTTCCAGATGCCCCATGGGAGAGTGTTAGCATGGACTTCATTGTAGGATTACCAAGAACTCAAAGGGGAAGGGATAGCATCATGGTTGTTGTAGATAGATTCTCTAAAATGGCTCACTTCATAGCTTGTAATAAAACTGATGATGCTGTAAAAGTGGCGGAAATGTACTTTAAGGAAGTTGTCAAACTTCATGGCATTCCTCGAAGTATAGTTTCGGATAGGGACTCCAAGTTTCTTAGTCACTTTTGGAGGACCCTATGGAAGCTTGTTGGTACCAAGTTGCTATTTAGCACCTCTCATCATCCCCAAACTGATGGGCAAACTGAGGTGACAAATAGAACTTTGGGTACGTTGTTGAGAGGATTTGTAAGCAAAACGCAAAAAGATTGGGACATGAAACTAGCCCATGCGGAGTTTGCTTACAATCGAGCTCATTCCTTAACTACTTCTCGCTCCCCATTTGAAGTAGTTTATGGAGTGAATCCCTTTGTGCCTATTGATCTTATTCCTATGGTTAAAGGGGATATTGTGGAGAAAGATGCTAAAAAGAGGGTGGAAGCCTTTCAAAAAACCTGTGAGCAAGTGAAGAAAAGAATTGAGGAGATGAATAAGAAATACCAAGAGAGAGCAAACAAACGACGAAAGCAACCCATCTTTCAACCCGGGGATTTGGTTTGGCTTCATTTGAGGAAAGAAAGATTTCCCAAACTTCGCAAAAACAAACTCATGCCTCGTTCTGATGGTCCATTTAGAGTGACTGAAAGGGTGAATGATAGTGCTTACAAAATTGAGCTTCCTGATGAGTTGATGGGTGTTAGTGCTACGTTCAATGTGGGGGATTTGTCACCATACTTAGATGATTCAAGTTTGAGGGCAAACTCTTCAAAAGAAGGGGAGAATGATCCAAAGTCAAGCCCACTTAAAGGCTCTTTGGTTCATGAACCAGTTGCACTTGTTTTAGAAGCTCTTGGCTTTTCTCCATTTGTTCTTAAGCCCGAGTTTGTTACTTGTTTAACTTGGATGGTGGATTGAGGCGTGCATCACATTTTGAAGAGCCCAAGTTCTGTTTGGGTTTCAAGCATGATTGTAAAGGAAGCCCAAGTTCTGTTTGGTGATACATAAAGAGTTACGCAACCAAGAGCATTCGTAATGGAAAGAACTAAAGAAACAATCACAATCAGTTTTGGTTAACTACCCTTGTTCGAATGAACGAACTACCACCACTTTCACTAACCAAAGAACCACCTTACAAGGCTAACTATAACCAATTAGGCTTCTAGTTACAACCCACTTTGATAATCAATCACTAATTCAACGTTAGAAGTGATTAAAACACAAAGATTTTGGAATTGACCAATTCTGATCAGTTTTGCTTTCTATGCGCACAGCTTAGAAAAAGATGCATAAAATGCAATTCATTCATTCATTCAGTCTAATTCTTTTTGGGATACAAACTACACTTATAAGGCTACAACATGCCAAAAATTTGGCCCCAAATGAGGTCATTTGCTTACCTAAACATGACAATATTTTAAGAGAAGCAGCAAAACAAAACTGTTTCAGTACCTACGTCCAATGATGGACTGAAAACCCCTATAGACTGAAGACATTCAGAGGATTAGCCTATGGAAAATAAAACTAGATATCTTAATGAAAATATCCTCCAAAATTCGGCTCAAAATTATAAAAAAATGACCTTGCCCAGAACTGAACAAACCCATGCTGTATTCACGTTTTTTAGTACGTTTTTGACATTCTTCACCATAAAGCTCTTGTTTCTCATTTGTTGCTGCTCCTTTGCCCATGTGATCTTCATATGTATCAAGTAGACATCCAGGAGGACCCATAACAGCTTGAGGTGGCCTTATTTTTCAGTTTTAAGCTTCCCAAAAGAGCCTTAACAAAACAGAATACCTTACAAAAGCAAAACAGATTATCTTAAACTAGCTTAACTTACATAAACTCCTTAAATAGGCTAGTTAGTCACTAATTAAGCTTAATTATCAATACTTAATGATGATTAGAGGATCATTAGTATTAATTAACTTTGCTTAAAAAGATATTAAAAAGGGATTAGCCTAATTGAGGTGCTTAAGCAATGTTTTTGGAACAACCGAGCTAGTTAAGCTTATGAATTGTAATTCCTTAGCCCTTTCTTCCTCGTTCTCTCTTTGATTAAGAAGACCTTGAGTTGTATTAGATGCTCCTGCATCATCCTCTCCCGGTTCGAAAAGGTCTTCTTGTATCTCAGAATCATCTGCGATATAGGGCGCTAAGTCTCCGACATTGAATGTTGCTGATATATTCCCCATTTCATCTGGAATTTCAATCTTGTAGGCATTATTGTTGATCTTCTCTAGTACTTTGAAAGGACCGTCACTTCTAGGCATTAGTTTGTTCTTTCTTCTTGTTGGAAAACGTTCCTTTCTCAGATGTAGCCAGACTAGATCCCCAGGCTGGTACAAAACTTGTTTCCTGTGCTTGTTAGCTCGAACTTTATATGCTTCATTCACCTTCTCGATTCTGGTTCGAATTTGCTGATGAAGTTTCTTCATTTCTTTGGCCTTCTCTTCAGCTTCTTTACTGTTTTGCACTTCAACAGGAATAGGAAGTAAATCAATAGGACTTAAAGGATTAATCCCATAATTTACCTCAAATGGTGAACACTTAGTAGCATAGGTGGGCGATCTATTGTAAGCAAACTCTGCATGTGCTAGCTTTAGATCCCAATCTCTCTGTGACTTGTTTACTAGTGTCCTCAACAGTGTAGTTAATGTCCTGTTGGTCACCTCCGTTTGGCCATCAGTTTGTGGATGCGCAGTAGTACTAAATAGTAGCTTAGTACCTAAAAGCTTCCACAATGTCTTCCAAAAGTAACTAAGAAACTTGACATCTTTATCAGAAACAATAGACTTTGGCACTCCATGAAGTCTAATGATTTCTTTAAAGAATAAATCAGCTACATGAACAGCATCATCTGTTTTGTTGCAAGCAATAAAATGAGCCATCTTTGAAAATCTGTCTACCACCACCATAACTGCATCTTTTTGGCGCTGAGTTCTGGGTAGAGCCACTATGAAATCCATGCTCACATCTTCCCACGGTTGAACTGGAACTGGAAGGGGAGTATAGAGTCCTTGGTGAAAAGAACTCTTAGCCTTCTGACAGATAGAACATCGAGCTAGGACTGAATGGACATCTCCTGCTAACTTTGGCCAATAGAAATGTTCCTGCAATACATCAACAGTTTTGTTAATGCCAAAATGTCCTGCTAGCCCTCCTCCATGGACCTCCTTGATGAGCAAATCCCTTAATGAACATTTAGGGATGCATAGCTTGTTATTTCGAAACAAAAAGCCATCTTGGACTGAATAAGCTCCATGAGATCCGTTCTTGCATGCTTCCATTAGTAAAGAGAAATCTGGATCTTCATAATATAACTCTTTAAGATGACTAAAGCCAAGAACACGAGCCTCCATTAAAGAAAGCATAGAATGCCTCCTTGACAATGCATCTGCAACAATGTTAGAAACTCCGGTTTTATATTTTGAAACAAAATCAAAAGACTGAAGAAATTCCACCCATTTTGCATGTCTAGGTGATCCAAAGTCAAGCCCACTTAAAGGCTCTTTGGTTCATGAACCAGTTGCACTTGTTTTAGAAGCTCTTGGCTTTTCTCCATTTGTTCTTAAGCCCGAGTTTGTTACTTGTTTAACTTGGATGGTGGATTGAGGCGTGCATCACATTTTGAAGAGCCCAAGTTCTGTTTGGGTTTCAAGCATGATTGTAAAGGAAGCCCAAGTTCTGTTTGGATTCCTATTTAATCTATTTCTTTTTTTTTGTTTTTATTTCAAGCTTAAAATAAAGCCTAGTGATTACTTAAGACACTAAGGCAAGTAGGCGTGTGTTTTGTGGCTGATTAGGCATGTAATTAGGGGTTATTTACAGCTCATAATTGCTGATTGCCTTCTTTGTAGCAGCCCCTTAAATGAGGCTTAATTAGGGCATGAATCAAGGAGTTTTGTAACTCCTCAAAGCCATTCCTCTTAGGACGTTTTTAGGGTGTTTCAGCTCCTCCATTGCTGCTCCTTATCTCTATATAAGGAGAGAAAATGATAATAGAAAGCAGATTTGAGTTTGATAAAAAAAAACCTTTGTGTTATAGTTTTTACTTTGAGTTTGTCTCAAGTATTGCTAACCCTTATTACTTTGAGTGAGTCTTGAGTGATAAGCCTAGGAGAGATTGAGTGAGTCTTATCTCTGACCTAGAACCCCAAAACATTGAGTGTGTTCTTGTGTTTTGGTACTATATCTTGTTTCGAGTGATTTCTTGTTAAAGTGAGTGTTCTATTGTTCGTAAGTTTAGAATCATCATCCAATACTTTGGAGGGTTATTTTAGATTCACATCATCTGGTATAAGAGCTTTGGTGAAGAAATTCGTCGGAAAAATCGAGTTTTGGAGTAGAAATGAAACTGCCAGAATTCAACCCGTTTTTCATCCGACTTTGAAGGACGATTTCTCAACCTTCAGGAGTCCAAATTGGTTGATTCTTTTTTCATTTTGCATAACTTTTTGTCTAGAATACTCACAGAATTTTTCATATTTTTTTGAATTTTTTTGATATTAAACTGGGCACGTTTCTCGCAACTGCGCCAAAAACGGAGCAAATCTGGCGCACAGAACTTCAAACGACAATTCCTCCTTCATACGGAAAGCTTTTCAAGAGTTTCTTTTTTTGATTCCGCTTGAAATTTCCTGAGTTTTATTAATCTGTAAGCCTTTGAGAGTCTCAAGGCCATTTACAGTTTCGTTTTGTTGTTCAAGTTTACGGCAGTTTGCATCTTGTATTTGTAATAGTCTAGCAAAAATAGTGAAGTCATGGTTGAAGGTGATCTTGCTAGGATGTTACAAGTAATTACTGAGAAGTTGGAAAACTTAGAGAGAAAATCAGAAGCAAATGATGAAGATAAGGCTCAACAAAAGACTAGGTTAGATGCCATGTCCGAAATGTTGATGCAAGCAAGTAGAAAACTGAATTTTCTTGAAAATGAGGATGGTGAGGTTAATACACCTAGAAACTTTGATGATGATAGGGGTTTGAAAATTGAGATGCCTGAATTTGATGGGGGACATGATAGTGAGGCTTTTCTTGATTGGATGAGGCAAATTGAGACCGTTTTTGATTATAAAGGGTATAATGATGGGAAAAGGTTTAAACTTGCTGTCTTAAAACTCACTAAACTTGCTGCCTTGTGGTATGAAAACCTCAAGTCGAATAGAAGGAGAGAAGGAAAAGAGAAGATAGACTCATGGGTTAAGTTGAAAAAAAAGATGAGGGATAAATGGGTTAGTAAGGAGTATGAGCAAGAGCAGTACCTAAAACTTACCCACCTTTCTCAAGAAAATAACATGAGTGTGGAAGAGTACATGAAAGAGTTTGAAAAATTGTGCTTGATTTGTGATTTGCAAGAAAAGGAAACCTTTAAAATTGCTCGATTTGTTAAAGGTTTGTCCAAAGAGATAAGTAAGAAAGTAGAAGTGACTCACTATGCCACTTTTAGTGATGTTTGTAAACTTGCTTTGAAATATGAGGCACAAGCTAAGGAGGAAAAGGAGAAAGAGAAGCCCAAAACTTCTTCTTTCAAGGGTACTTCAAAATTTACTCCTTTCAACTCTAAAGGGAGTACTTTTCAAAGTAGAGCCGTTTCATCTAGTTCATCCGGTTCTAAATTTGATAAGGGGAAAGAAAAACAAGTGATTTCACCAAGTGAGCTTGCAACTAGGAGAAAATGTTTTAAATGCCATGGGAGGGGTCATATTGCTAGTGAATGTCCTAGTAAAACTGTTTTGACCGCCACTCAATGTGCCATAATGGATGAAGAAGTACAAATGTATAATTTTGTAGTACAAGAAGAAAATGGCTATGTAGAAGATGACTTTGAAGAAGAGATAGAACCCGAGGGTGAGTACAATATGATGGTTGTGCGGAAAGTATTGTTTAGTGAGCCTCAAGTTGATGAGAGGCAAAGAAACAACTTGTTTCATACTAGATGCAAGATTGGAGAGAAGACTTGCAATGTGATAGTCGATGGTGGAGCTCAAACGGATGTTGTTTCATCCGAAGCTGTGAGTAAGTTGAAACTTACCACTAGAGATCATGATGAGCCTTATAAGCTCAATTGGTTGAATGATGGCAATGGTATTAGGGTGAAGAAGCAAGCTTTGGTTTCTTACTCTATTGGCAAGTTTGAAGATGAGAGATGGTGCGACATTCTTCCTATGGATGCTTGTCACTTGTTACTTGGAAGGCCATGGCAATTTGACCATGATTCGGAGCATAAAGGCAAATCTAATGTATATCTTGTAACTACCAAAGATGGTAGAAAAGTTAAATTGCTTCCCTACCCCCTAAAGTTGCTAAGAAAGACAAAGAAAAGAGCAACTATCTTGTATCTTGTAATGAGTTCGAGAAAATAGTGGAAGAAAATGGTGGGGGGTATGCTTTGGTTGTAAGGACCAAAGACGAGAATGAGACTACTTGCAATAACTCACCACTTTTGGATGAGTTGTTGGAAGAGTTCAAAGATGTGTTCCCCAATGACTTGCCCAAGGGCCTCCCTCCAATAAGGGGCATTGAGCATGCCATTGACTTGATTCCAGGATCACCTTTGCCCAACAAGGCTGCCTATAGGTGTAATCCGGAAGAGAGTAAGGAACTTGAAAGGCAAGTGAATGAATTGATTGAAAGAGGCTATGTGAGAGAGAGCCTTAGTCCTTGCGCGGTTCCTGCCCTCTTAGTACCAAAGAAAGATGGTACTTGGAGAATGTGTGTTGATAGTCGCTCCATTAACAACATAACCATCAAATATCGTTTTCCTATGCCTCGTTTGCAAGATATGCTAGATGAATTGAGTGGTTCCTTAGTCTTTTCCAAAATAGACTTAAGGAGTGGATACCATCAAATGAGAGTAAGGGAGGGAGATGAGTGGAAAACGGCTTTCAAAACAAAGCAAGGGTTATATGAGTGGTTAGTTATGCCATTTGGGCTTTGCAATGCCCCAAGCTCCTTCATGCGGTTGATGAATGAAGTCCTCCGTCCTTTCCTTAATGATTTTATTGTTGTTTACTTAGATGACATACTTGTGTATAGTAAAAACAATGAAGATCATGTAATTCATTTGAGGAGGTTGTTTGAAAAATTGAGGGAGATGAAGTTGTATGGCAAGCTTGAGAAATGTGTATTCATGACTCCTAGTGTTGTATTCTTAGGATACATTGTAACAGGAGAGGGGGTGCATGTAGACCCGGAAAAAGTAAAAGCCGTGCAATCATGGTTGGCTCCAACCAATGTGCATGAAGTAAGAAGCTTCCATGGACTAGCCTCCTTCTATAGGCGGTTCATCAAGAACTTCTCTACTATCATGGCTCCTATCACCGAGTTAACAAAGAAAGGTGAGTTTAAGTGGGGTGAGAGTGCGCAAAAGGCCTTTGAGAAGGTCAAGCATATGCTTTGTAATGCTCCCATACTTGTACTTTGATGCATAAAGCATTTCATAAGCAAGAGCATTCGTTGGTTAAGAACCGAAGAATCAGTTTTGCTTCAAGCCTTGTTGGAACCGTACCAACAACCACCACTTTCACTAGCCTTAGAACCACCAAACTAGGCCACCAATGTCAAAGAAGAACTCTTGGTGCAATCTTGCTTTGTTAAATTAGTAACTAATCTACGTTAGTTAGCTAATTAACTCAAAGACTTTAATTAGGACAAACTGTCCAGTTTTGCTCTAAGCGCACAGCTCAAAGAAATGAGTATAACTCTTGATTCATTCAACAAACTCTAATGAAACTTCTTGCCTTACAAACCTAACATATAAAGCAGTAACATACCAAAAATTCACGTCATTTGGTGATGTTTTGCTTAGGTAACAAAAGCCATCTTAAACTGTTACAAAAATCTGGCCAGTTTTCAGTACCTAGGTGCAATGATTGAGGGATTCTGAGAAACGAAAATGTCCTACTGCAAAAAGGAAGCTAAGGTAATAAAATAGACATTCTAAGGAAAATATCCTCAAAAAATCAGCTCCAAAAGCTAAAAAAAGACGGCTGCCCAGAACTGATGAAGATGGGCCCAGAATGACGCAGGGAGCTGCGGTTTTGGATACTTCTTCATGAAGCTCTCGTTTCCTATTGATTCTTGCCTCCAACTCTTCACATGCTTGTTGGTGATGTATGTAAGCACACAGGTGAGTCATGTATGGTTGCCTTAGCCAAGAATAAAGCTCAAAAACGTGGCCAAAACGTTCCCTAAACAAACCGTATAAAACCTGTTCTTCCAAAACAGTTTCACTAAGCTTACTTTAATGACTTAGAACTAATTAATTAAGCTATTTAATCATAATTCAAGCTTGATTACTAATACTTTATGATGTTAAGATGATCATAAGCATTAATCAACAAGGCTTAAAAAAGATTAAGAAGGTGTTAAGCTTAATTAACAATTCGAAGTACTTGTTTGTTCGAAATTGGATTAAGTAAGCTAATGAACTGAATTTCCTTCACCTTAATCTCTTCTTGATGACTCTTTGCTAGGAGACTTGGATTGATCATGGATGCTCCTGCATCATACTTCCCGACTTTAACAAAGTGTTTGAGGTGGAGTGTGATGCGAGTGGGATTGGGATTGGTGCGGTTTTGATACAAGAGCGGAAGCCCGTGTGCTACTTTAGTGAAAAGTTAAATGGGGCTAAGCTTAACTATTCCACTTATGATCGTGAGTTCTATGCCATTGTGAGGGCTCTTGATCATTGGTCTCATTACTTAAGACCTAAGCCATTTGTCCTTCATTCGGACCATGAGGCGCTTAAGTTCATCCATGGGCAACAAAAGTTGAACCAAAGGCATGCTAAATGGGTGGAGTTTCTCCAAACATTTACCTTTAGTTCAAAATATAAAGATGGAAAGAGTAATGTAGTGGCTGACGCTTTGTCTCGTCGGAACTACTTGCTTTCTATGGTGGATGCTAAGATTTTGGGTTTTGAGCAACTTAAAGAGGGCTATCAACATGATCCTGATTTTGCAAGTGAGTTCGAGAGTCCATCAAAAGAGTTTGTGCAGCAAGATGGTTACCTCTTCAAGGGTAACAAGTTGTGTGTCCCAAAGAGTGGCGTGAGGGAGTTGTTGGTGAGGGAAGTGCATAGTGGTGGTTTGGCGGGTCACTTTGGCATCCAAAAGACTCTTGATATTCTTGGTGAGCATTTCTATTGGCCAAGAATGATCAAAGATGTGACTTTGGTTGTGGAGAGATGTGCTACTTGTCAAAAAGCAAAGGGTCACTTCACCAAAGGTCTCTACACTCCTCTTCCAGTTCCAGATGCCCCATGGGAGAGTGTTAGCATGGACTTCATTGTAGGATTACCAAGAACTCAAAGGGGAAGGGATAGCATCATGGTTGTTGTAGATAGATTCTCTAAAATGGCTCACTTCATAGCTTGTAATAAAACTGATGATGCTGTAAAAGTGGCGGAAATGTACTTTAAGGAAGTTGTCAAACTTCATGGCATTCCTCGAAGTATAGTTTCGGATAGGGACTCCAAGTTTCTTAGTCACTTTTGGAGGACCCTATGGAAGCTTGTTGGTACCAAGTTGCTATTTAGCACCTCTCATCATCCCCAAACTGATGGGCAAACTGAGGTGACAAATAGAACTTTGGGTACGTTGTTGAGAGGATTTGTAAGCAAAACGCAAAAAGATTGGGACATGAAACTAGCCCATGCGGAGTTTGCTTACAATCGAGCTCATTCCTTAACTACTTCTCGCTCCCCATTTGAAGTAGTTTATGGAGTGAATCCCTTTGTGCCTATTGATCTTATTCCTATGGTTAAAGGGGATATTGTGGAGAAAGATGCTAAAAAGAGGGTGGAAGCCTTTCAAAAAACCTGTGAGCAAGTGAAGAAAAGAATTGAGGAGATGAATAAGAAATACCAAGAGAGAGCAAACAAACGACGAAAGCAACCCATCTTTCAACCCGGGATTTGGTTTGGCTTCATTTGAGGAAAGAAAGATTTCCCAAACTTCGCAAAAACAAACTCATGCCTCGTTCTGATGGTCCATTTAGAGTGACTGAAAGGGTGAATGATAGTGCTTACAAAATTGAGCTTCCTGATGAGTTGATGGGTGTTAGTGCTACGTTCAATGTGGGGGATTTGTCACCATACTTAGATGATTCAAGTTTGAGGGCAAACTCTTCAAAAGAAGGGGAGAATGATCCAAAGTCAAGCCCACTTAAAGGCTCTTTGGTTCATGAACCAGTTGCACTTGTTTTAGAAGCTCTTGGCTTTTCTCCATTTGTTCTTAAGCCCGAGTTTGTTACTTGTTTAACTTGGATGGTGGATTGAGGCGTGCATCACATTTTGAAGATCCCAAGTTCTGTTTGGGTTTCAAGCATGATTGTAAAGGAAGCCCAAGTTCTGTTTGGTGATACATAAAGAGTTACGCAACCAAGAGCATTCGTAATGGAAAGAACTAAAGAAACAATCACAATCAGTTTTGGTTAACTACCCTTGTTCGAATGAACGAACTACCACCACTTTCACTAACCAAAGAACCACCTTACAAGGCTAACTATAACCAATTAGGCTTCTAGTTACAACCCACTTTGATAATCAATCACTAATTCAACGTTAGAAGTGATTAAAACACAAAGATTTTGGAATTGACCAATTCTGATCAGTTTTGCTTTCTATGCGCACAGCTTAGAAAAAGATGCATAAAATGCAATTCATTCATTCATTCAGTCTAATTCTTTTGGGATACAAACTACACTTATAAGGCTACAACATGCCAAAAATTTGGCCCCAAATGAGGTCATTTGCTTACCTAAACATGACAATATTTTAAGAGAAGCAGCAAAACAAAACTGTTTCAGTACCTACGTCCAATGATGGACTGAAAACCCCTATAGACTGAAGACATTCAGAGGATTAGCCTATGGAAAATAAAACTAGATATCTTAATGAAAATATCCTCCAAAATTCGGCTCAAAATTATAAAAAAATGACCTTGCCCAGAACTGAACAAACCCATGCTGTATTCACGTTTTTTAGTACGTTTTTGACATTCTTCACCATAAAGCTCTTGTTTCTCATTTGTTGCTGCTCCTTTGCCCATGTGATCTTCATATGTATCAAGTAGACATCCAGGAGGACCCATAACAGCTTGAGGTGGCCTTATTTTTCAGTTTTAAGCTTCCCAAAAGAGCCTTAACAAAACAGAATACCTTACAAAAGCAAAACAGATTATCTTAAACTAGCTTAACTTACATAAACTCCTTAAATAGGCTAGTTAGTCACTAATTAAGCTTAATTATCAATACTTAATGATGATTAGAGGATCATTAGTATTAATTAACTTTGCTTAAAAAGATATTAAAAAGGGATTAGCCTAATTGAGGTGCTTAAGCAATGTTTTTGGAACAACCGAGCTAGTTAAGCTTATGAATTGTAATTCCTTAGCCCTTTCTTCCTCGTTCTCTCTTTGATTAAGAAGACCTTGAGTTGTATTAGATGCTCCTGCATCATCCTCTCCCGGTTCGAAAAGGTCTTCTTGTATCTCAGAATCATCTGCGATATAGGGCGCTAAGTCTCCGACATTGAATGTTGCTGATATATTCCCCATTTCATCTGGAATTTCAATCTTGTAGGCATTATTGTTGATCTTCTCTAGTACTTTGAAAGGACCGTCACTTCTAGGCATTAGTTTGTTCTTTCTTCTTGTTGGAAAACGTTCCTTTCTCAGATGTAGCCAGACTAGATCCCCAGGCTGGTACAAAACTTGTTTCCTGTGCTTGTTAGCTCGAACTTTATATGCTTCATTCACCTTCTCGATTCTGGTTCGAATTTGCTGATGAAGTTTCTTCATTTCTTTGGCCTTCTCTTCAGCTTCTTTACTGTTTTGCACTTCAACAGGAATAGGAAGTAAATCAATAGGACTTAAAGGATTAATCCCATAATTTACCTCAAATGGTGAACACTTAGTAGCATAGGTGGGCGATCTATTGTAAGCAAACTCTGCATGTGCTAGCTTTAGATCCCAATCTCTCTGTGACTTGTTTACTAGTGTCCTCAACAGTGTAGTTAATGTCCTGTTGGTCACCTCCGTTTGGCCATCAGTTTGTGGATGCGCAGTAGTACTAAATAGTAGCTTAGTACCTAAAAGCTTCCACAATGTCTTCCAAAAGTAACTAAGAAACTTGACATCTTTATCAGAAACAATAGACTTTGGCACTCCATGAAGTCTAATGATTTCTTTAAAGAATAAATCAGCTACATGAACAGCATCATCTGTTTTGTTGCAAGCAATAAAATGAGCCATCTTTGAAAATCTGTCTACCACCACCATAACTGCATCTTTTTGGCGCTGAGTTCTGGGTAGAGCCACTATGAAATCCATGCTCACATCTTCCCACGGTTGAACTGGAACTGGAAGGGGAGTATAGAGTCCTTGGTGAAAAGAACTCTTAGCCTTCTGACAGATAGAACATCGAGCTAGGACTGAATGGACATCTCCTGCTAACTTTGGCCAATAGAAATGTTCCTGCAATACATCAACAGTTTTGTTAATGCCAAAATGTCCTGCTAGCCCTCCTCCATGGACCTCCTTGATGAGCAAATCCCTTAATGAACATTTAGGGATGCATAGCTTGTTATTTCGAAACAAAAAGCCATCTTGGACTGAATAAGCTCCATGAGATCCGTTCTTGCATGCTTCCATTAGTAAAGAGAAATCTGGATCTTCATAATATAACTCTTTAAGATGACTAAAGCCAAGAACACGAGCCTCCATTAAAGAAAGCATAGAATGCCTCCTTGACAATGCATCTGCAACAATGTTAGAAACTCCGGTTTTATATTTTGAAACAAAATCAAAAGACTGAAGAAATTCCACCCATTTTGCATGTCTAGGTGATCCAAAGTCAAGCCCACTTAAAGGCTCTTTGGTTCATGAACCAGTTGCACTTGTTTTAGAAGCTCTTGGCTTTTCTCCATTTGTTCTTAAGCCCGAGTTTGTTACTTGTTTAACTTGGATGGTGGATTGAGGCGTGCATCACATTTTGAAGAGCCCAAGTTCTGTTTGGGTTTCAAGCATGATTGTAAAGGAAGCCCAAGTTCTGTTTGGATTCCTATTTAATCTATTTCTTTTTTTTTTGTTTTATTTCAAGCTTAAAATAAAGCCTAGTGATTACTTAAGACACTAAGGCAAGTAGGCGTGTGTTTTGTGGCTGATTAGGCATGTAATTAGGGGTTATTTACAGCTCATAATTGCTGATTGCCTTCTTTGTAGCAGCCCCTTAAATGAGGCTTAATTAGGGCATGAATCAAGGAGTTTTGTAACTCCTCAAAGCCATTCCTCTTAGGACGTTTTTAGGGTGTTTCAGCTCCTCCTTTGCTGCTCCTTATCTCTATATAAGGAGAGAAAATGATAATAGAAAGCAGATTTGAGTTTGATAAAAAAAAACCTTTGTGTTATAGTTTTTACTTTGAGTTTGTCTCAAGTATTGCTAACCCTTATTACTTTGAGTGAGTCTTGAGTGATAAGCCTAGGAGAGATTGAGTGAGTCTTATCTCTGACCTAGAACCCCAAAACATTGAGTGTGTTCTTGTGTTTTGGTACTATATCTTGTTTCGAGTGATTTCTTGTTAAAGTGAGTGTTCTATTGTTCGTAAGTTTAGAATCATCATCCAATACTTTGGAGGGTTATTTTAGATTCACATCATCTGGTATCAGAGCTTTGGTGAAGAAATTCGTCGGAAAAATCGAGTTTTGGAGTAGAAATGAAACTGCCAGAATTCAACCCGTTTTTCATCCGACTTTGAAGGACGATTTCTCAACCTTCAGGAGTCCAAATTGGTTGATTCTTTTTTTCATTTTGCATAACTTTTTGTCTAGAATACTCACAGAATTTTTCATATTTTTTTGAATTTTTTTGATATTAAACTGGGCACGTTTCTCGCAACTGCGCCAAAAACGGAGCAAATCTGGCGCACAGAACTTCAAACGACAATTCCTCCTTCATACGGAAAGCTTTTCAAGAGTTTCTTTTTTTGATTCCGCTTGAAATTTCCTGAGTTTTATTAATCTGTAAGCCTTTGAGAGTCTCAAGGCCATTTACAGTTTTGTTTTGTTGTTCAAGTTTACGGCAGTTTGCATCTTGTATTTGTAATAGTCTAGCAAAAATAGTGAAGTCATGGTTGAAGGTGATCTTGCTAGGATGTTACAAGTAATTACTGAGAAGTTGGAAAACTTAGAGAGAAAATCAGAAGCAAATGATGAAGATAAGGCTCAACAAAAGACTAGGTTAGATGCCATGTCCGAAATGTTGATGCAAGCAAGTAGAAAACTGAATTTTCTTGAAAATGAGGATGGTGAGGTTAATACACCTAGAAACTTTGATGATGATAGGGGTTTGAAAATTGAGATGCCTGAATTTGATGGGGGACATGATAGTGAGGCTTTTCTTGATTGGATGAGGCAAATTGAGACCGTTTTTGATTATAAAGGGTATAATGATGGGAAAAGGTTTAAACTTGCTGTCTTAAAACTCACTAAACTTGCTGCCTTGTGGTATGAAAACCTCAAGTCGAATAGAAGGAGAGAAGGAAAAGAGAAGATAGACTCATGGGTTAAGTTGAAAAAAAAGATGAGGGATAAATGGGTTAGTAAGGAGTATGAGCAAGAGCAGTACCTAAAACTTACCCACCTTTCTCAAGAAAATAACATGAGTGTGGAAGAGTACATGAAAGAGTTTGAAAAATTGTGCTTGATTTGTGATTTGCAAGAAAAGGAAACCTTTAAAATTGCTCGATTTGTTAAAGGTTTGTCCAAAGAGATAAGTAAGAAAGTAGAAGTGACTCACTATGCCACTTTTAGTGATGTTTGTAAACTTGCTTTGAAATATGAGGCACAAGCTAAGGAGGAAAAGGAGAAAGAGAAGCCCAAAACTTCTTCTTTCAAGGGTACTTCAAAATTTACTCCTTTCAACTCTAAAGGGAGTACTTTTCAAAGTAGAGCCTTTTCATCTAGTTCATCCGGTTCTAAATTTGATAAGGGGAAAGAAAAACAAGTGATTTCACCTAGTGAGCTTGCAACTAGGAGAAAATGTTTTAAATGCCATGGGAGGGGTCATATTGCTAGTGAATGTCCTAGTAAAACTGTTTTGACCGCCACTCAATGTGCCATAATGGATGAAGAAGAACAAATGTATAATTTTGTAGTACAAGAAGAAAATGGCTATGTAGAAGATGACTTTGAAGAAGAGATAGAACCCGAGGGTGAGTACAATATGATGGTTGTGCGGAAAGTATTGTTTAGTGAGCCTCAAGTTGATGAGAGGCAAAGAAACAACTTGTTTCATACTAGATGCAAGATTGGAGAGAAGACTTGCAATGTGATAGTCGATGGTGGAGCTCAAACGGATGTTGTTTCATCCGAAGCTGTGAGTAAGTTGAAACTTACCACTAGAGATCATGATGAGCCTTATAAGCTCAATTGGTTGAATGATGGCAATGGTATTAGGGTGAAGAAGCAAGCTTTGGTTTCTTACTCTATTGGCAAGTTTGAAGATGAGAGATGGTGCGACATTCTTCCTATGGATGCTTGTCACTTGTTACTTGGAAGGCCATGGCAATTTGACCATGATTCGGAGCATAAAGGCAAATCTAATGTATATCTTGTAACTACCAAAGATGGTAGAAAAGTTAAATTGCTTCCCCTACCCCCTAAAGTTGCTAAGAAAGACAAAGAAAAGAGCAACTATCTTGTATCTTGTAATGAGTTCGAGAAAATAGTGGAAGAAAATGGTGGGGGGTATGCTTTGGTTGTAAGGACCAAAGACGAGAATGAGACTACTTGCAATAACTCACCACTTTTGGATGAGTTGTTGGAAGAGTTCAAAGATGTGTTCCCCAATGACTTGCCCAAGGGCCTCCCTCCAATAAGGGGCATTGAGCATGCCATTGACTTGATTCCAGGATCACCTTTGCCCAACAAGGCTGCCTATAGGTGTAATCCGGAAGAGAGTAAGGAACTTGAAAGGCAAGTGAATGAATTGATTGAAAGAGGCTATGTGAGAGAGAGCCTTAGTCCTTGCGCGGTTCCTGCCCTCTTAGTACCAAAGAAAGATGGTACTTGGAGAATGTGTGTTGATAGTCGCTCCATTAACAACATAACCATCAAATATCGTTTTCCTATGCCTCGTTTGCAAGATATGCTAGATGAATTGAGTGGTTCCTTAGTCTTTTCCAAAATAGACTTAAGGAGTGGATACCATCAAATGAGAGTAAGGGAGGGAGATGAGTGGAAAACGGCTTTCAAAACAAAGCAAGGGTTATATGAGTGGTTAGTTATGCCATTTGGGCTTTGCAATGCCCCAAGCTCCTTCATGCGGTTGATGAATGAAGTCCTCCGTCCTTTCCTTAATGATTTTATTGTTGTTTACTTAGATGACATACTTGTGTATAGTAAAAACAATGAAGATCATGTAATTCATTTGAGGAGGTTGTTTGAAAAATTGAGGGAGATGAAGTTGTATGGCAAGCTTGAGAAATGTGTATTCATGACTCCTAGTGTTGTATTCTTAGGATACATTGTAACAGGAGAGGGGGTGCATGTAGACCCGGAAAAAGTAAAAGCCGTGCAATCATGGTTGGCTCCAACCAATGTGCATGAAGTAAGAAGCTTCCATGGACTAGCCTCCTTCTATAGGCGGTTCATCAAGAACTTCTCTACTATCATGGCTCCTATCACCGAGTTAACAAAGAAAGGTGAGTTTAAGTGGGGTGAGAGTGCGCAAAAGGCCTTTGAGAAGGTCAAGCATATGCTTTGTAATGCTCCCATACTTGTACTTCCCGACTTTAACAAAGTGTTTGAGGTGGAGTGTGATGCGAGTGGGATTGGGATTGGTGCGGTTTTGATACAAGAGCGGAAGCCCGTGTGCTACTTTAGTGAAAAGTTAAATGGGGCTAAGCTTAACTATTCCACTTATGATCGTGAGTTCTATGCCATTGTGAGGGCTCTTGATCATTGGTCTCATTACTTAAGACCTAAGCCATTTGTCCTTCATTCGGACCATGAGGCGCTTAAGTTCATCCATGGGCAACAAAAGTTGAACCAAAGGCATGCTAAATGGGTGGAGTTTCTCCAAACATTTACCTTTAGTTCAAAATATAAAGATGGAAAGAGTAATGTAGTGGCTGACGCTTTGTCTCGTCGGAACTACTTGCTTTCTATGGTGGATGCTAAGATTTTGGGTTTTGAGCAACTCAAAGAGGGCTATCAACATGATCCTGATTTTGCAAGTGAGTTCGAGAGTCCATCAAAAGAGTTTGTGCAGCAAGATGGTTACCTCTTCAAGGGTAACAAGTTGTGTGTCCCAAAGAGTGGCGTGAGGGAGTTGTTGGTGAGGGAAGTGCATAGTGGTGGTTTGGCGGGTCACTTTGGCATCCAAAAGACTCTTGATATTCTTGGTGAGCATTTCTATTGGCCAAGAATGATCAAAGATGTGACTTTGGTTGTGGAGAGATGTGCTACTTGTCAAAAAGCAAAGGGTCACTTCACCAAAGGTCTCTACACTCCTCTTCCAGTTCCAGATGCCCCATGGGAGAGTGTTAGCATGGACTTCATTGTAGGATTACCAAGAACTCAAAGGGGAAGGGATAGCATCATGGTTGTTGTAGATAGATTCTCTAAAATGGCTCACTTCATAGCTTGTAATAAAACTGATGATGCTGTAAAAGTGGCGGAAATGTACTTTAAGGAAGTTGTCAAACTTCATGGCATTCCTCGAAGTATAGTTTCGGATAGGGACTCCAAGTTTCTTAGTCACTTTTGGAGGACCCTATGGAAGCTTGTTGGTACCAAGTTGCTATTTAGCACCTCTCATCATCCCCAAACTGATGGGCAAACTGAGGTGACAAATAGAACTTTGGGTACGTTGTTGAGAGGACTTGTAAGCAAAACGCAAAAAGATTGGGACATGAAACTAGCCCATGCGGAGTTTGCTTACAATCGAGCTCATTCCTTAACTACTTCTCGCTCCCCATTTGAAGTAGTTTATGGAGTGAATCCCTTTGTGCCTATTGATCTTATTCCTATGGTTAAAGGGGATATTGTGGAGAAAGATGCTAAAAAGAGGGTGGAAGCCTTTCAAAAACCCTGTGAGCAAGTGAAGAAAAGAATTGAGGAGATGAATAAGAAATACCAAGAGAGAGCAAACAAACGACGAAAGCAACCCATCTTTCAACCAGGGGATTTGGTTTGGCTTCATTTGAGGAAAGAAAGATTTCCCAAACTTCGCAAAAACAAACTCATGCCTCGTTCTGATGGTCCATTTAGAGTGACTGAAAGGGTGAATGATAGTGCTTACAAAATTGAGCTTCCTGATGAGTTGATGGGTGTTAGTGCTACGTTCAATGTGGGGGATTTGTCACCATACTTAGATGATTCAAGTTTGAGGGCAAACTCTTCAAAAGAAGGGGAGAATGATCCAAAGTCAAGCCCACTTAAAGGCTCTTTGGTTCATGAACCAGTTGCACTTGTTTTAGAAGCTCTTGGCTTTTCTCCATTTGTTCTTAAGCCCGAGTTTGTTACTTGTTTAACTTGGATGGTGGATTGAGGCGTGCATCACATTTTGAAGAGCCCAAGTTCTGTTTGGGTTTCAAGCATGATTGTAAAGGAAGCCCAAGTTCTGTTTGGATTCCTATTTAATCTATTTCTTTTTTTTTGTTTTATTTCAAGCTTAAAATAAAGCCTAGTGATTACTTAAGACACTAAGGCAAGTAGGCGTGTGTTTTGTGGCTGATTAGGCATGTAATTAGGGGTTATTTACAGCTCATAATTGCTGATTGCCTTCTTTGTAGCAGCCCCTTAAATGAGGCTTAATTAGGGCATGAATCAAGGAGTTTTGTAACTCCTCAAAGCCATTCCTCTTAGGACGTTTTTAGGGTGTTTCAGCTCCTCCTTTGCTGCTCCTTATCTCTATATAAGGAGAGAAAATGATAATAGAAAGCAGATTTGAGTTTGATAAAAAAAAACCTTTGTGTTATAGTTTTTACTTTGAGTTTGTCTCAAGTATTGCTAACCCTTATTACTTTGAGTGAGTCTTGAGTGATAAGCCTAGGAGAGATTGAGTGAGTCTTATCTCTGACCTAGAACCCCAAAACATTGAGTGTGTTCTTGTGTTTTGGTACTATATCTTGTTTCGAGTGATTTCTTGTTAAAGTGAGTGTTCTATTGTTCGTAAGTTTAGAATCATCATCCAATACTTTGGAGGGTTATTTTAGATTCACATCACTAGGACTGAGCTTGTGTTGGCCATTGATGTATTTTAAAGCCTGATGATCTGAATGAAGCACGAATTGAGCTGGTCTGAGATAATGAGTCCAATGAGTCAAAGCACGAACAATAGCATAGAACTCCTTATCATAGGTGCTGTAGTTGAGTCTGGACTGATTAAGCTTCTCACTAAAATAGGCTATGGGACGCCCTCCTTGTTGTAAAACAGCTCCAATGCCCACGCCACTAGCATCACACTCGACCTCGAACACCTTTTTGAAATCTGGTAAGGCTAGAACAGGAGCCTTACTAAGCATACTCTTCAATTGTTCAAAAGCTTCTTGTGCTGCTGGAGTCCAAGTGAAAGACCCCTTTTTGATGCATTCAGTCAATGGCGCCAATATAGTGCTGAAGTTCTTGATAAATCTCCTGTAAAAAGAAGCTAAACCATGGAAACTTCGAACTTCTGTAATACTTTTTGGAATAGGCCATGACTTGATTGCTTCCACCTTGGATTCATCCATAGAAATGCCATTAGAAGACACAATGAAACCAAGAAAAGTCACGCTAGAAGTGAAAAATTCACACTTCTCCATTTTTGCAAACAACTTCTTTTCCCTCAGCTTAAGGAAAACCTTCTTCAGATGAGTAAGATGTTCCTGCTCACTTTGACTATATACAAGGATGTCATCAAAATAAACAACAACAAAGATACCAATGAAGGGTCGGAGTACCTCGTGCATAAGCCTCATGAAAGTACTAGGAGCGTTTGTTAAGCCAAATGGCATCACAAGCCATTCATACAAACCACTCTTAGTTTTAAAAGCTGTTTTCCATTCATCTCCTTCTCTGATTCGAATTTGATGATAACCACTCCTCAAATCTATCTTCGAAAATATAGTGGAACCATGTAATTCATCCAGCAAATCATCAAGCCGAGGTATAGGATACCTATACTTGACTGTAATATTGTTGATGGCCCTGCAATCTACACACATACGCATAGAACCATCCTTTTTGGGAACCAAAATAACAGGCACAGCACATGGACTAAGACTCTCCTGTACAAATCCCTTAGCTAATAATTCATCAACCTGCCTTTGTAACTCTTTAGCTTCCTCAGGATTACATCTATAAGCTGGCTTGTTAGGTAATGACGCTCCAGGAATCAAATCAATCTGATGTTCAATACCTCTACTAGGGGGTAAGCCAGATGGAAGGTCATTAGGGAAAATATCTCCAAACTCCCTCACCAATGGTTTCACCATTTCGTGTAGCTCAATAGTATTAACATCATTTTCATCCAATAACAACAACAGATACATAACCTTTCCCTTTTCCACAGCTTTATCTAGTTGAGTTTTTGAAAGGATTAAGGTTTTTTGGTTTTGTGTTTTTGGTTGTGTAGATTTTGGTTTAGGTGAGTTCGATAATAGCTTACTAGGACTAAGCACAATTTTCTTTTGATTATGCATGAAAGTATAAGTATTAGTTCTTCCATTATGCATAGTTTCTTTATCAGATTGCCATGGCCTTCCTAACAATATATGACATGCATCCATAGGCAAAACATCACAAAGAACTTCATCTTTATACGAATCACCAAAAGAAAAGCTAATTAAAGCTTGTTTTGTTACCTCCACACAATTTCCATCATTAAGCCAATGAAGCTTATATGGTTTGGGGTGCTTGAAGGTAGGATGATTGAGTTTATCCACCATGGTTGAAGATGCCACGTTAGTACAGCTTCCACCATCAATAATCATCGAACATATCTTTCCTCCAACTAAGCACTTGGTTTGAAAAATCTGGTCCCTTTGAGATGGAACCAATTCGGCCTCCTTGGCATGAAGAACTCTTCTTAGGACAAGACCTAAATGATCACCTTCAGTAACTTCACCAACCTCAACTTCCTCTTCAGTGCCGGCCTCATGCTCAGATTCATCTTCCTTTTGTTCTTGAAGCCTAAGTGCATCATCAATGCTTTTAATATCAACTAAGGTCATCACCCTCCTATTAGGACATTGTGATTGATAATGACCATAGCCATGACATTTAAAGCACTTAACATCATCTTTCTTGGAAGAAGTTTCAGCCACTTTCTTCCCTTTATCAACTGATTTCGCCTCTCCTTTAGGTGTGAAAGGAGATTGATAAGTAGGCTTGAAATTGGAACTTCCTTTAGTGTAGGATGTCCCCTTGGAAAACGCCTTCTTTTTCTTCTCTTTTTGATGCTTTTCGATTTTTATTGCAAGTTTAAACATCTCCTCCAGAGTTGTATAGGGCTGCAACTCCATCTTCCTCGCAATATCTTTCTCTAAGCCACCTAGAAAACGTGACATAGTCTGCTCCTCCCTTTCTTGGAGATCTAACTTCATCATAAGTTTTTCGAACTCATGGATGTAGTTTTCAACTCCCTTTTGTCCCTGTTGCAAGTCAGACAATTGATTATATAAATCAAAAGTATAAGAAGTAGAAAGAAAACGTTCCTTCATTAGCTTCTTTAACTTGTCCCAACTTTTAACTTTGGATTTCTTCTTCCTCGATCTAGCTAGAACGGTATTTTCCCACCAAAGGGATGCATACCCCTTTAGTTTCACCACAGCTACCTTGAAGGATTTTTCATCATCATATCCCTTCACTTCGAAAATCCTATTGCAACGAGTCATCCATTCAATGAAGTCATCAGGATTTAGACTTCCATCGAACTCAGGAACATCCAACTTAATGTCCCCTAAGTCATTGTTTTGTTTTCGCCCCCCTCTAAATCTCCTCCTAATAGAAGAATCAGAAGTTTCCCCACTTGAAGCAAATTGAGGTTCTACTTCTAGTCCCTCCAAGTTTTCATCCCTCCTAACTCTCCTTTTTGCACCACCAACACCACCATCCCTTATCACATTCATCATATTGGCTAGTTGCTCAGTTAGAGCTTCTAACCTATTTTCAACTCCGACCAATCTTGCCTCCTCTAAGGACATTCCCTTTCGAAATTGACTCCCTTCTCCTCCTGCCATAACTCCAATTAGAACAAATGAAGCTAAAAGAAAGAAAAGAAGTGTGTTTCGGCTTAGAATAGGTGCAGTTTTGGTAGGGGATTGTGTTTGAGTTTAGAGTTTGTGTTTAGGACGTTTATTGGGGTGATTTGAATGCTCTTAAACAACCTTAAGCTCTGATACCAAATGATACATAAAGAGTTACGCAACCAAGAGCATTCGTAATGGAAAGAACTAAAGAAACAATCACAATCAGTTTTGGTTAACTACCCTTGTTCGAATGAACGAACTACCACCACTTTCACTAACCAAAGAACCACCTTACAAGGCTAACTATAACCAATTAGGCTTCTAGTTACAACCCACTTTGATAATCAATCACTAATTCAACGTTAGAAGTGATTAAAACACAAAGATTTTGGAATTGACCAATTCTGATCAGTTTTGCTTTCTATGCGCACAGCTTAGAAAAAGATGCATAAAATGCAATTCATTCATTCATTCAGTCTAATTCTTTTTGGGATACAAACTACACTTATAAGGCTACAACATGCCAAAAATTTGGCCCCAAATGAGGTCATTTGCTTACCTAAACATGACAATATTTTAAGAGAAGCAGCAAAACAAAACTGTTTCAGTACCTACGTCCAATGATGGACTGAAAACCCCTATAGACTGAAGACATTCAGAGGATTAGCCTATGGAAAATAAAACTAGATATCTTAATGAAAATATCCTCCAAAATTCGGCTCAAAATTATAAAAAAATGACCTTGCCCAGAACTGAACAAACCCATGCTGTATTCACGTTTTTTAGTACGTTTTTGACATTCTTCACCATAAAGCTCTTGTTTCTCATTTGTTGCTGCTCCTTTGCCCATGTGATCTTCATATGTATCAAGTAGACATCCAGGAGGACCCATAACAGCTTGAGGTGGCCTTATTTTTCAGTTTTAAGCTTCCCAAAAGAGCCTTAACAAAACAGAATACCTTACAAAAGCAAAACAGATTATCTTAAACTAGCTTAACTTACATAAACTCCTTAAATAGGCTAGTTAGTCACTAATTAAGCTTAATTATCAATACTTAATGATGATTAGAGGATCATTAGTATTAATTAACTTTGCTTAAAAAGATATTAAAAAGGGATTAGCCTAATTGAGGTGCTTAAGCAATGTTTTTGGAACAACCGAGCTAGTTAAGCTTATGAATTGTAATTCCTTAGCCCTTTCTTCCTCGTTCTCTCTTTGATTAAGAAGACCTTGAGTTGTATTAGATGCTCCTGCATCATTTGGATTCCTATTTAATCTATTTCTTTTTTTTGTTTTATTTCAAGCTTAAAATAAAGCCTAGTGATTACTTAAGACACTAAGGCAAGTAGGCGTGCGTTTTGTGGCTGATTAGGCATGTAATTAGGGGTTATTTACAGCTCATAATTGCTGATTGCCTTCTTTGTAGCAGCCCCTTAAATGAGGCTTAATTAGGGCATGAATCAAGGAGTTTTGTAACTCCTCAAAGCCATTCCTCTTAGGACGTTTTTAGGGTGTTTTAGCTCCTCCTTTGCTGCTCCTTATCTCTATATAAGGAGAGAAAATGATAATAGAAAGCAGATTTGAGTTTTGATAAAAAAAACCTTTGTGTTATAGTTTTTACTTTGAGTTTGTCTCAAGTATTGCTAACCCTTATTGCTTTGAGTGAGTCTTGAGTGATAAGCCTAGGAGAGATTGAGTGAGTCTTATCTCTGACCTAGAACCCCAAAACATTGAGTGTGTTCTTGTGTTTTGGTACTATATCTTGTTTCGAGTGATTTCTTGTTAAAGTGAGTGTTCTATTGTTCGTAAGTTTAGAATCATCATCCAATACTTTGGAGGGTGATTTTAGATTCACATCATCTGGTATCAGAGCTTTGGTGAAGAAATTCGTCGGAAAAATCGAGTTTTGGAGTAGAAATGAAACTGCCAGAATTCAACCCGTTTTTCATCCGACTTTGAAGGACGATTTCTCAACCTTCAGGAGTCCAAATTGGTTGATTCTTTTTTTCATTTTGCATAACTTTTTGTCTAGAATACTCACAGAATTTTTCATATTTTTTGAATTTTTTTGATATTAAACTGGGCACGTTTCTCGCAACTGCGCCAAAAACGGAGCAAATCTGGCGCACAGAACTTCAAACGACAATTCCTCCTTCATACGGAAAGCTTTTCAAGAGTTTCTTTTTTTGATTCCGCTTGAAATTTCCTAAGTGTTATTAATCTGTAAGCCTTTGAGAGTCTCAAGGCCATTTACAGTTTCTGATGCAGGAGCATCCATGATCAATCCAAGTCTCCTAACAAAGAGTCATCAAGAAGAGATTAAGGTGAAGGAGATTCAGTTCATTAGCTTACTTAATCCAATTTCGAACAAACAAGTACTTCGAATTGTTAATTAAGCTTAACACCTTCTTAATCTTTTTTAAGCCTTGTTGATTAATGCTTATGATCATCTTAACATCATTAAGTATTAGTAATAAAGCTTAAATTATGATTAAATAGCTTAATTAGTTAGTTCTAAGTCATTAAAGTAAGCTTAGTGAAACTGTTTTGGAAGAACAGAATTTACACGGTTTGTTTAGGGCTCGTTTTGGCTACGTTTTTGAGCTTTATTCTTGGCTAAGGCAACCATACATGACTCACCTGTGTGCTTACATACATCACCAACAAGCATGTGAAGAGTTGGAGGCAAGAATCAATAGGAAACGAGAGCTTCATGAAGAAGTATCCAAAACCGCAGCTCCCTGCGTCATTCTGGGCCCATTTTCATCAGTTCTGGGCAGCCGCTTTTCTTTAGCTTTTGGAGCTGATTTTTTGAGGATATTTTCTTTAGAATGTCTATTTTAATACCTTAGCTTCCTTTTTGCAGTAGGACATTTTCGTTTCTCAGAATCCCTCAATCATTGCACCTAGGTACTGAAAACTGGCCAGATTTTTGTAATAGTTTAAGATGGCTTTTGTTACCTAAGCAAAACATCACCAAATGACGTGAATTTTTGGTATGTTACTGCTTTATATGTTAGGTTTGTAAGGCAAGAAGTTTCATTAGAGTTTGTTGAATGAATTAAGAGTTATACTCATTTCTTTGAGCTGTGCGCTTAGAGCAAAACTGGACAGTTTGTCCTAATTAAAGTCTTTGAGTTAATTAGCTAACTAACGTAGATTAGTTACTAATTTAACAAAGCAAGGTTGCACCAAGAGTTCTTCTTTGACATTGGTGGCCTAGTTTGGTGGTTCTAAGGCTAGTGAAAGTGGTGGTTGTTGGTACGGTTCCAACAAGGCTTGAAGCAAAACTGATTCTTCGGTTCTTAACCAACGAATGCTCTTGTTTATGAAATGCTTTATGCATCATTTGGTATCAGAGCTTTGGTTAGTTTAAGAGCATTCTTTTAACCCTCTAATCATCCCATAATCACTTCCTAAACTCATACACTTATCCCCCCCAAAACCGAAATCAATTCTAAGCCCAAACACATCTCTTTTCTTCTCTTTTCACCTCTAATCTTTGATACAACTTAGTGGTTGTTAAAATGAGTGGTGGTGAAGATCCAAATCAGTTTAGAAGGGGCATGACATTGAATGAAGCAAGGTTAGTTGGCCTTGAGAATCAAATGGCTACAATTAGTGAGCAAATGGCAAATCTCATGGAAGCTTTTCGAAGTTCTAGTGTTGGAGTTCGAAGAGAAGTTCATGAAAGGAGGCACTTTGAAGATGAGAATGAGGTTGTTTATGACTCTAGTGAAGAAGTACAATCACAAACTTCTAATCAAAGAAGGAGGCCACGAAAACAAGATGATTTTCGAGACATAAAGTTAGATGTTCCAGAATTTGATGGAAACCTTAATCCGGATGCTTATTTGGAATGGGTTTCGAGATGTAATAGGATTTTCGAGCTAAAGGAGTATGATGATTCGAAATCCTTCAAGTTGGCTATCACTAAGCTAAAGGGTTATGCATCCCTTTGGTGGGAAAACGTTGCTCTTGCTAGAGAAAGGAAGCATAAGCCGAAAATCAAGAGTTGGAAGAAACTGAAAAAGAAGATGGAAGCTAAGTTTCTCCCCTCCACTTACACTCTTGATTTATATAACCAACTTTCTGATTTGTTCCAAGGTACCAAGAATGTCGAGACATACATCCATGAATATGAAAAGTTGATGATGAAATTGGATGTTCAAGAAAGGGAAGAGCAGACCATGGCTCGTTTTGTGAAGGGCCTAGATCGTGACATCCAAAAGAAGCTTGAGCTTCAATCTTATTCTACTTTAGATGAACTTTTCAGGTTGGCTCTTAAGGTGGAAAAGCATCAAAAAGACAAGAAGAAGAAGGTGTTTAGCAAAGGAACTTCTTATGCTAAAGGAGGTTCTAGTTCCTATGTAAAGCCTACTTCGACATCTCCATTTACACCTAAAAATGAAGCTGGTTCGAAATTTCTTGATAAAGGGAAGAAAGTTGCTGAAAGTTCTTCCAAGAAGGATGATATCAAATGTTTTAAGTGTCATGGTTATGGTCATTATCAAGCACAATGCCCAAACAGAAGGGTAATGACCTTATTAGACATTAAAAACATAGAAGATGCCCTTAAAGATCAAGAGGAGCACGAAAAAGAATCTGAAAAGGAGGATGAATGCAATGAAGATGTTCTTGTTGATGAAGTGGAAGGAGATGATCATCTTAGCTTGGTTCTAAGGAGGGTCCTTCACTCCAAAGAAGCCGAAGCTATACCATCTCAACGAGACCAGATTTTTCAGACAAAATGCTTAATCAAGGGCAAGATTTGTTCCATGATTATTGATGGTGGGAGTTGCACTAATGTAGCTTCGAGTTCTATGGTGGAGAAGCTCAATTATCCTACTTTCAGTCATCCTAAACCATATAAGCTTCATTGGCTTAATGATGGTAACTGTGTGGAGGTAACAAAACAAGCTTTAATTAGCTTCTCCTTTGGTGATTCATATAATGATAAGGTTTTATGTGATGTGGTGCCTATGAATGCATGTCATATTCTCTTAGGGAGGCCGTGGCAATCTGATAAGGAAACCTTACATAATGGTAGGACTAATACATACACTTTCATGCATGAAAACAAGAAAATTATACTTAGTCCTAGCAAAAAGGGTCCGAATTTGCCTAAGAAAGAAACCTCTAATTCAAAGGCTAAAAATCAGAAATCCTTAATTCTCCAAAAACGTCAAGTTGATAAGGCCATTGAAAAGGGGAAGGAAATGTACTTGTTGTTGTTATTTGCTGCAAATGATGAAAATACTAGTGAATTACATGATTGGGTTAAACCATTAGTGAACGATTTTAGTGATATTTTTCCCGAGGATCTTCCCTATGGTTTACCACCTAGTAGGGGTATTGAGCATCAAATTGACTTAGTTCCTGGAGCACCATTACCTAATAAGGCAGCTTATAGATGTAATCCTGAAGAAGCTAAAGAGTTGCAAAAACAGATTACTGAATTGTTAGCTAAGGGATTTGTACAAGAAAGTCTTAGTCCATGTGCTGTTCCTGTTATTTTGGTTCCAAAGAAGGATGGAACTATGCGTATGTGTGTAGATTGCAGGGCTATAAACAACATTACCATCAAGTATAGGTATCCTATTCCTAGGCTTGATGATTTGCTCGATGAATTACATGGTGCTACTATATTCTCCAAGATAGATTTGCGTAGTGGTTATCATCAGATTCGAATCAAGGAAGGGGATGAATGGAAAACAGCCTTTAAGACTAAGAGTGGGTTATATGAGTGGCGTGTTATGCCATTTGGTCTAACTAATGCTCCTAGTACTTTCATGAGGCTCATGCATGAGGTACTTCGTCCTTTCATTGGTTCATTTGTTGTGGTTTATTTTGATGATATTCTTGTGTATAGCAACAGTGAACAGGATCATCTTATTCATCTGAAGAAGGTTTTCCTTAAGCTAAGGGAAAAGAAGCTATATGCAAAGATGGAGAAGTGTGAATTCTTCACTTCTAGTGTGTCTTTTCTTGGTTTCATTATTTCATCTCAGGGTATTTCTATGGATGAATCCAAGGTGGAGGCAATCAAATCATGGCCAATTCCAAAGTCCATCACAGAAGTTCGAAGTTTTCATGGATTGGCATCTTTTTACAGGAGATTCATCAGAGGTTTTAGTACTATTTTAGCTCCACTGACCGAATGTATCAAAGGGGGTTCTTTCACTTGGACTCCAGCAGCTCAGGAAGCATTTGATCAGTTGAAAAGCAAGCTTTGTGAGGCGCCTGTTCTAGCCTTACCAGATTTCAAGAAAGTGTTTGAAGTGGAATGTGATGCAAGTGGCGTAGGGATTGGAGCTGTTTTACAACAAGGAGGGCGTCCCATAGCCTATTTCAGTGAGAAGCTCAATCATGCCAAGCTCAACTACAGCACCTATGATAAAGAGTTCTATGCTATTGTTCGTGCCTTGACTTATTGGACTCATTATCTTAGGCCAGCTCAGTTTGTGTTGCATTCAGATCACCAAGCTTTGAAGTACATTAATGGACAACATAAGCTCAGTTCACGACATGCTAAATGGGTGGAGTTCCTTCAATCTTTTGATTTTGTTTTAAAATACAAAACTGGAGTTTCTAATGTGGTTGCAGATGCATTATCTAGGAGGCATTCTATGCTTTCTCTAATGGAGGCTCGAGTTCTTGGCTTCACTCATATTAAGGAGCTTTATTATGATGATCCAGATTTTTCACCATTGATAGAAGCGTGCAAGGATGGTTCTCATGGAGCTTATTCGGTTCTAGATGGTTTTCTCTTCCGAAATAATAAGCTTTGTATCCCTAAGTGCTCACTAAGGGATTTGCTCATCAAGGAGGTTCATGGAGGAGGCCTAGCAGGACATTTTGGTATTAACAAAACTGTGGATGTTTTGCAGGAACACTTTTATTGGCCAAAACTGGCAGGTGACGTTCACTCAGTTCTAGCTCGATGTTCTACATGTCAAAAGGCCAAGAGTTCTTTTCATCAAGGGCTCTATACTCCACTTCCAGTTCCTAATCAGCCATGGGAAGATGTTAGTATGGATTTCATTGTAGCTTTGCCTAGGACTCAAAGGCAAAGAGACGCTATTATGGTGGTGGTGGATCGATTCTCAAAGATGGCTCATTTTATTGCTTGCAACAAGACGGATGATGCAATTCATGTAGCTGATTTGTACTTCAAGGAGATCATTAGATTACATGGTGTACCGAAGACTATTGTTTCTGATAAGGATGTTAAGTTCCTTAGTTTCTTTTGGAAGACTTTATGGAAGCTCCTAGGTACTAAACTCCTCTTTAGTACCACGGCGCATCCACAAACTGATGGCCAAACGGAGGTTACAAACAGGACACTTACTACTCTACTCAGGACTCTAGTTAACAAGTCACAGAAAGATTGGGATCTAAAGCTAGCACATGCAGAATTTGCTTATAATAGATCACCTACATATGCCACGAAGTGCTCTCCATTCGAAGTGAACTATGGGGTTAATCCTTTAAGCCCCATTGATTTACTACCTATTCCAGTTGAAGTGAGGCAAAGCAAAGATGCAGAGGAGAAGGCAAAGGAGATGAAAAAGCTTCACCAACAGATTAGAGCACGCATTGAGAAGGTTAATGAAGCTTACAAGGTCCGAGCTAACAAGCATCGAAAGGAGGTCATTTACAAGCCCGGGGACTTGGTATGGTTGCACCTAAGGAAGGAACGATTTCCATCAAGAAGGAAGAACAAGCTGATGCCAAGGAGTGATGGTCCATTTAGGGTGCTTGAAAAGATCAATAACAATGCATACAAGATAGAACTACCAAGTGAGATGGGCAACATTTCGGCCACCTTCAATGTGGGTGATTTAGCTCCATATTTAGAGGAAGATTTTGAGTTACAAGAAGACTTCTCCAAACCAGGGGAGAATGATGCAGGAGCATCCATGATCAATCCAAGTCTCCTAACAAAGAGTCATCAAGAAGAGATTAAGGTGAAGGAGATTCAGTTCATTAGCTTACTTAATCCAATTTCGAACAAACAAGTACTTCGAATTGTTAATTAAGCTTAACACCTTCTTAATCTTTTTTAAGCCTTGTTGATTAATGCTTATGATCATCTTAACATCATTAAGTATTAGTAATAAAGCTTAAATTATGATTAAATAGCTTAATTAGTTAGTTCTAAGTCATTAAAGTAAGCTTAGTGAAACTGTTTTGGAAGAACAGAATTTACACGGTTTGTTTAGGGCTCGTTTTGGCTACGTTTTTGAGCTTTATTCTTGGCTAAGGCAACCATACATGACTCACCTGTGTGCTTACATACATCACCAACAAGCATGTGAAGAGTTGGAGGCAAGAATCAATAGGAAACGAGAGCTTCATGAAGAAGTATCCAAAACCGCAGCTCCCTGCGTCATTCTGGGCCCATTTTCATCAGTTCTGGGCAGCCGCTTTTCTTTAGCTTTTGGAGCTGATTTTTTGAGGATATTTTCTTTAGAATGTCTATTTTAATACCTTAGCTTCCTTTTTGCAGTAGGACATTTTCGTTTCTCAGAATCCCTCAATCATTGCACCTAGGTACTGAAAACTGGCCAGATTTTTGTAATAGTTTAAGATGGCTTTTGTTACCTAAGCAAAACATCACCAAATGACGTGAATTTTTGGTATGTTACTGCTTTATATGTTAGGTTTGTAAGGCAAGAAGTTTCATTAGAGTTTGTTGAATGAATTAAGAGTTATACTCATTTCTTTGAGCTGTGCGCTTAGAGCAAAACTGGACAGTTTGTCCTAATTAAAGTCTTTGAGTTAATTAGCTAACTAACGTAGATTAGTTACTAATTTAACAAAGCAAGGTTGCACCAAGAGTTCTTCTTTGACATTGGTGGCCTAGTTTGGTGGTTCTAAGGCTAGTGAAAGTGGTGGTTGTTGGTACGGTTCCAACAAGGCTTGAAGCAAAACTGATTCTTCGGTTCTTAACCAACGAATGCTCTTGTTTATGAAATGCTTTATGCATCAGTTTCGTTTTGTTGTTCAAGTTTACGGCAGTTTGCATCTTGTATTTGTAATAGTCTAGCAAAAATAGTGAAGTCATGGTTGAAGGTGATCTTGCTAGGATGTTACAAGTAATTACTGAGAAGTTGGAAAACTTAGAGAGAAAATCAGAAGCAAATGATGAAGATAAGGCTCAACAAAAGACTAGGTTAGATGCCATGTCCGAAATGTTGATGCAAGCAAGTAGAAAACTGAATTTTCTTGAAAATGAGGATGGTGAGGTTAATACACCTAGAAACTTTGATGATGATAGGGGTTTGAAAATTGAGATGCCTGAATTTGATGGGGGACATGATAGTGAGGCTTTTCTTGATTGGATGAGGCAAATTGAGACCGTTTTTGATTATAAAGGGTATAATGATGGGAAAAGGTTTAAACTTGCTGTCTTAAAACTCACTAAACTTGCTGCCTTGTGGTATGAAAACCTCAAGTCGAATAGAAGGAGAGAAGGAAAAGAGAAGATAGACTCATGGGTTAAGTTGAAAAAAAAGATGAGGGATAAATGGGTTAGTAAGGAGTATGAGCAAGAGCAGTACCTAAAACTTACCCACCTTTCTCAAGAAAATAACATGAGTGTGGAAGAGTACATGAAAGAGTTTGAAAAATTGTGCTTGATTTGTGATTTGCAAGAAAAGGAAACCTTTAAAATTGCTCGATTTGTTAAAGGTTTGTCCAAAGAGATAAGTAAGAAAGTAGAAGTGACTCACTATGCCACTTTTAGTGATGTTTGTAAACTTGCTTTGAAATATGAGGCACAAGCTAAGGAGGAAAAGGAGAAAGAGAAGCCCAAAACTTCTTCTTTCAAGGGTACTTCAAAATTTACTCCTTTCAACTCTAAAGGGAGTACTTTTCAAAGTAGAGCCTTTTCATCTAGTTCATCCGGTTCTAAATTTGATAAGGGGAAAGAAAAACAAGTGATTTCACCTAGTGAGCTTGCAACTAGGAGAAAATGTTTTAAATGCCATGGGAGGGGTCATATTGCTAGTGAATGTCCTAGTAAAACTGTTTTGACCGCCACTCAATGTGCCATAATGGATGAAGAAGAACAAATGTATAATTTTGTAGTACAAGAAGAAAATGGCTATGTAGAAGATATTGAAGAAGAGATAGAACCCGAGGGTGAGTACAATATGATGGTTGTGCGGAAAGTATTGTTTAGTGAGCCTCAAGTTGATGAGAGGCAAAGAAACAACTTGTTTCATACTAGATGCAAGATTGGAGAGAAGACTTGCAATGTGATAGTCGATGGTGGAGCTCAAACGGATGTTGTTTCATCCGAAGCTGTGAGTAAGTTGAAACTTACCACTAGAGATCATGATGAGCCTTATAAGCTCAATTGGTTGAATGATGGCAATGGTATTAGGGTGAAGAAGCAAGCTTTGGTTTCTTACTCTATTGGCAAGTTTGAAGATGAGAGATGGTGCGACATTCTTCCTATGGATGCTTGTCACTTGTTACTTGGAAGGCCATGGCAATTTGACCATGATTCGGAGCATAAAGGAAAATCTAATGTATATCTTGTAACTACCAAAGATGGTAGAAAAGTTAAATTGCTTCCCCTACCCCCTAAAGTTGCTAAGAAAGACAAAGAAAAGAGCAACTATCTTGTATCTTGTAATGAGTTTGAGAAAATAGTGGAAGAAAATGGTGGGGGGTATGCTTTGGTTGTAAGGACCAAAGACGAGAATGAGACTACTTGCAATAACTCACCACTTTTGGATGAGTTGTTGGAAGAGTTCAAAGATGTGTTCCCCAATGACTTGCCCAAGGGCCTCCCTCCAATAAGGGGCATTGAGCATGCCATTGACTTGATTCCAGGATCACCTTTGCCCAACAAGGCTGCCTATAGGTGTAATCCGGAAGAGAGTAAGGAACTTGAAAGGCAAGTGAATGAATTGATTGAAAGAGGCTATGTGAGAGAGAGCCTTAGTCCTTGCGCGGTTCCTGCCCTCTTAGTACCAAAGAAAGATGGTACTTGGAGAATGTGTGTTGATAGTCGCTCCATTAACAACATAACCATCAAATATCGTTTTCCTATGCCTCGTTTGCAAGATATGCTAGATGAATTGAGTGGTTCCTTAGTCTTTTCCAAAATAGACTTAAGGAGTGGATACCATCAAATGAGAGTAAGGGAGGGAGATTGATGCATAAAGCATTTCATAAGCAAGAGCATTCGTTGGTTAAGAACCGAAGAATCAGTTTAGCTTCAAGCCTTGTTGGAACCGTACCAACAACCACCACTTTCACTAGCCTTAGAACCACCAAACTAGGCCACCAATGTCAAAGAAGAACTCTTGGTGCAACCTTGCTTTGTTAAATTAGTAACTAATCTACGTTAGTTAGCTAATTAACTCAAAGACTTTAATTAGGACAAACTGTCCAGTTTTGCTCTAAGCGCACAGCTCAAAGAAATGAGTATAACTCTTAATTCATTCAACAAACTCTCTCCCAAACTTCTTGCCTTACAAACCTAACATATAAAGCAGTAACATACCAAAAATTCACGTCATTTGGTGATGTTTTGCTTAGGTAACAAAAGCCATCTTAAACTATTACAAAATCTGGCCAGTTTTCAGTACCTAGGTGCAATGATTAAGGTATTCTGAGAAACGAAAATATCCTACTGCAAAAAGGAAACTAAGGTAATAAAATAGACATTCTAAGGAAAATATCCTCAAAAAATCAGCTCCAAAAGCTTAAGAAAAGTGGCTGCCCAGAACTGATGAAGTGGAGCCCAGAATGACGCAGGGGAGCTGCGGTTTTGGACACTTCTTCATGAAGCTCTCGTTTCCTATTGATTCTTGCCTCCAACTCTTCACATGCTTGTTGGTGATGTATGTAAGCACACAGGTGAGTCATGTATGGTTGCCTTAGCCAAGAATAAAGCTCAAAAACGTAGCCAAAACGAGCCCTAAACAAACCGTATAAATTCTGTTCTTCCAAAACAGTTTCACTAAGCTTACTTTAATGACTTAGAACTAACTAATTAAGCTATTTAATCATAATTCAAGCTTTATTACTAATACTTAATGATGTTAAGATGATCATAAGCATTAATCAACAAGGCTTAAAAAAGATTAAGAAGGTGTTAAGCTTAATTAACAATTCGAAGTACTTGTTTGTTCGAAATTGGATTAAGTAAGCTAATGAACTGAATCTCCTTCACCTTAATCTCTTCTTGATGACTCTTTGTTAGGAGACTTGGATTGATCATGGATGCTCCTGCATCATTCTCCCCTGGTTTGGAGAAGTCTTCTTGTAACTCAAAATCTTCTTCTAAATATGGAGCTAAATCACCCACATTGAAGGTGGCCGAAATGTTGCCCATCTCACTTGGTAGTTCTATCTTGTATGCATTGTTATTGATCTTTTCAAGCACCCTAAATGGACCATCACTCCTTGGCATCAGCTTGTTCTTCCTTCTTGATGGAAATCGTTCCTTCCTTAGGTGCAACCGTACCAAGTCCCCGGGCTTGTAAATGACCTCCTTTCGATGCTTGTTAGCTCGGACCTTGTAAGCTTCATTAACCTTCTCAATGCGTGCTCTAATCTGTTGGTGAAGCTTTTTCATCTCCTTTGCCTTCTCCTCTGCATCTTTGCTTTGTCTCACTTCAACTGGAATAGGTAGTAAATCAATGGGGCTTAAAGGATTAACCCCATAGTTCACTTCGAATGGAGAGCACTTCGTGGCATATGTAGGTGATCTATTATAAGCAAATTCTGCATGTGCTAGCTTTAGATCCCAATCTTTCTGTGACTTGTTAACTAGAGTCCTGAGTAGAGTCGTAAGTGTCCTGTTTGTAACCTCCGTTTGACCATCAGTTTGTGGATGCGCCGTGGTACTAAAGAGGAGCTTAGTACCTAGGAGCTTCCATAAAGTCTTCCAAAAGAAACTAAGGAACTTAACATCCTTATCAGAAACAATAGTCTTCGGTACACCATGTAATCTAATGATCTCCTTGAAGTACAAATCAGCTACATGAATTGCATCATCCGTCTTGTTGCAAGCAATAAAATGAGCCATCTTTGAGAATCGATCCACCACCACCATAATAGCGTCTCTTTGCCTTTGAGTCCTAGGCAAAGCCACAATGAAATCCATACTAATATCTTCCCATGGCTGATTAGGAACTGGAAGTGGAGTATAGAGCCCTTGATGAAAAGAACTCTTGGCCTTTTGACATGTAGAACATCGAGCTAGAACTGAGTGAACATCACCTGCCAGTTTTGGCCAATAAAAGTGTTCCTGCAAAACATCCACAGTTTTGTTAATACCAAAATGTCCTGCTAGGCCTCCTCCATGAACCTCCTTGATGAGCAAATCCCTTAGTGAGCACTTAGGGATACAAAGCTTATTATTTCGGAAGAGAAAACCATCTAGAACCGAATAAGCTCCATGAGAACCATCCTTGCACGCTTCTATCAATGGTGAAAAATCTGGATCATCATAATAAAGCTCTTTAATATGAGTGAAGCCAAGAACTCGAGCCTCCATTAGAGAAAGCATAGAATGCCTCCTAGATAATGCATCTGCAACCACATTAGAAACTCCAGTTTTGTATTTTAAAACAAAATCAAAAGATTGAAGGAACTCCACCCATTTAGCATGTCGTGAACTGAGCTTATGTTGTCCATTAATGTACTTCAAAGCTTGATGATCTGAATGCAACACAAACTGAGCTGGCCTAAGATAATGAGTCCAATAAGTCAAAGCACGAATAATAGCATAGAACTCTTTATCATAGGTGCTGTAGTTGAGCTTGGCATGATTGAGCTTCTCACTGAAATAGGCTATGGGACGCCCTCCTTGTTGTAAAACAGCTCCAATCCCTACGCCACTTGCATCACATTCCACTTCAAACACTTTCTTGAAATCTGGTAAGGCTAGAACAGGCGCCTCACAAAGCTTGCTTTTCAACTGATCAAATGCTTCCTGAGCTGCTGGAGTCCAAGTGAAAGAACCCCTTTGATACATTCGGTCAGTGGAGCCAAAATAGTACTAAAACCTCTGATGAATCTCCTGTAAAAAGATGCCAATCCATGAAAACTTCGAACTTCTGTGATGGACTTTGGAATTGGCCATGATTTGATTGCCTCCACCTTGGATTCATCCATAGAAATACCCTGAGATGAAATAATGAAACCAAGAAAAGACACACTAGAAGTGAAGAATTCACACTTCTCCATCTTTGCATATAGCTTCTTTTCCCTTAGCTTAAGGAAAACCTTCTTCAGATGAATAAGATGATCCTGTTCACTGTTGCTATACACAAGAATATCATCAAAATAAACCACAACAAACGAACCAATGAAAGGACGAAGTACCTCATGCATGAGCCTCATGAAAGTACTAGGAGCATTAGTTAAACCAAATGGCATAACACGCCACTCATATAACCCACTCTTAGTCTTAAAGGCTGTTTTCCATTCATCCCCTTCCTTGATTCGAATCTGATGATAACCACTACGCAAATCTATCTTGGAGAATATAGTAGCACCATGTAATTCATCGAGCAAATCATCAAGCCTAGGAATAGGATACCTATACTTGATGGTAATGTTGTTTATAGCCCTGCAATCTACACACATACGCATAGTTCCATCCTTCTTTGGAACCAAAATAACAGGAACAGCACATGGACTAAGACTTTCTTGTACAAATCCCTTAGCTAACAATTCAGTAATCTGTTTTTGCAACTCTTTAGCTTCTTCAGGATTACATCTATAAGCTGCCTTGTTAAGTAATGGTGCTCCAGGAACTAAGTCAATTTGATGTTCAATACCCCTACTAGGTGGTAAACCATAGGGAAGATCCTCAGGAAAAATATCACTAAAATCGTTCACTAATGGTTTAACCCAATCATGTAATTCACGAGTATCTTCATCATTTGCAGCAAATAACAACAACAAGTACATTTCCTTCCCCTTTTCAATGGCCTTATCAACTTGGTGTTTTTGGAGAATTAAGGATTTCTGATTTTTAGCCTTTGAATTAGAGGTTTCTTTCTTAGGCAAATTCGGACCCTTTTTGCTAGGACTAAGTATAATTTTCTTGTTTTCATGCATGAAAGTGTATGTATTAGTCCTACCATTATGTAAGGTTTCCTTATCAGATTGCCACGGCCTCCCTAAGAGAATATGACATGCATTCATAGGCACCACATCACATAAAACCTTATCATTATACGAATCACCAAAAGAGAAGCTAATTAAAGCTTGTTTTGTTACCTCCACACAGTTACCATCATTAAGCCAATGAAGCTTATATGGTTTAGGATGACTGAAGGTAGGATGATTGAGCTTCTCCACCATAGAACTCGAAGCTACATTAGTGCAACTCCCACCATCAATAATCATGGAACAAATCTTGCCCTTGATTAAGCATTTTGTCTGAAAAATCTGGTCTCGTTGAGATGGTATAGCTTCGGCTTCTTTGGAGTGAAGGACCCTCCTTAGAACCAAGCTAAGATGATCATCTCCTTCCACTTCATCAACAAGAACATCTTCATTGCATTCATCCTCCTTTTCAGATTCTTTTTCGTGCTCATCTTGATCTTTAAGGGCATCTTCTATGTTTTTAATGTCTAGTAAGGTCATTACCCTTCTGTTTGGGCATTGTGCTTGATAATGACCATAACCATGACACTTAAAAACATTTAATATCATCCTTCTTGGAAGAACTTTCAGCAACTTTCTTCCCTTTATCAAGAAATTTCGAACCAGCTTCATTTTTAGGTGTAAATGGAGATGTCGAAGTAGGCTTTACATAGGAACTAGAACCTCCTTTAGCATAAGAAGTTCCTTTGCTAAATACCTTCTTCTTCTTGTCTTTTTGATGCTTTTCCACCTTAAGAGCCAACCTGAAAAGTTCATCTAAAGTAGAATAAGATTGAAGCTCAAGCTTCTTTTGGATGTCACGATCTAGGCCCTTCACAAAACGAGCCATGGTCTGCTCTTCCCTTTCTTGAACATCCAATTTCATCATCAACTTTTCATATTCATGGATGTATGTCTCGACATTCTTGGTACCTTGGAACAAATCAGAAAGTTGGTTATATAAATCAAGAGTGTAAGTGGAGGGAGAAACTTAGCTTCCATCTTCTTTTTCAGTTTCTTCCAACTCTTGATTTTCGGCTTATGCTTCCTTTCTCTAGCAAGAGCAACGTTTTCCCACCAAAGGGATGCATAACCCTTTAGCTTAGTGATAGTCAACTTGAAAGATTTCGAATCATCATACTCCTTTAGCTCGAAAATCCTATTACATCTCGAAACCCATTCCAAATAAGCATCCGGATTAAGGTTTCCATCAAATTCTGGAACATCTAACTTGATGTCTCGAAAATCATCTTGTTTTCGTGGCTTCCTTCTTTGATTAGAAGTTTGTGATTGTACTTCTTCACTAGAGTCATAAACAACCTCATTCTCATCTTCAAAGTGCCTCCTTTCATGAACTTCTCTTCGAACTCCAACACTAGAACTTCGAAAAGCTTCCATGAGATTTGCCATTTGCTCACTAATTGTAGCCATTTGATTCTCAAGGCCAACTAACCTTGCTTCATTCAATGTCATGCCCCTTCTAAACTGATTTGGATCTTCACCACCACTCATTTTAACAACCACTAAGTTGTATCAAAGATTAGAGGTGAAAAGAGAAGAAAAGAGATGTGTTTGGGCTTAGAATTGATTTCGGTTTTGGGGGGATAAGTGTATGAGTTTAGGAAATGATTATGGAATGATTAGAGGGTTAAAAGAATGCTCTTAAACTAACCAAAGCTCTGATACCAAATGATGCATAAAGCATTTCATAAGCAAGAGCATTCGTTGGTTAAGAACCGAAGAATCAGTTTAGCTTCAAGCCTTGTTGGAACCGTACCAACAACCACCACTTTCACTAGCCTTAGAACCACCAAACTAGGCCACCAATGTCAAAGAAGAACTCTTGGTGCAACCTTGCTTTGTTAAATTAGTAACTAATCTACGTTAGTTAGCTAATTAACTCAAAGACTTTAATTAGGACAAACTGTCCAGTTTTGCTCTAAGCGCACAGCTCAAAGAAATGAGTATAACTCTTAATTCATTCAACAAACTCTCTCCCAAACTTCTTGCCTTACAAACCTAACATATAAAGCAGTAACATACCAAAAATTCACGTCATTTGGTGATGTTTTGCTTAGGTAACAAAAGCCATCTTAAACTATTACAAAATCTGGCCAGTTTTCAGTACCTAGGTGCAATGATTAAGGTATTCTGAGAAACGAAAATATCCTACTGCAAAAAGGAAACTAAGGTAATAAAATAGACATTCTAAGGAAAATATCCTCAAAAAATCAGCTCCAAAAGCTTAAGAAAAGTGGCTGCCCAGAACTGATGAAGTGGAGCCCAGAATGACGCAGGGGAGCTGCGGTTTTGGACACTTCTTCATGAAGCTCTCGTTTCCTATTGATTCTTGCCTCCAACTCTTCACATGCTTGTTGGTGATGTATGTAAGCACACAGGTGAGTCATGTATGGTTGCCTTAGCCAAGAATAAAGCTCAAAAACGTAGCCAAAACGAGCCCTAAACAAACCGTATAAATTCTGTTCTTCCAAAACAGTTTCACTAAGCTTACTTTAATGACTTAGAACTAACTAATTAAGCTATTTAATCATAATTCAAGCTTTATTACTAATACTTAATGATGTTAAGATGATCATAAGCATTAATCAACAAGGCTTAAAAAAGATTAAGAAGGTGTTAAGCTTAATTAACAATTCGAAGTACTTGTTTGTTCGAAATTGGATTAAGTAAGCTAATGAACTGAATCTCCTTCACCTTAATCTCTTCTTGATGACTCTTTGTTAGGAGACTTGGATTGATCATGGATGCTCCTGCATCAGAGATGAGTGGAAAACGGCTTTCAAAACAAAGCAAGGGTTATATGAGTGGTTAGTTATGCCATTTGGGCTTTGCAATGCCCCAAGCTCCTTCATGCGGTTGATGAATGAAGTCCTCCGTCCTTTCCTTAATGATTTTATTGTTGTTTACTTAGATGACATACTTGTGTATAGTAAAAACAATGAAGATCATGTAATTCATTTGAGGAGGTTGTTTGAAAAATTGAGGGAGATGAAGTTGTATGGCAAGCTTGAGAAATGTGTATTCATGACTCCTAGTGTTGTATTCTTAGGATACATTGTTGATGTGAATCTAAAATCACCCTCCAAAGTATTGGATGATGATTCTAAACTTACGAACAATAGAACACTCACTTTAACAAGAAATCACTCGAAACAAGATATAGTACCAAAACACAAGAACACACTCAATGTTTTGGGGTTCTAGGTCAGAGATAAGACTCACTCAATCTCTCCTGGGCTTATCACTCAAGACTCACTCAAAGTAATAAGGGTTAGCAATACTTGAGACAAACTCAAAGTAAAAACTATAACACAAAGGTTTTTTTTATCAAAACTCAAATCCGCTTTCTATTATCATTTTCTCTCCTTATATAGAGATAAGGAGCAGCAAAGGAGGAGCTGAAACACCCTAAAAACGTCCTAAGAGGAATGGCTTTGAGGAGTTACAAAACTCCTTGATTCATGCCCTAATTAAGCCTCATTTAAGGGGCTGCTACAAAGAAGGCAATCAGCAATTATGAGCTGTAAATAACCCCTAATTACATGCCTAATCAGCCACAAAACACACGCCTACTTGCCTTAGTGTCTTAAGTAATCACTAGGC
Organism: Patellifolia procumbens; assembly: GCA_947645195.1. Lineage (NCBI taxonomy): Eukaryota > Viridiplantae > Streptophyta > Magnoliopsida > Caryophyllales > Amaranthaceae > Patellifolia > Patellifolia procumbens. The sequence goes on along the minus strand of CANSGD010001498.1, from coordinate 13,205 downwards.
TTTATTTTAAGCTTGAAATAAAACAAAAAAAAGAAATAGATTAAATAGGAATCCAAACAGAACTTGGGCTTCCTTTACAATCATGCTTGAAACCCAAACAGAACTTGGGCTCTTCAAAATGTGATGCACGCCTCAATCCACCATCCAAGTTAAACAAGTAACAAACTCGGGCTTAAGAACAAATGGAGAAAAGCCAAGAGCTTCTAAAACAAGTGCAACTGGTTCATGAACCAAAGAGCCTTTAAGTGGGCTTGACTTTGGATCATTCTCCCCTTCTTTTGAAGAGTTTGCCCTCAAACTTGAATCATCTAAGTATGGTGACAAATCCCCCACATTGAACGTAGCACTAACACCCATCAACTCATCAGGAAGCTCAATTTTGTAAGCACTATCATTCACCCTTTCAGTCACTCTAAATGGACCATCAGAACGAGGCATGAGTTTGTTTTTGCGAAGTTTGGGAAATCTCTCTTTCCTCAAATGAAGCCAAACCAAATCCCCGGGTTGAAAGATGGGTTGCTTTCGTCGTTTGTTTGCTCTCTCTTGGTATTTCTTATTCATCTCCTCAATTCTTTTCTTCCCTTGCTCACAGGTTTTTTGAAAGGCTTCCACCCTCTTTTTAGCATCTTTCTCCACAATATCCCCTTTAACCATAGGAATAAGATCAATAGGCACAAAGGGATTCACTCCATAAACTACTTCAAATGGGGAGCGAGAAGTAGTTAAGGAATGAGCTCGATTGTAAGCAAACTCCGCATGGGCTAGTTTCATGTCCCAATCTTTTTGCGTTTTGCTTACAAGTCCTCTCAACAACGTACCCAAAGTTCTATTTGTCACCTCCGTTTGCCCATCAGTTTGGGGATGATGAGAGGTGCTAAATAGCAACTTGGTACCAACAAGCTTCCATAGGGTCCTCCAAAAGTGACTAAGAAACTTGGAGTCCCTATCCGAAACTATACTTCGAGGAATGCCATGAAGTTTGACAACTTCCTTAAAGTACATTTCCGCCACCTTTACAGCATCATCAGTTTTATTACAAGCTATGAAGTGAGCCATTTTAGAGAATCTATCTACAACAACCATGATGCTATCCCTTCCCTTTGAGTTCTTGGTAATCCTACAATGAAGTCCATGCTAACACTCTCCCATGGGGCATCTGGAACTGGAAGAGGAGTGTAGAGACCTTTGGTGAAGTGACCCTTTGCCTTTTGACAAGTAGCACATCTCTCCACAACCAAAGTCACATCTTTGATCATTCTTGGCCAATAGAAATGCTCACCAAGAATATCAAGAGTCTTTTGGATGCCAAAGTGACCCGCCAAACCACCACTATGCACTTCCCTCACCAACAACTCCCTCACGCCACTCTTTGGGACACACAACTTGTTACCCTTGAAGAGGTAACCATCTTGCTGCACAAACTCTTTTGATGGACTCTCGAACTCACTTTCAAAATCAGGATCATGTTGATAGCCCTCTTTGAGTTGCTCAAAACCCAAAATCTTAGCATCCACCATAGAAAGCAAGTAGTTCCGACGAGACAAAGCGTCAGCCACTACATTACTCTTTCCATCTTTATATTTTGAACTAAAGGTAAATGTTTGGAGAAACTCCACCCATTTAGCATGCCTTTGGTTCAACTTTTGTTGCCCATGGATGAACTTAAGCGCCTCATGGTCCGAATGAAGGACAAATGGCTTAGGTCTTAAGTAATGAGACCAATGATCAAGAGCCCTCACAATGGCATAGAACTCACGATCATAAGTGGAATAGTTAAGCTTAGCCCCATTTAACTTTTCACTAAAGTAGCACACGGGCTTCCGCTCTTGTATCAAAACCGCACCAATCCCAATCCCACTCGCATCACACTCCACCTCAAACACTTTGTTAAAGTCGGGAAGTACAAGTATGGGAGCATTACAAAGCATATGCTTGACCTTCTCAAAGGCCTTTTGCGCACTCTCACCCCACTTAAACTCACCTTTCTTTGTTAACTCGGTGATAGGAGCCATGATAGTAGAGAAGTTCTTGATGAACCGCCTATAGAAGGAGGCTAGTCCATGGAAGCTTCTTACTTCATGCACATTGGTTGGAGCCAACCATGATTGCACGGCTTTTACTTTTTCCGGGTCTACATGCACCCCCTCTCCTGTTACAATGTATCCTAAGAATACAACACTAGGAGTCATGAATACACATTTCTCAAGCTTGCCATACAACTTCATCTCCCTCAATTTTTCAAACAACCTCCTCAAATGAATTACATGATCTTCATTGTTTTTACTATACACAAGTATGTCATCTAAGTAAACAACAATAAAATCATTAAGGAAAGGACGGAGGACTTCATTCATCAACCGCATGAAGGAGCTTGGGGCATTGCAAAGCCCAAATGGCATAACTAACCACTCATATAACCCTTGCTTTGTTTTGAAAGCCGTTTTCCACTCATCTCCCTCCCTTACTCTCATTTGATGGTATCCACTCCTTAAGTCTATTTTGGAAAAGACTAAGGAACCACTCAATTCATCTAGCATATCTTGCAAACGAGGCATAGGAAAACGATATTTGATGGTTATGTTGTTAATGGAGCGACTATCAACACACATTCTCCAAGTACCATCTTTCTTTGGTACTAAGAGGGCAGGAACCGCGCAAGGACTAAGGCTCTCTCTCACATAGCCTCTTTCAATCAATTCATTCACTTGCCTTTCAAGTTCCTTACTCTCTTCCGGATTACACCTATAGGCAGCCTTGTTGTGCAAAGGTGATCCTGGAATCAAGTCAATGGCATGCTCAATGCCCCTTATTGGAGGAGGCCCTTGGGCAAGTCATTGGGGAACACATCTTTGAACTCTTCCAACAACTCATCCAAAAGTGGTGAGTTATTGCAAGTAGTCTCATTCTCATCTTTGGTCCTTACAACCAAAGCATACCCCCCACCATTTTCTTCCACTATTTTCTCGAACTCATTACAAGATACAAGATAGTTGCTCTTTTCTTTGTCTTTCTTAGCAACTTTAGGGGGTAGGGGAAGCAATTTAACTTTTCTACCATCTTTGGTAGTTACAAGATATACATTAGATTTTCCTTTATGCTCCGAATCATGGTCAAATTGCCATGGCCTTCCAAGTAACAAGTGACAAGCATCCATAGGAAGAATGTCGCACCATCTCTCATCTTCAAACTTGCCAATAGAGTAAGAAACCAAAGCTTGCTTCTTCACCCTAATACCGTTGCCATCATTCAACCAATTGAGCTTATAAGGCTCATCATGATCTCTAGTGGTAAGTTTCAACTTACTCACAGCTTCGGATGAAACAACATCCGTTTGAGCTCCACCATCGACTATCACATTGCAAGTCTTCTCTCCAATCTTGCATCTAGTATGAAACAAGTTGTTTCTTTGCCTCTCATCAACTTGAGGCTCACTAAACAATACTTTCCGCACAACCATCATATTGTACTCACCCTCGGGTTCTATCTCTTCTTCAAAGTCATCTTCTACATAGCCATTTTCTTCTTGTACTACAAAATTATACATTTGTTCTTCTTCATCCATTATGGCACATTGAGTGGCGGTCAAAACAGTTTTACTAGGACATTCACTAGCAATATGACCCCTCCCATGGCATTTAAAACATTTTCTCCTAGTTGCAAGCTCACTAGGTGAAATCACTTGTTTTTCTTTCCCCTTATCAAATTTAGAACCGGATGAACTAGATGAAAAGGCTCTACTTTGAAAAGTACTCCCTTTAGAGTTGAAAGGAGTAAATTTTGAAGTACCCTTGAAAGAAGAAGTTTTGGGCTTCTCTTTCTCCTTCTCCTCCTTAGCTTGTGCCTCATATTTCAAAGCAAGTTTACAAACATCACTAAAAGTGGCATAGTGAGTCACTTCTACTTTCTTACTTATCTCTTTGGACAAACCTTTAACAAATCGAGCAATTTTAAAGGTTTCCTTTTCTTGCAAATCACAAATCAAGCACAATTTTTCAAACTCTTTCATGTACTCTTCCACACTCATGTTATTTTCTTGAGAAAGGTGGGTAAGTTTTAGGTACTGCTCTTGCTCATACTCCTTACTAACCCATTTATCCCTCATCTTTTTTCAACTTAACCCATGAGTCTATCTTCACTTTTCCTTCTCTCCTTCTATTCGACTTGAGGTTTTCATACCACAAGGCAGCAAGTTTAGTGAGTTTTAAGACAGCAAGTTTAAACCTTTTCCCATCATTATACCCTTTATAATCAAAAACGGTCTCAATTTGCCTCATCCAATCAAGAAAAGCCTCACTATCATGTCCCCCATCAAATTCAGGCATCTCAATTTTCAAACCCCTATCATCATCAAAGTTTCTAGGTGTATTAACCTCACCATCCTCATTTTCAAGAAAATTCAGTTTTCTACTTGCTTGCATCAACATTTCGGACATGGCATCTAACCTAGTCTTTTGTTGAGCCTTATCTTCATCATTTGCTTCTGATTTTCTCTCTAAGTTTTCCAACTTCTCAGTAATTACTTGTAACATCCTAGCAAGATCACCTTCAACCATGACTTCACTATTTTTGCTAGACTATTACAAATACAAGATGCAAACTGCCGTAACTTGAACAACAAAACGAAACTGTAAATGGCCTTGAGACTCTCAAAGGCTTACAGATTAATAACACTCAGGAAATTTCAAGCGGAATCAAAAAATAAACTCTTGAAAAGCTTTCCGTATGAAGGAGGAATTGTCGTTTGAAGTTCTGTGCGCCAGATTTGCTCCGTTTGTGGCGCAGTTGCGAGAAACGTGCCCAGTTTAATATCAAAAAATTCAAAAAAATATGAAAAATTCTGTGAGTATTCTAGACAAAAAGTTATGCAAAATGAAAAAAGAATCAACCAATTTGGACTCCTGAAGGTTGAGAAATCGTCCTTCAAAGTCGGATGAAAAACGGGTTGAATTCTGGCAGTTTCATTTCTACTCCAAAACTCGATTTTTCCGACGAATTTCTTCACCAAAGCTCTGATACCAGATGATGTGAATCTAAAATCACCCTCCAAAGTATTGGATGATGATTCTAAACTTACGAACAATAGAACACTCACTTTAACAAGAAATCACTCGAAACAAGATATAGTACCAAAACACAAGAACACACTCAATGTTTTGGGGTTCTAGGTCAGAGATAAGACTCACTCAATCTCTCCTAGGCTTATCACTCAAGACTCACTCAAAGTAATAAGGGTTAGCAATACTTGAGACAAACTCAAAGTAAAAACTATAACACAAAGGTTTTTTTATCAAAACTCAAATCCGCTTTCTATTATCATTTTCTCTCCTTATATAGAGATAAGGAGCAGCAAAGGAGGAGCTGAAACACCCTAAAAACGTCCTAAGAGGAATGGCTTTGAGGAGTTACAAAACTCCTTGATTCATGCCCTAATTAAGCCTCATTTAAGGGGCTGCTACAAAGAAGGCAATCAGCAATTATGAGCTGTAAATAACCCCTAATTACATGCCTAATCAGCCACAAAACACACGCCTACTTGCCTTAGTGTCTTAAGTAATCACTAGGCTTTATTTTAAGCTTGAAATAAAACAAAAAAAAGAAATAGATTAAATAGGAATCCAAACAGAACTTGGGCTTCCCTTACAATCATGCTTGAAACCCAAACAGAACTTGGGCTCTTCAAAATGTGATGCACGCCTCAATCCACCATCCAAGTTAAACAAGTAACAAACTCGGGCTTAAGAACAAATGGAGAAAAGCCAAGAGCTTCTAAAACAAGTGCAACTGGTTCATGAACCAAAGAGCCTTTAAGTGGGCTTGACTTTGGATCATTCTCCCCTTCTTTTGAAGAGTTTGCCCTCAAACTTGAATCATCTAAGTATGGTGACAAATCCCCCACATTGAACGTAGCACTAACACCCATCAACTCATCAGGAAGCTCAATTTTGTAAGCACTATCATTCACCCTTTCAGTCACTCTAAATGGACCATCAGAACGAGGCATGAGTTTGTTTTTGCGAAGTTTGGGAAATCTCTCTTTCCTCAAATGAAGCCAAACCAAATCCCCGGGTTGAAAGATGGGTTGCTTTCGTCGTTTGTTTGCTCTCTCTTGGTATTTCTTATTCATCTCCTCAATTCTTTTCTTCACTTGCTCACAGGTTTTTGAAAGGCTTCCACCCTCTTTTTAGCATCTTTCTCCACAATATCCCCTTTAACCATAGGAATAAGATCAATAGGCACAAAGGGATTCACTCCATAAACTACTTCAAATGGGGGAGCGAGAAGTAGTTAAGGAATGAGCTCGATTGTAAGCAAACTCCGCATGGGCTAGTTTCATGTCCCAATCTTTTTGCGTTTTGCTTACAAGTCCTCTCAACAACGTACCCAAAGTTCTATTTGTCACCTCCGTTTGCCCATCAGTTTGGGGATGATGAGAGGTGCTAAATAGCAACTTGGTACCAACAAGCTTCCATAGGGTCCTCCAAAAGTGACTAAGAAACTTGGAGTCCCTATCCGAAACTATACTTCGAGGAATGCCATGAAGTTTGACAACTTCCTTAAAGTACATTTCCGCCACCTTTACAGCATCATCAGTTTTATTACAAGCTATGAAGTGAGCCATTTTAGAGAATCTATCTACAACAACCATGATGCTATCCCTTCCCCTTTGAGTTCTTGGTAATCCTACAATGAAGTCCATGCTAACACTCTCCCATGGGGCATCTGGAACTGGAAGAGGAGTGTAGAGACCTTTGGTGAAGTGACCCTTTGCCTTTTGACAAGTAGCACATTCTCCACAACCAAAGTCACATCTTTGATCATTCTTGGCCAATAGAAATGCTCACCAAGAATATCAAGAGTCTTTTGGATGCCAAAGTGACCCGCCAAACCACCACTATGCACTTCCCTCACCAACAACTCCCTCACGCCACTCTTTGGACACACAACTTGTTACCCTTGAAGAGGTAACCATCTTGCTGCACAAACTCTTTTGATGGACTCTCGAACTCACTTTCAAAATCAGGATCATGTTGATAGCCCTCTTTGAGTTGCTCAAAACCCAAAATCTTAGCATCCACCATAGAAAGCAAGTAGTTCCGACGAGACAAAGCGTCAGCCACTACATTACTCTTTCCATCTTTATATTTTGAACTAAAGGTAAATGTTTGGAGAAACTCCACCCATTTAGCATGCCTTTGGTTCAACTTTTGTTGCCCATGGATGAACTTAAGCGCCTCATGGTCCGAATGAAGGACAAATGGCTTAGGTCTTAAGTAATGAGACCAATGATCAAGAGCCTCACAATGGCATAGAACTCACGATCATAAGTGGAATAGTTAAGCTTAGCCCCATTTAACTTTTCACTAAAGTAGCACACGGGCTTCCGCTCTTGTATCAAAACCGCACCAATCCCAATCCCACTCGCATCACACTCCACCTCAAACACTTTGTTAAAGTCGGGAAGTACAAGTATGGGAGCATTACAAAGCATATGCTTGACCTTCTCAAAGGCCTTTTGCGCACTCTCACCCCACTTAAACTCACCTTTCTTTGTTAACTCGGTGATAGGAGCCATGATAGTAGAGAAGTTCTTGATGAACCGCCTATAGAAGGAGGCGAGTCCATGGAAGCTTCTTACTTCATGCACATTGGTTGGAGCCAACCATGATTGCACGGCTTTTACTTTTTCCGGGTCTACATGCACCCTCTCCTGTTACAATGTATCCTAAGAATACAACACTAGGAGTCATGAATACACATTCTCAAGCTTGCCATACAACTTCATCTCCCTCAATTTTTCAAACAACCTCCTCAAATGAATTACATGATCTTCATTGTTTTTACTATACACAAGTATGTCATCTAAGTAAACAACAATAAAATCATTAAGGAAAGGACGGAGGACTTCATTCATCAACCGCATGAAGGAGCTTGGGGCATTGCAAAGCCCAAATGGCATAACTAACCACTCATATAACCCTTGCTTTGTTTTGAAAGCCGTTTTCCACTCATCTCCCTCCCTTACTCTCATTTGATGGTATCCACTCCTTAAGTCTATTTTGGAAAAGACTAAGGAACCACTCAATTCATCTAGCATATCTTGCAAACGAGGCATAGGAAAACGATATTTGATGGTTATGTTGTTAATGGAGCGACTATCAACACACATTCTCCAAGTACCATCTTTCTTTGGTACGCAGAGGGCAGGAACCGCGCAAGGACTAAGGCTCTCTCTCACATAGCCTCTTTCAATCAATTCATTCACTTGCCTTTCAAGTTCCTTACTCTCCTTCCGGATTACACCTATAGGCAGCCTTGTTGGGCAAAGGTGATCCTGGAATCAAGTCAATGGCATGCTCAATGCCCCCTTATTGGAGGAGGCCCTTGGGCAAGTCATTGGGGAACACATCTTTGAACTTCTTCCAACAACTCATCCAAAAGTAGTGAGTTATTGCAAGTAGTCTCATTCTCATCTTTGGTCCTTACAACCAAAGCATACCCCCCACCATTTTCTTCCACTATTTTCTCGAACTCATTACAAGATACAAGATAGTTGCTCTTTTCTTTGTCTTTCTTAGCAACTTTAGGGGTAGGGGAAGCAATTTAACTTTACCATCTTTGGTAGTTACAAGATATACATTAGATTTTCCTTTATGCTCCGAATCATGGTCAAATTGCCGCGGCCTTCCAAGTAACAAGTGACAAGCATCCATAGGAAGAATGTCGCACCATCTCTCATCTTCAAACTTGCCAATAGAGTAAGAAACCAAAGCTTGCTTCTTCACCCTAATACCGTTGCCATCATTCAACCAATTGAGCTTATAAGGCTCATCATGATCTCTAGTGGTAAGTTTCAACTTACTCACAGCTTCGGATGAAACAACATCCGTTTGAGCTCCACCATCGACTATCACATTGCAAGTCTTCTCTCCAATCTTGCATCTAGTATGAAACAAGTTGTTTCTTTGCCTCTCATCAACTTGAGGCTCACTAAACAATACTTTCCGCACAACCATCATATTGTACTCACCCTCGGGTTCTATCTCTTCTTCAAAGTCATCTTCTACATAGCCATTTTCTTCTTGTACTACAAAATTATACATTTGTTCTTCTTCATCCATTATGGCACATTGAGTGGCGGTCAAAACAGTTTTACTAGGACATTCACTAGCAATATGACCCCTCCCATGGCATTTAAAACATTTTCTCCTAGTTGCAAGCTCACTAGGTGAAATCACTTGTTTTTCTTTCCCCTTATCAAATTTAGAACCGGATGAACTAGATGAAAAGGCTCTACTTTGAAAAGTACTCCCTTTAGAGTTGAAAGGAGTAAATTTTGAAGTACCCTTGAAAGAAGAAGTTTTGGGCTTCTCTCTCCTTTTCCTCCTTAGCTTGTGCCTCATATTTCAAAGCAAGTTTACAAACATCACTAAAAGTGGCATAGTGAGTCACTTCTACTTTCTTACTTATCTCTTTGGACAAACCTTTAACAAATCGAGCAATTTTAAAGGTTTCCTTTTCTTGCAAATCACAAATCAAGCACAATTTTTCAAACTCTTTCATGTACTCTTCCACACTCATGTTATTTTCTTGAGAAAGGTGGGTAAGTTTTAGGTACTGCTCTTGCTCATACTCCTTACTAACCCATTTATCCCTCATCTTTTTTTCAACTTAACCCATGAGTCTATCTTCTCTTTTCCTTCTCTCCTTCTATTCGACTTGAGGTTTTCATACCACAAGGCAGCAAGTTTAGTGAGTTTTAAGACAGCAAGTTTAAACCTTTTCCCATCATTATACCCTTTATAATCAAAAACGGTCTCAATTTGCCTCATCCAATCAAGAAAAGCCTCACTATCATGTCCCCCATCAAATTCAGGCATCTCAATTTTCAAACCCCTATCATCATCAAAGTTTCTAGGTGTATTAACCTCACCATCCTCATTTTCAAGAAAATTCAGTTTTCTACTTGCTTGCATCAACATTTCGGACATGGCATCTAACCTAGTCTTTTGTTGAGCCTTATCTTCATCATTTGCTTCTGATTTTCTCTCTAAGTTTTCCAACTTCTCAGTAATTACTTGTAACATCCTAGCAAGATCACCTTCAACCATGACTTCACTATTTTTGCTAGACTATTACAAATACAAGATGCAAACTGCCGTAAACTTGAACAACAAAACGAAACTGTAAATGGCCTTGAGACTCTCAAAGGCTTACAGATTAACACTCAGGAAATTTCAAGCGGAATCAAAAAAAGAAACTCTTGAAAAGCTTTCCGTATGAAGGAGGAATTGTCGTTTGAAGTTACTGTGCGCCAGATTTGCTCCGTTTGTGGCGCAGTTGCGAGAAACGTGCCCAGTTTAATATCAAAAAATTCAAAAATATGAAAAATTCTGTGAGTATTCTAGACAAAAAGTTATGTAAAATGAAAAAGAATCAACCAATTTGGACTCCTGAAGGTTGAGAAATCGTCCTTCAAAGTCGGATGAAAAACGGGTTGAATTCTGGCAGTTCCTTACTCCAAAACTCGATTTTTCCGACGAATTTCTTCACCAAAGCTCTGATACCAGATGATGTGAATCTAAAATCACCCTCCAAAGTATTGGATGATGATTCTAAACTTACGAACAATAGAACACTCACTTTAACAAGAAATCACTCGAAACAAGATATAGTACCAAAACACAAGAACACACTCAATGTTTTGGGTTCTAGGTCAGAGATAAGACTCCTCAATCTCTCCTAGGCTTATCACTCAAGACTCACTCAAAGTAATAAGGGTTAGCAATACTTGAGACAAACTCAAAGTAAAAACTATAACACAAAGGTTTTTTTATCAAAACTCAAATCCGCTTCTATTATCATTTTCTCTCCTTATATAGAGATAAGGAGCAGCAAAGGAGGAGCTGAAACACCCTAAAAACGTCCTAAGAGGAATGGCTTTGAGGAGTTACAAAACTCCTTGATTCATGCCCTAATTAAGCCTCATTTAAGGGGCTGCTACAAAGAAGGCAATCAGCAATTATGAGCTGTAAATAACCCCTAATTACATGCCTAATCAGCCACAAAACACACGCCTACTTGCCTTAGTGTCTTAAGTAATCACTAGGCTTTTTTTTTAAGCTCAAATGTTAAAAAAAGAAATAGATTAAATAGGAATCCAAACAGAACTTGGGCTTCCTTTACAATCATGCTTAAACCCAAACACCAGAACTTGGGCTCTTCAAAATGTGATGCACGCCTCAATCCACCATCCAAGTTAAACAAGTAACAAACTCGGGCTTAAGAACAAATGGAGAAAAGCCAAGAGCTTCTAAAACAAGTGCAACTGGTTCATGAACCAAAGAGCCTTTAAGTGGGCTTGACTTTGGATCATTCTCCCCTTCTTTGAAGAGTTTGCCCTCAAACTTCGAATCATCTAAGTATGGTGACAAATCCCCCACATTGAACGTAGCACTAACACCCATCAACTCATCAGGAAGCTCAATTTTGTAAGCACTATCATTCACACCTTTCAGTCCTCTAAATGGACCATCAGAACGAGGCATGAGTTTGTTTTTGCGAAGTTTGGGAAATCTCTCTTTCCTCAAATGAAGCCAAACCAAACTCCCCGGGTTGAAAGATGGGTTGCTTTCGTCGTTTGTTTGCTCTCTCTTGGTATTTCTTATTCATCTCCTCAATTCTTTTCTTCACTTGCTCACAGGTTTTTTGAAAGGCTTCCACCCTCTTTTTAGCATCTTTCTCCACAATATCCCCTTTAACCATAGGAACAAGATCAATAGGCACAAAGGGATTCACCCCATAAACTACTTCAAATGGGGAGCGAGAAGTAGTTAAGGAATGAGCTCGATTGTAAGCAACCTCCGCATGGGCTGGTTTCATGTCCCAATCTTTTTGCGTTTTGCTTACAAGTCCTCTCAACAACGTACCCAAAGTTCTATTTGTCACCTCCGTTTGCCCATCAGTTTGGGGATGATGAGAAATGCAGCTAGCAACTTGGTACCAACAAGCTTCCATAGGGTCCTCCAAAAGTGACTAAGAAACTTTGGAGTCCCTATCCCAGAAACATACTTCGAGGAATGCCATGAAGTTTGACAACTTCCTTAAAGTACATTTCCGCCACCTTTACAAGCATCATCAGTTTTATTAAGCAAGCCTATGGTGAGCCATTTTAGAGAATCTATCTACAACAACCATGATGCTATCCCCTTCCCCCTTTGAGTTCTTGTGGCAATCCTACAATGGGAAGTCCATGCTAACACTCTCCCATTGGGCATCTGGAACTGGGTAGAGGGGTGTAGACACCTTTGGTGAAGTGACCCTTTGCCTTTTGACAAGTAGCACATCTCTCCACAACCAAAGTCACATCTTTGATCATTCTTGGCCAATAGAAATGCTCACCAAGAATATCAAGAGTCTTTTGGATGCCAAAAGTGACCCGCCAAACCACCACTATGCACTTCCCTCACCAACAACTCCCTCACGCCACTCTTTGGGACACACAACTTGTTACCCTTGAAGAGGCAAATCATCTTGCTGCACAAACTCTTTTGATGGACTCTCGAACTCACTTTCCAAAATCAGGATCATGTTGATAGCCTCTTCTGAGTTGCTCAAAACCCAAAATCTTAGCATCCACCAGTAGAAAGCAAGTAGTTCCGACGAGACAAAGCGTCAGCCATTACTCTTTCCATCTTTATATTTTGAAACTAAAGGTAAATGTTTGGAGAAACTTTCCACCATTTAGCATGCCTTTGGTTCAACTTTTGTTGCCCATGGATGAACTTAAGCGCCTCATGGTCCGAATGAAGGACAAATGGCTTAGGTCTTAAGTAATGAGACCAATGATCAAGAGCCCTCACAATGGCATAGAACTCACGATCATAAGTGGAATAGTTAAGCTTAGCCCCATTTAACTTTTCACTAAAGTAGCGCACGGGCTTCCGCTCTTGTATCAAAACGCACCAATCCCAATCCCACTCGCATCACACTCCACCTCAAACACTTTGTTAAAGTCGGGAAGTACAAGTATGGGAGCATTACAAAGCATATGCTTGACCTTCTCAAGGCCTTTTGCTCACTCACCCCACTTAAACTCGCCTTTCTTTGTTAACTCGGTGATAGGAGCCATGATAGTAGAGAAGTTCTTGATGAACCGCCTATAGAAGGAGGCTAGTCCATGGAAGCTTCTTACTTCATGCACATTG